>CM060926.1:526891886-527517720 GCA_030737875.1 Allium sativum
AAATTTAGTTCGATTTAATTAAGTTTTGTTAACCCTATGATCAGTTTTACTTAAACATGCTTAAGGGAAAATAAGGAGCTTTGGCCATTTTTGATCCATTTTGATTCATTTGAGTGATTGTTTGCTGTTGTGGTTGCTATTACATGTTGCTATGACTCTATGGTGTGTTTTGTGATTGCTTAGAAGTGTTAGTTTGGTCAAAAACGCCGTCGAATGGCGAGAAACTGTCGCTGGAACGAAGTGCAGGAATTTATCCGGATCGGATCGCCCCCATGCCCACGAACTGACCCGCCTTCTCGAACCGCGCCACATGCCAGAGCTCGGAGCCACGAAGGGAAGACCACGATCCGATCCGATAGCGTGACCCGCTCCGCTGATGGCTGAAGACCCCGATCCGATGAACCGATCCGATCCGTCTCTCGAGGGAATGAGCTACTCCGACCCGTTAAGAAGCTCCCGATCCGAACCGATGTTCCTCCACGACTGAAGGGAAGCACCACGATCCAGATGGGTAGCTCGACCCGAACCAGTGGGTTGCCACGAACTGACAAGCCCGAACCGACCCGACAAGGCGCCATGAGCTGACGAGGTGCGATCCATATGGTGCGACACGATCCGACCCGAGCGTGAAGGATGATCCGAACCGATCCGAGGTTGAAGGCTACGAGCTGGTGACTGCGAACCGAATCAGGAAGTTACGTACAGAATGAAGACCGATCCGGAGGGTGATGACAGAAACACGAGATGCAAAGGAAGTCCAAATGAGAAGTTAGAGCTCAAGATTCAGATGGGAATCAACGAGTTCACTTCATGGGTTGGGCTTTGCTGCGGGACGCGTGCCAAGGGGTTATCGACGTCTATAGCTTTGGACCACTATGGTAGGAGGTACGAAGGCGGATTCAGGGCCATTATGGCATCGGTAGAACCGAGGGCTACGACCAATGAAGTGGGTCATTGAAATGTTTGGTCATGACTCCAAGTGTTTGGCTTGGTCACAGCAGGGTTTCTACAAGTCGGGATTCGTCGATACCTCAGTTTGTCTAGTGTTCCAAAGTGGTAGATGTCGTATGCTTTACGCACTGAGTGAGAGATGTGAGGATGGTTGCCATGGATGATTTGTTTGCTATCATTATGACATGCACACCCTACCCCCGTATTCTTACACTATTCATTATGGCGCCTTGGAGTATTGTACGGTATGTGGTACTAACTCTTTGGTTGCAGGTCCAGGTTCAGGTATGGTTTAGTGTATCTGTTATTATTCCGTTTAGATGCTTATCGCTCATACCAGGCTTTATGTCTGACCCAGAGTTTTATGTCTCCTCTTATTACTCTGGGTGCTCACACGAGCAGACTAGAGACAGGTTAGCTGGTGATGTACGGGTAGATGATCCGGAGACGAGCAGGAGGCTTCCACGTAATATATATAGTATTCTCCCTGTATTGTTGAAGATCACTGCTTGGGCATTGGTGGTGCATCGTCTACTTTAGTTTTCTTTTGTTAGAGACAGTAAATTTGGAAAGTTGTAATAAGCTGTATTTGGATTTCCGCTGCTCTGATGTTGACATTGATTATTAGTTATCAGCTTATGCACTGTCTCGCCTGTTTTATGTCAAGTATGTTATTATTATATTTTATTCCATGCGCTGTGAGACATTCTACAGGTTCTTTGATTAGTCCATTCCCTCCTTTCCTTTCTTATGACGACCGTCTTGTGCTAGTCGGGCATGTGTACAACGCACTTTTGGAGGAAACGCAGGCTGGTGCGGGGCGGGCCGTCACACTTGGTATCAGAGCTCTAGGTTGCGTAGTTAACCTAGGGAAGTTATCAGGAAGAGATAATATACGTATACGAGAGAGCGTATTTGTGATTACTTTGGTTTTTAAAAGCTATATATATACTATTACTATTATAAGGATGAAGTCGTACTGCACTAGCACCACTATGGAGTCGTTAATCATTTCCTTTTTCAGATTGACGATGAGCCGATATACTGGAGGTGCTGGTAGGGGAGCCAACAATGGGAATGCTGCTGACATGAGGACGATGTTTACTGACCTCATGAGAGAGATGCTTAGAGATGTACAGAGGGCAGCTCCCAATGGTGGAAATGGTGGTGGTCCAATGGTGCAGGCGCCAAGAGTCGACTTCGCCAAGCTGAATAAGGATTACACTAGCCTTGGTGGAAAGCCGTTCCACAGAACGGAGTCAGCTACGGATGTTCAGGATTGGTTGGATAGTTGCGAACGTATCTTCGAGGATTTGGGTATCGAGGATGCGATGAAGAGAAAGCTAGCGTCCCGTCAGCTGCAAGGGCGGGCAATGAATTGGTGGAATGCTATAAAGGCAGCTACTCCCGAAGATCAGATTACTTGGGAGCAGTTTAAGGCTCGCTTTAGTGAGAATTTTATTCCAGCTGCTCAGAAGTCAATGCTGTTTAAGAAATTCTTGGAGCTCAAGCAGAATGGCAGAGCTGTCTCGGAGTATATTGCTGAATTTGACACTTTGTCAAAATATGGGTTATCTCTTATTGATACTGCCGAGAAAAAGAATGAGAAATTCATAACTGGTTTGGATCAGTACTTGGGGGAAAAACTTATTAACCACATCGATGAGACGTTTGAATCGATTGTGGGGAAAGCGTTAAGATCGGAAAGTCTCTATCCTAAGTCGAAGACTGAGGTTGCATCCGCAGATGAGCCAAAGCCACAAGCTAGTGGTGGAGGCAAAGGTGGTTCCCAGAATAAGAGAAAGCAGAATCAGGCTAAGGATGGCCAGAAGAAAAAGAATAAGCAGGATGTGGAGTGCTTCAGCTGTGGTAAGAAGGGCCATTATGCTAGTAATTGTCGAGCCAAGCCAGCGGATAGGAAGTGCTTCAATTGTGGCCAATTGGGACATCACAAGGACAAGTGTCCACAGCCCCCTAAGGAAAAACAAATGGTGAAAGCCTACGCTCTTAATGCTATTCCTTCTTCATCGAATGCCCCAACAGCGGCGGAGAAGGGAAAGAATGTCGTCATTCAAGGTATGCTTTCTGTTTATGATGTTCCTGTTAGAGTTTTGTTTGATACCGGAGCTTCCAGTTCTTTCATATCTAGTGACCTGGTAGATAGGTTGGGATTGGAGCCCGAGATTGTCGATAGACCTTTAGTAGTGATGAACCCGATTGGTGGTTCTACTAGCCTTAGCATTATTTGTCGTAATGTGGTCTTATCGAGTCATGGATGCATGTTTGTTTGTGATTGCTTTGTTTTGGGCTTTACTGGGTTTGGCATCATTTTGGGAGTAGATTGGCTCCAAAGATACGGGGTGGTGGTAGACTGTGAGGGCTTGTTGGTGACAGCTAGAGCGGATGATGGGCGGAGGATAGTGTTTGGTGGTATACCCAGTAAGGGGGTATTGGCTAGTTTTCTAAACTCCCTCGACATTCCGCATAGTGAGTTGTCAGGTTTGCCCGTGGTTGTCCAGTATCCAGATGTTTTCGAAGAAGTGACCGGACTTCCACCACACCGAGAGATTGAGTTTCGCATTGATTTGGTAAAAGATGCCAGGCCTATAGTGATGCCACTTCGTCGTATGGCACCAAGAGAGCAGCGAGAGCTCGAGGTGCAAGTCATCGATCTTTTGAAGAAGGGATTTATCAGAAGGAGTGTTTATGAATGGGGAGCACCAGTTGTGTTTGCTACCAAGGCGGATGGTTCCCTTCGTTTGTATGTAGACTACCGCGAGTTGAATAAAGTGACGAGGAAGAACAAGTATCCTCTACCGCGGATAGATGATTTGTTTGATCAGTTGAGTGACGCGAGAGTATTTTCTCAGTTGGATCTCGCGACAGGTTTTCATCAGCTTAGAGTGGAAGCTGAGAGTATAGCTAAAACGGCATTTCGGACGCCGTCTGGGTTTTATGAGTGGTTGGTCATGCCATTCGGGCTGACCAATGCCCCAGCATATTTTGTGGATCTTATGAATAGAGTATTCAGAGATCAGTTGAATAAGTTTGTCCTTGTGTTCGTTGATGATATTTTGGTCTATTCGAGGACAGAGGAAGAACACAAGGAACATTTAAGAGTAGCGATGGAGGTGTTGAGAAAACACCAATTGAAAGCAAAGTTTTCTAAGTGTCACTTCTGGAAGAGGGAAGTGAGGTTCTTGGGCCATGTTGTATCAGAGAATGGTATTGCCGTGGACCCAGCAAAGGTGGCTACGGTACAGGATTGGCCTACGCCCAAGAATGCAACAGATGTAAGAAGTTTCTTGGAATTAGCGGGATATTATCGCAAGTTTATCAAAGGCTTCTCCAAGATAGCAGCACCGTTGACTCAGTTGACAAAGAAGAATCAAGCTTTTGTCTGGGATGAAAGGTGCGAGAATGCATTCAAGAGTCTAAAGGACAAGTTGACAAGCGCACCAGTGTTAGTCATTCCTAAGGGGGATGAAGAGATGACGGTATACACGGACGCCTGTGGTACCGGACTGGGTGCTGTATTGATGCAAGGCGGTAGGGTTGTAGCTTACGCAAGTCGGCAATTGAAACCGCACGAGAGAAGATACCCTACCCATGATTTAGAATTGGCAGCAATCGTGTTCGCGTTAAAGATGTGGAGACACTATCTCTTGGGAGAAAGATTTGAGCTGTTTACAGATCATAAGTCGTTAAAGTATCTCTTCTCTCAGAAAGATATGAATCTCCGTCAGCAGAGATGGTTGGAGTTCTTAGCTTCCTATGATTTTGACATCGCATACACACCAGGAAAGGGCAATGCGGTGGCTGATGCATTGAGTAGAAGACATGCCAGCTTAGGGGCTATGTTCCTTGAATGGAAGCAACTGGAGTTTATCGCGGGGTTTGATTTCAGACCAAAGTGCGAATTGGATCCAGAAATGTTAGCAAGTTTGACGATCAGACCCACTTTGATTGAACGGATCGGCTCTAGTCAGAGGGACGATCCTAACCTATTGGAAATCATCTCCAAGTTAGAGATGGGTATCGATGAAGAGATGGACAAGTATGGGCTTGATCGAGATAGATGGCTTAGAAAGAATGGAAAGCTTGTTGTACCCAATGTCAATGGATTGAGGGATGAAGTGCTTAGAGAATGTCATCACTCAAAGCTGACTATACACCCCGGTGGTAATAAGATGTATAGAGACATGAAACAGACTTACTACTGGGAAGGAATGAAAAGAGACGTTGGGAAGTTTATATCCAAGTGCATGAATTGCCAGCTAGTTAAAGCCGAGCAAAGGAAGCCTAGTGGATTGTTACAGCCATTGGAAATTCCCGAATGGAAATGGGAGCAAGTCTCGATGGATTTCATCGATGGTTTACCAAGGACTAGATCGGGACATGATAGCATTTGGGTGATTGTGGATCGATTGACTAAAAGCGCAAGGTTTATACCAGTCAAATCGACCAGAACGGCAGCTAAGTTAGCAGAATTATATATGAAGTGGGTAGTGAGATTTCATGGAGTGCCCAAAAGCATTGTGAGCGACCGAGACCCGTTGTTCACTAGTGGGTTTTGGAAGAGCTTACAAGAGGCTCTAGGGTCAGAGTTACATCTCAGTACCGCATATCATCCTCAGACCGACGGTCAGACGGAGAGGGTGAACCGTATTTTGGAAGATCTCTTGAGAGCATGTATATTGGATTTTGGTGGATCATGGGATGACCATTTGCATCTAGTAGAGTTTGCATATAATAATAGTTACCAATCCAGTATCGGTATGGCTCCGTTTGAAGCTTTGTATGGAAGACCGTGCAACCCACCATCATGTTGGATAGAGACTGGCGAGAAGTTTATGCTTGGACCAGATGTGGTGAGGGAAACTTCAGATAAGATTAAGATCATTCAACAACGAATGAAGGCTGCCCAAGATAGGCAGAAGAGTTATGCTGATAAGAGGAGAAGAGACTTAAAATTCTCCGTTGGCGACTTGGTGTTTGTCAAGATTTCTCCGTTGAAGAGCGTAATACGATTTGGCAGGAGAGGCAAGTTGGCACCAAGATTCGTTGGCCCATTCCCTGTTCTTGAACTAGTCGGGAATTTGGCATATAGAATTGACTTACCGGAGAAGATGGCGGGAGTTCATAACGTATTTCATGTTTCCCAACTAAGGAAGTTCGTTCATGACTCAGATATGACTATTTCACCTGATCAGTTAGAGGACTTCGAAGTACAACCCGAGGCGGTTGGGAACCGCAAGCCGGCCCGTATTGTCGAGCACGACATGAAGCAACTTCGAAGGAAGGCGGTGAAACTAGTCAAGGTACAGTGGAGCGAGGACGAGAATGATTGTACTTGGGAGACAGAGGAGAACATTAGGAAGTCACACCCAGAACTCTTTGCCTGGTAAGATTTTGACTTCGATTTAGTTTTCCGCATGCTAGGATAGGCTTGTTTGCTTGTTTTGCATGATTGATTGTTGTATGTGGTTGTTAGGCATGCGGGATCCTTTGTATGTTTTGGGTTAAGGAATTTCGGGGGCGAAATTTCTTAAGTGGGGGAGAGTGTAACGACCCGCATTCTACGCATCATAGGATCGTAGAATATTTATTTCTTTCACATACGAAGTCGTATGGTCATGTAACTTTGGGGGACGACTATTGGGGTCATTTCCCATGTTCATGATTTTTTCCGATTTTTAAATGACCATTTTACCCCTAGTTATCACTGTTTTGGCCATAACTTTTGACTGTAAAGGAATTTTGACCTGAAACCACTTCCATTGGCTCCGGATGATGGTTTCTCTTTCCGTAGAGTGGTCACATTAGCCAAACGGACTTACCGTTTGGGAGATATGGCTGAAACAAGTTTCAGATGGTGAAAAACAGCTTAATTGGGCTTAAACGGGTGATTAGCAGCTAGGCCCAAGGGGAATTTCGGGTTTAGGGGTATATAGGTGCTTATTAGGGTTAGAAAACATTTCTTTAGACATTTTCCAGCCGCCACTTTCATCCTTAGACACTCTAACAATGACATCCTACATCTAAAACACCCCAAATCACTCTTTAATTGAAGATTAGGCTTAGCAACATCAAATTAAGAAGAAAAAGCACCAAAGCAAGGTTAGAGCTGCTGTTGGACATCAGTATTCGCCCCAAATCAGAGGAGTTTCAGTTCTGAAAATTTTAATTGTGGCCAAGGTGAGTGATTTGCATAGTTTTTGCACTAATTACGGTAATTAAGGGTAATTAGTGAAGATTAGCGAATTTATACACTAATAAATTCTGGAAAAATGTTTAGAAATTCTTAAATAACGTATTATGCCTCTGGTTGAAATTTGGTTCGGTTTAATTAAGTTTTGTTAACCCTATGATCAATTTTACTTAAACATGCTTAAGGGAAAATAAGGAGCTTTGGCCATTTTTGATCCATTTTGATTCATTTGAGTGATTGTTTGCTGTTGTGGTTGCTATTACATGTTGCTATGACTCTATGGTGTGTTTTGTGATTGCTTAGAAGTGTTAGTTTGGTCAAAAACGCCGTCGAATGGCGAGAAACTGTCGCTGGAACGAAGTGCAGGAATTTATCCGGATCGGATCGCCTCCATGCCCACGAACTGACCCGCCTTCTCGAACCGCGCCACATGCCAGAGCTCGGAGCCACGAAGGGAAGACCACGATCCGATCCGATAGCGCGACCCGCTCCGCTGATGGCTGAAGACCCCGATCCGATGAACCGATCTGATCCGTCTCTCGAGAGAATGAGCTACTCCGACCCGTTAAGAAGCTCCCGATCCGAACCGATGTTCCTCCACGACTGAAGGGAAGCACCACGATCCAGATGGGTAGCTCGACCCGAACCAGTGGGTTGCCACGAACTGATAAGCCCGAACCGACCCGACAAGGCGCCACGAGCTGACGAGGTGCGATCCATATGGTGCGACACGATCCGACCCGAGCGTGAAGGATGATCCGAACCGATCCGAGGTTGAAGGCTACGAGCTGGTGACTGCGAACTGAATCAGGAAGTTACGTACAGAATGAAGACCGATCCGGAGGGTGATGACAGAAACCCGAGATGCAAAGGAAGTCCAAATGAGAAGTTAGAGCTCAAGATTCAGATGGGAATCAACGAGTTCACTTCATGGGTTGGGCTTTGCTACGGGACGCGTGCCAAGGGGTTATCGACGTCTATAGCTTTGGACCACTATGGTAGGAGGTACGAAGGCGGATTCAGGGCCATTATGGCATCGGTAGAACCGAGGGCTACGACCAATGAAGTGGGTCATTGAAATGTTTGGTCATGACTCCAAGTGTTTGGCTTGGTCACAGCAGGGTTTCTACAAGTCGGGATTCGTCGATACCTCAGTTTGTCTAGTGTTCCAAAGTGGTAGATGTCGTATGCTTTACGCACTGAGTGAGAGATGTGAGGATGGTTGCCATGGATGATTTGTTTGCTATCATTATGACATGCACACCCCACCCCCGTATTCTTACACTATTCATTATGGCGCCTTGGAGTATTGTACGGTATGTGGTACTAACTCTTTGGTTGCAGGTCCAGGTTCAGGTATGGTTTAGTGTATCTGTTATTATTCCGTTTAGATGCTTATCGCTCATACCAGGCTTTATGTCTGACCCAGAGTTTTATGTCTGCTCTTATTACTCTGGGTGCTCACACGAGCAGACTAGAGACAGGTTAGCTGGTGATGTACGGGTAGATGATCCGGAGACGAGCAGGAGGCTTCCACGTAATATATATAGTATTCTCCCTGTATTGTTGAAGATCACTGCTTGGGCATTAGTGGTGCATCTTCTACTTTAGTTTTCTTTTGTTAGAGACAGTAAATTTGGAAAGTTGTAATAAGCTGTATTTGGATTTCCGCTGCTCTGATGTTGACATTGATTATTAGTTATCAGCTTATGCACTGTCTCGCCTGTTTTATGTCAAGTATGTTATTATTATATTTTATTCCATGCGCTGTGAGACATTCTACAGGTTCTTTGATTAGTCCATTCCCTCCTTTCCTTTCTTATGACGACCGTCTTGTGCTAGTCGGGCATGTGTACAGCACACTTTTGGAGGAAATGCAGGCTGGTGCGGGGCGGGCCGTCACAGACATAGTTGAGTCAATTATGGACATCGTTAAATTTAGAATTGATTGATAATTTGAATAGGGAAAGTAATTCCAATTGGGGAATGATTAATTAGGAGTAATTAATCGTCTAAGACACGAGGTTAGGCTCTTTTGTGGTGTAGGACTGCCCGGACCCGCCTGGCAAATCCAGCTGCTACAAATGCCAGTCTAATGAGGGAGGTCTTAGGCATAAATTAAATACGTAACAATTGTAAAGACACGAGGTTAGGCTCTTTTGTGGTGTAAGACTGCCCGGACCCGTCCGGCAAATCCAGCTGCCACAAATGCCAGTCTAATGTGAGAGGTCTTTTTGAGGTTACGGTCTTAATGAATTAGGAAACACTTAACCAAATAAACATGTAGTGGGACATGAGGGGTTTAAGTGGGTGCCTTGGGTGGCATGTGGAATCTAGTGGGTGCCTTGGGTGGCATTTGAAATACGATTAGAAATACTTAACCAAAATTGAAACATGAATAAGAAGTGGGTTAAGTGGGAAATACTAGAGGGGACCAAGCTTAGGTGGATAGCTTGTGTCAAGTCAGGGGGCCCATTTCAACCAGTAACCCATATGTATCTTTGTGGGCTCGACCCAAGTTGAGGACGGGACACGCATACTGGGCTTGACTGTAAGAGGCCAAACCGGGTTAGCGGTGGCAACGCAAGTCCAACGGGTTCATATGCGTGTGTGGACCCGGGCTGGTAGGTAAGACGTTGTTGCATCGTGTACGTATAAGCCGTGCATCTCTGGTAGTATTGGGTTGCCACTTTGGGGAGTGATACACCCCGCTGTGGGACCAGCACGGGAATCTACGAGTTAGGGAGCCGATCGAATGGGGAAGGTAATGGGTACGACTAGTGGAGATAGGAGCAGGCGACACCTATGACAACAGCTAGGAGTACAGCTACCATATTATGAATATTGTAATTAGAATGGGGAGGGTAGTGGGTACCACTAGTGGAGATAGGAGCAGGCAGCACCTATGACAGCAGCTAGGGGTACACGAAACTACCATTATTATTATCACTTATGTTCAGTAGGCAGGATCAACCTTAGGGTGACTAGTGGTGGTGCAGTATAGCAATTATCTCATAGTGTTGGTGTAGTTTAGTAATTATCCTATAGTGGGTTAGGTGCGCTTTAATGATATCGTTGTTCATCCTGTTTCCTTGTTTACTCTGCCATGCTCAATGGTTCATAATCATTTCCTGATTTTCCAACTTATGCCTTAGCCTAGTTAATTTGGTGATTATATTGTTAAAGTTATTGCACTCGCCAGACTTTATGTCTGACCCCCTTTGTTTCCTCCTCTTTTCTTCCTTTTCCCCCCGGTGCTTAGGTTGGAACTTGCACCAGTGGAGCTTGATTTTGGACAGCTGTGCTTCTTGCTTTTAGAAGATTACTTGGATAGCTGAAGTAAAGTTCAGCCTCTCTTTTATTTATGGCTATTTTGTATTGGGGATTATGTCTTTCAATTTATGTACTTTGATTTAGTCAAGATGGATATTATGTACTTGGCTCTGGTTTTGATGATGTAATCAAACATATGTATTTACCGATGTAATGAAATAAAGTTTTTAATTTTTCAAGTACTGTTTATATCTGTCTTGTTGTTAAGTTTCTGTTCTATACTCACTTAAAACACTCCATAGAAGTTAATGCATTCCCTTTGTGAGTGACATTAATGGACATGGGGGTGTTACACTTATATTTTATAAAGTGGGACTTGTTTTCTTCTGTCATCTAAACTGTCTGATCATTATTAAGAAGCAAACAATTTGTATCAAATTCTAAACAAAATGACCCATTCTAGGGCTTTTGCTTTTCAGAAATGCAATTTCACTGGTCGACATGCCATTTTGAGGGTTAGCATCAACTTGAAAACTAATGGAATCTATAATCATTTTATTACCCAGTGCATGTTTTATAGTAAAATTGGATGTGTGAATGCTAAGAATAAACATGCTCAGCTAAAAATAGCAGCAACAACAATAAAATGGAAGGACGGCAAGTTTGATATTTATAAACAACTTCCCAGTAAAGCAATGGAGCATATGCTAAACAACAGAACAATTAGATCTAACACTTTGCAAGTATTCACAAGTTGCACTTAGAAACAATTCAATGTATGACTTTTGTACCAAAAAGGGACTGAATACATTCTCAACATTCTGCATTCTTGAAGAATATTAATTAATTGACTAAAAACCAACATATCAGCATCTTATCAAAGAAACTTAAATGAGAACTGTTTTCTACATAATGCCAAAATATTAGTTGCACCTCGGACATTCATCTAGGCAAAGTAAGATTGACTCCATCAGATGATAACTATGATATATTTGAGAAAAGTAATTGATTTTTTTTATATGAAAAAAACTACAAAAACACACACACCCCTAACAAAGCACGTACAAGTGTGCTTAATAGGAAGAATGTTTCTTTGTCAACACCCAATAAACATGCTCAGTTAATACTGGCTTTAATAAACCATACAAAGCTACTAACCCAATTCATGCAAACAGTATCACCATAAATAAAATTCTGCACTTTGCTCAGAAGACCATCAATTTTTAAGCAATGAAATCTACAAAATGGTAAAAAATGGACCTTAACGCAAGAATCGAGATCAAAAGTTGGTGCAGGCTAGAAAATTAGCTCAAATTAAGTAGAAATCATATAATGGTGTTTTGATTTGCAGACTGAATATTTGCGGCGAGAGGATGATTACAACAAGAATATCACTTTAAATTTAAATAAGAAATCTTAGATTCAGAAATGAGCAGGCGAAGGAGATCTTGGATTCAGAAATGAAAACGCGTAACTAAGTACTATCCAGAGCAGAGAACGCAGCAGTGCAAATTGGAGCAGGAAGTATGGAGGCGACGCGATCTAGAGCAGGCGAAGGGTGCGGTGGTGCAATTTGGAGCAGGCGGTGGCCCGATTCGAAGCAAGTCGAACTAGTTTTGGGGTTCGTAATTCTTTTTCCTACAGCCGAATAATAAAAAGCATATAGAATGGGGAAATGATAGGGTTACGGTAGGAAAACAAGAGGGTGTTTATGATTTTACTCTCGAGGACCTGGCTTACGAACGCAAATAAGCGTTGGCAGTAAAAAAATCACAAATTTGCATTTTTAATAAGACATTTTTAACTTAGCAACACTTATTATTGTGACTAATCTGCAACACAAATAAGTGTTGGCAATTGAAAAAAAATAAGGGTTACCAAATGGCCATTATGGTATAGTGAATGTATATATGCTTCCATTTTGTTATTCCTAGATGGCTTGATTTCCATTAAAATATATTTTAGCAGTACTTTATGGGTTTGATATAGTCAAATAATTAATAATCTGCTTGGATTAACTATTATGTTTAGTGTTTATTCGAAGTTAATTTACTTGAAATAAGTTAGTCCTCACTTGAATGTTTTATATTTTTGCATGGAACGCTCAGGTCTGACCCAAGTCTTGCATATTTAAAAAAATTCAGCTATCGAAGTTAGAGAGGAACGTGAAGGCGCACACGCATAGGACTGACAAAAACTGTAAAATATTATTTTTAAATTTATGTATGCATTTAAATTCCATTGTACAAAATATTGTATAAACTTTGGTATTTGTATAAAATTTATATAGCTGTAAGTAATTGTGTTATGTTACTCTATGTTTGCTTCTATTTAAATCCTTTAAGCCATAATAATCTGTCTTTGTGAACGGTTCAAGTCATTTTAATTATCGACTTGAATCGCTCAAAAAGGCAGGTCGTTACAGTTGGTATCAGAGCTTTGGTTTATACAAAACTTGGCTTATCGGATTTAAAAAACTCATTAGAGATAGGATAATAATATCCTATAATGAGTGGAATTGACATTATAATTATTCAAGAGAAAGCGTATTTTCGAAAATGAATATTTCGAAATTAAAATGTTTTGAGAGAAAATATTTTCGAAATTTAAAATTCCTTTTGGGACCCCCACGTGGTATCTCTCTTCAATAAACTTTCTTAGATTTGAATCTTGATTAATCCATCGTTGGATTGCTCAAAGTTATCGAAAAGTATAAGTGAATGAGCGAAATTGTTAGTTAACCAAGTATTTTTGAAATCTTCCAAGTAATTTTGAAAGGGGTTCGTTGAAAAATCAAGATGGGTACTAAGTATATATTTTCAAGGAGTACTTTGAAAACATGATAAAATTGAAATTCAATGATACTCAATTAGAGAAAATGATTGTTTGAACATGAGTTGAACTAGTATCGAAATGGACTCGGATTGAATTGAAATTAGTATTACATTACAAACTAATATGTTCTATAATATTTTATTTAAACTACTTTGTTTAAACTTAATTTATGTTAAACTTGTTTTACCAATTATATCAACCTATATCAAGTTCAATACTTTATTTAAACTATTTTTATTTAGCTATTTTATTCTTTGTTTTGCTCAAACTACTTTGTAGTCGTAACTACTTTTCTATTTTTGTCTAAATTATTTTTATTTAACAATTTATATAGTATTTTAACTTTTTGACCCATTTAAACTATCTACTTTATTCAACTAATTTCTATCAAGCTTACCTTTTGCTAAACTATTATATTTATACCAAACCTATTTTGATTTATCTATTTTATACCAAAACTTTTGTTTTATTCAAGTCCGCTTTACTTAAACTATTTTTTTCCTAAATTATTTTGTACTTAACTATTTTATTTGGCCTACAATATTAAAGCCTACTATCATATTTTTCTATTCAAATCTATTTTATTCCAAACCAACTATTTTACTCAAACTATTCAATTTAATTATTTTAGAAAATATATGTACTTTGATCTGAGCAGTTTTTGTCCAAAGAATTGAGTATAAAGGTTCGATTGAGTAAATGTATTACTGACATGTAAAACCAAATCGAATATGATGTTTTGATAATAAGTTGATTTGAAATGAAATTGAATTGCGAATCAAAACTAAAATTTGAGTTTGAAATGAAAATTTTCAAGATACTAGATATGAATTTTTTTGAAACTTATATAAAAAGGGTACTAAATTCGAAAACTAATAATTTGGAAAATGTTTTATGTAAAATGAAATCTTATATAAGGGAATGTATGTAAGAATGATATGTTTGAAAACATGATTTGGAAAGAAAATCTTATGTAAATGGACATTTATATAAGTACGTTACGCGAAACATGAAATAAAGTAGTATGTATAAAATATCCTATGTACCCAAACTAAAGATACAGAAAGTAACTTCCTTCGAAATAATGGACATGTCTGATAGGTGCTACATGTGATGATTGGTTGTCCGTACGTAATACTCACGAGTTTCCTTCGAACTCGGCTGCGTAGTTAAATTCCTAGGGCTGTAAAGGACTGTAGTGACAGATGTATCCTAGAGGAACCAGGTGTAACCATTGTGTCTATTGCGATCTATAATCGTTTTACAATGGCGAAAACCGCTAGGCTGCAAGGGCATACGTGTATGGATGTTTCTTGGGGGATGCAGGAGCAACCATTGTGTATTTGCGGTCCACTTGTCGTAATTCGTAGGACAGTTAATGTCTAAGGTCTATAGGTGAAAACGATTCAATCACCCAAGTTGCTAAAAGTAGACTGCGATCCATGCGAATGTGTTTTGCTAAAAGTAGACTGCGATCCATGCGATAGTGATTGTCAAGCCGCTTCTGGCTGCGATGCGCTTCGTAATGATCTTAAGTTTTCCTACTCTTCTTTAGATGCCTTCCATTGATTTGCTCATAATGAAATTTGTAGGGAAGCGACTTCCTACGGGTATGGATGCTTCTCGGGGGATCTAGGCATATTCATTGTGTATCTGCGATTCGTGAATAGTTTTAACAGTCGTCATCGGTTTGAACTTCCCGTATCCGTTTTAGAATTTTTGTTAAGTATTTTCACAGGGAGTTGAAACAAGTGTATTAAGTATTTGGAGATTATAGTAATGCACCTGATCAACGATGCGTAAAATCTACAAGAACGATAATAAACTTGTTAAACTTCGAGTTATCAAGTATTTTAAAACTCTAAATAAAAAATCAAGAACCTGAAATTAAAACTTGTCTAACCCATCCTAATAAATTAAGAAAGAAGGCTTTAAATGTATTTCCAAGTCCACAACTTTGAAATAGTATATAAATTTTTCCTGCTTTACTTATGCTTAAATTTGAAATTCTGAAATCAAAGATTTTGGGAATCTTTAAGTTTGAATTTAAACTTTTGTGATCTAAAAAAATTTAATTAAAGAAGGTTTTATACTTAAACCCTCCGACGAGTATTAGATAAATTTAATATAAGGTCATCGAGTTAAACCCGTGCTTAACATAAATTGTAAGTGATAAAATGCAAAGTAAACTATTTTGCTTAGAGAAGTATATTTTAGTAATAAGAATATAACCTCACTAAAGGAATTTGAAGATGATTTTGACAATATTAACTTTAGTTAAGAAATCATATAAAAGGTAATTTAAATTATAACAAATGTCTGAGTGGGGGAGAAGACTAATTTACCCCACTTGAAACTCCATGAATGGATCAAATAGAAATTTCTTAACGAATAATCACTTATGATACATTGAAAAATGAATTTTGAATTTAAATATTATTCAAGTACCCTATGATTGAACTGCCATGACTTCCCTATCTTGGCTTTGTTTAAGCAAGCACCATTTGGACATTTGAACCTGAACTATTTGATCTTGAGTAGTCTTACCTTGTGAACTTGGATAGTATCTTGAACCTGAATTGTTATGCTATTTGCTATCCATTTTGACCCTAAACCTTTTTGGTTGCCTTGATTTGGCTTAAGCACATGAATTTGATGCACCGGACCTATGATTCTTTGTCCATTCGCTTGTGTCATGTATTGAAAGAAACTAAGATAGAATTTGAATTTTTATAATTATTGGCAAGTGAATATTTTCCAAAATACCATGTTAATTAAACAATGAGATTTACATAGTAATGGAAATATTTTAGATTTTTGAAATATATACTTGCGAATTTGATTATGAATTTTTTGAAATCAATTTGTAATGTTTTGTGATTACTATTTCTGAACGATAGGTAGCGTAGCGAAACGTGATGGTATTTTAGAATAAAGTCGTTTTAAGAGTTTTTCCGACTAGTTGAATAATGCAACCTTTTCAAACAAGTTTTGACACTATTAATAAGAACAAATAATACCGTATATCATTCATGTAAAGGATTTTGAATGAATCTGAAAGAGAAGGTTATTTGATTTTATGGATTGTAAATGATTTCTGAGATATTGATTCAAGCTCTTGAAATTTTTTAATCTTATGTGAACATAGAAATTATTTGGAGATTTTGATATATTCAAATGAAATTTGATCTAGAAAAATCTGATATGACTTCTACAAATTTTTAAATGATTTTCTAAAGCTTTTGATTTGAAATTTGAAAAGCTTAAATTTGTATCATATTTGTTTTGAAAGATAAGAAATTGTATTAATCAAATTTAGATTACCAATTATTGAAAAGGAAATTTGATTTCCTAGTTATTTAGATATGATGAATGGTTTATAAAGTGGTTATCAACAAAAGAAAAATTCGACGACTTGAATCTCGATATTTGAAATGTTTGAAAGACAACAATACTTAATTTAAAGTATTTGTAAATTATTATCCCAAAATAATTTATAACTTCCGGATATGAAATGATTTGTTTGTTACCATGGATTCGGGTAACCCGTGACTAATCTAGGTTATAGAGAGGGTCTGTAAGAATCATAATGGATATGGATTGTGTGCGATGGGTAGTACACAGTAGCCTGACATTGGGGGAGAACCTCTCGAACGGGTGATATATATGTTGATACGATTCTATCATAGAATGTTCGAAATTTTTCGAAATCGACTTTTATTTTGAAATCCAGAAGTCAAGTATGATTTGATATGAATGATATATATATATATATGTATGTATGTATATTCCAATGTTTTGAATTGAAACCGAGATTCTAAGATCAAAGAAAGCATTTTGGGATTTCAAATGTTTTGTAAATCCATGATTTTGAAAAATAACAAATTACAAACTCCCTTGTTTGATTTTTCTAAATCTTCTCCTAATATAGAGATTTATTTAAGTTTTAAAGGTTTCAACGCAAAAAATTTACAATTTAGTAGAAAATTCTGGATTTAAAATTCTTTTGAACTATTTTGATAAGTTTTCAAACTTAACAGAAATTGTAAGTAATTTGTTTCAGTGGATTTTATAAGTAAGATTGTTTCCCTTAAAATATAACTTTACAACCTCTCCTTTTCGAGGATGAAAAGCTTTGAGTGAGGGAGATTATAGTGACCTGGAAATTTCGAAATTTTAAATTTTAAATTAAATTAGGACTTAACGTTAAAAAATAAATGTTTATATTTGGAATTCAACTTAGAATTTGGAATTATATATATTTTGAACCTAGTTGAATTCGCTTTTAGTTTTTTTTTTGTAAATTTAACAATAATATGTATGGTTTTTTCAAAACAAACTATATAACTGATTGGGTTTATCTGGTAATTGAAATTTAACTTTGAAAATAAATTCAACTTTGAAGTATAAACTTTGTAATTTAATTTAAAATCTAAAATTTGAAAGTTGATTTTGAAATATAAGTTTGGAAATATTTACAAAAATTAGAAGCTAATTCATTTTATGTTAGTTTTGAAAATCAAGTCATTGAATATAAAATTTTATTTTGGAATTCCAACATCTGAATACGTTCGACTTGATAAAACAAAGAATTATAGTTCGTAGGATTATTTCATTCCCATTTAATCATTTGATAAAATTTGAAATTTAAACATGTAAACAACATTGTTTGTATATTTTGTTTCAACCATGTTTTTAGCCTAACATTGATATTTCGTTTTTAAACAATAGTTCAATATCTGAAATAAGTCTTGATTTAAAGATTTGTGTTTGACACTTGTAAATGTGAGGAACAAATAACTACTTGTCTTCACAATAATGTAAAATCGACACTTATCATTATACTTTTAAAATTATTGGTCATGTTGCATTTTCTTTTGATACTGGTTCCCCTCTTCCGACATTATATGACTCGTACCCCTTTCCCCTTCTCAAACAACAACTCCCTCCTCCCTTATTCTCTTAATAGAAGAATCCTGTAACGACCCAGATTTTTGGTCAGTTTATTTTAAATATTTAATCTCGTTTTAAATATTGTGTTGATAATATAAATGAATTTTTATATTGATTTATCGATTTAATAATCAATATGCGATTTATTTTGAATATATTGAATAATTGTAATACGGAAACAAATGTAGTTTAATTCGAAATTTAAATCGAAAAGATTTAAGTGATCAATATAAATTCTATTTGAATTTATAAACGATAATAATTTACTTTTGAGGAATATATATTTTTGAATTTGTTTTATATTGGTTTAAATTGATATCTTCTCCAGATGATCAAATGAGGCCTTGAAACCCATTTCAGTATGTTCAGAATAGCGATATAACCCTAGAAATGTCGGTCGTTGTGTTCAAAAAGGAGTTCAAAATCACAGGGTAGTTTAAAATTGAATTAACACCATACCAGTTAATACCTACCCGTAATAAACTCTGTACCTATTAGGACCTACCTCAGATAAATCCTACCTCAGATAACTCCTACCCAAGGAAACACCTACCTTCTTTAGCTTAATAATGAAGCTTTCTTACTTTATAACTACGCATGTCCCCTTTTCTTTCCATTACAAATCAATACGAGTCAGAAGCTTCAACGCAATAAGACACTGTGCCACTCTTTATTTTCTTCAATTCGAAATTGCCTTAGCAAACCAATCACACCTTAAAATTCATTTAAACCCTTAGTGCTTTCAATCGAATGGTCGATTTTGAATAGCAGGGTACTCGAATGGGGATCGCGATTTATGATTTCGAGATCTGCGTGAAGCTCGACCAACGTCTGAGGTACTCGCAATTTAGGGCAAGGACTGGGCATCAATTTCTGGATTCAAGGAAGTTGTTTATTCGATTTGAAGGCACGATGTTGTTCAGGGGAGCAAGGAGGAACTGGCGTATGAATTTTGTGATTTTACACTTAAATAAAGATCGATCCTCTTCTGATGATTTCTGAAGTCGCGATAGGGGAAACTGAGTTCAATTCAATGCTGGGATAGTGACAATGGTGAAGGGGGATAGTAACGAGGGTGACGACGATGGCCGTGGAATGTTTTTGGTAAGTTGTGTTGAACTTGAGAGAGAGTACGGTGGGTTGTTTTCTACTGTGTTGGTGGAGTGTTTTAAACTGGAGGAAGGCAATGGTGTTGTTTTGTCATGAATGGAGTTGTTTGGTTCGAATGGTGGCAGTGGAAATGGAAATGCAGTGGGGATCGGGAAGTATGGTGCAGGTTCTATGGTGATGGAGAGTGTAGTGACTATGGATGGAGTGTGCAGTAGTTTTTGGAGCGATCAAGGTGTAGTTAAGTTGTAAGGATGTTGGACTTGTGATTTCTAGAAGGGGAGGAGGACGATGACAAGATCACAGCCTTATTTCATTTACATGAATGCTCTCCCGTGTTTGAATTCAGCAATATAGAGGAGATATGGAATCCCGGATTTTAGGTAAATTAAGTTATTTGTTTAAATTTCTAATTAACAAGTGATGACTATTAAAACTATATCTAAAATTCGTAACACACATATGTCTCCCGTATGATAATAGTTTCGACGAGAAACGAAATTTATTAGATTTGTAATGGCTTAAGCATGTGATGGAATCGAGTTTGGAATTTGTTGAAGTTGGCAAGGATATTTTAAATTAATCGATTGGAGCAGATCGCAATTAAAAATCACGGTGAGTAAATCTCACTCACCTTTTATTTAAAATTATTTTTATCCGTTAAAAATAATTGTTGTTGCTTGTTTGGATTTTTCTGGTTGCTTTAAATATATTAGTTATTTAGGGTTGACTATTATATATACATTGGGTTGACGATTGGTTGGATTCCAGCAGTCTCATTAGCGGTTGTCCGCAGTTTCATAGCGGATGATTTCCCTATGCGCCCCACAAATATATATTAGTGGATGACCTTCATACCGCGATATCCTGCCCCGAAGCAGGATGTGTATTACTATGTTGACTAACGTCTGTGGATGCAGGAAAATAGGTTGGAGGGATCCAACTGGATTCCTCAAAAATATATTATCTGTTTTGTTTATTTGTTTGCATATATACTGTCATATATGATGTGTTAGAAAACCTGAAATAAATAATTGGTTGTTGGTGTTTACATATCACTGGCCCAAATGTTGATATTTAAAAATATCATGAAAATGAATTTTGCAGATTTAAAAAGGAAATTCTATTTTTTTTTTAAAATAGAATTTGAAATTTGAATAAGAGAAATTCAAATAGAATTTGAATTCAAAGGAATTGAAATAGAATTTGAATTCAAAGGAATTGAAATAGAATTTGAAATAAGGAATGGAAATAGAATTTGAATACAAAGGAATTGAAATAGAATTTTAATTCAAAGGAATTCAAATGGATTTGAATAAAGAAAAGTCAAATAGAGATTTGAATGAATTTTAACTATAGAATTTGAAAATAGGATTCAACTGGAGTTTGAATATAGAAATTCAAATGTATTTCAAATATAGAATTTGAATACAGAAAATATAAAGGAAATTCAAATATAGAATTTGAATATCGAAAGTGAAATGGAATTTGAATAAAGAAATTTTAAATGTGGAATTTGAAAATAGAATTTGAAAATAGAATTTGAAATGGGAATTTGAATATAGAACTCAAATAGAGTTGGAATGGGAATTGGAATATATAATTCAAATAGAGTTTGAAAATATATTTGAATATATAATTCAAATGAAGTTTGAATATAGATTTGAATATATAATTCAAATAGAGTTTGAAAAAAGATTTGAATATATAATTCAAATGAAGTTTGAAAATAGACTAAATATAGGAATTCAAATGGAGATTGAATATGGAATTTGAATATAGGAATTCAATTTGAATTGAAATAGAAATTGAATATAAAAGATCGAAGTATAAATAAATTTATTTCCAAGTTAGGAAAAAATCAACAATTTTGGAAGATTGGAAATAGTATGTTGAATTGGGAAAAATTGATTTGATATATATTAAAAATATATCATAATGGAGTTGAATTTATTATAGACGAAGTTTAAACGTTTATATTTATAAATATAATTAAAATGAACTTGCCGCAGCGCTGCAGTTCGTAAATTGGTGTTTCGAACTTCAATTGAGTATACGGAACTCAACTGAAGTCGGAATTCTTTGAAACAAGAAACGTCAGGACCGATTTGATAATAGTTTTCTGATGGAGGAGAAAAATCTGGATTTCGTCGAATAGATTTTGAATTATATCAAAATCAAATTTTCAGAAAAACAACGCTATAACCATTTAAAAACCATAATGGTTTATTTAATTTTATAAAAGGATTTTAAGTGAATACAATCTGAATTTCTATTTAGAAAATTTAATATTTGAGTTGTAAATTATATGTGAATTCAGGTGGAGTAATGAATTGATTTTTGAAACAGAAATCAGATTTTTGATTATTGAATAGAATTAACTAATTTGAATAGAAATTAGTTAATGAGATTTTGAATTGATATTGGGCTTTGAATAATTGAATTCATTGTGAATTTTTTTATTCGAAATCGAAAAGGAAACTAGGATTGAAATTGAAATTCAACTTGGTTAAGAGCAAGTAAATATTTTATTTGAACATGTTATGTTCAAACAAAGAAGTGAAATAGAAAAAATAGCTACTTAAAGAATAAATGAGCGAAACTAAATTCAAACGATTGGATAGTGTTGAATTGAATTGAAAACAGGTGAGCATGTGTTAGACAGGTATGGGATGAAGTATATGAAGATTTTAATTTATGTGCCCGACAAAAAGGTACACGCTTAAATCCATAAATGAGATTTTATGCGCCGTATCGGCAAGCCGCTTGGCTTTTTCTTTTTCTTTTGGATTGGTGAGGGACATGGGAGGTTATTTGAAATATCTCGATGCTCCCGGTACAATGGAGATTATGGCGAATTTTTCCGGGAATTTAAGGAGTTAGAATATTTTTAAGAAATTTTGATAGTTAGAAATAAATGTATCGATACATATAGAATTCGATAAGGAAACGAATTTAAAATAGAATATTATAAACAAAAAGGGAAATCGATAATCTGGTAATAGAAAGAGAAACATATATAAGTTTAAAAATGAATAATTGGTTTTCATAATTTTGATTATTCGAGGCATGTGGTTTTGTCTGTTTCGAAGTTAATGATGTTTTCAGTCAAGGTCTGAGAGGTAATTTTACCCCAACTTGATTGATTTCATTTTTAATTGATAAATAGAAAGATCCAATCTCGAAGAGAAGTGTTGGATAATAGTTAGTTGAATAAAATATTTTTGGTTGTTGCAACGATGTTTTACACAGCATTCGTTTTAACTCAAGTGATGGAATTTTGGAAATATAAAAGTAAATATTTCCTGAGTATAATTAAAGTAGTCGGGAAAGAGATAAGTGATTGAAATTTGTTTCAATTTCAAATAGAATATATTTGCTAAGTGTAGAAAATAAAAGGAGGTGATATAGGGAAATGTTTTTCCAAATAGCGTAAGAGTCCTACAAGATCACTGAAAATATTTGGTTAACGAATATTGATAGGGAAATGAGGAAGTGAATTAATTAATGAAATATTAATTGACAGGCCCAGTGATTGATTGATGTTATGGATGAATGGATGTTTGTTTGTTTTTTTTGATAGTTAAATAACCGACTATCGAAGTGTTTTCCAATATCGTTGTCAATATGGAGAGACCCGTTGGATTATTATCCGTGAACCACTTCGTATTGGCAGTAACATTGCGAATCAGATTATATGAAGATAATCGAAGATGGAGTGAAATGCAAGGGCTTTTTCTATTAATAGAAATTGTGCCTTCGGTTTCATTCAATCCCAGAACGAACGTATATGGACGAATGTCTGACGGAGTATTTCCAATGATCGCATTGGTCTGTAGAAATATATATGGTTGCAACAGATTTATTCCCTTAGCCAAACATCCAGAATATTTGTGAAAATCAATTAGTGATTAACGGATCTGACAATGTGGCATTCAAAGTGATTGTGCTATCAATGAATAGAAAGTAATCGTAGCCTCAGGCCTCAACAACTGGGAAATGACAAAAATCGGGCAGGCAGCATGGCTATGTGAGTCGCTCCCATTAGGGTGTATAATCACCTATCTAGAGATTCATTTAATTTCTTATTTTATTCGATGCTGTCCCATTCGGGAAACGGTTGCTGATCCCAACCGTTGGTGATGTACATTCGATACACTCAGGTGAAATGGGTGGTCAGTCATGTGTGGGCCGGGTTGCAAGATGTTCTTGTTGAACCCAGTGTATTCCACTCTAGAGATACACTATCGGAAGGTGGTTCCATACCTTGTCATGTTGGAAATCAAATCTCCAATAAGCGCCATACGGTTTTTAATATTATACTATGTATGTGGAGCATGAGATGCAAGCGTTCCGCTAGATTCTATTTATTTGATGTAGACATTATTACAATATCACTGGATTTTTGTATCAAAGTGTTTTGGGTTATAGTAAGGTAAAAACCGTCCATGTTTATGTGTGGGTTGGTTTTACTATTATCTTTCCTTTCGAAAGGATTTTGAAAGTTAAACAAATGGTTGGAGTTTACTCACACCAGTCCTATAACTGACCCAGAGTTTATTTTGTATGTTTTCCCTAAACTCTTGGGTGCCCAAATTTGTACGGGCAGTCAAGTAGTCGGGATTTTTCAGATTTTCTTGGAAGAGCTGGAAGCAGGAGGCTTCACCAGTTAGCTATAGACTATCATATATTCCGCTGTGAACCATGTTTGTATCTGGAAATAGGTGTTTATAACTGTTCTAGGAATAACTGTTGTGCTCTGATGATGGTATGTATATAAAGTTACTGATTTGTATTTCAAAAGTTATGTTATAAAATATATTTTATTTGTTCCGCTGTGGGATTTGTCTTCTTTGTTTTCTTCTATTCTAATATTTCTTTCTTCTTATTCTCATCCTCTAACTTCTTTCTAATAATGATTCGTATTTCTGTGCAATTTGGGTTGGACTTGTGGTGTTATTAGTCGACTCAGATAGTGCAGATTTCTGGGTCGTTACAGTTGGTATCAGAGCTTAGGTTGAGAAAATACCTAGGCTTCTGTGGCATGTGCTCATTAGAGAATGGGTCAGTAGTACCATAGAATGAGTTAAATGTATATACGAGAGCGCGTATTTGTAAATTGATATAAAAATTGTTTTATATTGTGTTGGTTAGTCTGTTGAGTTGTGATAGCCCGTAACTTCCCCGGTAAGGAAATCCCGGATTACCTTGAGAACACGACAAAATAGAACACAAATAGAAGAACATTTCATTGCTATTACAACAATTCCATCAGATACAAGAATATACAGAGTATAATTGAATACTGTACATTCGATAAATATCAGATATTACAATAAATTACATAGCAGCGGAAAAACAATAGAAAACACAACTAAAAGTAATACACGGATACAGAGCTTTCCGAGCATCGTTCCAGCTGTAAATCAGGATCCTCTGAATATAAATCTGCAAAACCAAAACTACTAGCTGCCCGTGTCGAAAATACGGGCACCCAGAGTTTAGGTTAAAACAATAAACTCCAGGTCAGTCATGTGAGTGGTGTGAGAACTAAAACAGTTAGTTAAACTTTACTTTAAAAGAGAGTAATTCAAGGGACCACGCCGTATAACACGGAACGGGTTTCCTCCCAAGAATACCAGTGCATATAAATAAACAGCGCAATGATCTTTCTAAAAATGAAGCTATTATAAGACCCAGGTCCCATCACACAATGCAACGCAAGACGGAGGATAGGGTTTTCCCTTATAATAGCCAAACATGCTTGGTACGTTTTAAAAACAAACCATTTGATACTATAATAGTGTATAGTGTCAAAACAATTTCAATCATAAATATCAATCCTAGGCGGCATGGGTACCATCTATCATGTCGCCATACTAGGCTCTACAAATAAAACCGAAATATCTCGTGTTGGAAATTGGATTTCCGTCATGAGTCGAGGCAAGGGGCAAGCTCCTCTCCGATTCAAGACACTCTAGCAAATGCCTCGGGACTACACACTCTGGGTAACCCCTGGATCTTCAGGGCCGGTCCACACTTACGTTAGTGGATTAGTATTCCTGAACACACGTTTCCCGGTCCTTACAGACCTAAAATCGAGGCGCCTCATCCAACAACAACATAGGTGAAAAGTATATAAATGTCAGGGCTGGTAAGTCACTGACACCACCAAAGCTAGAAAGAAACGTCGTGCTCTCCCCGTAGTCCTTATCCCATTTTTAACTCATACCGAGGTGTGAGGCTCGCGAATTCACGCTATACACAAAGCTATGCCATGTCGGCCGTGCTTTGATCATCAACCACAAGACTTTGCTTTTCAACAGAAGCCTTGATCAATTGCCACTTAGGCGTGCCACACAAGAAATTCATGCCATGCGACTGATGTCCATCGATATTCAACCTCTGAGCTCGTACGTCTCAGAGAAGGGCATTAAGCAAAATAATAAATTCTCCGTCGCCAAACAGATGTATATTTAATAGAGATCAATCAACATAGAATAAAATCCAATGTCAGACACACAGTCCATTTACAAGTTCGTCCTGGGTCTGAACGAAACCGGAGGCGCTTTCCTTGCATATCCATCACTCTCCAAGTACGTCTGGACGACCTCCAACTGATTCCCTCATCTTGGGTGTACAGCCCAATCAAGATCATCAGTAATCACCCAAACGATGTGGAGACTTCCGGTCTTCGACCACCGTCATCGTCTTCGACTTATCGTCGAATCGGTTATTCAGAATGGGTGTAAACCCGGCCTTTCCGAACAACCCACGTATATTATAAACAAATGTTACACAAACACAACATACGCCTCATTCCAATTTAGCAGCCACTAACCATAAATCAACAAGAGAACAATTTCCCAAATATTAACCCCGAAGGCCGAAACCAACATCAGATCAATACCCAGGAAACCATTCTTCTTAGCTAACCTACAGCTAGTTTCTAAATTTCATACTCTTAGGGAAAGGTTCCCATTAATTTTATCAAAGATAAATTCTTTAAAATTTATTCTTTAATCTTCCTTTGGATATCATTTCAAACCATATTATGGTTTTCCAAACTAGTCGAGATTAGCGAACCACACCGAAGTAATTATTTATTTTATTTCCCAATCCCAACCTATTCATCCCATGAAGCAAAACTGGTAATACTCCATATTTAACACCACGGTGTTATCGGTAAAATTAATTACCATTCCACGTTCAAATCTAATTAAAGATTTAACTATCGCTTGGAGAAAAACTGGTGATACTCCATTATCGCTCATTTTCCAAATTTGATAATTTAAATTATCAGTTCACATTTCAATCTAATTACAGATTCATTAAAACTCCCTTTTACTGGGTTAAAGAACTAATGTCGTTTTAAACACAGTTCACGATAAACCCAAATCACATTCTATTTAGTATCGGGTTAAAGAACAAGTGTTATTTTAAAACACCCTTCACGATAAACCTACAAATCAATTTTATTTAAAACCCATTTCTAATCCAATTTATTTATTTAAAAATAAATGGGTTTTAATTTTAGTTCAAAACTAGTTCATCTCGATAAAAATCTATTTTTATCTTTTCGAATATGGAGTTTTTCATCCCAATTTTTCCCAAATCATTTCTTATGATTTTACACAAATTATTACTATTTTTAATAATTTTATCAAGGCCCGTACAGTCGATTTCCATCAACGGCCATCGAACTGCACTTACAGCGACCTTTTCCAAATTTGATTTGGACATATCTCCAAATCCAACCGTTAGATTTCAATTTTCTAATATTCGTTGGAAATCTCTTTTCGATATGAACCCAACGGTTCCGGTTTTAGGAGAATCCGACGGTCAGATCTCCCGTAATGCCCGTTCGAAGTCAATGGTCAAAATTTACGAACTGCCGCGGCGGGGCGCATTCTATTCAGGCCATTATATATATTATATATTATATATATTTCGTCGATTTCCCTTTTAAAACGGATTTTATAAATCGTTTCAAATTTGTTTCAAAAATAATTTCAACCTTCATTTCTAATTCAAATCAAAATTGAAATTTCCCTTATAAATTCTTTTTATATTCATTTCTATTTGATTTCAATTCAAATCGATTTCAATTCCATTCAATTCGAATTCATTTTCTATTCAATTCAAATTCAAATTCGTTTTCTATTCAATTCAATTCGAATTCATTTTCTATTCAGTTCAATTCGATTTCGTTTTCTATTCAGTTCAATTCGAATTCATTTTCTATTCAATTCAATTCGAATTCGTTTTCTTCTCAATTCAATTCGATTTCGTTTTCTATTCAATTCAATTCAATTCGAATTCGTTTTCTATTCAATTCAATTCGAATTCGTTTTCTATTCAATTCAATTCGTTTTCTATTCAATTCAATTCGAATTCGTTTTCTATTCCATTCAATTCGAATTCGTTTTCTATTCAATTCGAATTCGTTTTCTATTCAATTCAATTCGAATTCGTTTTCTATTCAATTCAATTCGAATTTGTTTTCTATTCAATTCAATTCGAATTCGTTTTCTATTCAATTTTCATTATAAAAACGAGTATAATCGATATAAATATCGTTCGCGTCAAAATAGCGCATCTCTAATCAACACGGCTTTATATATTTCAATAATTTCGTTATTCTATTCAACAAATGAATATTTATCATATTCAATACATGAATCTATATTTTTGTCAACACATGACTAATCTCAACGAATGAGTACTGTCCACGTGTGACTATGTTTGTTATTTAATATATTTTAAAAAAATTATGGTATCAATCGTTTGATTTCCAATCAGACTCCAACCGTAAATTAGTAAGAGAACGATTCCCTAAATATTAACCCCGAAGGCCGAAACCAACATCAGATCAAAATTAAGCTGCCGTCCCTATTTCAAATCAGACTCCAACCGTAAATTAGTAAGAGAACGATTCCCTAAGTACGAATCTAGTTGTATTCTAGATTTTTATAAGTCGAAATTAAGCTGCCGTCCCTATTTCTGTTTAAAATGTAAACAACATCCTGGGTAAGATTTTAATTCAAAGCAGGTCCTTAGAAATGGGGTTACGTGTTTTTCAAAAGAAGTTTTGCGTTGGTCAGTAAAAAAAGTCAAAAATCTGCAAATTTTCCCAGAATACCACGGAAAAATAATAATTGTATAAATGTATGCAAGTAAACCCAATAGTTGCACATATGTATGCAATTATTCCTAAAGTAGTTTACATTGAAAATCTGCATGAATTCTTGCACACAGATATGCAAGTATTCTGAATTTTGGCATAAATGTATGCAAATAATTCATGAAAATTTCTCATTGAAAATCTGCATGAATACTTGCATGCATGTATGCAAGTATTCTGTTTTCTTGCATAAATGTATGCAAGTAAACGTGAACTGATATTCATGCCTACGGATTGTTGCATACATGTATGTAGCTTTTCTGTTTTATTGCATACACGTATGAAAATAATTATGAATTGATTTGCATGCATACAAATTATTGCATGCTCGTATGCAAGAATTCTATATTATTTGCATGCGTGTGTGCAAAAAAGCCAACACAGATGCATACATGTAATAGTTTCATAGATATATGCATGAATTTCAAATATATGCATATTATTATGCAATAAATTGTTGTCTTCATTGTTTTTTTTGTAATTCTGATTTTTTTTTAATGCTTGAACTTTTATATGGTTACGTGTTTTATTTAAATACAAAATTATGTGTTTTTTAAGTGAATTTTTGAAATATAGGATGTAATTTGAAATAAGTTTTGCACCGGAGCTGAGCCTAATTTTGAAACTTAACAGGGTCCTGAGCTAAATGCGCCCTTTTTATAAACTATGTGCTATAATACATGAGAGAAATGCACCTTATTCACCTGAAATGAATGGTAAATCTAAAAGAAAAATTAGCAGCTTTACAAAATTGGTTATAGCCATTTTATTAAATTCTGATGCAACAAAACATTGGTGGGGGATATATTATTAAGTGTATGTTATGTATTAAATAGAATTCCTAAATCAAAAAGTAAAATTTCACCTTTTGAAATTTTGAAAAATTACAAACCCAATGTTTTCTATTTTAGAACTTTGGGATGTTTGAAAAATGTTCGTATTTCAGATGCTTATAGAATAAAATTGACAAGTAGAGCATACGAAAGTGTATTTATTGGCTATGCTACTGATAGCAAAACATATAGATTTTATAACCTAAATACACATAATATAATTGATTCAAATGATGTTGATTTTTATGAATCTAAATTTCCTTTTAAATTAAGGAATAACAGGGGTACATTGGAGTAACTCCATGCCTATTAGAACAGAACTTAATGTATATTCTGAAAATGAACCTAGAAGAAGTAAAAGAGCAAGAACCGCAAAAGATTGGTCCAGATTTTTGTGATTTTACTATAGAGGAGGATCCTTTAAACCTCCAAGATGTCTTATCTTCATTAGATGCCAATTTTTGGCAAGAGGCTATAAATGTGAAATGGATTCTTTGGAATCCAACAAGACTTGGCACTTAGTAAATTTACCATATGATTGTAAATCTATAAGATATAAATGGGTACTTAAAAGGAAATTGAAACATAATGGCACAATTGATAAATATAAAGCACGTTTAGTAGCTAAAGGTTTTTAACAAAGAGAAAATGTAGAATTTTTTGACATTTTTTACCTATAACTAGAATTATATCCATTCGAGTACTAATTTTACTTGCATCTATTCATAATTTAATAATACATCAAGTCGATGTTAAAACTTTTTTTTAAATTGTGAATTATAAGAGGAAATTTATATGGACCAACCTGAAGGATTTGTAGTTCCTAGTTAAGGACATAAATTTGCAAATTAGATAAATCAATATATAGTTTAAAACAAGCCCTTAAGCAATGACATGAAAATTTTGATAACTTAATAATCTCACACGGTTTTAAAGTTAGCGAAAGTGACAAATGCATTTATTATAAATCTAAGAATGACATTTGTACTATCGTTTGTCTATATATGGATGATACTTAATTTTGGGTCAAACGTTCATGCCATAAACATTGTTGAATCTTTTCTAAGTTCCAATTTCAATATGAAAGATCTAGGTGAGGTGAGTGTAATCCTTGGCATTATGATTACTAGGTCTGAAAAGGGACTTTCTTTGGACCAATCTCATTATATTTAGAAGATCCTAAAGAAATACAATTACTTTGATTGCAAATCTACATGTACACAATATGATCCTAGTGTAAAGCTATTTAAAAACATTGGTGAAGGTGTAAGACGGTCTGATTATGTGAGCATCATTGGCAGCCTTAGGTTTGCCACTGATTGAACTAGGCCCAATATCGCCTATGTCGTGGGATTATTGTGAAAATTTACCAGTAGACCTAGTATAAAGCATTAACATGCTATTGAGAGGGTCATAAGATACCTTAAACAAACTATGAACCTTAGATTACATTATTAAAATTATTCAGCTATTCTTGACGGTCATTCCGATACAGACTGAATTATTTTATATGATGATTCAAAAGCAACTAGTGGCTATATATTTAGCATTGTTGGAGGGGTTGTTTCTTGGAAATCTAAGAAAAAGACTATTTTGGCTCAGTCTACTATGGAGTTTGAGAAGATAGCACTAGCCATAGCTAGAGAAGAAGCAGAGTACCCAAGAAATCTGCTAGCTGATATTCCCTTATAGGAAAAACTGATACCAGCTTTGTTGATCCGTTGCGATAGTACCGCGACTATTGAAAAAATACAGAACCGGTATTATAATTATAATAGATGATAGATATGTCGTAAGCACAATACTATTAGAGAGATACTCTCTTCATGTAATGTTAGGGGGATCACATAGGCAGTGATGAAAATTTGGCAGATCCTTCGACGAAAGGATTGTCCAGAAAGAGCGTCCTTAATACTTTTAAAAGTATGACACTATATCCCTTAGATTGTTGATTCATGCACAGTGGTAACCTGACCAAATGACTAGAGATCCCAAGATCTAGGTTCATTGGGTAAAAATAAGTTGTGCAGTGATAATGGATGAACATGCTATTTTTATATACTTAGAAGCATGTATTCATGTAGTAATTAGAGGATGAGTTAATAGAAACTCTTAATGAGATCAATACTCTATTTGGAGTGAAGTACCGACCTTCAAGAGTACTCTTGATAGACTCACCTATGTGAATGTGGTCGTTTCCTATGGGATTTTGGGACAAACTTCTAGAGCATTCACTAAACTGCGATAGACGTGCACGTCCATAAATGCACCAGAATATTTGATTGCACTATAGAAATGTTGTGTGTGGTGTGATGTGAGAAATAGAGATCAAGACCTCATGTCACTCTAGTAAAAAGTGAATCTTATCCGCTATGCCAAGGTTCGAGTCGGAAGACACCTTTATTTATGCACGAGCTTATGTTCTTTTTGAAACTGCTCGAAAATATATATTTTAAACTTCAAGTGCGGGATTGTTGGAAAACGCTTTGAAAGATAAATTATTAAAAAATTGACTAAGTTTAAGAATGAATGGATCCTATATGTGAATAGTCCCACGTTGTAGGTTTATATGAAAGAATGAAGCAATTAAACTTGATTCTTACTAGCCAGTTAGGGCCTTAGGGCTCATACATGTGTGCTTTGTTATGAGAAGGGAGACCATGCTTGACCATCATATATGCGTGCACGACCGACCGACCGACTCACCTCGATCTGACCTGACCCGGGCTGGGTTCGAGCAAGATCTATATCTTTATTAGGGTTTAGATAAGACAAAGTAGAACAAAATTTTCTTCCTCCATTACAAAAAGTCCGAGCAATACAGTTTTCATTTTTTCAGTGTAAATCCAAGTCAATTCTTTCGTGCAAGTGAATTCATTTATACAGAAGGCTATTTCATCCTAAAGATGGAGACAATAGGTATGAATTGTTTTGCACCACCGAGCGTGTAGCGACCCGAACTTCCTGGTTGGCCTAAACCGAACAAGAAGTCGGATTGCTTTGAGAACACGACGCATCAGAATACAAACATGAGAAAATCTCACGGCTATTACAACAACTTACATCAGAGTGCAAGATATCAGAGTACAAATAAATAATTTATAGCGGAAAAATATCAGAGCTTTAAATTACATTTTAATACATAAACATAATGTGCAGCGGAAAACATCAGCTGCTACAACTGAAACAAATACACGGATACAAAGCATTCCGAATATAGCTCTAGCCGTATTCCGGGATCCTGTGAAAAGAAATATCTATGAAAACAAAAACTACAAGCTACCAAGGTGGAAAATATGGGCACCCAGAGTTTAGGTGGAAACAATAAACTCCGAGTCAGTTATGGGACTGGTGTGAGAACTAAAACAATTATTAATTTTATTTTTATTACAATAAAACAAATAGTGCAAATCTAAAAGGAAAAATGAAGCTATTATAAGACTCAGGTCCCATCACACAATGCAATGCAAGCCGGAGGATAGATTTTTACCTTATAATATCCAAACATGATTGATACACGAAATTTATCTTTCATTATTACTATAAGTGAAGAAATCAACTTCAAACATAAATCTATCAATCATAGGCGACATATGTACCATATATTATGTCGCCATATAGGTTTTCAACTAAAACCGAAAGGTTGCGTATTGGAAATCGGATTTCCAACTATGAACCGAGGCAAGGGCCTCACCGATTTCGAGACACACTAACAATGCCTCAGGACTAAGACTCTGGTGAGCCCTCGGTTAGCCACATGGCCGGTCAGCTGCCGCTGATTAGTTATATCATAAACTATACGTTAGTCGGTTCTATCGAACCTCTAAAATGGTCAGTCACGTCCACCATCTAGGACCATTTAGTCGGTCCTGGTATCAAATCCGAGTTACCTCACCTTCCATCAAATAATATCCAACATCCACATAAGTATATGTATGGGCTCCATACCATGACATCACCCATAGCTAGAAACAAGCGTATGTCCATTTCCATACGTTCCTTATCCCATTTTTGGTTCTTGTTGGAGTGTGAAGATCATTATTTAACGCTACACAAAGCTATGCTACTTAAAGCCATGCTTTGATCAACATCCACAAAGCCTTTCTTTTCAACAAAAGCTTTGATCCATGCATCTCAGCATGCCACATTGTCAAATCCATACTATACCATTGATTTCCACCAATATATAACCTCTAAGCTCGTATGTCTCAGAGAAGGGAATTAAGAAAGAGAAGAAATTATCCGCCAACAAACAGATATATATTTACTAGAGATCAATGAATACAGTGTGAAATACAATGTCAGACATACAATCCATTTGCAAGCCCATTCTGGGTCAGAACGAAACTAGAGACACCTTGTTCCTCATCCCATATGTCCAATACAGGAGAGAGGCCCTCGTAAATCCGGTCGATCTCCAAGTACGTCTGGACGATCACCACTTATTACCTCGTTTTGGGTATAGCCCAATCAAGACGTTAGTAATCATCCGAACGATGTGATGATCTCCGGTTTTCAACCATCGTCTTCAAACCTTCGACTTTTAGTTATTGTATCAGTTATTCAGAATGGGTTAAACCCGGTATTTCCGAATAACTCGCATATCATTATAATCATGTGATAAATACACAAAGATAGCACTCATCTCATTCCAATCCAGAATATTCTTTTATTCAAATATTCATATTTTTAGGGAAAGGTTTCCATTTATTTTATCAAAGATAAGTTCTTTCAAACTTTTTCTTTAATCTTCCTTCGGATATTATTTACAAAAGATTTTATTTTATCCTTTCTCAACTTAAACCCAATTAAGATTTATCAACTAGTTGGGATTATCGAACCTTACCGAAGTAGTCATTTATTTTGTTATGCCAGTCCCAACCTATTCATCCCATGGAGCAAAATTGGTTGTGCTCCATATCTAATACCCATTGTGTTATCGGTAAAATTAATTATCGTTTCTCATTTCAAATCTATTTAAAGATTTAACTATCGAATGGAGTAAAATTGGTGGCACTCCATATCTCGATCATTTCTAATTCGGTAAATTTAATTACTTCATTCACAATTCAATCTAATTAAAGATTCATTAAAACTCCACTTAGTTTTAATCTCAAAAATCATTTCTTGATGACTATTCAAATTTAGAAAATAAATCTTGTCTTTACTTGGGTTAAAGAACCAATGTCATGTAAAACACAATTCATGATAAACCCAAAATCTCTTCCATTAAAATGGAACCTTCACGGAAATCATAACAGTATATAATCGATATAAGTTCCGATATCGGACTAATACTATAAGTGGAGTAATAGCAAGGCCTTTTAAATTCCATAAATAGTAAATGCCTTTCTTCACAGAAGCTCATCTCGATTATCACTAAATTGAATTCCATTCAATTCCAATTTCTTTTATTAAATTGGAAAACTTTACTTTAGAAAATTTCTATTAAATCTTATCATAAAGATTTATAAATTCCAAATCTTAACTTCACTGTTAATTGGGTTTAAGAACTCATGTTGTTTAAAACATTTTTCACGATCAACCCAAAATCAACTTCCATTTATTTCCAATTATATTTATTAATTGGAAAACTTCCTTAAGTCTAAGTTAAAAGATTTATTCTTTTCTCAAGTTGGTTTAAGAACAATGTTATTGAAGACACCATTCATGACAAACCCAAAATCTAATTTGACATTAAATACAAGGCTCTAAATAGAAATCATATCGACTTATATTCAATATCAAACTCTGAATCCAACAGATATCGTATTAGGAATAACAATATCTATATCTTGCAAATTCCTCAACGATATCAGTATAATCGCGGAATCCAGTATCGAAATATTCTTTAGATAATTTCCATTCAAATCCTTTCCAATTCATACGTTGGAAAAATTCTATTTATTTAAAACCATATCAATTCTTTATTCTAGTTGTTAACCATTTCATTTAGATAAAAATATCTTTTATCTTTTCAAGCTTGGAGTGTTTCAATATTTTCATGTCCATCCAAAATCGGACAACAAAGTCATATTTTGATTCTTTACTGAATATTATTTTAAAATATTCGTTATTTTTGAATTGGAATCAGACTCAATGAACTACCAAATAATTTTCATTTATATAAATTCCACACATCGCATGTATTCAAAAATAGTGATAAACAACTATTTAACATTCAATTCACATCCAGAGTGCAATTTGCAACTGCATAAGCATTAAACAATTAAATAACACTTATAACAACCGGTCAATCAATCGGTTGACATACAATTAAATCTAAGGGAAATGTGAATTAATTATCATCCCCAGACCCGTGTGGGATTTTCAACCATCAAACAAATATTATCATTTGTATACCTGGGCGATGTGTAAAATTATCGTCCCAATACCCATGTGGGGTTTACATCACAATCCATGTGAATTTATCTATAGTTTAATAACAATAATATTAAAGTTGTGAACATCCATCATCTATCATCCATCAAACAAATATTGCAATCATAGGCAATAAATATATACTCAATTATAAAAATAAATAACTGCACAAATAGTGTGAGTGAGAGAGTTCTCACCTTGATCGGTTTTGAAATTGTGAAAACGATAAAACATTCGATTATTTACTTTGGACATTTGTCTCCATCCAAAATTATCATGAGCTCCAAATTAGTTTCATTGCAAAGCTCTCATTGATACGGTTCCCACGCATCTTATTTCGTTGAATTCTGAGTTTGTATGAAAAAAGTTATGCTCAAATCTAATTTTTTTTTTTAAAAAAAAAATTCCCCTGTTCGGTCATTAATGTCCAAGGAAAGGCCTTCTGCTAGGCCATTAATGGCCAAACGGCTGTTAAACCCCAATTCTTTTACATTTTTTCCTGGAAAACATATTCAAAATGATATTATCTAATTCCCGAAGGCCTATGATGTTATATGCATGCAAATGAGGCTTCTATAACTCACTGAAGCAACTCATAACACCAAACTCACATGCACAAACATTCATACAAGAGATTTGCAATGATTTTTGATTATAAATTCCAAAACGTGCAAATTTTCTAACCAAAGCAATCAAATGCGATATAAGCGAATTGTGAAGACTTGGTACTTTGCCGGGGCGACAACGGGGCTTCACAATATCGTCAAATCAACTAGTAGCTTATGAGTTAGATTGTGTGGACAATTCTAATAATAAATTTCAATTCATTGGAACATAAACTAATGAACCGGAAAGTGTATGCTTATCTAACCAATTCATATGCATATTTAAACCCAAATGAACACTAAATTACACTTTTACTAGCTAATAACTTATGGCATAGGTGTGGGTTCTTGTATATCTCAAAAAGAACTCACCTTTGATAGTTAGAAGCAAGAAATCGATCCAATGACAAGTTAGAACAACCTCTCTTCCAATATTACTCACGAATCTTCAATATAAACATGAATGCACAAATTTCCTAGAAGTTAGATTTAGGAAATCATGAGAAATCAAAGAGAAAACAAGTAGTAGAAGATGAAGAGGAGCTTACCTAAGCCTCTACACTTGATTTCAACAAGAATTGAGCTTCCGATTGCAAAACCTAGCTTAGGAATTTCTATTTCCCTTCCCCATTTTCTATTTTTGATGAAGTGTTTTGAGTGAATAAAGAGAAGAGGGCTGATTTGGTTACATAGAGAGGGTTAGGTTTAGCCAAACCAAGACCCAACCAAAGTGCCAAAACTCCAAAGCTCGGAATATATCAAAGTTTATACTTTTCGAACACCAAAATGACATTTCTAACCCAATGGAAGTGGTTTCGTTGAAAACAGAGGTCGCTTGCAAAATGACGATTTTTAACGGCTATATATAATATTAAATAAATATACATAAATATATGTATATAAATTCCATAGCGACTATTCTAAACTTTAATTTTGACATAACTTACAATTTATAAAGTGAAGTCTCAATTTCTTGCATTCATTAGAAAATTACAATTCAAAATATTCCAACGTTTCTTGTTTTACCAAATTCTGATTTATATTGAATTCTATACATTCATTCAAAGTTAAAAATCGATTTTTCAAACTACCACGCCATTTCGAGATCGTTTTAATTACATTTTAAATTTATACATTCGAACTTCGATTAAAATAAATTTTATGTCGTTTATTCTCAAAATAATTCACCGAGAACATTTAATTTCAATGAAAATCAATTAAAAATAAATTTTAAATTGGTTCTAAAAATACGGGTTGTTACAATCTCCCCCACTTAAAATCTTTTCTTCCTCGAAAAGGAAGAAGGAACTGAAGGTTATTTACTTAACCAACTCAACCTTCGCTTAACTCTAGTTCTTCAACTTTCCAGTTTCTAAGAACATTCTAATTTCTCAAAATTTGGCTAGCGCCTTAAATTTTCGAAAAATTTCTCCATAACCCTCTTTGTATGGGTTGACCGGTACAACCACAAATGGCCTCTACAGGCTCTCATATATCAAAAGAAAATTCAAAAGCCAAGCAGCTAGGCAGTCGGCTCGTAAAATCATCAAACCCAATCGATATAGTAAATATGTACCTATTTGTTGGGCATACAATTTTATTCCTCTTCTTAGCTTCCATGCTATGACCTATTCAATATATCTACATGTGTGTGTGTGTGTATATATATCCAATTCGAACTAACTTTCATTCAGTTCCAAGTTAAATTCGATTTGGGTATATTTACCCTTTTACTCTGTTATTGGTATTATTGTTCCAATATTTTATTAGTTAAATGAATTACATCCATCACAACCAGCAATCAATTAGTTGATTAGCTATTCAAATATATAACTTTTATATACTTAAAAATCATATTTTGACGTTAAATCACAACGTAAACCATAACTAAGTTTTTGATCTCACACTAGTCAATTGGAAATATATAGATATCCCGCTTTCGAAACTCGAACACAACACTGATGATGTTGCAACATTATAAGAAATATTCCCAGGTGACTAGAGCGTGATTCTATTTCTACACAGTGTACTTAAGACTTCGAATATACATTCATGATGCGTATACGCGAAATCTTCTTATATCCGATAGTCCAAAATCAATATCAAATATAATATTTAAATCTTTATAATAAGATATAATTTTCAAAACCAAAACTCATTTTTATAAATAACAATCTTCAAACTCATTCTAGGGCATTACTAACCCTTTCTCTAACAAGTTATTCTTATACGATGTTACTAATCCTATCTCTGATGAATTCTCTCGTTTGGTTCTAATGTGTATTGTTGTCGAGCTTTGTAAACCAAAGCTCTGATACCACCTGTAGCGACCCAAACTTCTCGACCGGCATAAACCAAACATGAAGGCGGACTTCTTTGAGAACACGATGCATCATAATACAAACATGAGAACATTTCATTGCTATTACAACAATTTACATCAGAGATACAAATAAACAATTTACAGCCGAAGAGATTTAAATTACATTTAAATACATAATGATAATGTGCAGCGGAAAACATCAATTACCACAATTGAAAGAGATACACAGATACAGAGCATTCCGAATATAGCACCAGTCGTATTCCCGGATCCTATGAAAAGAAATTGTAACGAGTACCGCGAAATCCGGTAGGCTTTGCAACCATCCCTTCATCCTCCAGTACAGCAGGTAAAACCCATCGCACCAATATATTAAATAAATAAGGGATAACATGTTAAAAAGAGATTTGTCATTAAAGGAAAAATGTTACATTTTGTTGAATATTGGAATTATACATTTTAAACATCATTTTTGGTCTCATTAGAATTGGCGAACAAAAATGACATTTTGATGAATATAAAAATATATATATCGTTGTATTATCATTTTTGGTCGCATTAGAGTTGGCAAACAAAAATGTCATGTCTATCTGATATAAAATGACACATTGTTGAAACCATCATTTTTGTTGCACTAGAATTGGCAGTCGAAAATATTTCTTTCGTAGATAAAGGAATGAATTTTAATAAAGGAAAATCGCCCAAATGGTTTATATATTATATATAAATATAAAATTAAACGAAACGAGCACTGCAGTTCGCGTATCGGCAATCGTAACTTCAAACGAATATATAGAAAGATCCGACCGTTGGATTTTCCCAAAACTGGAACCATTAGGACCGCTTTGGGGAGAGCTTTCCAACAATATAAATTTTATCAAAATCCGACGGTTAGATTTTAAGATATGTGTAAATCAAAATTTGGTAAAAACAGCGCCAGCGCCGCCCATTGACCTGAAATGTCGTTTATATATTTCGAGCTATTTTTAATAGATAAAAATAGCGATAAATAGTTATAAATATATATATGAAATGTTTTAAACCATAATTATGCGACAATTATTTGAAAAGGCCGAGTTTAACTCATTTCAAATAATTGAACGGCGATTAAATCAAAGATGTAACAAGACGGTGTAGAAGACCGACGATCTTCACATCGAATGGGCGATGACTTCTGATACCTTGGACTGACTTGCTCCGAGGACTAGGTTAAAGCAGTAATTGTTCGGACGTGTGTGTTGATCGTACGGATAAGAAAGCACCTTTTTGGTGTCTCCGGTTTCGTTCAGACCCAGAACGGACTTGTAAATGGATGCGTGTCTGACGTTGGAATTCGCTACATGTAAATAAATCGATTTCTATTAATATATGTCTGTTTGGTGGTGGAGAATTTATTCTCTACTTAACACCCGGATATGTAGTAGTAGTTATCGATAGCATGGCGTTGAATTGTCAATGTGGTACTCCAAGATGTAATGATCAAGGCTTTGTTGAAAAGCAGGCCTTGTGGCTGATGATCAAAGCATAGCCTGTTTGGGCATAGCTTTGTGTATAACGTAACCTCGCGAGCCTCACACCCCGGTATGAGTCAAAAACGGGATTTGGACTGCAGGGAGTGCACACGTTTCTTTCTAGCTAGTGGTGTTTGGGTTTTAACATGGCCCGGCATTTTACTTATGTGGATTTTGGATTGAGGTACCTCAGGTTTTTATAGGCCGGAAGTGGTCATACTATAGGTTCAAAAGAACCGGGAAGCGTGTGTTCAGGAATTGCCAATCCACTACCGTTAGGTGGGGACCGGCCCTGAAGATCCAAGGGTTGCCCATAGGTGTGATCCTGAGGCATTTGCTAGAGTGTCTCGAATTAGAAGAGGACGATCCCTAACCTCGATTTCATGACAGAAAACTAATTCCCAATATGACGACATTTCTGTTTTGATTGTAAACTTATATACGGCGACATAGTATATGGTACCTATGCCGTCTAGGATTGATATATGTATTTGGAAGTATATTAATACTATTAAACACTAATGACAATATCATAATATTACTTTTCATGTATTAAGCATGTTTGATCATCATAAGGGAAAACTCTATCCTCCTGTGTGCGTTACATTGTGTGATAGGACTTGAGTCTTATGATGGTTTCATTTTTCAAAAGTCATCTCGCTGTTTTATATAAACTTTATAAAATATTGCACTGGCGATCCAATGGAGTAAACCCGTTCCGCGTTAGCGGCGTGGTCCTGAGATTCGCCATCTTGATAGTTAATTTAGTTAAGAATTCTCACACCAGTCCCATGACTGACTCGTAGTTTGTTTCACTTTTGCAAACTCGGGTGCCCTCTTTCCACACGGGCAGCCAATTGACAGGTTTCTAGGTGATACTTTTTGGTGGGAGCTAGCTTTGGGAGGAAGAAGAAGAAGACCTTTTCTCCATCTTTTATTTTGCTTTTAAGACATTTTTCTATCTCTTGCTTTTGATGTTTGTAATGGGATTTGAGACTCATTTCTTTTCATTTGAGACTTGTTTCTCTTTGTTAAGACTTCTATTATGCTAAGTGGATCCTGTAAAACTACATACTCTGATGTTTTGCTGTGATGCTGATGACATTTATTTCCACTGAAATGTTTATGTGTTATGATAATTAACTGATATTTGTTTTTGTTGTAAATATGTTGTATTCCAAAAATGATTATCCTTACTTTCGGTCTAAGGAAGTTTGGGGTTATCACAGTTGGTAACACAAATATAAGCTAGAAAATACCACATCTTTTATTTGTGTTCTTTAACCCAAATATGACATAGAAATAAAAATGCATATTTTATTTGTATCCATGTATTCCTTTCAGTTGTATATTTGTAATATTTTTCCGCTGCTATTTAAATGTAATTTAAACTCTGATATTATTGTATTTCCAATTTATATCATAAGTTCATACTCTGTTATATTCTTGTACTCTGATGTAATTGTTGTAATCAGCAATAAAATGTTCTTCAGTTTGTGTTCTGATGTGTGTTGTTCTCAAAGCAATCCAGCCTTTCCTCTACTGGGAAGTTTGGGTCGTTTCATTTGGTATCAGAGCTTTCCGAATACTGCTTCAGCTGTAGGCCAGGATCCTGTAAATATATCTGCAAAAAACCCGCACCTCCATTCACAATAAACCTGACTTACACTCCATTTTATTCCAATTACTAAATATAATTAAAAACTTTAATAATCTTAAAAAGATTTATTCTTTTCATATGGGGTTAAAGAACATTGTTATTTAAGACACTGTTCACGACAAACCCAAAATCCAATTTATTTAATTTAATATGAATTAAGTAATAACAAATTGGAAAACTTCATTAAATCTAAATTTAATGATTTATTCTAGTTAATAACTAGTTTATTTCAATAAAAATATTTTTTTCCAAAATATATTCTTTATCTAAAATATTCTTTCTTGGAATGTGACTCAGTCAACAACCATAATTTGCATATATTCAACAATCATGATAAATAACTATCACACAACCAAATAATCAACCAGAGTGGATTCTACACTAAATATTGGGACTAGTGTAGGATCATCCCAACACCCGTGTGGGGTTTCATCCAGCAATCAAATAATAAATTATTTGTGCACTTGGGCGATGTGTGAAAATTATCGACCCAATCACATAAACAAGTCGGACGACTTGTAAATGGAAGTGTAATATTCAGTTTGAATATACCAACATTATATTTAACACATCAAACACTTCAACATCGCAGACAAACATCTAAATTCTTTTTATTGTGAGCAAATGACCATAACATCTTAACTCTTATTTATGCCACCCTGTATATTTTTGGTCAAGTTATGATTTGTGAATTAAAACAACATTTTTGGTCAAATTATGAAACAAAATTCTCATTTTGTTTGCATTAGAAGTTATGAAACAAAATTCTCATTTTGTTTGCATTAGAAGTTATGAAACAAAATTCTCATTTTGTTTGCATTAGAAGTAAATAAACAAAATCATCATATTTTTTTACATTAAAAAGAAGAAGTTAAGAATGTATATTTCTTACATTAAAAAGAATGAGTTAAAATGTATATTTTTTTTAAAAAGAATGAATTAGTAATGGACATTTTCGTCACATTAAAAAGTATGAAGTAGAAATATACCTTTGCCATTAAAATGAATGAGGTTAAAAATATACATTTTGGTAAATAAATATGAGTTAAGATTTTTATTGTCATTTGTTAACAATAGAAAGGATTGAAATAAAAGATTAGAATTTTATTGCCATTTGTTCAAAATAAAGGGAATTGAAATATATGATTGTGTCGTTGAGATGTTTGATGTGTTAAATATATTGTTAGTATATTCAAACTGAATTTTACACTTCCATTTACAAGTCATCCGACTTGTTTATGTGATTGGGTCGATAATTTTTACACATCGCCCAAGTGCACAATTAATTTATTATTTGATTGCTGGATGAAACCCCACACGGGTGTTGGGATGATCCTACACTAAATATTGGGACTAGTGTAGGATCTGTTCTATAGGCTCGTACTACCTCATCCTTATAACTTAAGGACCAAGGCAACTCAGTCTTGTTGATGACATGTGTGCCTTTAACTGCTTTCGGAGGCCCTAACATCTTTTATGAATGGCTAGTAATGCCTTTTGGTCTATGTAATGCTCTAGCATATTTTGTTGACTTAATGAAAAGAGTATTCAGAGATGTTTTAAATAAATTTGTGCTCGTGTTCATCGATGATATCCTCATCTTTTCTAAATCCACCGCTGAGCACGAACAACATCTGAGAGTCCTTGTTGCTGGCTATGGAGCTGGCTACGCATGATAGGGGGTTCTCGCCATGGTGTTTGGTGGCGAGCAGTGGACTCTTACCCCTACATGTCCCTTATTTATTAGGGTTGGTTAGGCGTTAGCCTGGAGGCTCGAAAGGGTCGCCGTAAAACAAGGTGTACTGGGGTACCTCTGTAAGCCACGGTGGGAGTTTAGCCCACTGCCTCATGGCGGGTCGTTACAGAAATATTTGTGAAAACCAAAACTACAAGCTGCCCGTGTGGAAAACATGGGCACCCAGCGTTTAGGTCGAAACAATAAACTCCGAGTCAGTCATGGGACTAGTGTGAGAACTAAATCAATTATTAATTTTATTTTTATGTTGGGTAAATCGAGGGACCATGCCGCATGACACAGAATGGGTTTTCTCCTAAGAATACCATAAAATAAACAATGCAATGCAAAAAGGAAAATTGAAGCTATTATTAGACTCAGGTCACATCACACAATGCAACGCAAGCCGGAGGATAGAGTTTTACCTTATAATATACAACATGATTGATACGCGAAATTTATATTTTATTATTACTATAAGTGAAGAAATCAACTTCAAATATAAATGTATCAATCATAGCCAGCATAGGTACCATATATTATGTCGCCATATAGGTTTACAACTAAAACCAAAAGGTTACGTATTGGAAATTAGATTTCCATATATGAACCGAGGCAAGGGGTCTTCCTCACCGATTTTAAGACACACTAGCAATGCCTCAGGACTTAGAATCTTGTGAGCCCTAGGTTACCGGCATGGCCGGTCAGCCGTCGGTGATTAGTTATACCATAAACTATACGTTAGCTGATTCTATCGGACCTCTAAAATGGTCTGTCACATCGACCATCTAGGAACTTTTAGTCATTCCTGGTGTCAAATCTGTGGTACCGTGCCATCCATCAAATAATATCCGACATCCACATAAGTAAATGTCTATGCTCCATACCATGACATCACTCATAGCTAGAAACTAACGTATGTCCATTTCCATACATTCCTCATCCCTTTTTAGTTCATATCGGGGTGTAAGCTCATGAATTAACGCTACACAAAACTACGCTACTTAAAGCCATGCTTTATCATCATCCACAAAGCCTTTCTTTTCAACAAAAGCTTTGTTCCATGCATCTCAGCATGCCACATTGTCAAATCCATACTATACCATTGATTTCCACCAATACATAACCTCTAAGATCATACATCTAAGAGAAGGGTGTTAGGCAAGAGAATAAATTCTCCGCCACCAAACAGATATATATTTAGTATAGATCAATGAATACAGCGCGAAATACAATGTCAGACATAAAACCCATTTGCAAGTCCGTTTTGGATCTAAACGAAACTGAAGGCACCTTCTTCCTCGTCTCATATGTCCAATACAGGAGAGAGGCCCTCGCAAATCCAGTCGATCTCCAAGTACGTATGGACGATCACCACTTATTACCTCGTCTTAGGTGTACAACCCGATCAAGACATCAGTAATCATCCAAATGATGTGAAGATATCCGATCTTCAACCGTCGTCTTCAAACCTTCGACTTTTAGTCATTGTATTAGTTATTTAGAATGGGTTCGTCTTTCCGAATAACCCACATATCTTTATTATCCTGTGAAAAATACTAAAAGATAGCACACATCTCATTCCAATCCAGAATATTCTTTTATTCAAATATTCACATTTTTAGGCAAAGGTTCCCATTTATTTTATCAAAGATAAGGCCTTTCAAACTTATTTTTTAATTTTCCTTTGGATATCATTTACAAAAGATTTTATTTTATCCCTTCTCAACTTAAACCCAATTAAAGTTTCTCAACTAGTCGAGATTATCGAACCTTACTGAAGTAATCATTTATTTTGTTATGCCAATCCAAACCTATTCATCCCACGGAGCAAAAATGGTAGTGCTCCATATCTATCACCTATTGTGTTATCGGTAAAATTAATTACCATTTCTCAATTCAAATCTAATTAAAGATTTAACTACCGCATGGAGTAAAATTGGTGGTACTCCATATCTCGATCATTTCTTGAATTCGGTAAATTTAATTTCTTCATTCGCATTTTAATCTAATTAAAGATTCATTAAAACTCCACTTAGTTTTATTCTCAAAAATCATTTCTTAATGACTATTCAAATTTAGGAAATAAATCCTGGGTTTACTTGGGTTAATGAACCAATGTCATGTAAAACACAATTCACGATAAACCCAAAATCATCTTCCATTAAAATGGAACCTTCACGGAAATCATAACATTATATAAACGATATAAGTTCTCGTATCGGACTAATACTATAAGTGGAATAACGGCAAGGCCTTTTAAATTCCATAAATACTAAATGCCTTCCTTTACAGAAGCTAATCTCGATTATCACTAAATTGAATTCCAATTTCTTTTATTATATGAAATGCAATAAAGATCGACCAAGCTACTTATGGATGTAACCACAATTCACATCACTAAGGTTGGGCTATCGAACATAGAGTCATAAGTGAATTTCAAATTGGAAAACTTTACTTTGGAAAATTTGTGTTAAATCTTATCATAAAGATTTATAAATTTCAAATCTTAACTTCATTATTAATCGGGTTTAAGAACTCATGTTTCTTAAAACATTGTTCACGATCAACCGAAAATCAACTTCCATTTAATTCCAATTATATTTATTAATTTAAAAACTTCCTTAAATCTTAGATAAAAGATTTATTCTTTTCTCAACTGGGTTTAAAAACAATGTTATTGAAGACACCATTCACGACAAACCCAAAGTCCAATTCGACATTAAATACAAGGCTCTAAATAGAAATCACATCGACTTGTATTCAATATCAAATTCTGAAACCAACAGATATCATATTGGGAATAACGATATCTATATCTTCAAAATTCCTCAACGATATCTGTATAATCACGAAATCCAATATCGAAACATTTCGTAGATTATTTCCATTTGAATCCTTTCCAATTCATACGTTGGAAAAATTCTGGTTATATTAAAACCATATCAATTCTTTATTCTAGTTGTTAACCATTTCATTCAAATAAAAATATCTTTTATGTTTTCAAACATGGAGTATTTCAATATTTTCGTGTCCATCCAAAATCGGACATCAAAGTCATATTTTGATTCTTCAATAAATATTATTTTAAAATATTCATTAGGAATCAGACTTAATCAATTACCATAAAATTTTCATTTATATGGATTCCACACATTGCATATATTCAAAAATAGTGATAAACAACTATTTAACATTCAATTCACATCCAGAGTGCAAGTTGCAACTGCATAAGCATTAAAGAATTAAATAACGCTTATAATAGTCTGTCAATCAATCGGTTGACATACAATTAAATCCAAGGGAAATATGAATTAATTATCATCCCCGGACCCATATGGGATTTTAAACCATCAAACAAATATTATTATTTGTATACTTGGGCGATGTGTAAAATTACCATACCAATACCCACGTGGGATTTACATCACAATCCATGTGAATTTATCTATAGTTTAATAATAATAAGATTAAAGCTATAAACATCCATCATCCATCAAACAAATATTGCAATAATAGGAAATAAATATATAATCAATTATAAAAATAAATAATTGTACAAATAGTTTGAGTGAGAGAGTTCTCACCTTGATCGGTTTTGAAATGGTTGAAAACGGTAAACATTCGATTGTTTACTTCGGACGTTCTTCTCCAATAAAAATTATCTTGAGATCCAAATCACTCTGAATTAGTTTCGTTGCAAAGCTCTCGTCGATACGGTTCCAACACATCTTGTTTCGCTAAATTCTGAATTCTTATAAAAAAGTTATGATCATTTTAAAATTTTAAAAAAAATTCCTCTACTCGGCCATTAATGGCGAACGGATGTTAAACCCCAAAATTTTTACATTTTTTTTAGAAAACATGTTTGAAATTATATTGTTCAATGCCCGAAGGCTTATGATGTTATATACATGCAAATGAGGCTTCTATAACTAACCGAAGCAACTCATAACACCAAAATCACATGCATAAACATTCGTACAAGAGACTTGCAATGATCCTTAATTATAAATTCCAAAAAGTGCAATTTTTCTAATCAAAGCAATCAAATGCCATATTAGCGAATTGTGAAGACTTAGAACTTTGTCGGGGCGACAATGGAGCTTCACAATATCGCCAAATAACCTAGTGGCTAATGAGCTAGATTGTGTGGACAATTCTAATCATAAATTTCAATTCAATGGAACATAAACTATTGAAACGGAAAGTGAATACCTATCTAACAAATTCATATGCATATGTAAACACAAGGGAACAATAAATTCACTTTTACAAGCTAATAATTTATGTCATAGATGTGAGTTCATGTATAACTCACAAAGAACTCACCTTTGATAATTAAAAACAAGAGATCGATCCAATAACAAGCTAGAACAACCTCTCTTCCAATATTACTCACGAATCTTCAATATAAACATGAATGCACAAATTTCCTATAAGTTAGATTTAGGAAATCAAAGAAAAAACCAGTAGTAGAAGATGGAGATGATGAAGAGGAGCTTACCTAAGCTTCTACACTTGATTTCAACAAGAATTGAGCTTCCAATTGCAAAACCTAGATTGGGAATTTATATTTCCCTTCCCCATTTTCTATTTTTGATGAAGTGTTTTTAGTTAATGAAGAAGAGAGGGCTGATTTGATTATATGGAGTGGGCTAGGTATAGCCAAACTAAGACCCAACCAAAGTGCCAAAACTCTGAAGCTTGGAATATATCGAAGTTTATACTTTTTGAACACCTAAATGACATTTCGAACGCAATGGAGGTGCTTTCATTGAAAACGGAGGTCGTTTGCAAAATGGCGATTTTTAAGGGCTATACATAATATTATATATATATATATATATATATATATATATTCCGTAGCGACTGTTCAAAATTTTAATTTAGACATAACTTCCAATTTATAAAGTGAAATCTCAATTTCTTGCATTCATTAGAAAATTACAATTCAAAATATGCCAACATTTTTTATTTTATCAAATTTTGATTTATATTGAATTCTATACACTCATTCAAAGTTAAAAATCGAATTTTCAAACTAACAAGCCATTTCGAGCCCGTTTTAATTAAATTTTAAATTTATACGTTCTAACTTCGATTAGAATAAATTTTAAGTTGATTATTCTTAAAATAATTCATCGAGAATAACTAATTTCTATGAAAATCAATTAAAGACAAATTTTAAATTGGCTCTAAAAATACGGGTTGTTACAAAGCGGATCGCCAAAACGTCTTCAAGAGAGTGACATTGTCCATGATCCAGCCATTGTTTTTCCAACATTGTGAAACATGCTAATTTCTATTATACAAACCAAATAGAAGACCTGGTAAAGTGTATAAAATTGCAACTATTTGCATATAGCATATTATCACATAAATTAAAAGGAAAAAAAATCTAAGCACAACAAAGCCTTTTTAATTTTCTAAATAGTTGGTTTATATTTAGTACTATGCTAGTAGTTAACGTGAAACGACCCAAACTCGCCCTTGTAGGGAAGCCCGGATTGAGTTGAGAACACGACAAATCAGAACACAAACAGAAGAACATTACATTGTTATAACAACAATTTACATCAGAGCACAAGAATATACAGAGTATGAACAAAAAATATACATTTGATAAATTTCAAATATTTACAAATTACAATGATGTGGAAAATAATACAAAACACAACTGAAAGAAATACACGGATACATAGCATTCCGAATATAGCTCCAGTTGTAAACTAGGATCCTGTAAACTAGAAATCTACAAAACCAAAACTACTAGCTGCCTGTGTGGAAAATAGGGGCACCCAGAGTTTAGGTTAAAAAAATAAACTCCAGATCAGTCATGTGACTGGTGTGTGAACTAAAATAGTTATTTAAAACTTTACTTGAAAATAGAGTAAATCAAGGGACCACATCGTATCACACGGAATGAGTTTCCTCCCAAGAATACCAGTAAATAGAATTAACAGGCAATGCTTTTCGGAAAAATGAAGCTATTATAAGACTCAAGTCCCATCACACAATGCAACGCAAGCCAAGCGATAGAGTTTTTCCTTATAATAGCCAAACATGCTTGGTACGTTTAAAATAGTCATTTTGATACTATTATAAGTGTATAGTGTATAAAAAACTTCAAATATAAATGTATCAATCATAGACGGCGTAGTACCCCATGCTACTATGTCGCTATACTAGTTCTACAAAAAACTAAAATGTAACGTATTGGAAATTGGATTCCAACTATGAGTTGAGGTCAGGGATGCTCCTCACCACTTCGAGACACTCTAGCAAATGTCTCAAGACAACACACTATGGGTAACCCTTGGATGCTTCAGGCCTGGTCCTCTCTTACATTTGAGAATTAATTATTCTTGAACACACGTTTCCTGGTCCTATCGGACCTATCCATCGGCTCCGTAGTAACTGATATATCCGAGGCGCCTCGCTATCCAATAACCTCATAGGTAAAAATATAATAAATGTCTAGGCTCCATACCATGACACCAACCTTAGCTAGAAAGAAACGTCGTGCACTCCCTGCAGTACGATCCCGTTTTTGACTCGTACCGAGGTGTGAGGCTCGCGAATTAACGCAATACAAAAGGCTATGCTATATTAAAGCCGTGCTTTGATCATCAACCGCAAGACTTTGCTTTTCAACAGAAGCCTTGATCACTTGCATCTCAGCATGCCACACAGGCAATTCATGCCATGCAACTGATGTCTATTAATATATAGCCTCTGAGCTCGTACGTCCTAGAGAAGGGTGCTAAGCAAGAGAATAAATTCTCCTCTACCAAACAGATATATATTTAATAGAGATCAATCAACATAGAATAAAATCCAATGTTAGACACACTTCCATTTCATATTTCGTTCTGGTTCTGAATGAAACTAGAGGCACCTTATTCTTCATCCCATATGTCCAATACAGGAGAGAGTCCCTGTAAGGACCCGTAACTTCCCTGGTAAGGAAAGCCCGGATTACCTTGAGAACAACACACAATAGAATGCAGACGGAAGAACATTTCATTGTTATTACAACAATTCCATCAGATACAAGAATATACAGAGTATGAATAAATATTACACAGAAAATATCAGAGATTTAGATTACATTTACATACATCGCAGCGGAAAATAATACAAAACACAACTAGAAGTAATACACGGATACAGAGCTTTCCGAGTATCGTTCCAGCTGTAAATCAGGATCCTATGAATATAAATCTGCAAAACCAAAACTACTAGCTGCCCGTGTGGAAAATAGGGGCACCCAGAGTTTAGGTTAAAACAATAAACTCAAGGTCAGTCATGTGACTGGTGTGAGAACTAAAACAATTATTTAAAACTTTACTTTAAAAGATAGTAATTCAAGGGACCACGCCGTATAACACAGAACGGGTTTCCTCCCAAGAATACTAGTGCATATAACAAAACAGCGCAATGCTTTTTGGAAAAATGAAGCTATTATAAGACCCAGGTCCCATCACACAATGCAACGCAAGCCGGAGGATAGGGTTTTCCCTTATAATAGCCAAACATGCTTGGTACGTTTAAAACAAATCATTTGATACTATTATAAGTGTATAGTGCCAAAAGAATTTCAATCATAAATATCAATCATAGATGGCATGGGTACCATATATCATGTCGCCATACTAGTTCTACAATTAAAACCGCGATATCACGTATTGGAAATTGGATTTCCGTCATGAGTCGAGGCAAGGGGCAAGCTCCTCTCCGTTCGAGACACTCTAGCAAATATCTTAGGACCCCACTTTGATCCTTGGAATCGGTTGGGCCGGTCCTCACCTAACTTTGGAGGATTAGTTATTCCTGAACACACGTTTCCCGGTCCTAACAGACCAATATCTGAGGCGCCTCGCATTCCAACATCCACACAGGTAAAAAGTATATAAATGTCAGGGCTGGTAGGTCACTGACATCACCCATAGCTAGAAAGAAACGTCGTGTTCTCCCAACGGTCCGTATCCCGTTTTTGACTCATACCGAGATGTGAGGCTCGCGAATTACCGCTATACACAAAGCTATGCCACACAGGCCGTGCTTTGATCATCAACCACAAGACTTTGCTTTTCAACAGAAGCCTTGATCAATTGCCACTTACGCGTGCCACACTGGCAATTCACTCCATGCGACTGATGTCCATCGATATACAACCTCTGAGCTCGTACGTCTCAGAGAAGGGCGTTAAGCAAGAGAATAAATTCTCTGCCTCCAAACAGATGTATATTTAATAGAGATCAATCAACACAGAATAAAATCCAATGTCAGACACACAATCCATTTACAAGTTCGTTCTGGGTCTGAACGAAACCGGAGGCACTTTCCTCGCATATCCATCCATCTCCAAGTATGTCTGGACGATCACCATCTGTTTCCCTCATCTTGGGTGTACATCCCAATCGAGATCATCAGTAATCACCCAAATGATGTGAAGACTTCCGGTCTTTAACCACCGTCTTCATCTTCGACATCTCGTCGAATCGGTTATTCAGAATGGGTAGAAACCCGTCCTTTCTGAATAACCCACGTATATAATAAACAAATGTTACACAAACACAACAAACGCCTCATTCCAATTCAGAATAATCTTTTACTCACAAAATCACATTCTTAGGGAAAGATTCCCATTAATTTTATCCAAGATAAATTCTTCTAAATTTATTCTTTAACCTTCCTTTGGATATCATTTCAAACTATATTATGGTTTTCCTAACTAGTCGGGATTAGCAAACCACACCGAAGTAATTATTTATTTTATTTCCCAATCCCAACCTATTCATCCCATGGAGCAAAACTGGTAATTCTCCGTATCTAACACCACAGTGTTATCGGTAAAGTTAATTACCATTTCACGTTCAAATTTAATTAAGGATTTAACTATCGCTTTGGAGCAAAACTGATGATACTCCATTTTCGATCACTTTTCAGGTTTGATAGTTTAAATTATCAATTCACTTTTCAATCTAATTAAAGATTCGTTAAAACTCCTCTTAGTTTTAATCTTCTCAAAAATCAATAACCTGTCTTTAACTGGGTTAAAGAACCAATGTCATCTAAAACATGATTCACGACAAACCCAAATCATATTTGATATTAAATTCAAGGCTTTAAATAGAAAATATATCGGCTTATATTCAATATCAAATTATGAAACCAACAAATATCGTATTGGAAATAACGATATGAATATATCTTTCAAATTCCCATAACAAGATTTGTATAATCACGGAATCCAATATCGAAATATTCCAAAGACAGTTTCGATTCAAATCCACTTCCACTTTATATATATTGGAAATTCTGGTTATTTTCAAAACCGATTCAAATTCAATTTATTCATTTCAAAAATAAATTGATTTTAATTCTAGTTCAAAACTAGTTCATTTCGATAAAAATATATTTTTATCTTTTCAAATGTGGAATTTTTCATCCCGGTTCTTTTCAATTCACATATTATGATTTTACACAAATTATTAATATATTTAATAATTTTATCAAGGCCTGTACAGTCGATTTCCATCAACGGCCATCGAACTGCACTTATAGCGACCTTTTCCAAATTTGATTTGGACATAATTCCAAACCCACCTGTTAGATTTCAAATTTCTAATATTCATTGGAAAGCTCTTTTCGATACGAACCCAACCGTTCTGGTTTTAGGAGAATCCGACGGTCGGATCTCCCGCAACGTCAATTCGAAGTCAATGGTCGAACTTCACGAACTGCCGCGGCGCGATGCGTTCTATTCAGGCCATTATATATATAATATATATATATATATATTATATATTTTTCGTCGATTTCCTTTTAAAACATATTTTATAAATCGTTTTAAATTCGTTTTCAAAGCCATTCCAACTCTATATTCAATTTCAAATCAAAATTGAATATTTCATATCATTACTATATAAATGATAATATTTTCAAAACGTTATATTTTGAAATCACTACCTTTCTATATTCATTATAAAAACGAATATAATCGATATAAATATTGTTCACGTCAAAATAGCGCAACTCTAATCAACACGGCTTTATATATTTCAATAAATTTGTGTTCTATTCAACAAATGAATATTTATTCCATTCAACACATGAATCTATATTTCTTTCAACACACGACTAATCTCAACACATGAGTACTGTCAACACACGACTATTTTTGTTATGTAATATATTTTATAAAATTATGGTATCTATCGTTTGATTTTCAATTAGACTCCAACCGTAAAGTAGTTCTAATTTTAAATATGACAAAGATGTAAATTTTATTATTAAAATATTTTACTCGACACATGAATAGTTTCAACACATGAACATCGTCAACACATGACTATTTTTATATTCAACAAATGAATTTTCTTTTATAATATTCATTATTTTCCCGATTGGAATGAGGCCCAGTCAATTACCATATAACGTTAATTATATGGATTCCCTACAACACATGTATATAATAGCAACGATAAACAATCAACCATCATCCAAAGTGCACCACACAACTGCATAAGCATCAAATATAAATAATTAACGCTTACACAGCCTGTCGACCGATCGATCGACATACAATTAAATAATTGGGATTAGTGTACGCCAAATATCATCCCAACACCCGTGTGGGGTTTCAAATCAACAAACACAGATTTTTATTTGTGCAGTTGGGCGATGTGTAAAATTTATCATCCCAATCAATATCAGTCAAATAAGTGTATATAAACAAATCGGCCGATTTGTTTATAAATATTCATTTATTCACATTCACGTTAAAATTTATATTTTCAACGGTAATTAATTTATCTCCACCATCTACATTTTATTATCGATTTCACATCAACATCACAAACAATTTTCGCAACACATCAATCAAGCAAACAAGCCGTCCATGGTCTGTGGACGACGGGTGTCAGGTGCTGCTAAGCACCGTCTGCATCCTAGTATATATATATATATATATATATATATATATATATATATATAAAATAGAAAAAGAAATTTAAAGTGAGAAGTTCTCACCAAAGCTATCCCAACTCCGCGACACTTCAAATGTAGGAAATCATCACTGTTCTTGCCTTTTTGTCACTTTCGTTGCCCGTAGCCACTACATATATAAAAATCACATTTTTATATTGTTGCTATGTATGTAAAAATCATATTTTTACAGCTCTACTATATAGATAAAAATTCTATTTTTACACCGCTATTATGTAGATAAAAATTCTATTTTTACATCGATGTTCATAAAATAAAGATTATATTTTTATTACGCTATTCTCTATATAAAGATTTCGCCTTTTCTAATATAAAGATTTCGCCTTTTCATTTCATCACTATAAAAGTCATATTTTTACTTCATTATATATATACAATAAAAATCAGATTTTTATTTCGTTACATATATAAAGATGATATTTTTACTATCTTACCTACATAAAAATTATATTTTTATACTCCTACAATATAAAAGATTATATTTTTATACTTCTACAATATAAAAGATTATATTTTTATACTTCTACAATATAGAAGATTATATTTTTCAATTTCTACAATATAAATGATTATATTTTTCTTCTTCTACAATATAAAAGATTATATTTTTCTATTTCTACAATATAAAAGATTATATTTTTCTTCTTCTACAATATAAAAGATTATATTTTTCTTCTTCTACAATATAAAAGATTATATTTTTCTTAGAGTAAAAATCTAATCTTTATCGATTTTAAAAATCTAAACTTTCTATAACTAACAACCTCGTCTTTCTATAAAAAAAATCGGTTATTTTCTTTTATAAAAATCAGCTCTTTCCATGCATTCAAAATATAAAAATTCCATTTTTATTACCTTGAAATTGCTTTATCATAAATAAATAAAAAATAAATAAATAAAAATAAAACACCATAAATAAAATGAAAGAAAGAGTCTCACTTTGTTTTAAGGAAGGAAGGGGGGCTGTTGCACTGCGGCGGAGGAGGGGGCGGTGGGCTTTCGAATCAGAAGGGAAAGGAGGAGAGGAAGGTGCGGAGGAGGGGGAGGCGGAAGAAGAAGCAGCGGAGGCGGCAGCAGCTGGAGGAGGCGGCGACGAGGGCTGAAATCGAAGGGAAGAAGGAGGGAGAAGGAGAAGAAGCGGAGGAGGGAGGTCAGGGGGGCGCTGCGCCTCCTAGCGGCGGCGGCGATCGATCGGGGGGGGGGGGGGGGTGTGAATCGCGTCCCCCCTTTCTCCTTTTTTATTTTTATTTTTAATCTGATCGTGGAAGAGAGAAATGGGGGGGTAAGTGTATAAGTTTATATATTTTTATATTTAATTTATTTTTTTAATTAATTTAATTTCAAAAAGGTACTTTTTATTTCGACCTCGAAACGGGACCCACCGCCTGTCGTCCATAGCTAATTACCCCCATTCCGAACACAATGGGATATGTATCGTGGGCTGATTCGACCGTTTCGATCAGTTTTCGTCAAAATCAACATATAACTCTATATATTGATTTTGAACGCACATTACAATTTACCGAGGTCACGTACTAACTAGAAAAATTCCAGAAAAATATTTTCTAGCTTTGTATTGACGATACGGTCCTAACAAAACTAGTTTCGTCGAATTCTGAGACCGTTAGAAAAATGGCCATTTTCCAGTCAATTAAAATCAACTAAAACTGGTCAAACGCGTTTTCCTTTGCCACGCTCACATATTGATTTGAAAAATTATGAAATTTGGAATATAGCAATAACTTGACATCACAGATCCAACAAAAGTGGTTTTGTCGAAATCCGAGGTCGTTTGCAAAATGGCTATTTTTAAGGGCCGAAATTCCATAGCGATTATTCAGAATTTTCAACTGGACATGTCTTTTGATTCCCGCTATGAAATCTCAATTATTCGGATTCGTTGCAAATATATTCTCAAATAGATCCTATTATTTTTGGTTTCACCAAAATCCGGTTTATTTTGCACCCGGTACATTCAATTGATGTTTGAAATCGAATTATCGAACTACCGCGCCATTTTCATTTCCTTTTATAATTATATATAATTATTTATATTCTAACGACGACATATATAAATATATACGTTCTAAATATATTCAAAATAAATTTCTCGTCGTTATTATTTAAAATAATTCATTTTAAATATTCAAAATTCGCTAAAATTGCCAAAATAAAAATTTTAAATTGGCTCGCATTTCCGGGTTGTTACAATCTCCCCCACTTAAAACTTTTCGTCCCCGAAAAGGAACGAAGCCGAAAGTTGTTTAACAAATCAACTCAACTTCCATTATTTTGATTACGGCTTAAGTTCTTCAACTTTTCAGTTTCTAAGAACTTTTCAAATTTTTCAAAAATTTGGCTAACACCCTAAATTTTCGAAAAGTTTCGCCATAACCTCCCCTGCACCGGGAGCACGGTGAAAATCCCAAAATTGCTATACAGGCCCTATGATCTCAAAAAGAAAAAGGAAAAGCCAAGCGGCTCATAAAATCATCATCACCCAAACAAAATAGTAAATTATGGTAAACATGTACCTATTTGTCGAGCAAACAAATTTTATTCTTCTGCTCTAGCCTCCTTGCTATGACCTGTTCACACATATATATGTACATGCATGCAATTGCAAATAATTTTCGATACAATTCAACATTTGATGCAATTAGGCATAATGGTTCAAAATTATCAAACAAATAAACAAACAACACAACCAGCAATCAATTAGTTGATTTAGAGTTTCAAATTCATAATTTTGATACATATACAGAAAATCATGCTTTTGATGCCAAATCACAACAATAAACCTAATCTAGTTTTGGTTCTCACACCAGTCTAATGGAAATATATAGATATCATACCTTCGAAACACGAACACAAATACTGATAATGCGGCCGCATTACCAGAATCATCTCTGGGCGACTAGAGTGTGATTCTATATCTATCCAGTATATTAAAACTTCGAATATACGTTCATGACGTGTATATGCAAAATCTTTATATATTGGATTGTCCAAATTCAAAATAAATAAATATTCGTATACGTATAAAACGATTTAAATTTCGAAACAAATTTTTTTTTCATTTGAAAAATATACTCTTCACATTCGTTCTAGAATACTACCGATCCTATCTCTAACGAGTAATTCTAATTGGATATTACTAATCCAATATCTGATGAATTCTTTCGTATGGTTCTAATGTGTCTTGTTCTTGAGCTCTGTAAACCAAAGCTCTGATACCAAAACTGTAAGGACCCGTAACTTCCCCGGTAAGGAAAGCCCGGATTACCTTGAGAACAACACACAATAGAATGCAGACGGAAGAACATTTCATTGTTATTACAACAATTCCATCAGATACAAGATTATACAGAGTATGAATAAATATTACACAGAAAATATCAGAGATTTAGATTACATTTACATACATCGCAGCGGAAAATAATACAAAACACAACTAGAAGTAATACACGGATACAGAGCTTTCCGAGTATCGTTCCAGCTGTAAATCAGGATCTTGTGAATATAAATCTGCAAAACCAAAACTACTAGCTGCCCGTGTGGAAAATAGGGGCACCCAGAGTTTAGGTTAAAACAATAAACTCCAGGTCAGTCATGTGACTGGTGTGAGAACTAAAACAATTATTTAAAATTTTAATTTAAAAGATAGTAATTCAAGGGACCACGCCGTATAACACGGAACGGGTTTCCTCCCAAGAATACTAGTGCATATAACAAAACAGCGCAATGCTTTTTGGAAAAATGAAGCTATTATAAGACCCAGGTCCCATCACACAATGCAACGCAAGCCGGAGGATAGGGTTTTCCCTTATAATAACCAAACATGCTTGGTACGTTTAAAACAAATCATTTGATACTATTATAAGTGTATAGTGCCAAAACAATTTCAATCATAAATATCAATCATAGATGGCATAGGTACCATATATCATGTCGCCATACTAGTTCTACAATTAAAACCGCAATATCACGTATTGGAAATTGGATTTCCGTCATGAGTCGAGGCAAGGGGCAAGCTCCTCTCCGTTCGAGACACTCTAGCAAATGTCTCAGGACCCCACTTTGATCCTTGGAATCGGTTGGGCCGGTCCTCACCTAACTTTGGAGGATTAGTTATTCCTGAACACACGTTTCCCGATCCTAACAGACCTATATCCGAGGCGCCTCGCATTCCAACATCCACACAGGTAAAAAGTATATAAATGTCAGGGCTGGTAGGTCACTGACATCACCCGTAGCTAGAAAGAAACGTCGTGTTCTCCCAACGGTCCGTGTCCCGTTTTTGACTCATACCGAGGTGTGAGGCTCGCGAATTCACGCTATACACAAAGCTACGCCACACAGGCCGTGCTTTGATCATCAACCACAAAACTTTTCTTTTCAACAGAAGCCTTGATCAATTGCCACTTACGCGTGCCACACTGGCAATTCACTCCATGCGACTGATGTCCATCGATATACAACCTCTGAGCTCGTACGTCTCAGAGAAGGGCGTTAAGCAAGAGAATAAAATCCAATGTCAGACACACAATCCATTTACATCTGCCGCCAAACAGATGTATATTTAATAGAGATCAATCAACACATAATAAAATCCAATGTCAGACACACAATCCATTTTCAAGTTCGTTCTGGGTCTGAACGAAATCGGAGGCACTTTCCTCGCATATCCATCCATCTCCAAGTACGTCTGGACGATCACCAACTGTTTCCCTCATCTTGGGTGTACATCCCAATCGAGATCATCAGTAATCAACCAAACGATGTGAAGACTTCCGGTCTTCAACCACCGTCTTCATCTTCGACATCTCATCGAATCGGTTATTCAGAATGGGTAGAAACCCGGCCTTTCTGAATAACCCACGTATATAATAAACAAATGTTACACAAACACAACAAACGCCTCATTCCAATTCAGAATAATCTTTTATTCACAAAATCACATTCTTAGGGAAAGATTACCATTAATTTTATCCAAGATAAATTCTTCTAAATTTATTCTTTAATCTTTCTTTGGATATCATTTCAAACTATATTATGGTTTTCCAAACTATTCGGGATTAGCGAACCACACCGAAGTAATTATTTATTTTATTTCCCAATCCCAACCTATTCATCCCATGGATCAAAACTGGTAATACTCCATGTCTAACACCACGGTGTTATCGGTAAAGTTAATTACCATTTCACGTTCAAATCTAATTAAGTATTTAACTATCGCTTTGGAGCAAAACTGGTGACACTCCATTTTCGATCAGTTTTCAGATTTGATAGTTTAAATTATCAATTCACTTTTCAATCTAATTAAAGATTAATTAAAACTCCACTTAGTTTTAATCTTCTCGAAAATCAATGTAACGACCCGGATTTCGCCCGACCCCAATCGATCGCAAGATCGATTAAGACCATTCAAAACCCACGTACGTTAACTTTGGGCATACAACACATTAGAACAAAAACACAGACTTTTATAACATCAATAATAAATGTTACATCAGAGTATAGAATATATATCAGAGTACATCAATAAATAATACAGCGGAGGATACATTTACAATAAATTAAATACATTGCAGCGGAACTAATCTCAGCGGAAGGCCATCAATATTCTGGACCCATCTTCAGACTTCAATCCAGGATCCTGCTTAACTATATCTGCAAAAAGCTACTCGATTGCCCGTGTGGAAAGAGGGCACCCGAGTTTGCAAAGTGAAACAAACTACAGGTCAGTCATGGGACTGGTGTGAGAATTCTATACTTAACTTATCTAATAAGTAGGCTAATCACAGGACCACGCCGCTAACACGGAACGGGTTTACTCCATTGGATTGCCAGTGCATAATTAAATTAAATCGTCAAATAACATAATGTTTTTTTTATAGAAAAATGAAACCATTATAAGACCCAGGTCCCATCACACAATGCAACGCACACCAGAGGATAGGGTTATACCTTATAATGGTCAAAAGATGCTTGATACGTAAAACGATATTTTTAGTAGTGTGTACATATATATGTTTAAAACATTTCAATATAAATGTATTAATCTTGGACGGCATAGGTACCATATACTATGTCGCCATATATAAGTTTACAATCAAAACCGTGGTGTCGTATTGGAAATTGGTTTTCTGTCATGAAATCGAGGCTAGGGATCGTCCTCTTCCGATTTGAGACACTCTAGCAAATGCCCCAGGATCCCCCGCAGTGAACCCTTGGATCTTCAGGGTCGGTCCCCACCTAACGGTAGTGGATTAATTATGCCTGAACACACGTTTCCCGGTTCCTATGAACCTATAGTATGACCACTTCCGGCCTATAAAAAACCCGAGGTACCTCAATCCAAATCCACATAAGTAAAATGTCAGGGCTGGTAGGTCACTGACACCACTCTAGCTAGAAAGAAACGTGTGCACTCCCTGCAGTCTTAATCCCGTTTTTGACTCATACCGGGGTGTGAGGCTCGCAAAGTCACGTTATACACAAAGCTATGCCTAAACAGGCTATGCTTTAATCCTCAGCCACAAGGCCTGCTTTTCAACAAAGCCTTGATCATTTGCATCTTAGCATGTCACATTGTCAGACCCTACCATATTATTGATCATCTACCAATATATATAACCTCTAAGCTCATACGTCTTAGAGAAGGGTGATAAGTAAAGAATAAATTCTTCACCACCAAACATAAATATATAATCAGTAGCATTTAACAAATACAGTAGAAAGGAATAAAATGTCAGACACGCAATCCATTTACAAGTCTGCTCTGGGTCTGAGCGAAACAACGTCCCGTCGATCTCCAAATGCGTTTGGACGACCATCACCAAATACCTTGCCTTGGAAGGCCAATCCCAATTCAAGATACCAGTCGTCATCATCCCAACGATGTGAAAACCTTCGGTCTTCAATCACCGTCTTCATCTTCGACTCTTGATCGTCGTGATGATTATTCAGAATGGGTTAAACCCGGTCTTTCTGAATAACTCGCATATTTTGGGATTAAAAAGCAAATATTGGAAAATCACACATTTCGTCACATTCCAACCCAGAATATTCTTTTTATAAGATATTCGTTTTAGAAGATTCTCATTAATTTTATCAAAGATAAACTGTGACGGCCCGCCCCGCACCAACTGACATTTACTCCAAAAGTGCGCTGTACACATGTCCAGTTAGCACGGAACGGGTCGTTAGAAGGAAAAAGGAAGAAGGAAATGAACTAACAAGGAACCTGTAGAATGTCTCACGGCGCATAGAACAAAATATAATAATAACATACTTGACATAAAACAGGTGAGACAGTGCATAAGCTGAAACTAGAACTAAGCATCATAGCAGCGGAAATCCAAAATACAGCTTATTATAACTTTTAAAATACTGTCTCTAAAGCAAAAGCAAGATAAAGAAGGTGCACTACTAATGCCCAAGTAGCACCACCAACGACACAGGGAGAATATCTATATATCATACGTGGAAGCCTCTTGCTCGTCTCCAGATCAGCTACTCGCGCACCACCAGCTAACCTGTCTCTAGTCTGCTCGTGTGAGCACCCAGAGTAATAAGAAGAGATATAAAACTCTGGGTCAGACATAAAGCCTGGTATGAGCGATAAGCATCTAAACAGAATAATAACAGGTATAATCCAATCATACCTGAACATGGGCCTGCAACCAAAGAGTTAGCACTACATACTGTACAACACTCTAAGGTGCCCTTTCAAATGGTGTAAAGATAACGGGGGTGGGGGAGTGCATGTCATAGTGATGTCAAACAATCAAGCATAGCAATCATCCTCACATCCCTCACTCAGTGCGTAAAGCATACGATATCCACTACTTTGGTCACCTAATACTTTGGGCCATGACGGAATCCAATCCCGTGTAACTATCACTACAAGCCCACTTTCCATCTCTCAGAGGTGAACCAAAGTTATGAATACCGACAACCCCTTTGCACACGTCCCGCAGCAAAGCCCAACCATGAAGTGAACTCATTGGTTCCCAACTGGATCCTGAGCTCTAACTTCCATTTGGACTACTTTTGCATCTCGGGTTTTAGTCTCCTCCTCCGGATCGGTCTTCATTCAGTTCATAACCTCCTGGTTCAGTTCGAAGTCACCAGCTCGTGGTCAAGCTCCAGGTCGTGATGATACTCCAGCTCGGATCGTGCTACCTTCGCCAGGTCGGATCGTGATATGCTCTCCAGGTCGGGTCGCCATCATCGGATTATGCTTCATCAGTTCGTGGCACCCCTGTCGGGTCGGGTCGTGGCACCCTGGTACTCATCGCATCGCGAGCTCCTTCATCCTCCTCTGGTTCGGATCGCGAGCTTGAAGTGACTCGTAGCATCAGTCCCTCGTTCGTGGCCTTCGAAGTGGAGCAGATCGTCATGGTGGTGCGGCTCGTGATGACTCTTCACGAATGGAGGGGATCGAGTCGTGGAGGGTGGTTCGTCCTGGATCGTGGCTCACCTCCTGGTTTGGTCGTGGCACATACCACACGAACGGGGAGGGGGCTCACGAACCGATTCCTGCACAACCCCCAGCAGCCCTTCCAGCAAGTATTTTACGCCCCTCGACGGCGTTTTCGATAAATCTAACTTTTCTAATCAATCTCAAAGCATATCATACAGTCATAGCAACATGTATAAACATCCACAAACAGCAAAACAATAAATATGATATGTCAAAACGGATCAAACATACCCAAAACCCATATTTTCCCATTAATCCCCCAAATTCCGGGATTTGCAAAATTAGTCGAAATTAACCCAAATTCATATCAGAGGCATAAAATGATGTTTTAGAATTTTAGGAATTTTTCTAGATTTTTCTGAGCCAAAATTTCCCTAATCTTCGCTAATTACCATAATTAGCCATAATTAGTGAGGAACTATGCAAATCACTCACCTTAGCCACAAACAAACTTTAGATCTGAAATAATCTCTGATTTGGATCCAATCCCTATGTGTTCCAGTAGCTCTCTCTCTGATTTGGTGCTACCCTCCCTTGATTTGATGTAGTTTTGCTTAGTCTTCGATTAGAAAGTGATTAGAGACGATTTGGGATGAAATTAGAAGGTGGAGGCCATTGCTAGAGCTTGAAGGAGGTAAGTGGCGGCTGGAAAAATGAGTCTAAAACCGAAATCCTAACCCTAGCAGCCCTTAAATACCCAAATCCCGAAATCCCCCATTGGGCCTAATTGCTAATCACCCGGTTAAGCCCGATTAGCTGTTTTTCACCTTCTAAACCTCGTTTCAGTCATATCTCCCAAACGGTAAGTCCGTTTGGCTAATGTAACCACTCTACGGAAAGAGAAACCATCATTCGAATCCAATGGAAGTGATTTCAGGTCAAAATTCCTTTCCAAACAAAAGTTATGGCCAAAACAGTACCAACTAGGGGCAAAACGGTCATTTAAAAATCGACAAAAATCATGAACATGGGAAATGACCCCAATAATCGTCTCCCAAAGTTACATGACCATACGACTTCATATGTGAAAGAAATAAACATTCCACGATCTTATGATGCGTAGAATGCGGATCGTTACACTCTTCCCCCCTTAAGAAATTTCGCCCCCGAAATTCCCTAACCAAAACACAAAAAGGGTTCCGCATGCCTATCAACCATAAACAACAATCAACATGCAAAACAAGCCTATCCTAGCATGCGGTTTACTAACAAGGGAAGAAACTATCACTACCAAAACCTTACTAGGCAAAGAGTTCTGGATACTTCTTCCTTATATCCTCCTCTGCTTCCCAAGTACGGTCTTTTCACCCCACTGGACTTTGACTAGTTTCACCGCTTTCCTTCGAAGCTGCTTCGTATCGTTCCCAACAGTACGCATAGGCTTGCAGTTCTCAACCGCCTCGGGTTCAACCTCGATATCGTCCAACTGATCTGGTGAAATAGCCACATTAGGGTCTTGCACAAACTTCCTTAACTGGGAAACATGAAATACGTTGTGAACTCCCGCCATCTTGTCAGGTAGCTCTACTTCATACGCCAAATTCCCAACTTGCTCGAGGACTGGGAATGGGCCAACAAATCTTGGTGCTAACTTACCTCTCCAACCAATCCGAATCACATTCTCTATGGAGAGATCTTGACGAACACCAAGTCGTTAACGAAGAATTCCAAATCTCTTCGTCTCTTATCGAGATAAGTCTTCTGCCTATCTTGGGTAGCCTTCATTCTCTAATATACAATTCACTCAAATACCATCATGACCTGACCTAGTCCTTGGTAAACTATCAATATAATCCATTTGAGACTTATTCTCAACGGTTGTGACAAACCACTAAGCTTCCTTAGCTCAGCTTTAACTAACTGGCAATTCATGCATTTGGACATAAACTTCCCAACGTCTTTCTTTATCCTTTCCCAATAGTAGATCTGCTCTATGTCTCAATACATCTTGTTACCACTGGGATGTATAGTCAATTTCGAGTGATGATATGCTCTAAGCACTTCACCTCTCAGTCCATCTACGTTGGGTACAACTAGTCCCTTATTCTTTCGAAGCCACCCTTCTCGATCAAATCCTTACTTGATCATTCTCTTTCCATCAATACCCATCTCTACCCTAGAGATGGTTTCCAATAGATTACGATCATCCTTCTAACTGGAAACAATCCACTCAATCAAAATCGATCTAATCGTCAAGCTTACTAGTGTTTCTGAATCCAATTCACTCTTGGGCCCGAAATCATATCCTGTGATATACTTTAGTTGCTTCCATCCTAGAAACAAAACCCCTAAACTGGCATGTCTCCTACTCAATGTAACTATTACCGCACCCAAATCCTTTACTATGATCACTCTGCCGCATGGAGTTATGGCGACTCCACTGCACTGATCCATAGTCACTAGTCCTTTGCTATGCCCACTCTGCCCCCATGAAGTCATAACAACTCCACTGCACTGGCTCATAGCCTTACTAATCCTTTACTATGTCCACTTTGCCCCTCAAGTCATGATCACTCTACTGCACTGGCTCATAGTCCTACTACAATCACTTTGTTCTCCATCGCTGGAACCCTACAGGTGATAGTCTACTCAAGGGAAGAAAAATAGGAACACATAGCAACCATAACATCCATCAAACAAGTCCTACCTATCACCTGCTAAATTCATAAACACATCGACACCTACATGATTGGTCTAACCAATCCCAATATGTCGATTCTAGTATGTCTGGTCTAACCAACATCAATAACTAATGGAAGCCCAGCCTCCAAACATACACCGATGCCTACTTGACTGGTCCAACCAATCCCAGGCCAATGGAAGCCCCGCCTCCCTTCGGACTACCGTACGTCCAACGTACGTTTACCCTCTAAGGATAATTAAACTAATGGAAGCCCAGCCTCCAATCGGACTACCGTACGTCCAATGTACGTTTACCCTCCAAGGATAATTAAACTAATGGAAGCCCAGCCTCCAATCGGACTACCATACGTCCAACGTACGTTTATCCTCCAAGGATAACTAGATCACGTCCAACGGATCCAAGGTAACGGGCGTCCCCAGACACCCCTGCTTTTAGTCCTCCTAAAATACTTGAGTCCAACCCAAGTCTATCCATTATCTTGCTGCCCTTTCGAGTCCAACTCGAGCTGAATCCATTTCCTTGCAGCCTTCTCGAGTCCAACTCGAGTCAATCTATAACTCAGACCCAGTCTTGAGTATCCATTAGTGACAAACTCTAGTCCAACGTGAGTCGTCTCCCTATTCGTTGCACCTCCAAGATCAACGAACACCTATTTTCTTTTACGAGTTCAAGTCCAACTTGAATCATCCTAATCTTCGTTGTATCTTCCATGATCAACGAACGCATCCTATTCCTTCAAAATTCTGCTATCCAATAGAGAACATCAACATAGGGTCCTAAACAATCCATTACTTTGCATCTTTCTCGATTCCCACTCGAGCAATCTCATAACCCTATCGAGTCTAACTCTGGGCAGTCTATACCATTGAACAGTCTTATCATGTTCCGTCTGCCCATCACTCCACGAGTAAACCAAGATATCATCCAATGAAAAATCACAACAACTATTTACCCCTCACGCAAACCATCCTAGTCGAAATCGACATTCCCCAAGCACAAGCCCCAAAGGCCTAAACCAATATCAGACAAGCACCCAAGGAACATCTCCTCCGAGTTCGGACAATCCTCATGAGGTGATACTAGCAAAACAATCTAGCACTGGAGTACTCATTTGCCTCCCAGAGACAACTAGAACTTATTACAACGATAACCTCTTAGCTTCCTTAACTCCAGTTACCATCGCCATCACTAGGTAGGTACCTAATACCACCCTATTCCTTTGGAGTAGATCGACTCCCCAAAATAATGCTAAACCCAGTAAAGCCCAAAACAAAGCAATCACAAGGAAACATACATCCATGACTCGATAAGACCACATTAACAAATCATGCCAAAACTAGTCGAACCACCAATCGGGTTCGTCACTACTAAAGGTCTATCGACTAACTCAGGTTTGTCAAACAAAACCCGATCAAAACATCTTAAATAGAAAGCATACCTCGAATAACGACACCTTTTTCCTTCTGCGCCGCAGTTGGGACATTTGACGAAGAAGGAACAGCGTTGATAGCATACGCTTTCACAATCTGCTTCTCCCTAGGAGGTTGTGGGCAATCATCCTTGTGATGTCCCGCCTGGCCGCAGTTAAAGCACTTCCTTTCCCTAGGCTTTTCTCAACAATCTCTGGCGTAATGGCCTTTCTTGCCACAACTAAAGCATTCGCCATCTTTCTTATTTTTCTTACTCTGACCATCCTTGGTCGGGTTCTGCTTCCTCTTGTTCTGGGAATTCTTCTTGCCTTCACCGCCTGCTTGCGGCTTTGGCTCCTCTGCAGATGCCGTAGCAACCTCAGTCTTCGACTTAGGGAAAAGGCTCTCTAACCTTAATGCATTTCCTACAATAGACTCGAACGTCTCATCGATATGGTTTATAAGTCTTTCCCCCAAGTACCCATCCAAGCCAGTTATGAACTTCTCGTTCTTCTTTTCGACTCTATCGATAAGGGACCATCCATATTTCGATAAAGTGTCGAATTCAGCGATATATTCCGAGACTGCTCTACCGTTCTGCTTAAGCTCCAAGAACTTCCTGAACAGTTCTGATTTATGAGCAGCTGGAATAAACTTATCACAAAAGCGAGTCTTAAACTGATTCAAAGTAACTTGATCTTCTGGAGTAGCTGTTCTAATGGCATTCCACCAATTCATCGCTCGCCCTTGCAGCTGACGAGACGCTAGCCTTCTCTTCATCGCATCCTCAAGACCCAAGTCGTCGAAGATACATTCACAGCTATCCAACCAATCCTAAACATCTGTGGCCGACTCCGTTCCGTGGAACGGCTTCCCACCAAGGTTAGTGTAATCCTTGCACAACTTGGCGAAATCGACCCTAGGCGCCTGCACTACTGGACCACCACCATTTCCGGGATTGGGGACTGCCCCTTGAACATCCCTAAGCATCTCCCTCATGAAGTTAGTGAACATTGTCCTCATGTCAGGAGCATTCCCATGGTTGGTCTACCAGCACCCCTGGTGTCTCTACTCATCGTCAATCTGAAAAAGGGAAACGATTAACGACCCCATAGTGGTGCTAGTGCAGTACGACTTCATCCTTATACTACTAATAGTATATATATATAGCTTTTGAAAACCAAAGTAATCACAAATACGCGCTCACGTATACGTACTATCTCTCCCTAGTGTCTTTCCCTAGGTTAACTACGCAACCTAGAGCTCTGATACCAAATGTGACGGCCCGCCCCGCACCAACCGACATTTACTCCAAAAGTGCGCTGTACACATGTCCAGTTAGCACGGAACGGGTCGTCAGAAGGAAAAAGGAAGAAGGAAATGAACTAACAAGGAACCTGTAGAATGTCTCACAGCGCATAGAACAAAATATAATAATAACATACTTGACATAAAACAGGTGAGACAGTGCATAAGCTGAAACTAGAACTAAGCATCATAGCAGCGGAAATCCAAAATACAGCTTATTACAAATTTTAAAATACTGTCTCTAAAGCAAAAGCAAGATAAAGAAGGTACACTACTAATGCCCAAGTAGCGACCACCAACGACACAGAGAGAATATCTATATATCATACGTGGAAGCCTCCTGCTCGTCTCCAGATCAGCTACTCGCGCACCACCAGCTAACCTGTTTCGAGTCTGCTCGTGTGAGCACCCAGAGTAATAAGAAGAGACATAAAACTCTGGGTCAGACATAAAGCCTGGTATGAGCGATAAGCATCTAAACAGAATAATAACAGGTATAATCCAATCATACCTGAACCTGGACCTGCAACTAAAGAGTTAGCACTACATACTGTACAACACTCTAAGGTGCCCTTTCAAATGGTGTAAAGATAACGGGGGTGGGGGAGTGCATGTCATAGTGATGTCAAATAATCAAGCATAGCAATCATCCTCACATCCCTCACTCAGTGCGTAAAGCATACGATATCCACTACTTTGGTCACCTAATACTTTGGGCCATGACGAAATCCAATCCCGTGTAACTATCACTACAAGCCCACTATCCATCTCTCAGTGGTGAACCAAAGTTATGAATACCGACAACCCCTTTGCACACGTCCCGCAGCAAAGCCCAACCATGAAGTGAACTCATTGGTTCCCAACTGGATCCTGAGCTCTAACTTCCATTTGGACTACCTTTGCATCTCGGGTTTTAGTCTCCTCCTCCGGATCGGTCTTCATTCAGTTCATAACCTCCTGGTTCAGTTCGCAGTGACCAGCTCGTGGTCAAGCTCTAGGTCGTGATGATACTCCAGCTCGGATCGTGCTACCTTCGCCAGGTCGGATCGTGATATGCTCTCCAGGTCGGGTCGCCATCATCGGATCGTGCTTCATCAGTTCGTGGCACCCCTGTCGAGTCGGGTCGTGGCACCCTGGTACTCATCGCATCGCGTGCTCCTTCATCCTCCTCTGGTTCGGATCGCGAGCTTGAAGTGACTCGTAGCATCAGTCCCTCGTTCGTGGCCTTCGAAGTGGAGCAGATCGTCATGGTGGTGCGGCTCGTGATGACTCTTCACGAATGGAGGGGATCGAGTCGTGGAGGGTGGTTCATCCTGGATCATGGCTCACCTCCTGCTTTGGTCGTGGCACATACCCCACGAACGGGGAGGGGGCTCACGAACCGATTCCTGCACAACCCCCTGCAGCCCTTCCAGCAAGTATTTTACGCCCCTCGATGGCATTTTCGATAAATCTAACTTTTCTAATCAATCTCAAAGCATATCATACAGTCATAGCAACATGTATAAACATCCACAAACAGCAAAACAACAATATGATATGTCAAAACGGATCAAACATACCCAAAACCCATATTTTCCCCTTAATCCCCCAAATTCCGGGATTTGCAAAATTAGTCGAAATTAACCCAAATTCATATCAGAGGCATAAAATGATGTTTTAGAATTTTAGGAATTTTTCTAGATTTTTCTGAGCCATAATTTCGCTAATCTTCGCTAATTACCATAATTAGTGAGGAACTATGCAAATCACTCACCTTAGCCACAAACAAACTTTAGATCTGAAATAATCTCTGATTTGGATCCAATCCCTATGTGTTCCAGCAGCTCTCTCTGATTTGGTGCTACCCTCCCTTGATTTGATGTAGTTTTGCTTAGTCTTCGATTAGAAAGTGATTAGAGACGATTTGGGATGAAATTAGAAGGTGGAGGCCATTGCTAGAGCTTGAAGGAGGTAAGTGGCGGCTGGAAAAATGAGTCTAAAACCGAAATCCTAACCCTAGCAGCCCTTAAATACCCAAATCCCGAAATCCCCCATTGGGCCTAGTTGCTAATCACCCGGTTAAGCCCGATTAGCTGTTTTTCACCTTCTAAACCTTGTTTCAGCCATATCTCCCAAACGATAAGTCCGTTTGGCTAATGTAACCACTCTACGGAAAGAGAAACCATCGATCGAATCCAATGGAAGTTGTTTCATGTCAAAATTCCTTTCCAGTCAAAAGTTATGGCCAAAACAGTACCAACTAGGGGCAAAACGGTCATTTAAAAATCGACAAAAATCATGAACATGGGAAATGACCCCAATAATCGTCTTCCAAAGTTACATGACCATACGACTTCATATGTGAAAGAAATAAATATTCCACGATCCTATGATGCGTAGAATGCGGGTCGTTACATAAACACTGAAAATAAAATCTATAAATCAATTTCTGAAATATGCAATTCCACAGAAATCAAATCAATACATAATCGATATAAATTTCTGTATCAGACTAATAATATAAATGGAATAACGGCAAAGCCTCTTAAATTCCATATATAATATCGGTCTTCTTTTACAGAAGCCCATTTCGATTATTACCAATTGAATTTCCACTTAATTCTTATTTAATATATTAAATTGGAAAAACTTGGTTTTAGAAAATGCCTTTTTAAATCTATAAAATAGATTTATAAATTCCAAATAATAGTTTCAATGTAAATTGGATTAAAGGACAAATGTCGTTTGAAAACACCGTCCACGATAAATCCACTTCACATCTCAATTTATTTCATATCACAAAATATGATTGCAAGTGCTAGTAATCTTTTAAAAACATATTTTAAAATAATCATAAAAATATTCTATATATAAAGACTCTAAATGAAAGGTATTCTTTATATTACAAATTCTTTATCCTTTACAAATATTCCTTGTTTTAACATATACTTAATTAACAATCTATATTTTGAATATATATATATATATATATATATTATATAAAAAGGATTTCTAATGTAAAAATATTCTTATTTAAAAGAACACCTGAATAGAAATGCGACTCAAACATTTACCATCTAATTTGGGTTACATGGATTTCACACACATCATCAAATCATCCATTTACATCCAAAGTGTAAATTCCACTGTGTAAGCATTAAAATTAACTAATAACGCTCATCACAGCCTGTCGATCTAACGATCAACAAACAATTAAATATTGGGATTAGTGTACATAAATTTTCATCCCAACACCCGTGTGGGGTTTCAACCAACAAACAAATGATAAACTAATTTGTGCACTTGGGCGATGTGTGAAAATTATCGTCCCAATCACATACACAAGTCGGGTAACTTGTGAATGGAAGTGTAATACACAATACATATAATGATGACAAGCAAATATCTCTATTGTAATGAATGAATAAGCATAATAACTTTGTCCCTATTGACAATTTCTATTTTTCTAATTTAGACTCTAAACAAAAATGGTTATCTTGTTTTGGCAATTCTAATGAGGCAAAATGATAAATAATTTGATTTAACTAACCTATCTTGACACATATATATCTTTCCAAACATATATATCTATATATCTTTATATAAATTGCTTCAACTAATTCATTTTGACAAAAATGAATATTTCTGACAAAATGTAAAATTTGGTTTAACTAGTATAAATTGACTATAATGAATAATTATTTTTAACTAATGTAAATTAACAAAATGAATGATTGGTTTTAACTAATATAAATTTACAAAAATGAATAATTTGTGTTTCAAATCTAATAAACATGCCAATGCTATATTTTATTTCATTCTTTAATTTAGACAAAATGAGTGCTTTTGTCTATTTTACTTTGATGATAAAAATGTGAATGTTTAGTTATTAAAATGTAACTTTTAAATCCTATCCTTTATTTCAAACAATCTTTATTCATATCAAAATTATAAATCAAGAATATAATTTCCAATCTGATGATTTGTTTGCATTAATGAATTGCAAACAAAGATGAACTTTATTTTAAGGTTTTGTTTGCAACAAGGAATGCAAATAACAAATGTGACTTTTATTTTATTTAAAAGTATATTTGTGTGCATGTAAAAAGAACCTCATTTACAAAGTGTATTTACATTATTGAATGTAAATAAAAGAAACAAATTTCATTTAAATGAGCATTTACATTTGTGAAAGCAAACAAAGAATAGTTTTGTTTATGAATTTTATTTACATTAGCGAATGTAAATAAGAGAACAAAATTTGTTTTCAAAGTATAATTTAAACAAATTCTGTTAAATGTATAAAGGTTTGTACATTGGGGTTTGAAAATATAGATAAAGAAAATAGACTATAGTTTCATTGAATATTTACATTGATAAATGCAAATAAAAGAATAAACTTTAATTTCAATGCATATATATATATATATATTGATAAATGCAAATGAAAGAAATAAACTTTATTTTCAATATATGTATGTATTTGCATTGGTGAGTGCAAATAAAAGAATAAATTTTAATTTCAAAATATATTTACATTTTTGAACACAAAATAAAGAACAAAACTTTACTTTTAATATATGTTTTATTAGTGTTGTCGAACACGAATAAAAATGTACTTTTTTTTCAAGTTATATTTGCATAGGTAATTCCAAATAAAAGAACAAACTTTATTTACTATGTAACTTCTGAAAATAATTTCTTATTTACATAAAAATGTAAACAAATTTGTTACTTTTATTTCCAGTAATCAAGTTTTGACAAAAACGATACTTTCAATTTAATAATCAGATTTTGACAAAAATGAAAATTTCAATTCAATAGTCAAGTTTTGACAAAAGTGATATTTTCATTTCACTAATAAAGTTTTGGCCAAAAATGTTCACTAATAAAGTTTGGCCAAAAATGTGATCTTTTTTTTTCAATACTTATGCTTTTACCAAAATGTTATTTCTATCTCAATATTAATTATATTGAAAATGTAATCATTCCACTTCAATTTTAATTACATAAAAAAAATGAAATCATTTTCTTTCAATTTTGATTACATTGAAGAATGTAATCTTTTTAATTTATTTCTAATTACATTGAGAATGTAATCTTTTTGATTTATTTATAACATTTCAACAAAAACAAATAAAAAGGATAACTTTGTTTTTCGACAATTCTATCATACACAATTTTCATATGAATCATTCTTTACATTAAAAATGAGATTTTTCAATGTTTCATGTTTTCATTCCAAACAGATGAACATTTTTAACCTATTCTATATATACGGTAAAAATGTAAATTTTATCGTTAACAAGGTTTCAATTCAAACAAATGAACGTTTTATGTTTTCATTGTAATTCATAAACCATGTTCCAAATGTAAACAAACAAAAATAGGATTTTTACTAGTTAGCCAAATTCTGTCGTAGTAAAAATATATTCTATTTGTTGTTCATATTCTATTGTAAATAAACAAATAAAAAGAATATTTTATTTGTCGTTCAAATCTTATTGCAAAGTAAACAAATAAAAGTAAGGTTTTATTTGTTGTTCATTTTCTGTTGCAAAGTAAACAAATAAACAAAAGTAAAGTTTTTATTTTGTCGATCAAATACTATTGTAATAGCAACAAATAAAAATTAGTTTTTATTTGTCGATCAAATTCTATGGTTCATCTCAGAATAATAAAAATTATATTTTTTTAAAATAAACTAGAATAAACAGATCTGAATAAAATATGATTTAAATCTAAATTTAGATTTATTTTCTAATTACAAATAAAATTCACCCATATATTAAATTCGATGCCGATCTAGCATATCATGCACAACAAAACAAACCACCAACCACAAATCAACCATTCATCAATCACAGAACATTACAGATCTGAATTACATCACAATACAATTATTTTTATCGCAAGAAAATAATTTATAATTAATTAAATAATAAAATTCAGAATTCTCACATTGATTTTTGCTGAAAATTTGACTGTCTCGGAATCAGCTCTGATACCGCTGTAACGACCCGGATTTCGCCCGACCCCAATTTCACCATGAAATCGAACCTAAACCGTCTGCCTTTAGGCTGAGAATTCGCGAAATCCGTGATTCAAAACCCGATCTTAACCGTATGGATGGAAAGGTCTCTCGAAGAGCTTCGATTTGGTATATCATATGTCGATTTTCGTTGAACGGATTGAGAGAAATTAGTGTTTGAAGTTGGGAAATTTCTGGCCTTCGAATGAAAGGCGGCGGCTGGCCATGAATTAGGGTTTCGGATTTTAATATTATTTTATTATTTAATCTCGAAAAATGTGCTTAAAAGGTGGATTTTCGGACTTTCTCTGATTTGGGCCTGCTTATTGTCGTTCTTAAGGTTTTGACACCTTCTGAACGCAATGGGATAGGTCCCGGGGCCCAATTCCTAAATTTGTATATATTTTATTTTAAATTGCATTAAAAATTAATTAATTAAATATTGACCGTATATTAAAATATGCCGAGGCCACATACGACCTCAGAAAATTCTAAAAAAATTATTTTTAGCTTTGTTATGACGGTACGAATCCAACAAAATTATTTTCATCGAATTCTGAGACTGTTTGAAAATGGCTATTTTTAAGGCGTTTAAATTTAACTGAAATAGTCAAAACACATTTTCTTTTTCCACGCTCACATATTAATTCGAAAAATTCTGAAAATTGGAACCTAGCAATAATTTGACATTCCGGTTCCAACAAAAGTGGTTTCGTCTAAAACGGAGGTCGTTTGAAAAATGACTATTTTTAAGGCCAATATATTTAATATTAAAAAGGATTTTTTTTCGATTTGGCCACCTTTCAGAAACTTATAACACATTTAGCCTGGTTTGAAAACTTATTACGGCCGTAGCCTAGTTTATGTCACATCAGCCAGAAACAGTTATTTATCGAAGCGTTATTTCAAATAAAGCGTATAGCGTTATTTAGGAAAACGCAAGTGTGCTTTTATATTTAAAACCTGTTCTGCCTTCTTGAAAACAAAAGCATTATCTTTAATAACGATTTACGCGTTTTTCTAAATAACGCTGAAGCAAATGACATCAAACTATATGTTGTCACCAACGAAATCCATGTGCGTTATTCTGAATAACGCGAGCGCGTTATCCTAAATAACGCTAGGCAATTGTTTGTTGTCTGCGTTATTTTAAATAACGCTCCACGCGTTATTTAAAATAACGCACCATCGGGCTATACAGTCAGCCGAGGCTTTCTTCTTCATCACTTTTCTTTAGCCTCCACTTTATCAAAAACGAAAACCCATAGAGCAAACCCTATTTCGTCACCACAACATCAAATTTTAGGCTTTTTTGATCTAAATTCATCCCCATGGCAAGCTCATCAACCCAACAAGCTCAAGAAGGTAAAAAATTCCTAATTTTGCTGATTTTTTCAAAAATTTAGGTTTTGTCCACGATTGAGAAAACTTGTGAATAAGCTTGTATGTGCTTTAATGGGTTCAATGTAGTTGAAATTATATATGTTTCAACATTGATTGTGGTTTTTTTGCTACATTTGTGTAGAGATTGTTGAGATGGAACCCGACCCCGTAGATGCTAGTGTCCTATACTTGCAAGACAAACATCGGTCGAACGATAATGCTTTGATTGCGGTATGTCTATACGGTGATTGAATGTTGTCCAAATCGTGTTACTTGAATTTTTTTTGTATGTATGTCTTACGTTGTATGTTAATTTTTATTTACAGGGAAAAGACCATGTTCGGATTATAGACCACACGGTTTCTGTTGGCACGGTGACCTCCAGTCATCCAGGCGTATTGGCCTTGCTTGAGCGTGCTGGATTCGGACTAGTACACCGGTTGGAATACGTTCAACTCGACCGTTATCTCATCACAGCTTTAGTCGATAGATGGAGACCGGAGACATCGACATTCCATTTTAGAGTTGGAGAGATGACCATCACTTCGGGTGATGTGGCGGTCTTGCTGGGCGTGCCGATTGACGGAGCTCCTTTGAGGAATCCAGAGGGCGGAGATAACATGGAGATGTGCCAGCGGCTTTTAGGTATAATGCCTACCTGCGGACCAGTGGATGGGGAATGAGCAAATAATTACTGTTTGGTACAAATCGCAGTTCGTACATGACATTCCACAGAATGCCACGCAGGAGCAGATAGAACAGCGTGCTAGAGCTATCATACTCTGGATCATTACACAGCACTTGATCTGCGATCACTCTAAGACTCGGGTGTGGCTTAGATGGTTGCATTTTATTGAGGATTTTGATACTTGTCGTCAATATGCTTGGGGCAGTGCGACATTAGCATACACATATACAGAACTTACCAAGACCGTTTTGAATGAGAGTCCTTATATGGGAGGTTGTCCTTCTTTGATACAACTACTCTATGCTTATTTGCTTCTTATTTGTTTATTTCTGCATGTCTGTGTTTCTTTATCAACTTTCTTTGTAGCTATGGTCATGGACGTATCTTCCCCTTGGAAGACTTGAATTAAAACACCCCAATATTGATTTTTCTTTGCCTTACAGGGCTAGGTATGTTTATTCCATCAATTACTTATCTTATATGCGTTAACTTATTTCCTCTATCTCTTATCAAGTCACAATTACAGGTGGGTTGGAAAGAAAAGCACTGCGTCGACTCCGAGGCGTAATTTAGCTTTCTACCGCAATGAGCTTGACGTGCTTATTCCGGATGTTGTTACATGGACACCATATGCCCAGGAGCTTGGACAGCTTCCGGCCTTATGTACCGTGTCTTTCCATTTGTGGACCGCCCGTGTGCCCATCATATGTTTGAACGATGTAGCATATCACCTTCCTGACCGGGTGATGCGTCAGTTTGGATTAAGGCAACATCTTCCAGAACCAGCCCCACATTACAGGATTAACTTACAAGTACCCGGGGAGTACCAGACGGCCATTGAGACATGGAACCATAGGCACTTGCACACGCAGCAGCAGCGGGAGTTCATATTGTCGGACGAAGAGTACTACACATGGTATTGGCAGATTACCCGACGGTATATTATTCGCAGCGTGCAACCTCTTGGTCATGTGGTGGAACCGTACACGCCTAGAGCTCCTCTGGAGAGGAATGTGGTATGAAAACTTTGCGATTAAGTTTAAATTATGTATAATTTTTTTCAACTATGAATCTTAAGCACGTTAACTAAAAATTTACAGGCAGACGGTGTTTATCGGGCTATAGAAATGGTCGATGAGCTATCTCATGAGGTGCCCGAACGAAGCAAGGGAAAATGCTTTAACATCAAACGTATTTTGCAATCAATTTTGGGAAAGAACAAGCTCGCAAGACCGGCACCGCCTCCTCCTCCTCCGCCACCTCAAGCTTTAGCACATGTCGGAGCTTCGGAGGTACATGAAGTCCGTGACATTCCTCCGCCTGAAACTACCAGGGTTTATACGTCACGGAGGAAAAAGGTGGCGTCAAAGGTAAGGGGTAAGGGTAAAGAAGCAGAGCCGTCTCAACCATCTCAGGTCATGCATGGTCCGTCACAGCCCCAGGAGGGTTCCTCATCGTCTTCGCATGAAGATGTACCACCGAAACCGAAGAAGAAACATAGAGAAACGCCTTACCAGCAACGAATTCTTAAGTAGTTCGTCCGTAGGGTGGTGGTGTTGTTTGTAGGTTGACTTTTGTTTTTAGGTACTTGTATTTTTTATTCGGATGTTGAAAATGTGTAATGTTTTGCGGGTTGTGGTTAACTCGAATTTGAAGTTGTAACGTATGTTTACTAAGTTTTATGTGACTTCATTTTGGTAGTTTATGGTTGTTGTATTAGGCTCCACTGTTTGATTTTGGTAGTTTATGGGTACTGATTGTAATGTGATGGGTTCATGCACGATTATGCAGGGAATATAACCTGCAAACAAACTGGAGCATTATTTGGAATAACGCTTATTGCGTTATTCCAAATAACGCAATAAGCGTCTTCCTGAATGACGCTCCAGGTTGTTGTCTTTAAACGCCCAACCTGGAGCGTTTTTTAGAACAGCGCTATAGCGTTATTTATAATAACGCTAAAGCGTTATTTAGAATAACGCTTTGAGCGTTATTTTAAATAACGCTATAGTTGGTACTCTGGTATTAAAAGACGTGCCGTCTTCCCTAACCCACCCATTCATTTTTTACTTTCCCAAATCAAACCCAAAAAACCTCAGAATTCCTTAGCCCTATTTTGCTCAAAATCAAAGGTAATCCCATGAATCCACATTCATCTTTTCTTTTAGTATTTTGTGTTGAAAAATTAATTCATATTGTTCATTTTATTCATGCAAGAATACTTTAGATGGATCAAGGTTAACTTGATGATGAAACTTTGGCCCGGTACATGGATGAGTTTGAATCAATCGAACGCTGACCGGGCAAAGAACCATGCTTGGAAATTCTCATACCAAAAGAAATGCGCCAAAAGACCTTTGTAGCGGTGGATGGAAACGGCGGAAGAAATAGGGGGAAAGTCTTAGCGATTGGGGAAGCAGTGCCATGACAATACTACAATTGTCGTGTCTATTGTCACGTGCATGTTACGAAGAGTAAGGCAAACGCCGGACGATGGTACTACGGATGCGGGCGATATCCGGTTTGGTTATCGGTGCCACACTTGGTTACACCGTGTCGTTACACGGAGTGGATTGATCCTCCATTATGTCGAAAAGGCCACGAGTATGCCCTGGAGATGCAAGAAGAGATTGCACAACTTAAGGCCGAAAATTACCGGTTGCGGGAAAAATATGACGCATTAGAGTCCACCATTCCTAGATATCCTAATGAGTAATTTATCGTTCTATGTCTCGTTATATGTATCTTTATAATGTAGCGTTCTATGTATTGGTATATGTATCGTCTATGTTTAATTTTGTATCGTTAATGTAGCGTTCTATGTATCGTTATATGTCTCTTCATAATGTAGCGGTCTATGTATTGGTATATGTAGCGTTCTATGTATTGGTATAATTCACATAACACAACCAAGATAAATGTTAACACAAACATAAAACAACAGGATAAATAGTTAATACAGATGTCTTATACAGGAATCACCAATAACAAACTAGATAAATAGTTGAGGCACATATGTCATATACATAATAAAACCAAATAGAACGGTACGCAACGCAACATAATAGTACATAACACTTAGTGAACTCTATATCACTGGAGTACAACGGCTCTTCTTATGGCCATTTGCTCCACACTTGCTGCACCTATTACCTCTGGAAGACTGCCCCTCGTCCATGGTGCCTTTAATTCTAGTAGATTTGGGTATGCCCGGTGCTCGCCGAGCTTGCGGTGGAAATACCATAGGTCCTGAAGGTTGTGGCCAATAGCGCTTGTCACGAACTGGATGAAACTCCGAAGTATAAGCCGCATGAAGCGTTATTAAAGATAACGCTTTTGTTTTCAAGAAGGCAGAACAGGTTTTAAATATAAAAGCACACTTGCGTTTTCCTAAATAACGCTATACGCGTTATTTGAAATAACGCTTCGATAAATAACTGTTTCTGGCTGATGTGACATAAACCAGGCTACGGCCGTAATAAGTTCTCAAACTAGGCTAAATGTGTTATAAGTTTCTGAAAGGTGGCCAAATCGAAAAAAAATCCAATTAAAAATACATTTTTAAACAAATAAATTCCGAAACTCAAAATATATAAGTGTTTACTGTTTTTCAATGCAGAAACGTCATTCCGAACTCAATGGAAGTGGTTTCAAGTCGAAATTCCTTCATATGTGAAAAGTAGCCCTTTGGGCCATATATATATTATATATATATATATATATTCTACAACGACCTTTCTAAAAATTGAATTGGCCATAACTTTTGATTTCCGCTATGAAATTTCAATTTTTCAGATTCGTTAGAAAGATATTTTTAAATAGATTCTAATACTTTTGGTTTCACTAAAATCCGTTAAATCTAGCATCCTGTACGGTCAGTCAAAGTTCAAGTTTGACTTTTCAAACTACTGCGTTATTTCTAATTCCATTTATATTTAAATTAAATTTATTCGTTTTAACTTCGAATAAAATAAATTCTAGCCATTATTATTAATAATAAATTATATTATAACCTCAAAATTCATTAAAATTTTCTAAAATAATTTTTTTTAATTGGTTCAGAATTTGCGGGTTGTTACAATGGTTCAGATGTAACGACCCGAATTTCGCCCAAACCCAATCGATCGCAAGATCCATTAAGACCGTTCAAAACCCGCGTATGTTAACTTTGGGCATACAACACATCAGGACAACAACACAGACTTTTATAACATCAATAATAAATGTTACATCAGAGTACAGAATATATCAGAGTACATCAATAAATAATACAGCGGAAGATACATTTAAAATAAATTAAATACATTGCAGTGGAACTAATCTCAGCGGAAGGCCATCAATATTTTGGACCCGGCTTCAGACTTCAATCTAGGATCCTGCTTAACTATATTTGCAAGAAGCTACTCGACTGCCCATGTGGAAAGAGGGCACCCGAGTTTGCAAAGTGAAACAAACTACAGGTCAGTCGTGGGACTGGTGTGAGAATTCTATACTTAACTTATTGTAACAAACCGCAAATTCTGAACCAATAAAAAAAAATTATTTTAGAAAATTTTAATGAATTTTGAGGATATAATATAATTTATTGTTAATAATAATGGCTAGAATTTATTTTATTCGAAGTTAAAACGAATAAATTTAATTTAAATATAAATGGAATTAGAAATAACGCAGTAGTTTGAAAAGTCAAACTTGAACTTTGACTGACCGTACAGGATGCAAAATTTAACGAATTTTAGTGAAACCAAAAATATTAGAATCTATTTAAAAATATCTTTCTAACGAATCTGAAAAATTGAAATTTCATAGCGGAAATCAAAAGTTATGGCCAATTCAATTTTTAGAAAGGTCGGTGTAGAATATATATAATATGTAACGACCCGCAAATCCGAGCTATCTAAGTTGACTAAATACAACACACGTCCAACCCAATTAACACAGAAATATGAACCATTAATAGAAAGAAGTTAGAGGGTGAGAATAGATGAGGTAGAAACTTAGAATAGAAGAAGAAGAAGAACATAAACACAACACAGAACCTCACATCGCAGCGGAATAAAATATAATATATAGAATAGCTTCTGAAATACAAATTTTTGACTGTATATACATACATCATTATCAGAGTACACACTTACAATACAGCGGAAATAACACTAGATAACTAACGCTGAAGCCTCCTGCTCCAAGCTCCTCCAAATGGATCTGTAAAAATCCCGACCACTTGACTGCACATACAAATTTGGGCACCCAAGAGTTTAGGGAAAACAAAACAAAATAAAACTCTGGGTCAGTCATGGGACTGGTGTGAGTAAACTCCAACCACTTGTTTAACTTTCAAAGAATCCTTTTCGAAAGAAAAGATAATAGTAAGACCAGCCCACACATAAACATGGACGGTTTTTACCTTACTATAACCCAAATCACTTTGATACGAAAATCTAGTGATATTATAATAATGTCTACATCAAGTAAATAATCAAATAGCAGAACGCTTGCATCTCACGCTCCACATATATAGTATAAAATCAAAAACCGCATGGCGCTTATTGGAGATTGGATTTCCAACATGACAAGGTATGGAACCACCTTCCGACTGTGTATCTCTAGAGAGGAATACACTGGGTTCAACAAGAACATCTTGTAACCCGGCCCACACATGACCGACCACTCATTTCGCTTGAGTGTATCGAATGTATATCACCAACGGTTGGGATCAGCAACCGCCTCCCGACTGGGACAGCATCGAATAGAATAAGAATTTAAATGAACCTCTAGATAGGTGATTATACATCCTAATGGGTGCGACCCACATAGCCATGCTGCCTGCCCGATTTTTGTCCTTTCCCGGTTGTTGAGGCCTGAGGCTACGAATACTTACCCTTCATTGATAGCCCAATCACTTTGAATGCCACATTGTCAGATCCGTTAATCACTAGTTGAGTTTGCACAAATATTCTGGATATTATGCTAAGGGATAAATCCGTTGCAACCATATATATTCATACAGACCAACCCATTTGATCATTGGAAATACTCTGTCAGACATTCGTCCATTTACGTTCGTTCTGGGATTGAACGAAACCGAAGGCACTATTTCTATAAATAGGAAAGCCCTTGCACTTTACTCCGTCTTCAATATATTCAGCATACTTGGTTCGCAACGCTTATGCCGATACGGAGTGGTTCTTCGGATAATAATCCAACCGGTCTCTCCATATTGACAACGATGGTCAAAACTTCGATAGTCTGTGATTTAACTATCGAATAAAAACAAGTGTTCATCCAAACATATCAAACAAATCACTGGGCTCTTTAATTAATACTTCATTAATTAAATCTCTTCTCCATTTCCTTATCAATATTTGTTATCCAAATATTTCAATAACCATATTGGCCCTTTACGCTATTTGGAAAGCATTTCCCAATATCAACTTCTTTTATTTTCTACATATTAGAAAATATCTCTATTTGCAATTGGAAACAATTCCAATCACTTATCTCTATCCCGACTATTTTAATTATACTCAGGGAATATTTACTTGTTATATTTCCAAAATTCCATTACTTGGGTTTAAAACGAATGTTGTGTAAAACATTGTTACATCAACCCAAAATATTTTATTCAACTAACTCTTTTTCAAACACTTTTCTTCGAAACTGGATCTTGCTATTTATCCATTAAAAATGGAATCAATCAAGTTGGGGTAAAATTACCTCTCAGACCTTAACTGAAAACATCCTCAACTTCAAACGGCAAGACCACTTACCTCGAATAAACACACTATACAATCCAATTGTTTATTTTTAAAACATGTATAAAGTTCGCTTTCTATTTCCAATTTATAGATTTCCCTTTCCGTTTACAATATTCGATTTTTATATTCACTTACCTATCGAATTCAATACGTCGATACAATGATTTCTAATTATCAAAATATCTTAAAAATATTCTAACTCCTTAAATTTCCGGAAAATTTCGCCATAACCTCCCCTGTATCGGGAGCATCGGGAAATTTCAAATAGCTTTCCCGGTCCTTCTAATCTCAAAAAGAAAAAGAAAAAGCCAAGCGGCTTGCCGATACGGCGCATAAAATCTCATATATGAATTTAAACATGTACCTTTTTGTCGGGCACATAAATAAAAATCTTCATATACTCCATCCCATATCTGTTTAACACATGTTCACCTGTTTCCAATTCAATTCAACTCAATCCATTCGTTTGAATTCAATTTTGAATCGTTTGAATTCAGTTTCGCTCAATTATTCTTTAATTAGCCCTTTTGCCTATTTCACTTCTTTGTTTGAACATAACATGTTCAAACAAAATATTTAATTAGCTTATATCCAAATTGAATTTCAAGTTTCCAATTCTAGCTTCCCTTTCGATTTCGAATATAAATTTTCAAATCGAATTCACTTATTCAAAGCCCAATACCAATTCAAAATCCCATTTAACTAATTACTATTCAAATTAGTTAGTTCTATTCAAAGTCAAAAATCTGATTTCTGTTTCAAAATCAAATTCATTACTTCACTTGAGTTCACATATAATTACAACTCAGAATCTGAAATTTTCTAAATAGAAATTCGAATTTTATTCGTTTAAAATCCTTTTATAAAATTAAATAAACCGTTATGGGTTTAAAACGATTTTGGCACTGTTTTTCTCAAAATTTGATTTTGACATATCTCAAAATCTATACGACGAAATCCAGATTTTTCTCCTTCATTAGAAAACTATTATCAAATCGGTCCTGATGTTCCTTGTTTCAAAGAATTCCGACTTCAATTGGGTTCTGTATACTCGATTGAAGTTCGAATCGCCAATTTACGAACTACAGCGCTGCCGCGAGTTCGTTTTATTTATATTTATATATATGAACTTTTAAAACTTCGTTTATATAAATTCAACTCTATTCTGATATATTTTAAATATATATCAAACCATTTTTCCCAACTCAACAAATATTTCTGATCTTCTATTTCATTTATATTTGAAATCTATATTCAAATTCCAATTCGATTATAATTCAAATTCTATATTCAAATTCTATTTCAACTATTTGAATCCAAATTCCATTTTTAATCTATTTGAACTTCAAATATTTAAACTCATTTTTTTTTATCTACTTGAACTTCAAATACCACATTTTAATTCCTTTGAATCCAAATACCATGTTTCAAATCTCTTTGAATTCCTCTTATTCAAATTCTTTCTATTTAAACTCCATTTGAGTTTTGTTTGAATTCTTATATTTAACACCATTTGAATTCTATTTAAATTCTTATATTTAAATCCTCTTTATTAAAACCCATTATTTAAATCCCATTTGAATTTCTTCACTCAAATCCATTTGAATTCCCTTGAATTCAAATTCCATTTCAAAACCATTTGGATTTCCTATTTTGAAATCCTATTTGAAATTCTATTTCCAATTCTACTTTGAAAATCCTATTTTCAAAGTTTATTTCAAATTCTATTTTGAAATTCTACATTCAAATCTCTATTTGAATTTCTTTATTCAAATTTTATATCAGAATCTCTATTTGAATTTTCTTTATTTGAATTCCTTCGAATTCAAATTCTATTTTTATCCCTTTGAATTCAAATTCTATTTTTCATTCTAATTTCGTCTATTCAAATTCTATTTGAACTTCTATTTGAATTTCTAATATTCAATCTCCTTTTTCTTTTATTTAAAATTCAAATATTTAAACTCCTTTTCTAATTCTACTATTCAAATGTTATACTCAAATTTCATTTGAGTTATATATTTAAAAATTTCATTTCACATCCTATTTTGAAATTTCATTTCAAATTCCAATTTCACACTTGTATTTCTATTTCTGAATTATCAAATGATAATTCTTTTCACTTCATTTATAACTTCGTTATAAAAGAACTATTTATAAACTTCGTTTATAAAGAAACTACTTGTTTTATTTTTCAAAAACAAGTTTATATTTTTATTTCCATTTAAAATTCAAATTCTATTTAAAAATAGAATTTTTCCTTTTTAGATCTCAAATATCCTTCCACGATATTTTTAAATATCATTACTTAAGCCCAGTGATATTTAAACACACAAAGCAACGAATTATTTACTTTTATAACACATCATATATAAAAATATATATATGCAAACAAATAAACAAACAGATAATATATTTTTGAGGAATCCAGTTGGATTCCTCCAACCTGTTTCCCTGCATCCACAGATGTTAGTACATAAATAATACCCATTCTGCTTCGTGGCAGAATATCATGGTATAGAAGGTCATCCACTAATCATAGCGTGGGGCATATAGGGTAATCATCCGCTATGAAACTGCGGGCATCCGCTAATGAGACTGCGGGAATCCAACCAATCAAACAACCCAATATATATAATAGCCTTAAATAACTAATATATATAAAACAAGCAGAAAAATCCAAACAAGCAACAACAATTTATTTTTAACGAAATAAAAATAATTAGAAATAAAAGGTGAGTGAGATTTACTCACCGTGATTTATTTGTTCGATCCATTCTGATTCCTATTTTCATTCCAGTTCATGTAACCGTAGCTTATGAATTTTCCGATCGACCCCATTCGTTAAAACCTCGTATAAATATACACATTATATAAGCTAATGATATTTAGAATTGAATTTTCTTTTCTAGTTTATAAATAGTAAATAAAAAATGAAATTACCTTATCCATTTCGTTTTGAACTAGCAAAAATCCATTTTGTTTTGACACCACAACCAAACTGTTGCTCAACTACTTCACCAGCGCTCATCTAGTTGCCAAACTTCCTTTTCCTTACTCCAAAAATGTGTGCAGCCCCTCAAAAATCCTGCTCCATCCTCTACGGCATTTCGTCGAACACCATACGGTCATCACTTCCAATATCAGAACACAGACCGAACTCCAGTCCATCCCCAAACACCTCCCACTACCAGATTCACCTCGACACCCCTGTAGACCCCCAGTCTCAGACGCCATAGACTTCTCCTACTCAGTACCACCATTTCCTTACATCTCGACAGCCTGCTTGTAATGCTACTGGGTAGCGGCATATGTCGAACTCCACAACATAACTACAACACTTGTCGCTCCTTCCAGGTTGCCTTAAAAAGACAGATCCCATTCGAACTACCCTAGTTAATCCTCGAAATCGCGAGATGCTGACTGTCCCCTCCCAACAACAGCTAGTCGCCTCAGATGAACGCCACCCGCCTCCTTCCTGAACGCGACCCCCCCACAACCAAGCTTTCGAATCGCGATCTCCCTCCAGTCTTTAATTTGAAGTAAATTTCGATTTCCAATTGTTTGAGGGGACGACCATTTTAAATTGTTTGCTGAAGATTTCATTTTCGATTTTTTTGTTTTGAGGCTCTTACGGTTTTGTAAATGAACTGAAAGGAATCACGGTTATAAAGGGAGAAGGGTCATCGTGGCTTATAGGATGGCCAGAAAAAAGAACGAAGGGAAATGAAATGAACTGATTTTAGAATGGGAAAGTAAAGCGATGATGTCGCCATTTTTATATACACGATTGGGGAAACAAAGAGTACGAGCCATTAAAATTATGTCAACCTGATAGTGAAGCTTGGAGACAAAGCTGTTGGCTCGAGATGAATAAAGTCTGTGCTGTGCTGATGTAAAATCTTAGGGTGGCGCTAAATTTTTAGGTCGGCTTGTTTTTATTATGGTTTGATTTTTCTTTAATTAAATAATTAAAATATCTCATGGTCTATGACGTGCCCTCCTGAACTGCTAACTGATCGCAACGACCGACATTTCAGATTACAACGTTATTCTGAACACTACAGAACTGATTCTTGAATTAAATTTGACTATATAGAAAAGATAACAATTTAAATTAACGATTTAAACTAAATTAGATTCAACATATAATCGATTTCAAACAATCCAATTTATCGAAAATAAATTATTATTACCGTTCTAATTCAATACAGAATTTTATATTAGTCAACTGAATTGTTTCAATTCAGTTTTAACTCTGAATTCACTTGTTACCATTCATATCAAATATATAAAATTCATTTACATTTATAATTCGGTATTTAAAACAAATTTAAATGTTCGTTATAAATCGACGAAAAATCCGGGACGTTACATCCCTTCCCCCTTAAAGAATTTCGTCCCCGAAATTACTAAGGTAGAAGAAATGCTACTAGCCTATTACTTTCCACTTATGCTGAAACTCCACTCCTTATTTCAATAAATTTTATTCTACCAAAACATTTGGTTTCTCATTCACATGCATTCAAATTGATTCTAAATCAATTTATTTACTTGATTTATTTAACTTGTTTTAAGTTAAATTTTAATTCCAGAATTCAAATCCCTGGTTTTTTTTTATTTCAAATCACTTCTGAAATCACATATATATTTATTTCATCTCAAATTCAAAATATTTGAATTTTCAAACCACTTGTTTTCTTCAAAACAAATTTCCATCAAAAACTTTCTAAGGTAGCAACCCATCACTTAGAAACTCGAAAATGAACACTGATGATGTCGCAATCATCATCAGAATTATTTCCCAGCCACTGAAGTGAGTTCAGTGCTTTATTATTTCTAAATCCATCTAAAATGATTTTCTTTCAAATCCTTCTAAAACAAATCTATATTATTTTAACATACTTTGAAAAATATTTGTCAACTTCCCAGGATTTTTGAATTCTTAACTCTGGTTTGAATTTAATTCTAATTTATCTCATTTGTATATTCAATTTCTATACAAATTCTATTTTGGTTATAATTAACCATTCTAAGTTTATAATCTCATTTGATTATAAAATCAACATCCAACACATCCATATAATAATAATTCTAGAAAATTATTCTTTCTATATCAAAAATAGAAATTTGGGTAAAATTATTTCATCTACCCACCTTAAAACCTTATTATGTTGAATTTCTCTACTCAAGTGTTTAGAAATTCCTATCGACTTCGTGGCGTCCCACGATTCGATCAGAATTCATAATCCCCTCAACAGACAAGTCAACACAATATAAAACAAATTTTTTTATATCAACTCATTCTAGAGTACTACTGACTCTATCTCTAATGAGCACATTTCCACCAAAGCCTAGGTATTCGCTCAACCTAAGCTCTGATACCAACTGTAACGACCCGCAAATCCGAGCTATCTGAGTTGACTAAATACAACACACGTCCAACCCAAATAACACAGAAATACGAACCATTAATAGAAAGAAGTTAGAGGGTGAGAATAGATGAGGTAGAAACTTAGAATAGAAGAAGAAGAAGAACATAAACACAACACAGAACCTCACATCGCAGCGGAATAAAATATAATATATAGAATAGCTTCTGAAATACAAATTTTTGACTGTATATACATACATCATTATCAGAGTACACACTTACAATACAGCGGAAATAACACTAGATAACTAACGCTGAAGCCTCCTGCTCCAAGCTCCTCCAAATGGATCTGTGAAAATCCCGACCACTTGACTGCCCGTACAAATTTGGGCACCCAAGAGTTTAGGGAAAACAAAACAAAATAAAACTCTGGGTCAGTCATGGGACTGGTGTGAGTAAACTCCAACCACTTGTTTAACTTTCAAAGAATCCTTTTCGAAAGAAAAGATAATAGTAAGACCAGCCCACACATAAACATGGACGGTTTTTACCTTACTATAACCCAAATCACTTTGATACGAAAATCTAGTGATATTATAATAATGTCTACATCAAGTAAATAATCAAATAGCAGAACGCTTGCATCTCACGCTCCACATATATAGTATAAAATCAAAAACCGCATGGCGCTTATTGGAGATTGGATTTCCAACATGACAAGGTATGGAACCACCTTCCGACTGTGTATCTCTAGAGAGGAATACACTGGGTTCAACAAGAACATCTTGTAACCCGGCCCACACATGACCGACCACTCATTTCGCTTGAGTGTATCGAATGTATATCACCAACGGTTGGGATCAGCAACCGCCTCCCGACTGGGACAGCATCGAATAGAATAAGAATTTAAATGAACCTCTAGATAGGTGATTATACATCCTAATGGGTGCGACCCACATAGCCATGCTGCCTGCCCGATTTTTGTCCTTTCCCGGTTGTTGAGGCCTGAGGCTACGAATACTTACCCTTCATTGATAGCCCAATCACTTTGAATGCCACATTGTCAGATCCGTTAATCACTAGTTGAGTTTGCACAAATATTCTGGATATTATGCTAAGGGATAAATCCGTTGCAACCATATATATTCATACAGACCAACCCATTTGATCATTGGAAATACTCTGTCAGACATTCGTCCATTTACGTTCGTTCTGGGATTGAACGAAACCGAAGGCACTATTTCTATAAATAGGAAAGCCCTTGCACTTTACTCCGTCTTCAATATATTCAGCATACTTGGTTCGCAACGCTTATGCCGATACGGAGTGGTTCTTCGGATAATAATCCAACCGGTCTCTCCATATTGACAACGATGGTCAAAACTTCGATAGTCTGTGATTTAACTATCGAATAAAAACAAGTGTTCATCCAAACATATCAAACAAATCACTGGGCTCTTTAATTAATACTTCATTAATTAAATCTCTTCTCCATTTCCTTATCAATATTTGTTATCCAAATATTTCAATAACCATATTGGCCCTTTACGCTATTTGGAAAGCATTTCCCAATATCAACTTCTTTTATTTTCTACATATTAGAAAATATCTCTATTTGCAATTGGAAACAATTCCAATCACTTATCTCTATCCCGACTATTTTAATTATACTCAGGGAATATTTACTTGTTATATTTCCAAAATTCCATTACTTGGGTTTAAAACGAATGTTGTGTAAAACATTGTTACATCAACCCAAAATATTTTATTCAACTAACTCTTTTTCAAACACTTTTCTTCGAAACTGGATCTTGCTATTTATCCATTAAAAATGGAATCAATCAAGTTGGGGTAAAATTACCTCTCAGACCTTAACTGAAAACATCCTCAACTTCAAACGGCAAGACCACTTACCTCGAATAAACACACTATACAATCCAATTGTTTATTTTTAAAACATGTATAAAGTTCGCTTTCTATTTCCAATTTATAGATTTCCCTTTCCGTTTACAATATTCGATTTTTATATTCACTTACCTATCGAATTCAATACGTCGATACAATGATTTCTAATTATCAAAATATCTTAAAAATATTCTAACTCCTTAAATTTCCGGAAAATTTCGCCATAACCTCCCCTGTATCGGGAGCATCGGGAAATTTCAAATAGCTTTCCCGGTCCTTCTAATCTCAAAAAGAAAAAGAAAAAGCCAAGCGGCTTGCCGATACGGCGCATAAAATCTCATATATGAATTTAAACATGTACCTTTTTGTCGGGCACATAAATAAAAATCTTCATATACTCCATCCCATATCTGTTTAACACCTGTTCACCTGTTTCCAATTCAATTCAACTCAATCCATTCGTTTGAATTCAATTTTGAATCGTTTGAATTCAGTTTCGCTCAATTATTCTTTAATTAGCCCTTTTGCCTATTTCACTTCTTTGTTTGAACATAACATGTTCAAACAAAATATTTAATTAGCTTATATCCAAATTGAATTTCAAGTTTCCAATTCTAGCTTCCCTTTCGATTTCAAATATAAATTTTCAAATCGAATTCACTTATTCAAAGCCCAATACCAATTCAAAATCCCATTTAACTAATTACTATTCAAATTAGTTAGTTCTATTCAAAGTCAAAAATCTGATTTCTGTTTCAAAATCAAATTCATTACTTCACTTGAGTTCACATATAATTACAACTCAGCATCTGAAAGTTTCTAAATAGAAATTCGAATTTTATTCGTTTAAAATCCTTTTATAAAATTAAATAAACCGTTATGGGTTTAAAACGATTTTGGCGCTATTTTTCTGAAAATTTGATTTTGACATATCTCAAAATCTATACGACGAAATCCAGATTTTTCTCCTTCATTAGAAAACTATTATCAAATCGGTCCTGATGTTCCTTGTTTCAAAGAATTCCGACTTCAATTGGGTTCTGTATACTCGATTGAAGTTCGAATCGCCAATTTACGAACTACAGCGCTGCGGCGAGTTCGTTTTATTTATATTTATATATATGAACTTTTAAAACTTCGTTTATATAAATTCAACTCTATTCTGATATATTTTAAACATATATCAAACCATTTTTCCCAACTCAACAAATATTTCTGATCTTCTATTTCATTTATATTTGAAATCTATATTCAAATTCCAGTTCGATTATAATTCAAATTCTATATTCAAATTCTATTTCAACTATTTGAATCCAAATTTCATTTTTAATCTATTTGAACTTCAAATATTTAAACTCATTTTTTTTTATCTACTTGAACTTCAAATACCACGTTTTAATTCCTTTGAATCCAAATACCATGTTTCAAATCTCTTTGAATTCCTCTTATTCAAATTCTTTCTATTTAAACTCCATTTGAGTTTTGTTTGAATTCTTATATTTAACACCATTTGAATTCTATTTAAATTCTTATATTTAAATCCTCTTTATTAAAACCCATTATTTAAATCCCATTTGAATTTCTTCACTCAAATCCATTTGAATTCCCTTGAATTCAAATTCCATTTCAAAACCATTTGGATTTCCTATTTTGAAATCCTATTTGAAATTCTATTTCCAATTCTACTTTGAAAATCCTATTTTCAAAGTTTATTTCAAATTCTATTTTGAAATTCTACATTCAAATCTCTATTTGAATTTCTTTATTCAAATTTTATATCAGAATCTCTATTTGAATTTTCTTTATTTGAATTCCTTTGAATTCAAATTCTATTTTTATCCCTTTGAATTCAAATTCTATTTTTCATTCTAATTTCGTCTATTCAAATTCTATTTGAACTTCTATTTGAATTTCTAATATTCAATCTCCTTTTTCTTTTATTTAAAATTCAAATATTTAAACTCCTTTTCTAATTCTACTATTCAAATGTTATACTCAAATTTCATTTGAGTTATATATTTAAAAATTTCATTTCACATCCTATTTTGAAATTTCATTTCAAATTCCAATTTCACACTTGTATTTCTATTTCTGAATTATCAAATGATAATTCTTTTCACTTCATTTATAACTTCGTTATAAAAGAACTATTTATAAACTTCGTTTATAAAGAAACTACTTGTTTTATTTTTCAAAAACAAGTTTATATTTTTATTTCCATTTAAAATTCAAATTCTATTTAAAAATAGAATTTTTCCTTTTTAGATCTCAAATATCCTTCCACGATATTTTTAAATATCATTACTTAAGCCCAGTGATATTTAAACACACAAAGCAACGAATTATTTACTTTTCTAACACATCATATATAAAAATATATATATATATATGCAAACAAATAAACAAACAGATAATATATTTTTGAGGAATCCAGTTGGATTCCTCCAACCTGTTTCCCTGCATCCACAGATGTTAGTACATAAATAATACCCATTCTGCTTCGTGGCAGAATATCGTGGTATAGAAGGTCATCCAATAATCATAGCGTGGGGCGTATAGGGTAATCATCCGCTATGAAATTGCGGGCATCCGCTAATGAGACTGCGGGAATCCAACCAATCAAACAACCCAATATATATATAATAGCCTTAAATAACTAATATATATAAAACAAGCAGAGAAATCCAAACAAGCAACAACAATTTATTTTTAACGAAATAAAAATAATTAGAAATAAAAGGTGAGTGAGATTTACTCACCGTGATTTATTTGTTCGATCCATTCTGATTCCTATTTTCATTCCAGTTCATGTAACCGTAGCTTATGAATTTTCCGATCGACCCCATTCGTTAAAACCTCGTATAAATATACACATTATATAAGCTAATGATATTTAGAATTGAATTTTCTTTTCTAGTTTATAAATAGTAAATAAAAAATGAAATTACCTTATCCATTTCGTTTTGAACTAGCAAAAATCCATTTTGTTTTGACACCACAACCAAACTGTTGCTCAACTACTTCACCAGCGCTCATCTAGTTGCCAAACTTCCTTTTCCTTACTCCAAAAATGTGTGCAGCCCCTCAAAAATCCTGCTCCATCCTCTACGGCATTTCGTCGAACACCATACGGTCATCACTTCCAATATCAGAACACAGACCGAACTCCAGTCCATCCCCAAACACCTCCCACTACCAGATTCACCTCGACACCCCTGCAGACCCCCAGTCTCAGACGCCATAGACTTCTCCTACTCAGTACCACCATTTCCTTACATCTCGACAGCCTGCTTGTAATGCTACTAGGTAGCGGCATATGTCGAACTCCACAACATAACTACAACACTTGTCGCTCCTTCCAGGTTGCCTTAAAAAGACAGATCCCATTTGAACTACCCTAGTTAATCCTCGAAATCGCGAGATGCTGATTGTCCCCTCCCAACAACAGCTAGTCGCCTCAGATGAACGCCACCCGCCTCCTTCCTGAACGCGACCTCCCCCACAACCAAGCTTTCGAATCGCGATCTCCCTCCAGTCTTTGATTTGAAGTAAATTCCGATTTCCAATTGTTTGAGGGGACGACCATTTTAAATTGTTTGCTGAAGATTTCATTTTCGATTTTTTTGTTTTGAGGCTCTTACGGTTTTGTAAATGAACTGAAAGGAATCACGGTTATAAAGGGAGAAGGGTCATCGTGGCTTATAGGATGGCCAGAAAAAAGAACGAAGGGAAATGAAATGAACTGATTTTAGAATGGGAAAGTAAAGCGATGATGTCGCCATTTTTATATACACGATTGGGGAAACAAAGAGTACGAGCCATTAAAATTATGTCTACCTGATAGTGAAGCTTGGAGACAAAGCTGTTGGCTCGAGATGGATAAAGTCTGTGCTGTGCTGATGTAAAATCTTAGGGTGGCGCTAAATTTTTAGGTCGGCTTGTTTTTATTATGGTTTGATTTTTCTTTAATTAAATAATTAAAATATCTCATGGTCTATGACGTGCCCTCCTGAACTGCTAACTGATCGCAACGACCGACATTTCAGATTACAACGTTATTCTGAACACTACAGAACTGATTCTCGAATTAAATTTGACTATATAGAAAAGATAACAATTTAAATTAACGATTTAAACTAAATTAGATTCAACATATAATCGATTTCAAACAATCCAATTTATCGAAAATAAATTATTATTACCGTTCTAATTCAATACAGAATTTTATATTAGTCAACTGAATTGTTTCAATTCAGTTTTAACTCTGAATTCACTTGTTACCATTCATATCAAATATATAAAATTCATTTACATTTATAATTCGGTATTTAAAACAAATTTAAATGTTCGTTATAAATCGACGAAAAATCCGGGACGTTACATAATATATATGGCCCAAAGGGCTACTTTTCACATATGAAGGAATTTCGACTCGAAACGACTTCCACTGAGTTCGGAATGACGTTTCTGCATTGAAAAACAGTAAACACTTATATATTTTGAGTTTCGGAATTTCTTTGTTTGCATTTACCAATATATATGCATTGAAAAATGCTGTAACGAACCGGATTTCGCTCGACCCCAATATCACCACGAAATCGAACATAAATCGTCGGCCTTTAGGCTGAGAATTCGTGAAATCCGTGAATCAAAACCCGATCTTAACCGTATGGATGGAAAGGTCTCTCGAAGAGCTTCGATTTGGTATATCATATGTCGATTTTCGTTGAACGGATTGAGAGAAATTAGTGTTTGAAGTTGGGAAATTTCTGGCCTTCGAATGAAAGGCGGCGGCTGGCCATGAATTAGGGTTTCGGATTTTAAAATTATTTTATTATTTAATCTCGAAAAATGTGCTTAAAAGGTGGATTTTCGGACTTTCTCTGATTTGGGCCTGCTTACTGTCGTTCTTAAGGTTTTGACACCTTCTGAACGCAATGGGGTAGGTCCCGGGGCCCTATTCCGAAATTTGTATATATTTTATTTAAAATTGCATTAAAAATCAATTAATTAAATATTGACCGTATATTAAAATATGCCGGGGCCACATACGACCTCAGAAAATTCTAAAAAAATTATTTTTAGCTTTCTTATGACGATACGAATCCAACAAAATTATTTTTGTTGAATTCTGAGACTGTTTGAAAAATGGCTATTTTTAAGGCGTTTAAATTTAACTGAAATAGTCAAAACACATTTTCTTTTGCCACGCTCACATATTAATTCGAAAAATTCTGAAAATTGAAACCTAGCAATAATTTGACATTCCGGTTCCAACAAAAGTGGTTTCGTCGAAAACGGAGGTCGTTTGAAAAATGACTATTTTTAAGGCCAATATATTTAATATTAAAAATACATTTTTAAACAAATAAATTCCGAAACTCAAAATATATAAGTGTTTACTGTTTTTCAATGCAGAAACATCATTCCGAACTCAGTGGAAGTGGTTTCGAGTCGAAATTCCTTCATATGTGAAAAGTATCCCTTTGGGCCATATATATTATATATATTCTACAGCGACCTTTCTAAAAATTGAATTGGCCATAACTTTTGATTTCCGCTATGAAATTTCAATTTTTCAGATTCGTTAGAAAGATATTTTTAAATAGATTCTAATACTTTTGGTTTCACGAAAATCCGTTAAATTTTGCATCCTGTACGGTCAGTCAAAGTTCATGTTTGACTTTTCAAACTACTGCGTTATTTCTAATTCCATTTAAATTTAAATTAAATTTATTCGTTTTAACTTCGAATAAAATAAATTCTAGCCATTATTATTAATAATAAATTATATTATAACCTCAAAATTCATTAAAATTTTCTAAAATAATTTTATTTAATTGGTTCAGAATTTGCGGGTTGTTACAATCTCCCCCACTTAAAAATCTTTTCATCCTCGAAAAGGAAATGAAGCTAAAGTTGTTCATTTAACTAATTTAATTTTCATTCTTTAATTGTTTAATCATTTTATTAGTAGAATTCATATTCACACAACACAATCATCAATCAATTAGTTGATTAAATTTTCAAAAATATATAACTTTTATATATTCAAAATCATATTTTCTAAAATCGAATTATATAAATAACAAGTACGTTAATTATAAATTTTCTACTCTGACTCATTCTAGGGCGTTGTTAACCCCATCTCTAATGAGTATTCTCATTCTAGGATACTGCTGATCCTATCTCTAATGAGTATTCTTATTGGATATTACTAATCCAACCTCTGATGAGTCGTCTGTTTAGTTCTAACGAATTATACCCCAAAGATTTGAGCTAACCACGCTCTGATACCAGCTGTAATGACACCCCGAAATCCGGTAGGCTTTGCAACCATCCCTTCATCCCCCAGTGCAGCAGGTAAAACCCACCGTGGCTTACAGTGGTACCCCAAACACCTTGTTTTACGACGAACCTAAACCGTCGGCCTTTAGGCTGAGAATTCCCGAAATCCGTGAATCAAAACCCGATCTTAACCGTATGGATGGAAAGGTCTCTCGAAGAGCTTCGATTTGGTATATCATATGTCGATTTTCGTTGAACGGATTGAGAGAAATTAATGTTTGAAGTTGGGAAATTTCTGGCCTTCGAATGAAAAGCGGCGGCTGGCCATGAATTAGGGTTTCGGATTTTAATATTATTTTATTATTTAATCTCGAAAAATGTGCTTAAAAGGTGGATTTTCGGACTTTCTCTGATTTGGGCCTGCTTACTGTCGTTCTTAAGGTTTTGACATCTTCTGAACGCAATAGGATAGATCCCGGGGCTCAATTCCGAAATTTGTATATATTTTATTTAAAATTGCATTAAAAATCAATTAATTAAATATTGACCGTATATTAAAATATGCCGGGGCCACATACGACCTCAGAAAATTCTAAAAAAATATTTTTAGCTTTCTTATGACGATACGAATCCAACAAAATTATTTTCGTCGAATTCTGAGACTGTTTGAAAAATGTCTATTTTTAAGGCGTTTAAATTTAACTGAAATAGTCAAAACACATTTTCTTTTGCCACGCTCACATATTAATTCGAAAAATTCTGAAAATTGAAACCTAGCAATAATTTGACATTCCGGTTCCAACAGAAGAGGTTTCGTCCAAAACGGAAGTCGTTTGAAAAATGACTATTTTTAAGGCCAATATATTTAATATTAAAAATACATTTTTAAACAAATAAATTCCGAAACTCAAAATATATAAGTGTTTACTGTTTTTCAATGCAGAAACGTCATTCCGAACTCAGTGGAAGTGGTTTCGAGTCGAAATTCCTTCATATGTGAAAAGTAGCCCTTTGGGCCATATATATTATATATATTCTACACCGACCTTTCTAAAAATTGAATTGGCCATAACTTTTGATTTCCGCTATGAAATTTCAATTTTTCAGATTCCTTAGAAAGATATTTTTAAATAGATTCTAATATTTTTGGTTTCACTAAAATCCGTTAAATTTTGCATCCTGTACGGTCAGTCAAAGTTCAAGTTTGACTTTTCAAACTAGTGCGTTATTTCTAATTCCATTTATATTTAAATTAAATTTATTCATTTTAACTTCAAATGAAATAAATTCTAGTCATTATTAATAATAATAAATTATATTATAACCTCAAAATTCATTAAAATTTTCTAAAATAAAATTTTTTAATTGGTTCAGAATTTGCGGGTTGTTACAATCAATAACCTGTCTTTAACTGGGTTAAAGAACCAATGTCATCTAAAACATGATTCACGACAAACCCAAATCATATTTAATATTAAATACAAGGCTCTGAATATAAAATATATCGGCTTATATTCAATATCAAATTCTGAAACCAACAAATATCGTATTGGAAATAACGATATGAATATATCTTTCAAATTCCCATAACAATATCTGTATAATCACAGAATCCAATATCGAAATATTCCAAAGACAGTTTCGATTCAAATCCACTTCCACTTTATATATATTGGAAATTCAGGTTATTTTCAAAACCGATTCAAATTCAATTTATTCATTTCAAAAATAAATAAATTTTAATTCTAGTTCAAAACTAGTTCATTTCGATAAAAATATATTTTTATCTTTTCAAATGTGAAAATTTTCATCTCGGTTCTTTTCAATTCACATATTATGATTTTACACAAATTATTAATATTTTTAATAATTTTATCAAGGCTCGTACAGTCGATTTCCATCAACGGCCATCAAACTGCACTTACAACGACCTTTTCCAAATTTGATTTGGACATAATTCCAAACCCACCTGTTAGATTTCAAATTTCTAATATTCATTGGAAAGCTCTTTTCGATAAGAACCCAACGGTTCCGGTTTTAGGAGAATCCGACGGTCGGATCTCCCGCAACATCAATTCGAAGTCAATGGTCGAAATTCATGAACAGCCGCGGCGCGGCGCGTTCTTTTCAGGCCATTATATATTATATATATATTATATTTTTCGTCGATTTCCTTTTAAAACGTATTTTATAAATCATTTTAAATTCGTTTTCAAAACCATTCCAACTCTATATTCAATTTCAAATCAAAATTGAATATTTCATATCATTACTATATAAATGATAATATTTTCAAAACGTTATATTTTGAAATCACTACCTTTCTATATTCATTATAAAAACGAATATAATCGATATAAATATCGTTCACGTCAAAATAGCTCAACTCTAATCGACACGGCTTTATATATTTCAATAAATTCGTGTTCTATTCAACAAATGAATATTTATTCCATTCAACACATGAATCTATATTTCTTTCAACACACGACTAATCTCAACACATGAGTACTGTCAAAACACGACTATTTTTGTTATGTAATATATTTTATAAAATTATGGTATCTATCGTTTGTTTTTCAATTAGACTCCAACCGTAAAGTAGTTCTAATTTTAAATATGATAAAGATGTAAATTTTGTTATTAAAATATTTTACTCGACACATAAATGGTTTCAACACATGAACATCGTCAACACATGACTATTTTTATATTCAACAAATGAATTTTCTTTTATAATATTCATTATTTTCCCGATTGGAATGAGGCCCAATCAATTACCATATAACGTTAATTATATGGATTCCCTACAACACATGTATATAATAGCAACGATAAACAATCAACCATCATCCAAAGTGCACCACACAACTGCATAAGCATCAAATATAAATAATTAACGCTTGCACAGCCTGTCGACCGATCGATCGACATACAATTAAATAATTGGGATTAGTGTACGCCAAATATCATCCCAACACCCGTGTGGGGTTTCAAATCAACAAACACAGATTTTTATTTGTGCAGTTGGGCGATGTGTAAAATCTATCATCCCAATCAATATCAGTCAAATCAGTGTATATAAACAAATCGGCCGATTTGTTTATAAATATTCATTTATTCACATTCACGTTAAAATTTATATTTTCAACGATAATTAATTTATCTCCACCATCTATATTTTATTATCGATTTGACATCAACATCACAAACAATTTTTGCAACACATCAATCAAGCAAACAAGCCGTCCATGGTCTATGGACGACGGGTGTCAGGTGCTGCTAAGCACCGTCTGCATCCTAGTATATATATAACTAGAAAAAGAAATTTAAAGTGAGAAGTTCTCACCAAAGCTATCCCAACTCCGCGACACTTCAAATGTAAGAAATCATCACTGTTCTCGCCTTTTTGTCACTTTCGTTGCCCGTAGCCACTACATATATAAAAATCACATTTTCATATTGTTGCTATGTATGTAAAAATCATATTTTTACAACTCTACTATATAGATAAAAATTCTATTTTTACACCGCTATTATGTAGATAAAAATTCTATTTTTACATCGATGTTCATATAATAAAGATTATATTCTTATCACGCTATTCTCTATATAAAGATTCCGCCTTTTCTAATATAAAGATTTCGCCTTTTCATTTCATCACTATAAAAATCATATTTTTACTTCATTATATATATACAATGAAAATCAGATTTTTATTTCGTTACATATATAAAGATGATATTTTTACTATCTTACCTATATAAAAATTATATTTTTATACTCCTATAATATAAAAGATTATATTTTTATACTTCTACAATATAAAAGATTATATTTTTATACTTCTACAATATAAAAGATTATATTTTTATACTTCTACAATATAAAAGATTATATTTTTCTATTTGTACAATATAAAAGATTATATTTTTCTTCTTCTACAATATAAAAGATTATATTTTTCTATTTCTACAATATAAAAGATTATATTTTTCTTCTTCTACAGTATAAAAGATTATATTTTTCTTAGAGTAAAAATCTAATCTTTATCCATTTTCAAAATCTAAACTTCCTCGTCTCTCTATAAAAAAAATCAGTTATTTTCTTTTATAAAAATCAGATCTTTTCATACATTCAAAATATAAAAATTCCATTTTTATTACCTTGAAATTGCTTTATCTATAAATAAATAAAAAAGAAATAAAACAAAAATAAAACACCATAAATAAAAAGAAAGAAAGAGGCTCACTTTGTTTTAAGGAAGGAAGGGGGGCTGTGGGCTTTCGAATTAGAAGGGAAAGGAGGAGAGGAAGGTGAGGAGGAGGGGGTGGCGGAAGAAGAAGCAGCGGAGGCGGCAGCAGCAGGAGGAGGCGGCGATGAGGGCTAGGGCTGAAATCGAAGGGAAGAAGGAGGGAGAAGGAGAAGAAGCGGAGGAGGGAGGTTGGGGGGGGCGCTGCGCCTCCTGGCGGCGATCGATCGGTGGGGAGGGGGGCGGCGGCGTGAATTGCGTCCCCCCTTTCTCCTTTTTTTATTTTTTTATTTTTAATCTGATCGTGGAAGAGAGAAATAGGGGGGTAAGTGTATAAGTTTATATATTTTTATATTTAATTTATTTTTTTAATTAATTTAATTTCAAAAAGGTACTTTTTATTTCGACCTCGAAACGGGACCCACCGCCTGTCGTCCGTAGCTAATTACCCCCATTCCGAACACAATGGGATGTGTATCGTAGGCTGATTCGACCGTTTCGATCAGTTTTCGTCAAAATCAACATATAACTCTATATATCGATTTTGAACGCACATTTCAATTTACCGGGGTCACGTACTAACTAGAAAAATTCCAGAAAAATATTTTCTAGCTTCGTATTAACGATACGGTCCTAACAAAACTAGTTTCGTCGAATTCTGAGACCGTTAGAAAAATGGTCATTTTCCAGTCGATTAAAATCAACTAAAACTGGTCAAACGCGTTTTCCTTTGCCACACTCACATATTGATTCGAAAATTTATGAAATTTGGAATCTAGCAATAACTTGACATCACAGATCCAACAAAAGTGGTTTCATCGAAATCCGAGGTCGTTTGCAAAATGGCTATTTTTAAGGGCCGAAATTCCATAGCGACTATTCAGAATTTTCAACTGGACATATCTTTTGATTCCCGCTATGAAATCTCAATTATTCGGATTTTGGAAAGATATTCTCAAATAGATCCTATTATTTTTGGTTTCGCCAAAATCCGGTTTATTTTGCATCCGGTACATTCAATTGAAGTTTGAAATCGAATTATCGAACTACCGCGCCATTTTCAATTCCTTTTATAATTATATATAATTATTTATATTCTAACGACGACGTATATAAATATATACGTTCTAAATATATTCAAAATAAATTTCTCGTCGTTATTATTTAAAATAATTCATTTTAAATATTCAAAATTCGCTAAAATTGCCAAAATAAAATTTTTAAACTGGCTCGCATTTCCGGGTTGTTACAGTCCCTCGCATATCCGGTCGATCTCCAAGTACGTCCAGACGATCACCACTTATTACCATGTCTTGGGTGTACAGCCAAATCAAGACATCAGTAATTATCCGAACGATGTGAAGACTTCCAGTCTTCGACCACCGTCTTCATCGTCGACTTATCGTCGAATCAGTTATTCAGAGTAGGTGTTAACCCGACCTTTCTGAATAACTCACGTATATAATAAACAAGTTCTATAAAAACACAACATACGCCTCATTCTAATTCAGAATGTTCATTTATTCAAATATTCTTGTTCTTTGGGAAAGGTTACGATTAATTTTATCAAAGATAAATTCTTTAAATTTATTCTTTAATCTTCCTTTGGGTATTAATTCAAACCAAATTAATGTTTATCCAAACAAGTCGGGATTAGCGCACCTTACTGAAGTAGTCATTTGTTTAATTTCCCAATCCCCACCTATTCATCCCATGCATCAAAACTGCTAATACTCCATATCTAACACCACGGTGTTATCGGTAAATTTAATTACCATTTCACATTCAAATATAATTAAAGATTTAACTATCACTTGGAGTAAAATTGGTGCTACTCCATTCTCGATCATTTCCCGAATTTGATAATTTAGGTTATCACATCCTCTTTTCAATCTAATTAAAGATTCATTAAAATACCACTTAGTTTTAATCTTCCCAAAAATCAATATTAATGATTATCTAGCTTTGGAAACACACATATATCGCAACAACAATCTACACCGTACTATTAATTTATGCCGATATATAACCTCTAAGCTCGTACATCTCGAAGAAGGGTGTTAAGAAATAGAATAAATTCTCCACCACCAAACAGATATACATTTAGCAGAGATCAACCATACAGTTCGAAATACAATGTTAGACATGTAATCTTGTCTTTAAAACACAGCTCACAATAAACCCAAATCACATTTCATTTAATTATGGAATCTTCAAGGAGAATAGATAATATATAATCGATATCAATTTCTGTATCCGACTAATAATATAAATGGAATAACGACTAAGCCTTTCAAATTCCATATATATATATATATATATATATATATATATTAGCAGTCTTCCTCTGCAGAAGCTCATTTCGATTATTATCAAATCGAATTCCATTCAATTCCAATTTAATATATTAAATTGGAAAACTTTACTTTGGAAAATTCCCATTAAATCTTAATAAAAAGATTTATAAATTCCAAATCACATTTCACTGTAAATCGGGTTAACGAACGAATGTCGTTAAAAACACAGTTCACAATAAACCCCATTCGCATTCCATTTTATTCCAATTACTAATTAAAACTAAAAACTCTAATAATCTTATTTAAAATATTTATTCCTATCACACGGGGTTTAAGAACAGTGTTATTTAAGACACAATTCACGACAAACCCAAAATCCAATATTTTTATTCAATTTCAATTAAATATTAATTTATTGGAAAACTTTACAAAATCTTAATTAAAAGGTTTATTCTTTTCTCAACTGGTTTTAAGAACAGTGTTAATGAAGACAACATTCACGACAAACCCAAAATCTCATTCAATATTAAATACAAGGCTCTGAATAGAAATTATATCGGCTTATATTCAATATCAAATTCTAAAATCAACAAATATCCTATTGGGAATAACAATGTATTTATATATCTTCCAATTTCCTCCACAATATCCATATGACCACGGAATCCAATACCAAAATATTCCGAAGATAATTTCAATTCAAATCCATTCCAATATATATTGGAAATTCTGGTTATTTTTAAAACCATTTCAAATCCAGTTTATTTATTTAAAATTATTGGATTATAATTTTAGTTCATAACTAGTTCATTTTTATAAAAATATATTTTTATCTTTACAAACATGGAATTTTTCATCCAAATTCTTTTCGAATCATTTATTATGATTTTACACAAATGATTAATATTTTTAATATCAAGGCCCGTACAGTCGATTTCCATAAACAATCATCAAACTGCACTTACAACGACCTTTTCCAAATTTGATTTGGACATAATTCCAAATCCAACCGTTAGATTTTAAATCTCTTATATTCGTTGGAAAGCTATTTTCGATACGAACCCAACGGTTCCAGTTTTATAAGAATCCGACGGTCGAATCTCTCGTAATGTCAATTCGAAGTCAATGATAGATATTCGCGAGCTGTGGTGGCGTGGTGCATTCTATTCAGGCCATTTAATATATATAATATATATTTCGTCGATTTCCATTTAAAACATATTTTTTAAATCGTTTTAAGTTCGTTTTGAAAACGATTCCAACTTCGTATTCAATTTTAAATCAAAACTAAATATTCCATATCATTAATATATAATTGATAATATTTTCAAAACATTTGATTTTGAAATCACTTCCTTTTTTATATTCATTATAAAAATGAATAAAATCGATATAAATATCGTTCGCATCAAAACGGCGCACATCTAATCAAAACGGCTTCATGTATTTCAATATTTTCGTGTCCATCCCAAATCAGACATCAAAATCATATTTTGATTCATTACTGAATATTATTTTGAAATATTAGTTTTTTAAAATATCCATTATTCATCATTTTAAAATATTTGTTAATTTAAAATATTCGTTCTTCCTGAATTGGAATAAGACAAAGTCAAATACAATATAATGTTATTTATATGGATTTCATACAACACATGTATACAACAACAATCAAACACAGTCAAACATCATCCAGAGTGCATTACACAACAACATAAACGTTAAATATAAATAATTAACGCTTACAACAGTCTATCAGCCCATCGATTGACATACAACTAAACAATTGGGATTAGTGTACGTCAAATATCATCCCGGTACCCGTGTGGGGTTTCAATCAACACACATTGATTTTATTTGTGCAGTTGAGCAATGTGTAAAATATATCGTCCCCATCAATATCAGTCAAATGTGTATACATAAACAAATCATCCAATTTGCAAATGAATATTTATTTTCATTCACATACTCGTTAAAAATTATATTTTTAACGATAAAATATTTATTTCAACATATGAATATTTTATACAGTTCATTTATAAAATAAAAATGATATTTTTATTGTTCTGACATTTTTAGAAAATTTCGGCAGCATAACGGCGCGATACTAGAACCGGAATAAGGTCTAGCCTTATCCCTTACCTAATAATGGCTCGCGCCATATGCATACCAGTTCTAATCCATTCAATTTACTTCCCAAACCAAATTCAAACAAATAAACCAATCAGACAATGAACAAAACATCCATGGTTTCAAACAAAGGTGTCAGGTGCTTTTAAGCACTATCTTCATCCTAGAATATATATTTAACTAGAAAATAAATTAGAGTGAGTAGTTCTCACCTTTGGGATCCACTCCTCCAATTTTATTTCTGAATTTCTAAACCATTTAGATCTGCCCGAAATTCCAATGCAATCTTTTCATGCTGTTCATAGTAAAAAATCACATTTCTAATATGATGTTTATACATTAAGAATCATATTTTTAATCAACGTTATTTATCTTTAAAAATCACATTTTTAACAACGCTATTTATATTAAAAATGACATTTCTGTTCAAAGCCATATATATATATATATATATATATATATAAAGATCACATTTTTATCATAATGCTATATATAAAAATCACATTTTTATCATAACGCTATATATATATATATATATATATATATATATATATGAAAATCATATTTTTATATCACTACTTCTTATATAAAAATCTAATTTTAATTAACACACATATATAAAAATCATATTTTTATTTCGCTACATATATAAAAATCATATTTTTATGTTCTTTACATGTATAAAAACCATTTTTTATTTCGCTACATATATAAAAATCATATTTTTATATTCTTTACTTGTATAAAAATCATATTTTTATTTCGCTACATATATAAAATCCTATTTTTATATTCTTTACATATATAAAAATCATATTTTAATATTATGAAAAATCGTATCTTTTCCTTTTTTAAAATCTTATCTTTTCATTTTTAAAAATCTTATCATTGTGTTATTAAAAATCTAATCTTTACGTAATTAAAAAAATCTAATATTTTTGTGATTAAAAAATCTAATCTTTTTGTGATTTAAAATCAAATCTTTTTGTTCGCTAAAAATCCTATTTTTATCGTGCTATCCGCATAAGTAAAAAATCATATTATTATTTTAAAATGAGATATATAAAAATCATAATCAGATCCTATGTTCTTACACATAAAAATCAGATTTTTTTGTAACAACCCGGAAAATGAATTTTGAATATTTAAAATGAATTATTTTAAATAATTACGATGAGAAATTTATTTTGAATAGAATTGGAACGTATATATTTAACTGAATCGACGTTAGAATATAAATATTTATTTTAATCATAAATGGAATTGAAAATGGCGCGGTAGTTCGAAAATTCGATTTCAAATTTCAAATTTCAAATTAATGTACAGGATTCAAAATAAACCGAATTTTAGTGAAACCAAAAATACTAGAATCTATTTGAAAATATCTTTCCAATGAATCCAAAAAATTGAAATTTCATAGTGTGAATAAAAAGTTATGCCCAATTGAAAATTCAGAATAGTCGCTATGTAATTTTAGCCCTTAAAAATGGAAATTTTGCAAACGACCTCCGTTTTCGACGAAACCCCTTTTGTTGGATCCGTAGTGTCAAGTTATTGCTAGATTCCAATTTTCACAATTTTTGGGGTCATTATGTGAGCGTGGCACAGGAAAACGTGTTTTGTCAGTTTCAATCAATTTGGATCGACCAGAAAATGGGCATTTTTCAAACAGTATCCAAATTTGACGTAATTGGTTTTGTTAGGACCGTATCATCAATACAAAGTTAGAAATATTTTTTCTGGAATTTTTAGAGTCCGTATGTGGCCCCGGTAAATTGAAATGCACGTTCAAATTCAATATATATATTTATATTTTGATTTTGACAAAAACTAATCAAAAATAATTGGATTATGGGGCATATCTCATTGCATTCGGAATGGGGGTAATTAGTTATGGACGACAATCGGTGGGTTTTGTTTGGAGGTCAAAATAAAATGTTGTTGTTTGAGAATTAAAAATAATAAAGTAAATAGAAAGTCAATACCCTTTTCCCCTATTACTCTCTCCCTTCCTGTTCATTTTCAGATCAAAGAAATAAAAAAAGGAAACAAAACCCCCATCGCGGTCGCCCCCAGGCGAGCCATCGCCGTCGCGTTCGATGCTCCCCTCCTACTTGGTGTCGCGCCTTCCCATCGACCAAACCCCCCCTCGCGTTCGAGAACCCCCCTTCTTCCAAAAAAACCTACGTCGCCAATAATTAGGGGGCCCGCTTCTGGCTCCACCACCGACAGCCCTCCCCCTGGCCCACCACGATCGGCGAACCACCCCGCCACCTCCACGGCCCCCTAGTTCGACGTTGAACACCCCCCTTCTCTGAAAATGCAATGTAAGTTTTTAATTTTGAGTTTTATTTATTTTCTTCAATTTAAAAACTGATATTATATGTGCAGAGATTATAGGAATAATAAAAATATGATTTTTATATTATAGGAATAATAAAAATATGATTTTTATTGTTTGAATGGAAATGTAAAAATGTGATTTTTATATATTCATTAGCGGTAGAAAGATTTTGATTTTTATCTATATAGTAGCTGCATAAAAATGTGATTTTTATCTATGTAGCATTGATATAAAAATATGAAATTATTTTTAGTTAGATAAAAATATAAATTTTATCTTATGTATGTAATAATATAAAGAATCGATTTTTATATATGTAGAATAGCGATAAAAATATAATTTTTATTTTTTTGTAGGAAGGATTACAAAAATGTGATTTTTATGAATAATAATACGATTTTTATAATGTTTTCATTTACGATCTTTATATAAATATCATTAAGAATAAAATTCGTTTTTATTAGATATGAAGCGAAATAAAAATTCGATCTTTATATAAGAAGTATAAATATAAAAATATAATTTTTATATAGAAAAAAGAGTACTAAAAATATATGATTTTTTTTATATATGAAGTGTCATTATAAAAATATGATTTTTCAAATAAACATCATATTAAAATGCGATTTTTACTATGAACAGCGGGAAAAGATCGCATTGAAATTTTGGGCAAATCCGAACCGTTCGAGAATAGAGAATGGAGGAGTGGATCCCAAAGGTGAGAACTTCTCACTTTTATTTTATTTTCTAGTTAAAATATATGCTAGATGCAGACGGTGCTTAGCAGCACCTGATACCTGTCGTCCACAGACCATGGATGACTTGTTAGTTTGATTGATGTGTTGTGAAAATTGATGGTGTGATGTGGAATGGAATAAAATATTTTATAATTAAAAATATAATTTTAATGTGAATATGAATAAAATAAATATTTATAAACAAATCGGATGGTGTATTTATGTACACACATTTGACTGATATTGATTGGGACGATAAATTTTACACATCGCCAAACTGCACAAATAAAATTCATAATTTGTTGATTGAAACCCCACACGGGTATTGGGATGATATTGGATATACACTAATCCCAATAATTAGCTGTATGTCGATCAATCGATTGACAGGTTGTGTAAGCGTCGAATATTTATATTTTATGCTTATGTAGTGTAGAATGCACATTGGATGATGGTTGACTGTGTTTGATTGTTGTTATGTACATGGGTGTATGAAATCCATATAAATCAAATTATATGGTAATTTACTATGTTTGATTCCAGTTCAGAAAGAATGAATATTTTAAAATAACGAATATTTTAAAATAATGAATATTTTAAAATAATATTCAGTAAAAGATCAAAATATGATTTTGATGTCCGATTTGGGATGGACACGAATATATTTAAATATATATAGCCGTGTTGATTAGATTAACGCCATTTTGATGTGAACGACATTTATATCGATTTTATTCGTTTTTATAATGAATATCGAATGGAACTGATTTCAAAATCTACTGTTTTAAAAATATTATCATTTATATATTAATGATATGGAATATTCAATTTTGATTTGAAATTGAATATGAAGTTGAAACCGTTTTGAAAACGAATTTAAAACGATTATAAAATATGTTTTGAAAGGAAATCGATGAAATATATATTACATATATTATATATATAATATAATGGCTTGAATAGAATGCGCCGCGCTACGGTAGTTCGCGAATTACGACCATTGACTTCGAATGGACATTACGGGAGATCTGACCGTCGGATTCTCCTAAAACCAGAACCATTGGGTTCGTATCGAACAGAGCTTTCTAACAAATATTAGAGATTTGAAATCTAATAGTTGGATTTGGAATTATGTCCAAATCAAATTTGGAAAAGGTCGCTGTAAGTGCAGTTCGATGGCCGTTTGTGGAGATCGACTGTACGGGCCTTGATAAAATTATGTTTAATAATATCGATAATTTGTGTAAAATCATAATAATGATTTGGAAAGAATTGGGATGAAGAATTCCATATTTGAAAATATAAAAAGGTATTTTTACCGAAATGAACTAGTTATGAACTAGAATAATAAATCCAATGTTTTAAATAATTAAATTGGATTTGAAATGGTTTTAAAAATGACCGGAATTTCCAATATATGAATTGGAATAGATTTGAATCAAAATTATCTTCGGGATATTTCGATATTGGATTTCGTGATTATCCTGATATTGTGGAGGAATTTGGAAGATATATATATATATATCGTTATTCCAATATGGTATTTGTTGATTCCAGAATTTGATATTGAATATAAGCCGATATATTTTCTATTCAGAGGCTTGTATTTAATATTCAATGTGATTTTGGGTTTGTCATGAATGGTGTCTTCATTAACACTGTTCTTGAACCCTATTGAAAAAAGATTAAATCTTTTTATTTAGATTTAATGAAGTATACCAATTAATTGATATTTAATTGGAATGGAATTGAAATTGGTCTTTGGGTTTATCGTGAATGGTGTTTTAAATAACACTTGTTCTTTAACCCGATTAACAATGGAATAAGATTTTGGGTTGTCGTAAATGGTATCTTTAATAATACTATTCTTAGACCCAATGGAGTTATGAAAATCAGAAACTAACTGGAGATTAGTTAAGTTGAACGGTTTCCTGGGTATTGATCTGATGTTGGTTTCGGCCTTCGGGGTTAATACTAGGGAATTGTTCACTTGCTAATTTACGGTTAAAGGCTAATGGTATGGAAAGTGATTTTGGGGTTATCGTGAACCGTGTTTTAAATGACATTGATTCTTCAACCCAGTTAAAGACAGGATATGATTTCCCAAGTTAAACAATCGATAATACTGATTTTTGGGGAGATTAAAACCAAGTGGAGTTTTAATGCATCTTTAATTAGATTGAAATGATATCCAAAGGAAGATTAAAGAATAAATTTAAAGAATTTATCTTTGATAAAATTAATGGGAACCTTTCCCAAAGTATAAGAATATTTGAATAAAGGAATATTCTGGATTGGAATGAGGCATATGTTGTGTTTTTATAGCACTTGTTTATTATATACGCGAGTTATTCAGAAAGACCGAGTTTATCCCATTCTGAATAACTGATTCGACAATATGTCGAGGATGAAGACGGTGGTTGAAGACCGGAGGTCTTCACATTGTTTGGATGATTACTGATGTCTTGATTGGGTTGTACACCCTAGATAAGGTAATAAGTGGTGATCGTCCAGACGTACTTGGAGATCGACCGGATATGCGAGGGCCTCTCCCCTGTATTGGACATATGGGGGAGGAATAAGGTGCCTCCAGTTTCGTTCAGACCCAAAACGAACTTGTAAATGGATGTGTGTCTGACATCAGATTTCACTCTGTGTGATTGATAGACATCGGTTGCATAGCGTGAAATGCTTGTGTGGCATGCTAAGATGCAAATGATCAAGGCTTCTGTTGAAAAGCAGAGTCTTGTGGTTGACGATCAAAGCATGGCTTTAATATAGCATAACTTTGTGTAGCACTAATTCGCGAGCCTCACACCCCAGTGTGAACCAGAAATGGGAGAAGGATACAGGGAGGGAATGTGTTTCCTTCTAGCTTGGAGTGGTGTCAGCGTTTTACAAGCCCTGACGTTTTACTTATGTGGATGATGGATAGCGAGGTGCCTCGATTATATCGGTGGATTCAGAGTCGATGGATGGTCTTCATACAGACCAGTTTATGCCCCATAGGGCGGGGAAACGTAGTGTTCAGGAATTTTAATCCACATCGAGTGGATCGACCCTGTGGCTCCTGAGGGACGATGCGTTCTTTTCCTAAGGCTCGAGCTAGACAGTCTCGAAGCGGTAAGGATGATCCCTTGCCTTGGTTCACAGATGGAAATGCAACTTCAAATACGTGAGATTTGCGGTTTTAATTGTAGAGCCTAGTATTGGCGACATGATATATGGTACCTATGCCATCTATGATTGATACTTATGATTGAAACTGTTTTGACACTATACACTTATAGTAATAATAAAATATGAAATTTCATGTATCAAGCATTATTTGGCTATTATAAAGTAAAACCCTATCCTCCGGCTTGCGTAGCATTGTGTGATGGGACCTAGGTCTTATAATAGCTTCATTGTTCTTTATTTAGCATTGCGCTGTTGTTTTATGCACTGGTATTCTTGGGAGGAAACCCGTTCTGTGTTATACGGCGTGGTCCCTTGATTTACCTTACTTTAAAAACCAAGATGATAACTGTTTTAGTTCTCACACCAGTCACATGACTGACCTGGAGTTTATTGTTTTAACCTAAACTCTGGGTGCCCCTATTTTCCGCACGAGCAACTAGTTGTTTTGGTTTTGCAGATTTATATTCACAGGATCCTGGTTTACAGTTGGAATGATATTAGGAAAGCTCTACATCATTTTCAGTTGTGTTTTGTATTATTTTCAGCTGCATTGTAAATTGTAAATCTCTGATATTTTTGTTCAGTATATTATTCATGTATACTCTGTATATTCTCTTGTGTTCTGATGAAATTATTGTAATAAGCAATGAAATGTTCTTCTGTTTGTGTTCTGATTTGTCTTGGCCTCAAAGCGATCTGGGCTTTCCTTCACGGGAAGGTCCGGGTCGTCACATTTTTATGCTATGTTATTATATGTAAAAATCGTATTTTTATATTGTTATTCATATAATGAAAACCAAAATTTTAAACCGCTATTATATTATAAAAATCATATTTTTATACAACTATATATAGATATAAACTGAAAATAAACAATGTTTTTATATATTAAAAAAATCAGATTTTTAATTCAAATCTATTTATTTTAGAAATCAAAAATTAAACAATGTTTGACAAAGAAAAACTCCTTGTAAATGTCGAGCTTGAGGTAGAGGGGGTTTTCTGCACGTTGACCTGAGAAGGGGGCTGCGTCGGTGCATTGGTGGCGCGCGGAGGTGGAATTGTGGCTCGGGGGGGGGGGGGGGGGGGTCGCGGATGCCAAGCGGTGGTCAAGGGGTTGCTACGGTGAACGGAGGCGGAGCCAAGGGGGTCTGGCGGTGGTTTTGTAGCTGGGGGTTCGCGGTGGAGAAAGGGAGAGAGAGGAGAAGCTGGGGGCGATGGCCTATCGTCGGAGGCGCAACGAGATGGAAGGGGTGGCGGTGAACTCCGTTGGCGTGGCGTGGAGGAACGAACGATGGAGCGTTTTTTTTCTTTATTTTCAATTTCGATTTGAATGAGGAATGGGGGAAGAGAGATAAGGGTTAACCATATAAAAATTATATATATTTAATTAAATTAAATTTCAGAAAGTAACTTTTTGATTCGAACTCCAAATCGAACTCACTGACTGTCACCCATAACCAAATACCACCATTCTGGATACAATGGGATATGTCGAGTTAAGCCAATTCGACTGTTTCGTTCAATTTTTATCAAATTTAAAATATATATTAATATAACGTTCAAAATTGATTTCAACGTACATTTCAATTTACTGGGGCCACATACTACCTCCAAAAATTCTAGAAAAATAAGTCTAGCTATGTTTTGATGATACGGTCCTAACAAAACTAATTTCGTCGAGTTTGGAGACCGTCGAAAAACGGTCATTTTCCTGTCGATTAAATTCAAACTGAATTGACCAAACCCATTAAAATTTACCATGCTCACAAATTGATTCCAAAAATTATGAAAATTGGAATCTAGCAATATTTTGACATTCTGGATCCAACAAAAGTGGTTTCGTCGAAAACAGAGGTTGTTTGCAAAATCGCTATTTTTTAGGGCTATATATTATATAAAATCCCATAGCGACTATTCTGAATTTTCAACTGGACATAACTTTTTGTTCCCGTTATGGAATTTGGATTTTTCACATATGTTGGAAAGATATTTTCAAACAGATTCAAATATTTCTATTTTTACTAAAATATGGTTTGTTTTGAATCATGTACATTTAGTTGAAGTTTAAAATTGAATTTTCAAACTACCGCGCCATTTCAGGCTCGTTATATAATTAAAGTAAATATATATATATATATATATTAGTTTCTTATTAAATAAATTTATACCTTATAATTCTATTCAAAATAAATTTCTAGTTGTAATTATTTATAAAAAATCATTTTAAATATTCAAAATTAATTAAAATTGCCAAAATAAAAAATTTTATATTGGTTCTGATTTTCCAGGTTGTTACAATCTCCCCCACTTAAAATCATTTCATCCTCGTAAAGGAACAGTGCTGAAAGTTGTTTAACTAACCAACTCAACTTTCATTCTGGCTTTCACTCTTCAACTTTTCAGTTTCTAAGAATTTTCCAATTCTTCAAAATTTTGGCTAGCACCCTAAATTTTTGAAAAATTTCGCCATTACCTCCTTTGTACGGAGAGACCTTTAAAACCTTAACTAGCCACGCATGGCCCTCCTCAATCCAAAAGAAAAAGAAAAAGCCAAGCGGCTAGCTAATCGGCTCATAAAATCATCCAAACCTAAGAAAATAGTAAACATGTACCTATTTGTCGGACATACAATTTTATTCCTATTCTTAGCCTTTTTTCTATGACCTGCTCATTACAAACACATGTACATGCATGCAATTTCAATCAATTTTCAATTCAGTTCAATAATTTGGCTTAATTTGTCTTACATTTTCCTACTGGTTTGATAATTTTGATATTTTAGTTAGCTGAACTAATAATCATACAATACAATCAGCAATCAATTGGTTCATTAAATTTTCAAATTCATAACTTTGATATATATACACAAAATCATGTTTTTGATGCCAAATCACAACAATAATCCCTATCTAGTTTTTGTTCTCACACCAGTCAATTGGAAATATATAGAGGTCCCACTTTCGTAACTCGTACATAGAGTTTGATGATGCGATCGCTATCATCAGAATCATCTCCGAGTGACTAGAGTGTGATTCTATATCTACCCAGTATATCTGAGACTTTGTACACACGCTAGCCAGGGGTATATGCAAAATATTCATATACTAGATTGCCCAAATCAACATAAAATAAATATTCCAATACGTATAATAAGGTTTAAATTTTCATAATACTCTTCTAACTCTTTCTAGGATTCTACTGACCCCATCTCTAACGAGTCATTCTCCTTGGATATTACTAATCCAATCTCTGATGAATTCTTTCATATGGTTCTAATGTGTCTTCTTCCCGAGCTATGTAAACCAAAGCTCTGATACCACGATGAAACGACCCAAACTCGCCCTTGCAGGAAGCCCGGATTGAGTTGAGAACACGACAAATTAGAACACAAACAAAAGAACATTTCATTGCTATTACAACAATTTACATCAGAGTACAAGAATATACAGAGTATGAACAAATAATATACATTTGATAAATATCAGAGATTTACATATTACAATGCAGTGGAAAATAATACAAAAAACAACTAAAGGATTACAAGGATACAGAATGTTCCGAATATTGCTCCAGCTGTAAACTAGGATGTTGTAAACTAGAAATCTGCAAAATCAAAACTACTAGTTGCCCGTATGGAAAATAGGGGCACCTAGATTTTGGGTTAAAATAATAAACTCGAGATCAGAGATTTAAAAATTTACTTTAAAATAGAGTAAATCAAGGGACCACGCTGTATAACACGGAATGGGTTTCCTCCCAAGAATACCAGTGCATAGAATAAACAACACAATGCTTTTTGGAAAAATGAAGCTATTATAAGACTCAGGTCCCATTACACAATGCAACGCAAGCCAGAGGATAGAGTTTTCCCTTATAATAGCCAAACATGCTTGGTACGTTTAAAACAAATCATTTTGATACTATTATAAGTGTATGGTGTATAAAACAACTTCAAATATAAATTTATCAATCATAGACAGCATAGTATCCCATGCTACTATGTCGCCATACTAGTTCTACAACTAAAACTGAAATGTCACATATTGGAAATTGGGTTCCATCTATGAGTCGAGGCCAGGAATGGCTCCTCACCGCTTAGAGACACTCTGGTAAATGTCTAAGGACTACACACTCTGGGTAACCCTTGGATGCTTTAGGGCCGGTCTTCTCTTACGTTTGAGGATTAATTATTCCTGAACACACGTTTCCCGGACCTATTAGACCTATCCATCGGCTCCGTAGTAACCGATATATCTGAGGCGCCGTGCAATCCAACAGCCACATAGGTAAAAATATAATAAATGTCTGGGTTCCATACCATGACACCACCCATAACTAGAAAGAAACGTCATGCACCCCCTGCAGTCCGATCCCATTTTTGACTCAAACCGAAATGTGAGGCTCGGAAATTAACGATATACACAAAGCTATGCTATATTAAAGCCATGCTTTGATTATCAACCACAAGACTCTGCTTTTCAACAAAAGCCTTGATCACTTGCATCTCAGCATGCCACACTGGCAATTCATGCCATGCAAATGATGTTTCTCAATATATAACCTCTGAGCTCGTACGTCTCAGAGAAGGGTGTTAAGCAAGAGAATAAATTCTCTGCCACCAAACAGATATATATTTAATACAGATCAATCAACACAGAATAAAATCCAATGTGAGACACACATCCATTTAATAGTTCGTTCTGGGTCTGAACGAAACCGGAGGCACCTTATTCCTCGTCCCATATGTCCAATACAGTAGAGAGGTCCTCCCATATTCGGTCGATCTCTAAGTACATCTGGACGATCACCGCTTATTACCTTGTCTTAGGTGTACAGCCCAATGAAAACATCAGTAATCATCCAAACGATGTGAAAACCTCTGGTCTTCAACTACCTTCTTCATCGCCGACTTATCGTCGAATCAGTTATTCAGAATGTTTGTAATCCCAGCCTTTCCAAATAACTCGCGTATATAATAAACAAGTGCCATAAAAACACAACATACGTCTTATTCCAATTAAGAATATTCGTTTATTCAAATATTCTTATACTTTGGGAAAGGTTCCTATTAATTTATAAAAGATAAATTCCTTAAATTTATTCTTTAATCTTCTTTTGGGTTTTAATTCAAACCAAATTAAGGTTTATCCAAACTATTCGGGATTAGCGCACCTTACCGAAGTAACCATTTGTATAATTTCCAAATCCCCACCTATTCATCCCATGGACCAAAACTGCTAATACTCCATATCTAAAACCTTGGTGTTATCGGTAATTTTAATTACCATTTCACGTTCAAATCTAATTAAAGATTTAACTACCACTTGGAGTAAAACTGGTGCTACTCCATTCTCGATCATTTCCCGAATTTGATAATTTAAATTATCACATTCTCTTTTCAATCTAATTAAAGATTCATTAAAACTCTACTTAGTTTTAATCTTCCCAAAAATCAATATTAATGATTATTAACTTTGGAAACACAAAAATGTCGCATCGACAATCCACACCGCACTATTGATTTCTACCGATATATAACCTCTAATGTCATTTAAAACACAACCCACAATAAACCCAAATCACATTCCATTTAATTATGGAATCTTCACGGAAAATAGATCAATATATAATCGATATCAATTACCGTATCTGACTGATAATATAAATGGAATAACGACGAAGCCTTTTAAATTCCATATGTATTAATAGTCTTCCTCCACAAAAGCTCATTTGGATTACTATCAAATCAAATTCCAATCAATTCCAATTTAATATATTAAATTGGATATCTTTACTTCATAAAATTCCCGTTAAATCTTAATAAAAAGATTTATAAATTCCAAATCACATTTCACTGTAAATCGGGTTAAAGAATGAATGTCGTTAAAAACACAGTTCACAATAAACCTGATTCGCATTCCATTTTACTCCAGTTACTAAGTATAACTAGAAACTCTAGTAATCTTATTTAAAAGATTTATTCCTCTCACACGGGGTTTAAGAACATTGTCATTAAAGAAACCATTCACGAAAAACCCAAAATTCAATTTTTATTCAATTCCAATTAAATATTAATTTATTGGAAAACTTTACTAAATCTTAATTAAAAGATTTATTCTTTTCTTAATTGGGTTTAAGAACAGTGTTAATGAAGACACCATTCACGAGAAACCCGAAATCCCATTCAATATTAAATATAAGGCTCTGAATAGAAATTATATCGGCTTATATTCAATATCAAATTCTAAAATCAACAAATATCATATTGGGAATAATTATAATTATAATTATATATCTATATATATCTTCCAAATTCCTCCACAATATCCATATAATATCAGAATCCAATATCGAAATATTCCGATGGTAATTTCAATTCAAATCCATTCCAATTTATATATTGGAAATTCTGGTTATTTTAAAACCATTTTAAATCCAATTTATTTTTTAAAAATATTGAATTATAATTCTATTTCGTAACTAGTTCATTTTGATAAAATATATTTTTATCTTTACAAATGTGGAATTTTTCATCCAAATTTTTTCCGAATCATTTATTATGATTTTACACAAATTATTAATATTTATAATACTTTTATCAAGGCCTTTACAGTCGATTTCCATAAACGGTCATCAAACTGCACTTACAGCGAGCTTTTCCAAATTTGATTTAAACGTAATTCCAAATCCAACTGTTAGATTTCAAATATCTTTTATTCGTTGAAAAGCTCTTTTCGATACGAACCCAAAGGCTTCAGTTTTAGGAGAATTTGACGGTCGGATCTCCCGTACTATCAATTCGAAGACAATGGTCGAAATTCGCGAACTGCCGTGACGCGGCGCATTATATCCAGGCCATTTAATATATATATTATATATATTTCGTTGATTTCCATTTAAAACGTATTTTATAAATCGTTTTAAATTCATTTATAAATGATTTCAACTTCATATTCAATTTTAAATCAAAATTAAATATTCCATATCATTAATATATAAATGATAATATTTTCAAAACATTATATTTTGAAATCACTTCCTTTTTATATTCATTATAAAAATGAATAAAATCGATATAAATATCGTTCACGTCAAAATGGCGCATATCTAATCAACACGGCTTCATAAATTTCAATATTTTCGTGTCTATCCCAGATCGGACATCAAAATCATATTTTGATCCATTACTGAATATTATTTTGAAATATTAATTATTTTAAAATATTCATTATTCGTCACTTTAAAATATTTGTTAATTTAAAATATTCGTTCTTTCAAAATTGGAATCAGACACAAGCAATTACCATATAATTTTATTTATATGGATTTCATACAATACATGTATACAACAACAATCAAACACAGTCAAACATCATCCAGAGTGCACTACACAACTGCATAAACATTAAATATAAATAATTAACGTTTACAATTGTCTGTCAACCCATCGATTGACATACAACAAAACAATTGGGATTAGTGTACGTCAAATATCATCCCAATCAATATCAGCCAAATGTGTGTACATAAACAAATCATCTGATTTGTAAATGAATATTTATTTTCATTCGGATACTCATTAAAAATTATGCTTTTAACGATAAAATATTTATTTCAACATATGAATATTTTATACAGTTCATTTATATAATAAAAATGATATTTTTATTGTGCTGACATTTTTAGAAAATGTCGACAGCATAACGGTGTGATACTAGAACTGGAATAAGGTCTAGCCTTATTCCTCGCCTAATAATGGCTCGCGCCATACACATACCAGTTCTAATCAATTCAATTTACTTCCTAAACCAAATTCAAATAAATAAACCAATCAACCAAACATACATGGTTTCAAACAAAGGTGTCAGGTGCTTCTAAGCATCATCTGCATCCTGGTAAATATATTTAACTAGAAAATAAATTAGAGTGAGAAGTTCACACCTTTAGGATCCACTCCTCCAGTTTTATTTCTGAATTTCTAAACCGTTTGGATTTGCCCGAAATTCCAACACAATCTTTTTCACGATGTTCATAGTAAAATTCACATTTTTAAATACATTAAAATTCATATTTTAATCAACGTTATTTATCTTTAAAAATCACATTTTTAACAATGCTATTTATATTAAAAATAACATTTCTATTCAAAGCCATATATATATCACATTTTTATCATAACGCTATATATAAAAATCACATTTTTTTCATAATTCTATATATATATAAATAAAATCATATTTTTATATCGCTACTTCTTATATAAAAATCTAATTTTAATTAGCATACATATATAAAAATCATATTTTTATTTCGCTACATATATAAAAATCATATTTTTACATTCTTTAGATATATAAAAATCATATTTTTACATTCTTTAGATATATAAAAATCATATTTTTATTTCGCTATATATATAAAAATTATATTTTTATATTCTTTACATATATAAAAATCATATTTTATATTATGAAAAATCATATCTTTTCCTTTTTTAAAAATGGTATCTTTTCATTTTTAAAAATATTTTCATTTCTTTATTAAAAATCTAACCTTTTCGTGTTTAAAAAATCTAATCTTTTTGTGACTAAAAAATCTAATCTTTTGTGATTAAAAATCAAATCTTTTTGTTCGCTAAAAATCCTATTTTTATCGTGCTATCCATATAAGTAAAAATCATATTTTTAATCTAAAATGAAATATATAAAAATCATAATCTTATCCTATGTTCTTATACATAAAAATCAGATTTTTATGCTATCGTATTATATATAAAAATTGTATTTTTATATTGTTATTCATATAATGAAAACCATATTTTTAAGCCTCTATTATGTTATAAAAATCATATTTTTATACAACTATATTTATATATAAAAACTGAAAATAAACAATGTTTTTATATATTAAAAAAAAATCAGATTTTTAATTCAAATCTATTTATTTTAACAATTGGAAATTAAACAATGTTTGACAGATAAAAACTCACTGTAAATGGCGATCTCGAGCTGGAGGGGGTTTTCTATGCGTTAACCTGAGAAGGAGGCTGCGCCGGTGCAGTGGTGGCGTGCGGAGGTGGAATGACGACTCAGGGGGGTCGCGGACTCCTAGCAGTGGTCGGGGGTGGCTAGGGTGAATGAAGGCGGGGCCAAAGGGGTTTGGCAGCGGTTTTGTGGCTGGGGGTTCGCGGTGGAGAAGGGGAGAGAGAGGAGAAGCTGAAGGGGGCGGCGGCCTATCGTCGGTGGCGCGACGAGATGGAAGGGGCGGCGGTGAACTTCGATGGTGCGGCGTGAAGGAACGCGCGATGGAGCTTTTTTTTTCTTTTCAATTCTGATCTGAACGAGGAATGGAAGAAGAGAGATAAGGGTTGACCATATAAATGATTATATATATTTAATTGAATTAAATTTCAGAAATTAACTTTTTGATTCGAACTCCAAATCGAACTCACCGATTGTCGCCCATAACCAAATACCCTCGTTCCGGACACAATGGGATATGTCCCATAAGCCAATTCGACTGTTTCATTCAGTTTTTATCAAATTTAAAATATAAATTAATATAATGTTCAAAATTGATTTAAACGTACATTTCGATTTACCGGGGCCACATACTGCCTCCAAAAATTCCAGAAAAATAAATCTAGCACTGTTTTGATGATGCAGCCCTAACAAAACTAATTTTGTCGAATTGGAGACCGTCGAAAAACAATCATTTTCCAGTCGATTAAATTCAAATTGAATTGACCAAACCCGTTTAAATTTACCATGCTCACATATTGATTCCAAAAATTATGAAAATTGAAATCTAGCAATAATTTGACATTCCGGATCCAACAAGTGGTTTCGTCGAAAACGGGGGTCGTTTGCAAAATCGCTATTTTTAAGGGCTATATATATTATATAAAATCCCATAGGGACAATTATGAATTTTTAACTGGCATAACTTTTTATTTCCGTTATGAAATCTGGATTTTTCACATCCGTTGGAAAGATATTTTCAAACAGATTCAAATATTTCTTGTTTTACTAAAATCCGGTTTATCTTGTATCCTGTTCATTCAGTTGAAGTTTAAAATCGAATTTTCAAACTACCGCGCCATTTCAGGCTCGTTATATAATCAAAATAAATATTTATATTATAGTTTCAATTTAAATAAATTTATACCTTCTAATTCTATTCAAAATAAATTTCTAGTTGTAATTATTTAAAATAAATCATTTTAAATATTCAAAATTCATTAAAATTGCCAAAATAAATGTTTTAAATTGGTTTTGATTTTACGGGTTGTTGCATAACGAATGACACATCTTTATTAATAATTGTTTTTATAGCACAAACTTTTGATTTGACCGTGACTTCCAAAATCATCTTTACATACGTTTATCTTTATATAATGCTTAAGATATGAATTCATTATTAATATTTTTTTACAAATTTAAATTATATTTCTTCAAATACTAATAGGTTTTAATATTACTTAAATATAAGATCTAATAGATATATATTCTTTGCAACACGTTTTATTAATTAACATCATAAAAAAATTAAATAAAGAAAAAAAATAGATACTACAACTTAAAAATAACAATTCAACTACTAATGATTTCAACACCATAATATAGCTAAATGTTTGTACAAATCGTTTTCTAATACATTGAATATATACCAGTTTTAAATAAAACATGTCACATTTGTCTTTTTTTTAAATACAGCTAAAACATGTCATTTTTTGTGTCAGCGTGAACTACCATACATATCACTTTACTTTATCACTAAAATTTGAACCTATATTTTATTTGTAAATTTGAAATTCTCTTTACTTGATTTTACCATATCTTATCACCTTAAACATAAAATCTAACAAATAAATCTCCATGAATGTTACCAAGTATTAGGGTTAGGGTTGCTTAAATATACAATCTAACAAATAACATTTTTTTTTAATAAATTCACAATTTTCTTCAAGTATTATCAATTTTAGTAGCGCTTAAAAATAAAAAAGTCCATCTACAAATATTATCAAACAATCAAATCTTAATATTACTAGAAAACGAGATCTACCAAGCAAATTATTAGTTAACAATATAAGTAAGAATATGAAATTTAAAATATAAAATTGTTGCCACTTAAAAATAAGATTTAAACTAACAACGTACAATTCACGCGCGAAGTGCGTGCCATTATGCTTGTAAATATATATATATATATATATATATATATATATATATATATATATATATATATATGATACTAGTGTTGGACCCATTCTATATGCATAAACAGAAACTACCAAGGTGTTAAGGTTGCACGGATTTTGTTTCTGCATTTTGAAATACGTAAGTATGCTAGTAATATGACATTGTGTATATCCATACACACATGCGAGCATTACGGCACGAGTTTCATGCGTGATGTTGACACATGCTTTGCATATAAATTGATTCTTTTTCATAATTTATGTGTTTAGCAAATTTTAAAGAAATGATTTTCGTAAATATTTACCAATGTTTTTACATCACAATGATTTGTATGTGGTTTAAAAATTTATGTCTAAATTGCAACTATTTATTTATTAGTGTGAATTTTGTTTTTGTTATTAATTAATAATTTGTGAAAATGTGTGTGTTTGTTCACTAGATCATATGTTTAAGTGATATCAATTTTGTAATATATATGAAATATAATTTTGAATGTGTAAAAGAAAATATCTACTAGATCTTAATTTTAAGCGATATAACATTTATAAAAAATAATGTTCTTATTTTTTATTACTTTTTAGCCAATTTATACATAATTGTATATGGAAGGTAACCTGGGAACTTCACATTGGAACAAAAATATATGTTAATTTCTAGACCAACTGTTAGTAAATATAAATATAAATGGTATATATACATATGCTGGCTCTATGACATCTCTATTTCCGGGCATCACAATTGTTTCTTAATTTGGGTCACTCGTTTATATTTAAATAAGTTGGTGGAAGTAGAGAGAGTAGGCGGAAAAAGTGAAATGAGAATGTGGTGAAAATCAGGAGACTGTAGGGGTGTTGCACTATGTCTGAATTAGAATAAGATAGTAACTGCATAAACAATTACAGATTTACAAAACGGTAAACAAAATGTTGCCGCACATTTCACAAAGTGAATTGACAAATAAACTTCGCTATCAGGTACCAAGCAGTCCCTTACTCACTAAGATTAACTAACTGGTATGCAACAAAAAGCATCAACCAGAAGTGGCATAGCTGAATAACTGGAGTCTCAACAAAGAATTCATCCAAAACTAATCCAAGACCAGAATGCAGAGCTAGATAGAACATGAGAGCTTATAAATTACCCAAAAAATAATAATCTGGCAACTCTAAAGAAAGATGCAAAAGCATTCCAAAGACAGCACACAACTTACAAATTTCTCCAGCAAAACACACACAAATAGTTACCTTGAAAAAAGACCAAGACGCACACGTAAACTGTTAATAAATCAAACCCGACCATTGTTGCAAGTAATCACTTTAGCCAATAATCAATAATTAATAGTTAAGAATCAAAAATTAATTTATAATGATTAGAAGTAGTAATAATAATACTAATTTGAGAAATAATATTTAATATTTAGCAAATAATTGTTAATCATCAATAATTAAAATTTTAAGTTTATAAATGTTGGAGAATGGATTTTTGATGACAACAATCTTATTTCAGATTAATTGATTATAAAATATATACTAAAACCTTTGTTTGTATTATATATATATGTATGTACGTATGTAGGATTTATATACAAGAATTATTACTGAAGACTGTACAGTTTTAAAGATGTTAGAGATTCAGAATTAAGAGATATTTCAAGACTCATGAGTATTCAAGAGTTCAATACTAATATAGTTATAGGGTCTAGATTATGTAAGATTCTAAATAGCACTCCAGGTTCAAATTCAAATTCTGTTTTCAAACTCTACCTTCAATCCTCTTTATTTTATTTTCTATCTTTTCTATTTTTCTTTCTCACTTTACTTTTGTTTTCAAACTCAAGTTTTATATGTTTTATATATTTATACTTTAAATTTATATAGTATTAAAATTTATAATTTTATAAATATGTTTATATAGTTTATATTTATGTTTTCATATGATTTCCAACTTTATAATATTAATTTATAACACTATATTTTAATTCAAGAATTTCCAGAATTATATTTATATCAAAACACTTGAAAAATGCTCAAATTTTTTTTTTACTAAGTATATGTTGACATTTAGAAAAGCACCATGTCGACATATAACTGTCATTTTTTTGAATTTGAAAGGAAGTGTCTTTCCACTATTTGTGACGGTTCTAGAGCGTTGCAACCTTTCATATACTATAAAAAGGGCGTGATTTCGAATTTTTAATCACTCCTTCTTCTCCGCTTTCACTCTCTTGTTTTAGAGAAAGACGGGTGTGTAGCGTGTCACTACACAGCCGGTTACGCGTAGATGCATATAAAGCTAATAATAATACCTGGTTGATAGGTCCAAATAGTAGCAAGCATAGTTTAGACCAAGGAGGTCATAATAGGCAGTCTATAGAGTACTGATAATATATACATTAAGTAGCTACTTCACATATTAGTGAATAATACACAACCAAAATAAATCAACTTGCTGAGAACCACAAACCACATCAATATGGAAACAACTAACTGCTACCCTGAGTACCCGGAGAATGCAACCTGGGGAGGGAGAGTCTGAATCTAGCATGCCAGATGGTTCCAATCCATAGTTTGAATAAACGCAAGATTTGGTAACATGTTCCCATCAAAATCCTTTTCGGTTTGCCGAAGACATAAGCGTTACGCTCTAACCAAATACACCAAGAAAAGATTGCCACCAAGGAATCCATAGATGGGTCAGGGGGGTTATGCTACCAATAATCGAAGAAAGATCGAAATGAAGGGATAAAACCGAGAATGAATGAACTTATAGCAGCCCAAACAGCGAAGGAAAAATCACATTTGAAGAAAAGATGGGTTAAGGATTCATTATTAAGGTTGCAAAGAACACAGGCTAGATCAACGTTAATGTTGAAACGATGGAGTCTGTCTTTTTTGTTGATGCGGTTGTGGATGAGTAACCATTGGAAGAAGATTATGCATGGAGGGAGATGACATTTCCAAATACAAGAGAAATAATAGCAAAGACCAGGATGGATAAGGTGATTATAACAAGCTCCAACCGAAAATTTACCTGAAGGGCCTAAATCCCAATAAAAAGAATCTGGTCCATTTGAAAGTTGGAAAGGGTTCATGATTTCTCCGATTGAAATGAGTTCTTGAAGAGTGCTAAGCCCAAACAATGAATGAGGGAAAAGGCCCAATGGGCCCAAATTAAAGACTTCTGCAACTGTTAGTGGGCTAGAAATGTTAAATGAACCAAGATTAGAAAATAAAGAGGAGAGGGGAATCTACCCATTCCAAATGTCTTACCAAAATAAACATGAGTCTCCACTATTTACTCTTACACGAAAAAGGGATTTAACCCTAGTGAGTGAGTCTAGAACGCCTATCCAGAACGGCGATGGTTTTGAGGATGGAGTAAAAAATGGATTTGCATTATAGAGTCGCAACAAGATCCAATCCTTCCAAATGAATTGATGCGGCGAGAGAGAATGCCAAATCCATTTAGCTAAGAGTGTGAGGCTGAAAGAGGCAAGCTGAGGGACATTAAGACCCCCATAAGAGTAAGGTAAACATATTGTTTGCCAATTGACAAGTCTTTTCAGTTTATCACCATTCCAAAGAAAAGAACTCCTAATAGAGTCAGTTTTATTGATAACCCAGATGGGTAGTTTATGAAAAGACATCCAGTAGGTTGGCATTGCTGAGAGGACATTTTTGACGAGAACAAGGCGGCCAGTTGAGAATAAGGAGTTTGCCTTCCAATTAGCCAGTCTAGATTCGATTTTTTGAGAAAAGGGGTAACTAATCAGATTTATGGAGCTTGGAGGGGTGCAATGGTATGCCAAGGTAGGTGATGGGGAATGCTCCTTTTTGTAATTAAGGCATTCAGCAATTGAGGGACCAAGACAAAGAATTGAATACAAGATTGTGGAATAAGGAAAAATCCCTCTAAATGAGACCCTAGGGTCTTATTTAAAGAAAAAATTGGGCCCTTTTTTGGTTGCAGTTAGAAGATGCATTGTTTAGAGTGCTTTCAGCTTTGATGGTACCATCTGGTGTCGGTATTGGCCCGTATTAGTGGCTCTCGGTGTCGATTTCTGAGTTTTGGACTTCTTTCAACTCTGAGTGTTGTTACTGACTCCTTTTTTCTTGCAACTTTTGTGTCGCCTCCATGCAGTGTATCGATACCAAGCAAATTGGTATGGCTAGCTCCTTTGGCTGCTTTCGTTATCGACAGCAAGCCTTTATTCTGATAACAACTGTTCCGATAGCAAGTTCCAAGCTCTGCCCATCTTTGGTAGCTTTCAAGTATTATCTTTATTCCTACTTTAGTGTCGGTATCGACACTAAGCGTGTTAGTGTGGATGACCCTTCTATCTCATGAGCCTTGTCTTATTCGATAATCTTTGATCTCGGAATCTGCTTTGCGATAGCGTAGTTTCAGAATTACTTTTGATAACCTTGAAGATACTCCTTAATAATGGTATCAATGCCAAGTGTATTGGTACTGATAGCCCTTTTCTCTAACCCAACTTACTCTCATGCTTTCTCTTTTACGACCCTGGGTTTTGGTGTCGGACTGTATGCTTTCCGAATGAGATCAGGTTGATTTCTTTCGGTGTTATTATTTCCATTACCATGATCTGCACTTTGCCCTTGTGTTGGTTATGTGTCACCTTGTCTTCGTCTTCCTTGTATCAGCACCAAGCCTCTTCTTCCTTCGTTGGTACTAATAACATATATACTAGATGTAACGTCCCGTATTTTTATGGTATAATAATTAATTTATTTAATTATTTAAAATAATGGTTTGGTAATTTAATGGTCATTTAATTAAATAACTTTTGAATATTTAATTAATATTATAATTAAATAATATATTTAATTCTAAAATAATCAGAATTAGCTGAAATGGCAATATTGTGTGAATTTGGTAATTCAAAATATATAATTCAGTTTAAAATTGAATTACGATAACGAATATATTTAATTAATGAAGTCAGAGCGTATAAATTATATTATAATTATAATCGAGCTCGAAATGGCGCGGCAGTTCGCAATTTGGCGATTCGAACTTCAAACGAATATACAGAATCCGTTTTAAGCCGGATTTCTATGAAACAAGAAACGTTCAGAGCTAGTAAAGTATATTTTTCTAATGGAAGAGAAAAATCGAGATTTCATCATATAGATTGTGAGTTGTATCCAAATCAAATTTTTCAAAAGTTGCTATGGAATTCCTTTATAATTTATAACGATTTATTTAAATTACAAATGGATTTTCAATATAAATTGAATATGATTTAATATGGATTTGAAATGCCGAGTTATAAATTTAGATAGGAATATTTTGGAGCTATATTATATTCTATGTGAATATATATACGATAATATAATTTTATTTATATTTAATTTAATTATTTTTAAATATATTAATATTTAAATGCGTTATTTAGAGCTTTAAAAATAGCCAGTTTTGCAAATGACATTTGTTTTGGACGAAACTAATTTTGTTCGATCCGGAATATTAAATTATTGTTATATTTCAATTTCCATAATTTTTGGAGTCAATATGTGGCCAGACGGATTTTTAATGTGAAATACAATCGATAATTTGACTTTAAAAATACGCTGTGAGAGCAAACGAAGTCGGAATTCGACGAAACTAGTTTCGTTGGGTTCGTAATGTCGAACTGTAGCTGCATATCCATTTTTGTGATTTTTGGATATCATATGTAATAATAAGAATTTTTAAACAATAAATACATATAGTAGTTGCTTAAAAATAAATTAAATAATGAATTTTTTTTTAAATCTCCTATAAATACAACTTCCTTTCTAATCTTATTTCATTTCAACATGGACAACAGCGAAAAAATTCCAAACTGCCACAAACAAGATCAACAACGTGAGTTTTTACATTTTATTAAAAATTGAATACTCCTCGAAAAAATATGAAATAAATTTCTTTGAGATCGTATAGGATGGAACTTCACGTTAACATAATTTTTGTGGAGCTTGATGGCTTTGTGGTTCATTGGAAATACTGTACTATTGGTTTAAAATTGCTAGGGTTTCAAGTTAGGGGAAATTTGTAACGCCTCGCCCCTAAGCAACCTTATTCTCCGCTGTGGCCGACGACATTTCACACGAAATGAACTTGACTACGGCGGGTATAGAGGCGGGGCGTTACAAAATCAAAGTGTTTATTCATAGATTTGAGTTTGGATTAGAGATCAGTGAATGAAATGGTAGGTCGTGTGAGTTTTTGGTTCAATTTGGGGTCAATAAGTATCGATGCTTTTTCTGTAGCATGAGCGGGACCACTGGAGAATGCATTTCCAGAAATACGTGTAAGTTCGAACTGGAGGGTATGGGGGGTGCGGTTTTTGAAGAGAGTGAAGTTGGTGATGTTTGTTTGGTTTTCCATTGAGTGAGGGAGGAGCGGTGGAAGCAAGAAGTGGGCATTAATATCTAGAGGACTCACTGTTGTAGGAGGAAGTGATTTCGGGAGAGAAGGGGTAGTGGACGGGCCTGAGAATTTGAACGGTCCGTTGAGAAGTTAAGTGGGTAAAACCCACTAAACCCTTTTATTAAGTTTATTTTAAAAATAAAATAGTAGATTAACTTCTAATCGTAATATTTCGATCATACTATATCAGAACCTCGAATGATCAGATCCATTGGGATCGTATGGACAGTGACTATACAATGGAACTAATAGGGAGTGAATTGGAGCTCGTTACAATTTATAGCGAAATAAATTGTTTGATTCGAATCAATGATAGGTATTCGTTATTTAACGATAACCGTCCAATGTGAGTAAATCTCATTAACTTTGTACAGTTTATATTTTTATAAATATAATCTAGTGTTGATAAATGATGATTGATTGCTGTGTGTTGATTGTTTGGTTGAATTGCTGATTTATTGGTTGAAAGTACAGATAACTATATATATATATATATCGTTAATAAAATATTGATTCCGTTTATCAGAACATTTCATATTGAAATGAAATCAATGTTATTTATATTGTTTAACATCTGTGAATGCAGGGGGGCAGGTTGGAGGGATCCAACTGGATTCCTCGGTATTATAATACTGTTTGTTTCATATATTGTGATATATGATGCGATATATAATCTGTGATTGATTATGATGACACTGTTCATGTTATTTGGTATTTTAAATACCATATGAAATACCGGAATGTAAAAAGGAAATTTTCAAAGTGAATATTGAAAATGAAATATTTATATATGAAATAAATAGGATATTATAAAAGGTAATATTTGGGAAAACAAATATTAGAAAATATAATTAAGGAAATATTTGGAAAATGGACAGAATTATTTAAAAGGATTTATATAGAATAAATAGAATAATATAAAGGGAATTATAAATGAGATTTAAGTGTTAGAAATAAAAAGGAGATTTGTATGAATAATTCTGCAAATAAAAATATAAATAGAATTTGGGTTTGAGATATTGTTTTTAAAATACGAAATCAAACTGCTGGATTATATATAGACATGTTATTCACATTCATGTGAAAAATAGATTAAAATAAATATTTTGCAAATAAAAAAAATTTATAAAGGAATTTGGGGTTTGAATTAGGAATATAAATGGAGTTAAAGGAATTAGAAACTGATTGGAAATCAGTCAAGTTGAATAGCTTTCTATGTGTTGATCTAATGTTGGTTTCGGCCTTCGGGGTTAATAAGTAGGGGGTTGTTCTCTTACTAGTTTATGGTTAGAGACTGATATATGTGAGAAGATAGTGATGCGTGAATCAGAAATGGAAACGTTTTCCAAAGTTAATAACGTATATTTTCTAAAATTAGAAAATAAGGATTTGATGAATATATGGAAACGAGAAATGGGGAATGAATAAATGTTGATTGACGATTGATCAACAGAATTTCAATCTGGAAATAATATCGTTGTTTGCACACATGTTTTTCTTTGATAGTTAAATCATCGACTATCAAAGTTTTTGACCATTTTTCTATCGTCAATACGAAGAGACCGAGATCAGATTCATTATCTGGAAACCACTCTGTATGGGCGTTAGCGTTGCGATCAAATATGATGAAGTTAATTGAAGACGGAGTTATGCAAGGGCTGTCCTGTTTACAGAATAGTGCCTTTGGTCTGTCTAGTCCCAGGACGACTTGTATGGAAGAATGTCTGACGGAGTATATTTAATAGATTGCGTAAGTTGATCTCTTCAAATATATTTACGTTTGGTGGCGGAGGAATTCGTTTCTCTTAGTTGTTTACCTATGACATGTTTAGAGAAATCAACTTGTGATTTAGCGGGTATAACGATGCGACATTCAAAGTGAATGAAGATGTGGTTTGTAAAGGATACATTATGGCCTCTAGCCTCACAACCGGAAATGGTATAAAATCGGGTTGGTCGCATGGCTAAGTGGTCAGCTACCAAGTAGGGTGTATTGTCACCTGATCTAGAGTTTCATTTACTTTTATAATCTATTTAGATGGCGAAACGGTTGCTGATCCCAACCGTTAGTGATAATAAATTCGATACACTCAAGCGAAATGAGTGACCGGTCATGTTTAGCCTGGGTTGCAAGATGTTCTTGTTAAATCCGGTGTATTCCTCTCTAGAGATACACTATCGGAAGGTGGTCCCATACCTTGCCAGTTGGAATTCATTAACCAGTAAGCACCCACGGTATTTGATTATATATTACATATGTGGAACATTAGAGAAAGCATTCTGCTAGATGATTATTATATTGTGGTTGATAGACATTATTATAATATCAAATGAGTTTGATATAAAGATTATTGTTCCTTTCAAAAGGTTTTGGAATGTTGGACCAAGTGTTTTGGATTCTCATATAGGAAAAACCCGTTCCATTATATGGCATGGTCTTATGAGACATAGTTTATTTTCTCAAACTATTTTAAATTGTTTACTCATACCATTCCAATGACTGACCCGGAGTTTATTTTGTTTTGGTTTACCCTAAACTCTTGGGTGCCCAAATTTGTACGAGCAGTCAAGTAGTCCGGATTTTACAAATATACTGAAAGCTTTGAGCAGGAGGCTTCAGGATTATATAGCAATTGTTTATTTCCGTTGTGTTGTAAGTATTGTACTCTGATAAATGTTATTGTATACATATACTGGTTTTATTTCAAAGTTATGTTATATTTTATTCGTTCCGCTGTGAGATTCGTGTTTACTCTGGTGTTGTATGTTCTTCTTGTTCTTATATTCTAACTTTCTATCTTACCTATTCTCACCCTCAATTTTCTTTCATTAACTATCCAGTATTTCCGATGCTTGAATAGTTGATATTGAGTTTATATCGATTACTCAGGATCGCGAAAACCTAGGTCGTTTCAGTTGGTATCAGAGCTGATGGTTAAGTGATTACCTTGGCTCTGTTGCGTAACTCAGTAGAGATGGGGTTAGTAATACCCTAGATTGAGTTGAGTGTATATATACGAGTGAACATATTTGTTATTTGATATAAAGTGGTTTTATATTATGGAGATTTGTTGGTTGAGTTGTTTATGAATTCGGGTCGATCAGTTCGATCCACTGTATCGGTAGGGGTTTCTAAACACTTGAATACGATGAACCGACACAGTTTGTTTTGAAAAGAGGGTAAACAAAATAATTTTACCCATATTATATTTTGATATAAAGGATTTATATTGGAATGATTATAATATATTGGATATATTGGTGGTTATTATAATTGAGTAAGATTATAAATTAAACGGTTATGTAAATAATCAATCAGAATTCATATAAGTGTAGTATATGGAATCAAATGAATTAAATCTGAATTTAAATTAGAATTGAAATTAAAACCCTAGAAATTTGGAACAATGTTTGTAAATGGATTTGGAATTAATATATGAGAATTTTAAAATCCTGCGAGATTTTAAATTGTTTTACAAGCATTGTGAATAGTATTTTGAAATAGATTTCAAGATGGAAATGATTAAATATGAGTTTTGAAAAGTGATATAGTATTGAACTCACTTCGATTGCTAGGAAATAACTCTGATGATGCTGGCCACATCATCAGTGTTCATTTTCGAGTTGCTAAGTGACGGATCACTACAAAGGAGATTGCTTTCAAATTATTTTGGTAAAAAGAGTTGTTTTGATATTCCGAAATGAATATTTGATTTTTGAAAAGGAAAGCTGTTTAAAAACTCCCAGAAACAGATTGTTTGAATTAAAATAAATTAGATGGAAATTTGTGAAACTAAATTGAAAATCAAGAATGGTACTTGAGATTGATTATGGAATTTGGCTTAGATAAACGAATGGTTGTGTTGGAGATAAAAGTTATTTGAGTTTGATTGGGATGACATTGGTATATGCTGAATTGGCAGCAGATGGAAAAGATATAATAGTATGTCCAACAAAAAGGTACAACTTTATATTTTACATGAGTTTGGTGTTTTATGAGCTGATTTGGCAAGTCGCTTGGCATTTTGATTTTCTTTTGGGTTGGAGAAGGCCTAGAGAGGCGAGTTGGAGTTTGAGCTATTGACCAGTACAAAGGAGGTGCGGGCGAAATTTTTCGAAAAGTTAAGGTGTTAGAAAATTTTCAGAATTTATCAAAATTTTCGTTAGTGGGAATGAATAAATATTTAATTGAAATTAAATTGGTTCAGTTGAAACTGAAGTTAAGAAGTGAACAAATAATTTTTAACCAGTCAATAGGGTTTGTTTTCTACCGTAGCAATTTCGAGGACGAAATTATTTTAAGGGGGGAAATATGTATCGTCCCGTATTTTTATGGTATAATAATTAATTTATTTAATTATTTAAAATAATGGTTTGGTAATTTAATGGTCGTTTAATTAAATAACTTTTAATATTTAATTAATATAATAATTAAATAATATATTTAATTCTGAAATAATCAGAATTAGCTGAAATGGCAATATTGTGTGAATTGGGTAATTCAAAATATACAATTCAGTTTAAAATTGAATTACGATAACGAATATATTTAATTAACGAAGTTAGAGTGTATAAATTATATTATAATTATAATCGAGCTCGAAATGGCGCGGCAGTTCGTAGTTTGGTGATTCGAACTTTAAACGAATATACAGAATCCGTTTTAAGCCGGATTTCTGTGAAACAAGAAAAGTTCAGAGCTGGTAAAGTATATATTTCTAATGGAAGAGAAAAATCGAGATTTCGTCGTGTAGATTGTGAGTTGTGTCCAAATCAAAATTTCAAAAAGTCGCTATGGAATTCCTTTATAATTTATAACGATTTATTTATATTATAAATGGATTTTCAATATAAATTAAATACTGATTTAATCTAGATTTGAAATGCCAAGTTATAAATTCACATAGGAATATTTTGGAGCTGTATTATATTCTATGTGAACATATATATGATAATATAAATTTATTTATATTTAATTTATTTATTTTTAAATATTTAAATGGGTTATTTAGAGCTTTAAAAATAGCCAGTTTTGCAAATGACCTCTGTTTTCAATGAAACTAATTTTGTTGGATCCAAAATATTAAATTATTGTTATATTTCAATTTCCATGATTTTTGGAGTCAGTATGTGGCCGTACGGATTTTTAATGTGAAATACAGTCGATAATTTGACTTTAAAAATACGTTGTGTGAGCAAATGAAGTCGAAATTCGACGAAACCAGTTTCGTTGGGTCTATAATGCTGAACTATAGCTGCATGTCCATTTTTGTGATTTTTGGATATAATATGTAATAATAGGATTTTTTAACCAATAAATACATATAGCGGTTGCTCAAAAATAAATTAAATAATGAATATAATTTTTTTTAAATCTCCTATAAATACCACTGCCCTCCTTTCTAACCTAATTTCATTTCAACGTGGTCAACAGCGAAAATATTCCACGCCGCCACAAACAAGATCAACAACGTGAGTTTTTATATTTTATTAAAAATCGAATACTCCTCGAAAAAATCTGAAATGAATTTCTTTGAGATCATATGGGTTGGAGCTTCACGCTCATATAATTTTTTTGGATCTCGATGGCTTTATGGTTCATTGGAAATACTGTACAGTTGGTTTAAAATTGCTAGGGTTTCAAGTTGGGGGAAATCGAAGTGTTTATTCACGGATTTGAGTTCGGATTAGAGCTCAGCGAATGAAATGGCAGGTCATGTGAGTTTTTGGTTCGATTTGGGGTCAATAAGTTTCGGTGCTTTTTCTGTAGCAAGAGCGGCACCACTGGAGAACGCATTTCCAGAAATAAGTGCGAGTTCGAACTAGAGGGTATGGGTGCGGTTTTCGAAGTGAGTGAAGTTGGTGATGTCTGTTTGGTTTTCTATTGAGTGAGGGAGGAGCGGTGGAAGCAAGAAGTGGACGTTAATTTCTGGAGGACTCACAATTGTAGGAGGAAGTGATTTTGGGAGAGAAGGGGTAGTGGGCGGGCCTGAGAATTTGAATGGGCCGTTGAGAAGTTAAAGGGGGGGGGGGGGGGTAAAGCCCACTAAACCCTTTTGTTAAGTTTATTTTAAAAATAAAATAGTTGATTAACTTCTAATCATAATATCTCGATCATACTATATCAAAATCTTGAACGGTCGGATCCGTTGGGTTCATATGGACGGTGACTACACAATGGAACTAACGTGGAGTGAATTGGAGCTCGTTACAATTTATAGAAAAATAAATTGTTTGATTTGAATCAATGATCGATATTCGTTATTTAACGATAACCGTCCAATGTGAGTAAATCTCACTAACTCTGTACAGTTTATATTTTTATAAAAATAATCTAGTGTTGATAAATGATGATTGATTGTTTGGTTGAATTGATGTTTTATTGGTTGAAATTAAAGATAAAGATATATATATATAAATCGTTAATCAAATATTGATTCTGTTTTTCAAAATAATTCATATTGAAATGAAATCGATGTTATTTATATTGTTTAACATCTGTGAATGCAGAGACACAGGTTGGAGGGATCCAACTGGATTCCTCAGTATTATAATACTGTTTGCTTCATATGTTATTATATATGATGTGATATATAATCTGTGATTGATTATGATGACACTGGTCATGTTATTTGGTATTTTAAATACCATATGAAATGCTGGAATGTAAAAAGGAAATTTTCAAAGTGAATATTGAAAACGAAATATTTATATATGAAATAAATAGGATATTATAAAAGGCGATATTTGGGAAAATAAATATTGGAAAATATAATTAAGGAAATATTTGGAAAATGGATAGAATTATATAAAAGGATTTATATAGAATAAACAGAGTAATATAAAGGGAATTATAAATGAGATTTAAGTGTTAGAAATAAAAAGGAGATTTGTATGAATAATTCTGCAAATAAAAATATAAATAGAATTTGGGTTTGAGATATTGTTTTTGAAATACGAAAACAAACTGCTAGATTATATATAGACACGTTATTCACATTTGACGTAAAGAATAGATTAAAATAAATATTTTGCAGATAAAAATATTTATAAAGAAATTTGGGGTTTGAATTAGGAATATAAATGGAGTTAAAGGAATTAGAAACTGACTGGAAATTAGTCGAGTTGAATAGCTTTCTTTGTGTTGATCTAATGTTGGTTTCAGCCTTCGGGGTTAATACGTAGGGGGTTGTTCTCTTACTAGTTTACAGTAAGAGACTGATATATGTGAGAAGATAGTGAATCAGAAATGGAAACAATTTCCAAAGTTAAAAACGTATATTTTCTAAAATTATAAAATACGGATTTGATGAATATATGGAAACGAGAAATGGGGAATGTATAAATGTTGATTGATGATTGATCGATAGAATTTCCATTTGGAATTAAATCGTTGTTTGCACACATGTTTTTCTTTGATAGTTAAATCACCGACTATCAAAGTTTTTGACCATTTTTCCATCATCAATACGGAGAGACCGGGATCAGATTCATTATCTGAAAACCACTCTGTATGGGCATTAGCGTTGCGATCAAATATGATGAAGATAATTGAAGACGGAGTTATGCAAGGGCTGTCCTGTTTATAGAATAGTGCCTTCGGTCTGTCCAGTCCCAGGACGACCTGTATGGAAGAATGTCTGACGGAGTATATTTAATAGATCACGTAAGTTGATATCTTCATACGTATTTACATTTGGTGGCGGAGGAATTCGATTCTCTTAGCTGTTTACCCGTGATATGTTTGGAGAAATCAATTTGTGATTTAGCGGGTATGACGATGTGACATTCAAAGTGAATGAAGATGTGGTTCATAAAGGATACATTATGGCCTCTAGCCTCACAACCGGAAATGGTATAAAATCGGGTAGGTCGCATGGCTAAGTGGTTAGCTGCCAAGTAGGGTGTATTGTCACATAATCTAGAGTTTCATTTACTTCTATAATCTATTTCGATGTTGTCCCTTTTGGGAAACAGTTGTTGATCCCAACCGTTGGTGATAATACATTTGGTACACTCAAGCGAAATGAGTGACCGGTCATGTTTAGCCTGGGTTGCAAGATGTTCTTGTTGAACCCGGTATATTCCTCTCTAGAGATACACTGTCGGAAGGTGGCCCCATACCTTGCCAGTTGGAATTTATTAACCAATAAACGCCCATGGTTTTTGATTATATATTATGTATGTGGAACGTGAGACAAAGCGTTCCGCTAGATGATTATTATATTGTGGTTGATAGACATTATTATAATATTAAATGAGTTTGATATAAAGATTATCGTTCCTTTCAAAAGGTTTTTGAATGTTGGAACAAGTGTTTTGAATTTTCATACGGGAAAAACCCGTTCCATTATACGGCGTGGTCTTATGAGACATCATTTATTTTCTCAAACTGTTTTAATTTGTTTACTCATACCAGTCCCATAACTTACCCGGAATTTATTTTGTTTTGTTTTACCCTAAACTCTTGGGTGCCCAAATTTGTACGAGCAGTCAAGTAGTCAGGATTTTACAGATATACTGAGAGCTTGGAGCAGGAGGCTTCAGGATTATATAACAATTGTTTATTTCTGCTGTGTTGTAAGTATTGTACTCTGATAAATGTTATTGTATACATATACTGGTTTTATTTCAAAGTTATGTTATATTTTATTCATTCCACTGTGAGATTCGTGTTTATTCTGATGTTGTATATTCTTCTTCTTCTTCTATTTTAACTTTCTAACTTATCTATTCTCACCCTCTAGTTTCTTTCATTAACTATCTGTTATTTCCGATGCTTGAATAGTCGACATTGAGTTTATGTCGATTACTCAAGATCGCGAAAACCCGGGTCGTTACACCATATATCTCTTCTCTTGCATTTGGTATCGATTGTTCTGCGGTATCAATCATGTGCTTCTGAGATATTCTTTTGGTGTTTGTTTTGCTTCGATACCTCTTCACCTCTATCTGGTTTCGGTTCCCAAAATATGGTAGTAGCATTTCCCCCTAATGAGGGGGTACTTTCGACCTTATAAGTCAATCTTTGACCTTCGTATTGTACTGTTCTGAAATCGCAGTGCTTCCTGTCTTTGGTATTCTGGAACTTATCCAATTCATTAATTTTCCATTGTTTTGTGGTCAGGATCAAGAGGTTCTTTTTAACATAAAAGTTCTTCTTCCCTTTTTATATCTTCGCCTGCATGAATCAATACTCAAACAAGATTACTGTTCCTCGAGATTCACAAACTTTTCATATCTTTACACTCAGTCCTTTCACAGTAAATTTTAATCAAGTTAGGATTAAAAATCGTTTTCTCCTAGGTTTGATTATGGATCATCTTAATATTAGATAGCCTCTGGTTTTCCATTAGAATGAATTCGAATAAACAGGAGTTGATTGACTAGATATTAATGGCAAATAATACGGATTTATTATTTGTTACCCCCGGAATGCCTTTGGGGTTCAATGTGCAAAAAATAATCTATAATGAATTTTGGCCTCTTCTTTGAAGATGGAAGCTACCTTTCGGTAATGATGAATTCAATACCAATTTTCTATCGATTTACTTTCGTTTTAGCTATATCGATATCGATCCTAACGTTTGCTTTTGATTTTGGCTTAACTGATATTAAAATAATATATAATCAACAACAAAAGCTATGTTTCCTTCTGTTTCAATATCGGTTTATCTTGAAATGTTTCAAGGTATTTTCGATTTTGACTTCATCGGTACCAGGTTTTGGGTTTTTCTTGATATCAGTTAAATTTTTAATGTCGGTACTGAAATATTTGGTTTTGATTAGACCGACACCAAGAGGTTGGGCTATTTCAACTTTGACTCCCCTGAAACCAGAGCCTTTCGTTATTTTTGGTTTTGGTGTCGGGGTAATTCATTTGATCAATCACTGAATATTTAACCATCACCTGACATATATATATATATATATATATATATATATATATATATATAATGCATGATCACATGCGAACTATTTTAAAGACTCAAATTTAACGACCCATGATATTTTCCAATTTTTATAAGAATATTAAATAACAAACGTCAATGATTTTTGGTGATAGGCATCAACTTATAAGCACTTCATATTCGTTTATATTAGATTATTGTGCTAGTATATGATATGGAATTATATCACTAGCAGCAGCACGTCTGAGAAGCAAGGTGCCGATAAATCAAAGTCAAGTAACTCTGCACGACTAAAGAGGGCAATTGTTCCACAGCATTCTTTTATTAATACTCAAAATCAAGTGGACACCATTCTTCAATACTTTGGTATGACTGAAGTTGATGTCATTCCTACTTCTGCTCAAGGTACTATTCAGATCCCACCAAAGGAATTTTTCACATACACAGCCATCTATATCTAGCACGGAGGTTTCTTCCCCATCTTGGAATTTGTATATGGACTTTTGTGTGACTTGTGAATTTCTCTTATTTAGATTTCCCCAAACACATACACTTTCTTTTTATTCCTCGAGATTTTAGCACTTTAGTAGGGTCAACCTTAACTCAGTGCCAACCTTCTTCATTACTTACTTCACTTGTCTAAAGGAGCGGATTCATTTATCCTTCGTTCAAATCCTATAAAGAGGGTGAATAGCGATAACATTAATAAGTCTAAAGATTGGGAAAACTGGTTTTTCTATATCAGGTGTCCTCCTGGTACTTCAGGCACTTTTGTCAACCTTAGTAAGCTTTTTTACTTTTCCTAAGAATGACTACATCACTTCTATTTCCTATCTAATATTGTTTCTTTCTAGCCCTACTCCTAAGAAGAAAAGTTTTCAAAAAGAGGAAGCTTAAGTTGTTGATGTCATTGTCAAGGCGTTTGAGAAGTAGGGATGGTATTCCAAGGTACTGGCTTTGGATAATCTTCACAATCATGCTCTTCCACCTTCCAGGCAAAAGATTTTAGGACAACTAACCTTTCAATTTTTTTTGGCGCAAAATTCTTATCCCTAGGTTTTGATAAGTTCACTCCCTTGACCCTTTGTCTTTGGGTACTTTAGGTAATATTGTTTTTCTAGTGTGACTTTAAGTTCTCATTTCATGTTTTAGCTTTATTTGCTCTTCTTTCTGTAACACTATTACTTTGGTCTGCTATCCAAGATGCTGACGAGACAAATACCTTGGCTGCCCTGGCCAAATCTCGGGTTGCAACTACAAAAAGACTAGCTTCAACTGCCAATGACCCGCGTTCAAAAAGGCATAAGGGTGAAACTTCACTAACTTTTCTCTTGATAAAGGAATTGCCACTTTGTCTACTATGCAGCAAACTCGTGGTCTTAATGCTCCTTCTACTCATATTACTCCTAATGTCGACTCCTTCTAAACGGAGACCATGGGAAGTGGCTTTGTTGCTGGTTTCTTATTGCCTGACCCCCCAGGAATCTTTGGATTTGAGAGAACATGAGTTGACTCTATTCCCATCTCCTCAACATGATAATCCCCATATGTCTCCCTTATCGACATCTGATTTTGATGAAATTATAAAGCTCGCTCTCTCTTCTGCCGATATTTCGAATATTTCACTGCCTTTCATATCTTTAGACTTGGAGAATTTCCGATGATATCTCGTTAAGCAACAACTTGAAGTATGGTTTTGTCACTCCTAGTTTCTTTCATCATTTTTCTCTTATAAAAATACTAATTTGTTTTTCTTCTGTTTAGATAACCAAAAGCTGGTTCCTATTCCAACGGGCAGTTTCCCCATCTTCCTCCGAAATTGCCAGACATAAACGGGAGAAAGCTGCACTGGAAGCTAAAGTTGATGCTCTAACTACAGCAGAGGTGAAAGGCAAGATAAAATTTGCAAGGCTGAACGCTTCTCTTGAAAGAGCTGAATTGAAGCTTAAGAAGGAGAAACAAGCTAAGAACCTTTTATTTGACAAAGTTTCATCTCTTGAGTTGTCGAAGCAAGAGCTCGAGGGCAACATGGTGAGGATATTGGTTGATCATGCTGATGAACTGAAGAAGAAAGATTATACATTATCTAATGCGAAGCGGATAATTTATGAAGCCAAGAATAGGATCTCTTCATTATTTAAATCCATTTCCATGTGGTAGTATTGGAATACTACGAAGATGCTCTTTACTTAGCATACTCTAACAATTTTTCGGAATCAAATTTCCATTTGTCAACCCCTCCATTCGGGATAAGGTTATGTAAAGGATTAAGATGACCAAACAGGGAGTTAAATTCCCTAAGAAAAACAATACAAAGCTTACGTACCTTTTGTATATTGTGGACTTGTCTGAAGATTCTGACGAGGAAGATAAATACATAGTTATTGCTAATGATAATGAAGATGATGATGACTTTGGTCTTGGTGATGGAAGCCGTCCTGATGACTATAATAAAGATGGTGGCAACCCGCCTTCTGTTGTCGATGGCTCACATAGTTCTGAAGAGACAAACCTTGATCTTTTAAGTACACATGTTGCTTAAGATCCGAAAGAGACCTCCTCTAAGAATAGTAGCTTTTCTAGGAAAAAAGAAATGGAGCAACCTGTTCAATCCAACGTCCCTGCTTCTCAGGTTTATCTTTCGTTTTTGAAATATTTCTTCCCTCTTGAGTTTATGGTAATTAGTTTCCTGTAATATCATATAGACGAGGAAAAGTCTTGCTTCACACTATAAGTTCGAGTTAGATAAAAAACAGAAGGAAATTATTTTGACTTGTTTAGAGCATGAAAGGCTATTGAAAGATTACAATGCCTTATCTCAAAAATGTCATGATCTTAAAAAAAGTGCTTCTAAACTTATAACATATAAAAAAGTGAATCCGCACCCAGATAAAAAGCATCAAGAATTCGAAGAGAATAGATTCTCGAGGAGAATAAGGAGTTGATGATTTTATTCTAGATGCTAGTGGAAGATAGGGACATTTTAATAGACTTTTTGTACAAAATTTATAGTGGATTGGTAATAATGGACTTTTCTTTCTTATGGGAGTTCAATGCTGGTCTACTTTGATGTCCCCGTAGACGTTATTTAGATGAATACGGGGTCGACTCCATCTCGTGGCTTTTTGGAACCTACCAAGGGTTTTATCAATTCCCAAGGACTTAAATCCGGAAAAGCATAAATATAACAAAAACATATTTGTCACTGAACTATTCAAAAGGTCAATATTGTATGAACAAAAGGAATACTATAAAACTTAATATTATAGGTGTGTACTTTTGGTAATAACTTATTTTATCTATGTTTGCTGATTTTTCTTTCCATATTATGGAAGAACCTTGTTTTTCACAAGGAGGTTGTTTTAGGGGATGCTTTTCATTCATTATCTGAATTAAGAAGGGAATTTTCAACGAAACCAACATATAAACTTGGGAAGGATCACCCCTTAGGAGACCTAAGGCGTATTTACATGAAATACCCTCAACTTCCTTTTGATTTTCTTGGTAATGGTCAAGAATTATTTTTTAAAAAAGACTTAGGATCGGACATGCTGAATTGATATATAATATAAACAACAGGTGTACTGATAAGTAGGATCATATTTTGTGATCTTTTGACTTGTGTACTATCAAAATAGTTAAAGCTCACTTGGGTAACATTTATGTAACGGACCTTTCTTGCAAAAAAATAAGGTTATCGGTGTTACTCTTTCGAAAACAAGATTTTATGCGTAACTGTATCTTATTTTGTAAATAGGAGATCAACTTGAAATTTCCCAATCCAGGGTTGAATCATTAATGATCGCAGAATAGAGGGATATTTTAAGAGAGGTGCCTGCTACAAGCCAAGAAAGAATTTTTTTACTTCATAACTTAATAATTAAGCATTTGAATGAACAAACGGCTGCTTTAAAAGTCCAATTAGAGGAACAAGATACGATCATTCTTGGATTGAAGGAATATATAAAGACCAAACCTGTGATGACCGCCTATAACTCCTACACTTATCAAGAGGAATCCTATGTTGAAAGATGTCTCAGGCAACTACGGATGATCATTAGGGTAGAATAATATACGTAGAACCTATCGCATATCTCACACCACAAGGATAAAATAAAATAGAACATATACAACATGCAGTAATAGTGAAGCAGAATTGAGCAGAAGCTTAAAAATTTCATATCAACTCAAAAGTATATCCATACAACGTTGGATTACACAATAAGAGTATGTACAATATGCCTCACTACAGTCTCTCAAAGAATACATCAAACAACGGAAAACAACAACTAGTAGATAGTAGAGACCTAATATGAAGGCCTCCTCATCGTCGCTCAGCAGCATCATCCTCATCAAGATTAGTCACCTATCACCTGCTACTCAGTCTGCCCATCCAAAACTGAACGAAAAACCCAGGTAATAAGAGGAAACATAAAACCTTGTGTCAGACAATAGTCTTAATGAGAGATAAACAAGTATCTAACATCATCAATAAAGTATATAAGCATAGGCAGATTAATCATCTAATCTACCAACCATATCATCAGAGAAGAATCCAACCCGTCTTCCCCATATCCGACAGTCATAGCCTTTACATCAATCAAGTAGAAACAGATAGTACAATCATGGCAACCTGCTATTAAGCGTAGACCATCCTAACTGATATCGATATCTCCCAAGCACAAGCCCTGAAGGGCTAAACCAACATCAGACAAGCACCCAAGAGATATCTCCTACGACGTCGAATAACCTATAGAAGACGATACAAGCAAAACAATCATCATCCATGAATCTGTCTATCACCGCCAATCTTGCTTTGAAACCATCGTTATCGTATGACCGGCTTAACATCATGTCATCCGTCAAGGCGTCCCTATTAAACCCTTGCTTTGAGACTGCTAGAACTTACGACAACGTTAATTCCTCGGACTTCAGTATCTCTAGTTGTCGTCGTCGGCGACCATTCATAAGCTCAAATTATCTTGAACATACATTATCCACAAACTCAACATCTTTAAGTTTTCTTCATATTCATTACATTTCGACAGTCAACAAACACTTCACAACACTTCGAACATTCCTCCTTCATTTCAGTTCGAAGCCACAACCACCATTGAGCCGAAAACATAGGTCATTTGATCAATATTCAATTCATAGCGTTCCATCCTGACTCATCAGGTCGCCATTGACCCTACTCATCAGGTCACAATTGACCAGACTCATCAGGTCAAAAACGACCTGACCTAACTCTCTGGGTCAAAAAAGACCTGACCTGACTCATCAGGTCGAAAACGACCTAACCTGACTCATTAGGTCAAAAACAACCTGACTCCAAATCTGAAAAATCTATCTCCAATCTCGACCAAACCACCACCAAACGACAACATCGATGCAAACAACTCACCCAAACTATCCAATTAAACTAGTAGCACTTTATGAAATCACCAACAACACTTAAACGAAAAATATTCATCATACAATCATACAAAACTCACCAAACCATGATAAATAAATGAATAAACAAAATTGTGGATCTAAACTTGCATATACCTATAAATTAACATAAGAATTACCGGTTTAAGTTCCTAGATTAGATCCTATGGTGATTCGAATGAAAATATACTTACCATGATGTAGATCTAGGTGAAAATGACTAGAAATGATGAACACAAGATCAAACAACCCATAAACTTGATTGAATCCGTGTGAGAGATGCTTATCATTCACCAATTCTTTGAATTAACTCGAAAACACTAAATTCCCAATCCGGACAGCAAAGAATGAACTTCAAACCTATCGATTTTATTCGATTTTTCTTCACTTGATGTAGATATAACTTTGCTTGATGTAGATCTCCAATCTTCTTTCTTAGATCTAGAATTTAATAGTGGAAAAGGTGTATTTGATTTAGCAAGAAGGATCACGAGCTCAACCAAGTGAGAGAATAAAGTAAGTAAACTATTCTCCATGCCTCTGACTCCCTATTTATAACCTTACATCAGCCAACTAATGAGCCACACCAAATCAACCCACTAATGACTAGCCAAACCTGAACATAAATTGTGCAACACTAAAACAATAATTTCTCCCAAACGGATGAACCAAATCTTTAGTATGACCACTCTACGGAATTGGCAACACAATTTCCTTTCCAATCGAATCGATCCCAGCACTTGATTCGATCCTAATCAAAATTTATGCCCTATACAAAACTACCAAGGGCAAAATGGGTATAAATAAAATTGGTAAAAATTATGGACATGTCTCGCATCCGCATAACCAACAAATCAAAATATGAGAATGATCCAACCTTTAGGGAATTAAATAAAATTATTTTACGATCCTCCGATACGTAAAATGCGGGTTGTTACATTCTCCCCTCTTTAGGATTTTCTCCCCCTAAATTCCAAACAAACACAAGCAACCAGAAACAATCCTGAATGCCCACTATCTAGAAGTAGCCAATTTTACCATCCAAACTGGCATCCATCAAATCATGCATCCATAGCCTTAACCTAACATGTGGAATTCTAATGAATAGTACAAGTTGCAATGGTGTAAGGTTACACTACATTAATGGGTCCTACCAATAAAGAGTTTGAATGGATCGCCTTCATTCTCCCTTTCGCTTCTTATGTATAATTGTTATCATCCTCACTCCACTGCACTTTGACTAGCTTAACCATTCTCCTAAGCAGTTTTGTGTTTTTTCCCACAATGCGAAGCGGCTTATGAGGTTTCGTAGCTACGGTCTCGACTTCTAGGTCTTCAGACTGCTCTGGATATACCACCAAATTTGGCTCATGCACACACTTCCATAGAAACTACACATGGAAAACATTGTGCACGCCCGACATCTTCTCGGGTAAATCCAGTTATATGCGAGCTTTCCAATCTGCTCGACTAACGGAAATGGTCCAACAAACATTGGAGCTAACTTTCCTTTACTTTCGAATTAAACAAAATGCTTTAACAACGAAATCTTCACGAAAACCACATCGCCAATGTCAAATTCAAAATCTTTTCGATGTTTATCAACATAACTCTTCTGACGGTCTTGGGCTACCTTCATTCACTGCTGAATGATCTTGATACAATCCGATGTTTCTCTTATCATCTCTAGCCCAAGTATCAACTTATCTTCAGTTTTTAACCAACATGTCGGAGAATTACACGGTCTACCATTAAGCCCCTCGTATGGTGTCATCCCAGTGCTCAACTAGTAGTTGTTATTTTATGCAAACTCAACTAGATGTATATGGTCTTCCCATGATCCTCCGAAGTCCAATACACAAGCCCTCAGGAGATCTTCCAAAACTTGGTTAACCTTCTCGGTTTAACCATCAGTCTGGGGATGATAAGTTGTAATCAAATATAACTCGGTTCCCAAAGTCTCTTGCAAACTCTTCCATAATTCACTCGTGAACAATGGATCTTGATCACTAACTATGCCCTTCGAGACACCATGGAATCGAACTATCCACTTTATATATAATCAGCCAACTTTGATGTTTTCCTGGTCGATCTGACAGGAATAAAACTTGTACTTTTGGTCAAACAATCCATGATGACCCAAATCTCTTCGTTTTTTTCCTTGGTTCTAGGTAGTCCATCGATATCTGCTCCTACTTCCACCTATGAACTTCCAACGGTTGAAGCAACCCACTTCGCTTCTTTTGTTCTGCTTTCACAACTGATAGTTCATGCACTTGGAAATAAATTTTCCAACATCACTCTTCATCCCTTCCCAATAGCAAGCTCGCTTAATGTCCTGATACATCTTATTACCACCGAGATGGATCGTCAACTTGGAGTGATGACATTCCCTCAGAACCTCATCTCTTAATCCATCGATATTAGGAACAACCAGTCATCCTTTCTTTCGAAGCCAACCGTCTCGATCGACCTCGAATTCCTTATCCTCTGTTTCCAACTTCTGGGTAATCTCGACAAACTTTACATCACGTTTTTGGCTCTCGCCAATCCTTTCGATAAGAGTATGTCTTATCAACAAGTTTACCAACATTTCAGGTTCTAACTCACGCCTAGGCCTGAAATCAAATCCTTCCAAGTACTCGAGGTGCTGCCATTCCGAAAACATCGCTCCCAAACTAGCATGTCTTTGACTCAACGCATCCACCACTGCGTTATCTTTACTAGGAGTATAGACTATAATAAAATCATACGATGCCAGAAACTCTAACCACTGTTTCTACCGAAGATTCAAATCCTTTTAGGAAAAAAGAAAGTTTTTTTTGGCAAAGCCGACGGGGGTTAAATGGACCCCTACCATTTTATTGACATACCAAAGACGATTACAGGGATACACAAGGAAAGAACAAAAAACAAAGGAAAACGGAGAATACATGACATATCATAGTCTAATAAGAAGCCAGCAGAAGAAACGTATGTGCATTGCATGCAAGCAAACAAGCAAAAAGGTTAACCAAAAATTCGAGGGTCATATGTAAATTTCAAAAAATTTAGCCCATCCCTATTGCCGCACCAAACTAGTTGCTTCCATTGGCAAAAGTTCATCGCCTTAATCGCATCAAAGACTCTGACATTGCATTGCTTCCATATGTTATTGACGATTTTTCTCAAAACATAACTGAAGAGCCTGGATTTGTTCGATTGATTACATGCCCTCCTATCAATCTTCACCCAAACGTTATTGCCAGAGAGGTCCCTGACATCTCCATTGATCTGAGTAAGAACTTCACGCCAAAGGTTGTTAGTCACGTTGCATTCAAAAAATAAATGAGCTGCGGTTTCATCATGAGTATGGAAGAAAAGACATTTAACATCCATTTGAATACCATAGTTTGCAAGTTTCACTTTTGTATGAAGAGCACCAGTTTTTACTTTCCACAAGGTGAGATATTCCTTCTCGCAGTTGTCATGACGCCAAGTAGCATTGGACCAGCTGTAATTATCCATAGTTGTGGTACCACGGAAGTAACTATATATTCCATGAATATGAAACTGCTCACCTTTTATTTTCCAAGAAGCACCACCTTCACTGAATCCAACGTTGGCTGCTGCATGGATTTTTCGCCAAAGAGCACTGATTTTCTGGTTAGTAGTGTTTGGCAGCCCCACTTCATTACCATTCACATGGTCATGAACTAGATTGTTAAGCAGAATTTCGGGCTGCATAGTTTCCAAATATGTAAGATCTGCATTATTTATGTAACCAAAATCGACCCATAGATCTATCCAAAAATGAATCTTGGCAAAGTAATTTCGATCATATTTAAACAAAGGAAGGATCTTAGGTCTTAGCTTAAGCAAAGACTTCCAAGTCTAACTGTGCTACTGCAAAGGAGTGACATTCCATAAGTAAGTGTCTTTTAATATATATTGGTAAGATCAATAAACCCACAGAATTTGTTTAAAGCAAATAATGTATTTGATATGCTGAGAGAAAGCAGCATGGTTCCAAATAATCATATCATGAATACCGAAACCACCTTTCAAAATTGGATTTTTAAGTATTTTTGTAACATATGGGAGCTAAACATTTCGCGTGAGTATTCCCCTTCCAAATGAATCTCATAAACACAGTTTTTATCATTCGGATCAGCTTTTGAGGGAGAACGTAGGTTCTCGCGCAATAAACTTGCATTGCAATGATAACCGACTTAACAAGCATAATTCTACCCACTTGACTAAACATATGAGTGGACCAACATTCAAGTCTTTTAGTAATTTTATTGAATAATGGTATACATTGAACTGTAGTTATTTTAGATGTAGCAAGCGGAAAACCAAGGTACGAGGTATTAGAACCGCTTATACTCAACCCGGTTAATGCATGTATGTGTTGTTTCCTTAACTCTTCTACTCCAACAATCATGATTTCAGATTTATGGTAATTTATTTTAAGACTGGTCATGAAATAGAAGTGCTCAAGTGTTTGCATGCTGTTTATAGGAGTTTTATCATCTGATTTACAAAAAATTATCAGGTCATCTACAAACATCAAAGCAGTGATACGCGGGTTCTTGCATTTAGGGTGTAAAGTAAATAGTTTATCCTCAACAAGTTGGTTAATCATACCTATTAACACCCCCATTATCGATATAAAAAGGTATGAAGATAACGGATCTCCTTGCCGAATTCCTTGCTCGCTGCTAAAGAAGCCGGCCAAATTGCCATTGACATTAACATAGTAATGTATAGTGCTAATACATTCATATATCCAAGCAGTAAACTTGGCAAGAAAATTCATGTAACATAAAATACAGATTATGGACTACCACTGAATAGTATCAAATGCCTTCTTAATATCTAGTTTAATCATGGCACGGGGTGAGATGTGCTTAGTCTTATACGCTCTAATAATCTCATGAGCTAATAAAACATTGTCAATATTGCATTCTGGGAGAAAAGCAGCTTGATTGTGCGAGATTATATGTGGCAAGATAGATTTCAGTCTAGTAGCTAAAATTTTAGCAATACATTTGTAAATTGTGTTGCAACAAGATATCGGTCTATAATCACTAACATTACAAGCGTTTTCATGTTTTGGGATGAGGGCAAGGATTGTGTTGTTGAAAGATCCCATCATTTTAGTTCTAAGGAAGAATTGTTCTACCGCATGACTAACATCAAGGCCTATTGTTCTCCAACAATGTTTATAGAATTTAGCGTTAAAGCCGTCGTGCCCTCCTGACGAATTAGCGTTAAGAGAGAAAACAATGTCTTTAATTTCATGTTCAGAAATAGATGCAGATAGAAAGTCACATTGGATGTCAGTAAGTTTGGCAAGCAAGTAAGGATTGATATTATCAAGTTGAGTGTAGAAATTACTCTCATTTCCTAAAAGTTTAGAGAAAATATGAACAAATGCATTCTGAATACCTAAAGTACTAGAGTGTACCTGGTCGTTACCATCCATTACTTGATGTATATTCTTGTTTCTTTGTTTAGCCTTAAGAGCTGCATGGAAATACGCTGATTTTCGGTCTCCGTCCTCAAACCATCGCATCCTGGTCTTCTGTTTGTTCATTTTTGCTTCAATTTGCAGAGCATTAATGTAATTCAGAGAGATTTCCACTTCCTTTTGCGCAAGAGAGCCATCAGAGGGATTATTTAGCATTAAATTTTGGATCTGCATGAGTTGGTTCATCCACTTGCTAGAGAGTAAACTGCCATTACCATACTTGGTTCTAGCCTAAATCTTAAGGGCATGTTTAAGAGCTTTAAGTCTTTTGTGTAGCACATACATCGGATTGCCAAAACATGGTCTAGCCCACACAGTACTCATACTATTTTTGAAATCAGTTTCATGGATCCATGTATTAAAAAATTAAAGTTAGTTTTCCTAATGTTGGTTTGATCGCTAATATGTAAAAGCTGGGGGGGATGATCGAATAAAACAGGAACCAATATCTCATTATATAAAGAAGGCCACTTATCTATAGCACTAACATTGCAAAAGGTATGATCAATTTTAGAAAAGGTTTTAGGGCCATTTTTTTATTATTGCAAGTATATTCAGGTCCTACAGCTTTCATTTCGATCAATTCAGATCTTGAAAAAGCAATGTTAATCTGACGAATTTCATTCTGCAAAATAGTGGAACCTCCTACCCTATCGTTGAGGCTAAGAGGCATGTTAAAGTCGCCACATACGATCCAAGGGATAAAAGGTTGTTTTAAAGAGGGCAACATGTCATAAAAAGATTCTCTAGCTGCCATGGAGTTAAAAGCATATACAAAGGTACAAAGAAAAGAAAATGATGAAGGTATGTGTATAGCATTACAGTGGATGTGCTGACTAGACATATTCAAAACAGAGAAATTATAAATTGCAAGATCATAATGTATAAGAATTCTACTGTAACTCACTTGAGATAAGTCGTTAAGAATTACCCAGTTAGTATCATTGTACCTGGCTGCTCTAATGGAGAGGGCTTCGTTCATATTTGTTTCCAGAATGGAAATGACTGATAAGTTATATTTCCTAATTAGAAGTTTACAGCGGTCGAGTTTGAGGTCGTAATGCGCACCTCGAATATTCCATCCACATATATTTTGTGTCATCATAGTAAACTATTTTTAGATGCACTGTTTGCCATAGATCTAGCCTGGACCTGTGGGGCTTCATGGTTGATTGGTTTTATTTTGGACAGCGAAGTATCAGCAGGGGAGAGCTTGCTGATCTTAAATCCTACAATCTGTTGCGTGTCTTTGAATTTTTCCCTGCTTCGTAGAACTGGGATTCATTGGGGGGTTTGTGACCTGGAGGGGGCAAAGTGTTGTCACTGTTAATTTGATTTGCTGGATTAATGGAGAACTCTATGGAAACACTGGCTTCTATCAAACATGACTGATGTTGAATTACGATTCTTCATTCGTTTCATTCATGTTACCTCCTTCATCTTCCATGGGGTGTTTACTTATGGTAGAATCAGTTTGGGAACACTGTTTGATAGGCAGTAGCTCTCAACCTCCTGTGTTTCTTGGAATATTCCTTTCATACTATCAACCGCATGCTGAGAGTTCATGACCAAAGTTCCAGCAAGCGGAGGGGTACTTTGAAGTAAGGGATGAAGATAATTAGGATCATCAAAAGCTGCAGGGTATTCTAAAGCTTTCTTGTGATCAAATTTCACATAGGTATTTTGTTGCATGTCATGCTGGCTCATGATGTTGCTTAGTACCACTTTACCAGACAAAGTGTTTTCTGGTGCACTATTGGTGCTTCCTTCAATAATTTCCTCTTTAACAATTTCATGGTTACGTTGGTCCTTGGTAGTTGATGGGACAAACAAACTGTTGGCATTTTGTTTAACGGCAGCATCAACAGAATGCATAAGGTGGCCAGTTCTAATATTGCTTGAGGCATCTTCATTCTTGCTTTCAAAAATTTTGCTTTGATATTCCGCAGATTTTCCTTGGTCACTCGTTTGATCCTTTTGAACTGCCATGTTGCCATCTTGATGCTTAACATTATTTTGCCCTGCTCGTCAGTTGCTAACACGCTGAGTGTGCTAAGGATGTTATACGTGTTAACCACGCTAGTTTGCCTTTGCTCGTTATCATCGTCTGTTTCATGAATTATGTCATTACGTTTCAGTTTCCTAAGCTCAGCTGATTGTGCTTGATCACCTAGTATTTCTCCTTCCTCGATGTCCACTTCAGCTTAACTTATTGCCGTATCTTTTGTTTTTTGCCACTGTGATTTACTAGCCGTAATGAAGAAATCTCCAAAGGTTGGTTTAAAGCCATATTGCTTGAATTTTTTATTACTCTTTTTATTCTCAACCTTCTACCATGGTTGATTTTTTGGTGGGATTATTCTTTCCTTCCTAGCATTACTCTGCCTAGGGTCATAGGTTTTGTGAACTACTTGTGATCTGTAAATAACTCGAATCAAACTCCCAACAGGTAATGTCTCCACAACTTCAGAGAAAACACTATCGCTACCAACTCCAAATCATGAGTTGGATAATTCCTTTCATGCGGCTTCAGATGTTGACTTGCGTAAGCCATAACTTTATCCTTTTGCATCGACACTGCTCCAAGTCCAGTGCCACATGCATCGGTGTATACCACCATTTCTTCATTCCCTCTTGGAATCGTCAAAATAGGAGCATTCGTTAGTCTCTCTTTTATGATTTCAAAATCTTTCTCACACTTCGCATCCCATATGAACACCTGATTCTTTTTCGTCAATCCAGTTATTGGTGCAGCTATCATAGAGAAATCCTTGATAAACTGGCGATAATATCTTGCCAACAAAAGGAAACTCCGAACATCCATCGTACTCATAGGTTTAGCGTGGTCAACCACTATTCCATTTATAGAAACAACATGGCCTAAGAACCTCACTTCACTCTTCCAGAAGTGACACTTCGAAAATTTAGCTCTCAGCTGATGTTTTTGCAAGATTTCCAGAACAACTCGCAAGTGCGTATTATGCTCTTCCGCATTCCAGGAGTAGACCAGAATATCATTCACATACACAAACACAAACTTGTTCAACTTATCCCTGAATACCCTATTCATAGGATCCACGAAATACGATGGTGCATTAGTCAACCCAAATGGCATAAGCAACCATTCGAAGAAACTGATGGTGTCCTAAAAGCAGTATTTGACATACTATTCGTTGCCACCCTCAACTGGAGGAATCCCATTGCCAAATCCATCTGAGAAAACACCTTGGCCTCGTGAAGATGATCGAACAAGTCATCTATCCTTGGCAATGAATACTTATTCCTCTTGGTCACCTTGTTCAGCTAACAATAATCGACACACAACCTCAAAGAGCCATCAGCCTTGGTTGCGAACACAACTGGTGCACCCCATTCGGATACACTTCTCCATATAAAACATTTTCCCGAAAGGCCACGTACTTGCACCTCTAAATCTCGTTGTTCCTTAGGCTCCATCCTCCTAAGAGGCATGACGATAGGTCTAGAACCTTTGACCAAATTGATTCTGAACTCCATCTCTCGATGCGACGGTAACCCATTGACCTTGTCAAGACATCTTTAAACTCACTTGCGATCGACATCGATCAAAAGTCTTCCCCTAGAACCACAAGAAAATACAAATAGCTCACAAAGACACCATCTTTAGGCTTACATCAAATCACAACCGTTCGCACTTCCACATTCCCGATTGTCACCTCTAGCTTCTCGCAATCCACTTTTGCTACATACCACTTGAGCCAGTCCATACCCAATATAACCCCAAACCCAGCGAAGTTCAAAACAATGCAATTGTAATGTTCCCTTTTTTGGACCTTGTTTAATAATAACAATGAAGTAAATGAGATAATTAAAATAAAATTTATAATAATAAACAAACTTAAAATTTGTGTAAGCATGTTCATGAAGATATATGAATATACAAATGTGTGTATATGAAAATATGAGTATATGTAGGTTTATGATTTAACATGAAATACATAATAAAAGCTTGCAACTAAAACCTTAAATAATAGAAACATGCACTTACACTTATAAAATAAGATGTTAATATGAAAATTAGTAATTTAGAAAATATAAATGAAATGGGCTTAGTAAACAAATTTAAACAGCTATAAATATATCTGTAAAGATATATATAGATATACAATTGTATTTATATAAAGAGATGCATATATTTGGGTTAAGGCTTAACATCTAAAGCATAACAAAATCCTGGAACTAAAATCCATATAAATTTGAGTCATATATAAAAGCACGTATAGCATAATGTATGTATTGATAATGTGGGTTTTAATCATTTAAGAGATGCAGACAAGGAGCCGTGTAGACAATGGAGTTGATAACACATGCAAGAAACCTTACAGCAACATATATCATAAACATTTGAATGATGAACACAAATCATATGACAAAATGCCTCAACAAATAAAACAGAAAGGGGTGCTCATATTACAACAAACGAAAAGTCAAAACATTAATGTGATTAAGCTTTTGAAATATACAGCAAATCAAGAAAACAGAGTTTGGCCGAAACATGTAAACCATTTTCTAAACACAACAGTACATATTTTTAATGTGATGTGTATTGAAAATCTCATTACAGATCATGCTAACATAGCCTAACCTTAATGTTGCAGCTAATATCTATATAAACATCTAATCCTTTTATATTTTAATCAAAACAAAACATAACCCAGTTTATATTCTCAAAGCAATGAAATGTAAAATATTTCATCTCTGGATACATTTCGCAACACAATACGTCAATTTGGCAATGGATAAGATGTAATGTTTCAAGAAAAGTAAGTAACAGTACCAAGTTGTACAAAATAGGGTGTATTTATATTCAAATTAGCATGTGATTTCTAAAACAATCGAACAGAAAAGAAAAGCTAAAGGAATTGTAATATCATGTATTCAATATGTAGGGTAAAATAGGGTACAAACAATTAATGAAACTAATTGTTTAATGCTGAAAATATGCCTATAAATACAGCCCTAAACCCACATCTTTCTCACGCAAAAACAAGTTGAATGGGTGATCAAACAAGCAGCAGATTCTAAGAAACAGAGGAGAGCAAACGTTGTGAGTAAACTTTCACTTTTATTAAAATTTCAAAGTCTTTTTCTAGAGATGTATTGAAGTGTTTAAGCAGGAAATTGGTTTGTATAGTATTGTAAATATCATGATATCCATATACTAATGAGTCATAGAGCCTAAACCATTTATAGCTAACAAATACCATTCTATATGTGTGCAAATGAAAACTAGACACCAATTTGCTGTTATAAAACCATGAGTTGAATCCAAACTAGTTTTAGGATCGAATTTATCCACAGAAGTTGTTCATCTAGGATCGTAGCATACGGCAAAAATGAATTTAAGGTTATTTAATTAGTTTGGCCAAGGATAAACACATTTTCCTGTGTCAACACCAAGATACAGGATTTTTCAAGTAATGAGAACTCAAGTGGTAATCATATAGATGTGATCACCATGCAAAACGATGATTTTTGATAATCATTTCATGATTTTTAACATTTTGGTTGATGAAATATCAAGGGATGATAAGAAAATGCTTTTTGGGCTAGTTCTGATGATAGCACCAACAGGAATCCATGAATTTGAGTCTGAAGGAGCGTGAGTGATATGTAAACACGGGGAAAATATAAAATAATTTTTCTATTGAGAGGATTGGGAGAACGATGGTAAAATAGGATTTTTAGGGTATACGTTTTACCCTGAGTTCATCTCGGAACTGCACCGCCATGGAGGAGAGGGTGGATTTCGCATTTGTTGAGGAGGACATCACTATGGCGTGGCCAAAGTTCAACGTGTTCTAGTGGACTGAGGAGGGAGCAGTCAGTGTTTTCTTGGATTGTACTTGTTGAGCAAAGTGGATGTTGAACGGTGAAATCACAGTAGAAGGGGTGGTAAGGGAATCTAGGTATGGATTTGGTAATAGCATGTGATTTAGGGTTTACAGGGACGATCTGGGGAGGTCGATGGCTAGTAGGATGAGCGTACACGTGCACGGTGTGTACATGAATGTATGAAAGCTTCAGCAAGCTTCAGAAGAAGAAGAAGAAGCAGAACGGAATGGTTCGATGGTGCGTCGGTTAGTATAGACATTCAAAAACAATTGAAAATGGAAACAAAAACAAAAATAAAAGTAAAACAAAAGAAGAGTTGTCGCAGATTGTTAGAATAAGGGAAGAAGAAGCAATAGCAAAAGAAGAAGAGAAGAGGCACGGAGGATCAAGGAGGAGGAAAGTGTGTATGGAAAGAATGAGTGGCATGTGAAAATCTAGAAATGTCATTAGTAAGGATAGCAAACCAAAACAAAGAACAAGGGAAATCTGGCAAACCGAAAAGGAGTGACGGGGCAGGATTTTTGGGTTGGTGATCACGCTGGCATTTTGCAATTGGAAAAATAGAAGAAGAAGAATCGAGCATTAGGTAAGTGAGGGGATCAAAGTGTGAATCATCTGTTTTGAAGGGGAAGTCAAAATCAGGTTTGGCAAATAAGAAATGGGCCATAGGGAATAGGGCTGAGAGAATTAAATATTGAAAGGAAGAAATCGAATTAAGGAGAAAGAAGGGTATTCGGGATTAAGACAGTTGGGCCGAGATTTTTTTTACCAGTAAAATTTAATTAGAAGATGGAAAATATATAATAAGAAAAAGAATTAGAAAAAGGATATTTTAAAGTTTCTAAAATAAGGTAGGAATGAGACAAATATGATTGGCCGGTGAGAAGAAGGATGGGCCGAAGTGGTTGGGCCTTAAGGGTTTTAGCAAGTCAAATTAAATAAAATATAAATTAGAAAAGAAATATAAACAAAAAGGATGAAGGAAGTTTAAGAAAATCAATACATAAGGAAGAAATGGTTGATGACTTTACTTTGGACAATACTGAGGGGTTTTTCTATTTTGGTAGGATTTTATTATTCAAACTAGTTTAATAATAACCATGAAAAAATTTATTATAAATATATATAATTTGTTTAAAAATTTAATTCCAATGTGTTGAATTATAGCGGATAGTACAATTCTTAAGAAGGAATTGGGCCAAGCTGAAATCAGATAGGAATGAAAAATAAATATATGATAAAGTAGAGAAATAAATAGAAACTTTAAAATATTTAAAGTAAGGAATATATGATTTGTTTAAATCATATATAAGGAATGAAATCAAATATTCAAAGATATTGAATCATAAACAAGTGGTTGAAGAAGTGAGCCATAATTACTTAGTAATTAAAAATATTTGATTAGCTATTGATCAATTTAAATAGATAACCATGTATTCAGAAATAAAATGACGATTTAAACAAAATTATAAAGTGAGTCAAAGGTGTTGATAACAAAATAATTGTCGTGTAAATGAACTAACATTTTTGTATTAATCACCATGTGCAAAACAAGTGCCTTAGTTGTCAATTATAAAAGACATTATGCTAATCATTTCAAAGAGTCCGGAATTTTATATTCCACTTCGATTTGATTTATACGTCGCGTGTCAGAGATTATTGAAGATAATTGAAGGCGGAGATATGCAAGAGCTATTTTGTTTACAGAATAGTGCCTTCGGTTTGTCCAGTCCCAAGACAACTTGTATGGATGAATATCTGACAGAGTATTCCTAGTAGATCACATAAGACGATCTTTTCAAGGTATTTCATCTGGTGGTGGAGAAATTTGTTTCTCTTAGCTTTTATACCCATAATATTTTTGGAAAGATCAACTAGTGACTGACGAGTTCGACGATGTCGCATTCAAAGTGAATGGTAACCGGATGTTCTAGAAGATGAACGTCGCCTCAAAGCCTCACAACGAGGAAAAGACAAAAATCGGGCAGGCAACATGGCTAGGTGGGTCATTCCCAAGAAGGGTGTATTACCACTATCTAGAGAAATTACTTTTGTCTTCTCATCTATATTTCGCTGCTGCAGCATTCGGTAGCGGTTGCTGATCACAAATGTGGGGTGGTAATATATTCGCTACACTCAAGCTAAATGAGTGGGCGGTCATGTTTGGGTTATAGTATGGTAAAAACCGCCTACGTTTATGTGCGGGCTGGTCTAACTATTATCTTTTCTTTCAAAAGGTTTTCTAACGTTAAATTAATATGTTCTTATAAGAGAAAAAACCCTGTTCCATATTATCTTACTTTTAAACTGTTTAAAATTGTTTACTCACAGCAGTCCCCTGACTGACCCAGAGTTTATTTTTCTATGTTTTCTGAACTCTTGGGTACTCATAACAATTGTTATGAGTAGACAAGTGATCCAGGTAGTCAATGGAATTCTGTTGGAGTATTTTGGACTGGAAATCATGGAGTCAGCTTATTAGTTATATCTATATCTAAGTATCAAGTTTGTACGTTGTATTGGGCCAGTAATCATGTATAATGTATCATGATGAAGTATTCTATGATGTAGCAGACTCTGATATGTAATATATTATGTGATATTATATTTTGTTAAATTCCGCCATGAGATTCTGATGTTCTTGCTTAGTTGTATTCTTTATCTATCTCTATTTCTTTATTAACGACGCGACTTCCGAGGTCATCGAAAATTGCACCGTTACAGTTGGTATCAGGGCTTAAGGTTTATCGAATACCTAGGCTCTGGGTGAGTATTGAGAGAGCATATTTGAAAATTTATAACTATAATAATAAATTATAATATATATACTTACTATAGGTCAACTAGAGTCATCGACTTAGGTCACCTTTGAATAAATCTTCCGATTATGTATCGATTATAAAGCCGTATAGGCAGATAGTTGAAAATGAGATCTCGTAGAAGAAGAGACCAAGGAGCGAGTAGGACAACCACCACAACCAATGGAAGGTGTTAAATGAATCAGGGTCATCCTTAGGTAAGTAGATGGAGTTAAATTGAATTTAAAGAGTATCAAGTGCAGATTAATATAAGAAATAAAGATGAATAGTTAAATAAAGTTTCAAAGTACTAATTGGATTAAAAATGAGTTTTCCGCGACGGGATAATTTGTAATTTAAATTTAAAACTTAAATTTAATGTATGAGATTCAGTTTGAATTGAAAATCTTTGAAACATAGATTATATCTTGAGTTCTAATCAATTACTTGAATAAGAAGTCCATCCAGACAGTGTGATAAGCAGTTAAGGATGTGTGTTATAGGTATTTATCTAAAATCTGTTCTTTCCTTTTTAATTTCGAGGATGAAATTCTTTTAAGGAGGGTGGATTGCAATGTCCCCTTTTTTGGGCCTTATTTAATAATAATAATGAAGTAAATGAGATAATTAAAATAAAATTTATAATAATAAACAAACTTAAAATTTGTATAAGCATATTCATGAAGATATATGAATATACAAATGTGTGTATATGAAAATATGAATATACATCGATTTATTATTTAACATGAAATACATAGTAAAATCTTGCAACTAAAACCTTAAATAATAGAAACACGCACTTACACTTAAAACATAAGATGTTAATATAACATTTAGAAATTTAGAAAATATAAATGAAACGGGTTTAGTAAACAAAACTTAAACAACTATAAATATATGTGTAAAGATATATATAGATATACAAATGTATTTATATAAAGAGATGTATATATTTGGGTTAAGGCTTAATATCTAAAACATAACAAAATCCTGGAGCTAAAATCCAGAGTTATATATAAAAGCATGTGTAGCATAGTGTATGTACTGATAATGTGGGTTTTAATCATTTAAGAGATGCAGAAAAGGAGCCATGTAGACAATGGAGTTGATAACACATGCAAGAAACCTTACAACAACATATATCATAAACATTTAAATGATGAACACAAATCATATGACAAAATGCCTCAACAAATAAAACAAAAGGGATGCTCGTATTACAACAAACCAAAACTCAAAACATTAATGTGATTAAGCTTTTGAAATATAAAGCAAACCAAGGAAACAGAGTTTGGCCAAAACATGTAAACCATTTTCTAAAAACAACAATACATATTTTTAATGTGATGTGTATTGCAAATCTCTTTACAGATCATGCTAACCTAGCCTAACCTAAAAGCTGCAGCTAATATCTATATAAATATCCAATCCTTTTATATTTTAATCAAAAAAAACACAACCCAGTTTATATTCTAAAAGTAATGAAAAGGTAAAATATTTCATCGTTGGATACATTTCGCAACACATTAATTAGATTTAGCAATGGATAAGATGTAATGTTTCCAGAAAAGTAAGCAACAGTACCAAGTTTTACAAAATAGGGTGTATTTATATTCAAGTTAGCATGTGATTTCTGAAACAACCGAACTGAAAAGAAAAGCTGAAGTAATTGTAATATCATCTATTCAATGTGTAGGGTAAAAGAGGTTACAAACAATAATGAAACTAATTGTTTAATGCTAAAAATATGTCTATAAATACAGCCCTATACCCACATCTTTCTCACGCAAAAACAAGTTGAATGAGAGATCAAACAAGCGGAAGATTCTAAGAAACAGATGAGAGAAAACGTTGTGAGTAAACTTTCACTTCTATTACAATTTCAAAGTCTTTTTCTAGAGATATGTTGAAGTGTTTAAGTAGGAAATTGGTTTGTATAGTAGTGTAAATATCATGATATCCATATACTGATGATTCACAGTGCCTAAACCATTTATAGCTAAACAAATACCATTCTGTATGTGTGCAAATGAAAACGAGATACCACTTTGCTTTTATAAAACCATGAGTTGAATCCAAACTAGTTTCAGGATCAGATTTATTCATAGAAATTGCACATCTAGGATCGTAGCATACGGCAAAAATGGATTTAAGGTTATTTAATTAGTTTGGCCAGGGATAAACACATTTTCCTATGTCAACATCAAATAGGGTTTTTCAAGTAATGCGAACTCCAGTTGTGATCATACAAATGTGCTCACCATGCAAAACAATGATTTTTGATAATCATTTCATGATTTTTAACATTTTGGTTGACAAGATATCAAGGGATGATTAGAAAATGCTTTTTGGGCTAGTTCTGGGGATCGCACCTACAACAACCCAAAAAATCAGAACAAATTTTTTTATTTTGGAAATTTTATTGAATTTTGAATATTTAAAATGATTTATATTAAATAATAACGACTAGAAATTTATTTGAATAGAATTAGAACGTATAAATTTATTTAAATCGAAGTTAGAATATAAATATTTATTTTAATTATAAATGGAATTGGAAATGGCGCAGTAGTTTGAAAATTTGATTTCAAATTTCAAATGAATGTACAGGATTCAAAATAAACTGGATTTTAGCAAATCCAGAAATATTTGAATCTGTTTGAAAATATCTTTCCAACGAATGTGAAAAATCCAGATTTCATAACGGGAATAAAAAGTTATCCCCAATTGAACATTCAGAATAGTCGCTATGGAATTAAATATATATATAAAGCCCTTAAAAATAGCGATTTTGCAAACAACCTCCGTTCTCAACGAGACCACTTTTGTTGGATCCGAAATATCAAATTATTGCTGGATTCCAATTTTTATAATTTTTTGAATCAATATGTGAGCTTGGTGAATTTAAACGTGTTTGATCAGTTCAATTTGAATTTAATTGACTGGAAGATGACCGTTTTCAAACGTTCTTCAAATTCGACGAAATTAGTTTTGTTAGGACTGTATCGTCTAAACATAGCTAGATTTATTTTTCTGGAATTTTTGGAGTCAGTATGTGGCCCCGATAAATTAAAATGTGCATTTGGATTTAAAATATAATTATTTATATTTTAAATTTAGCAGAAACTGATCGTAACAGCCGAATTGGGATTACGAATCATATCTCATTATGTTCATAACGGGGGTAATTAGCTAGGGGCGACAGTCGTTGGGTCCGATTTGGAGTTCGAGATGATTCAGAGTTTTAAAACGAAATAAATAAATAAATAAATATATAACCTAAAAAAATCGGTCAAACTCTCTCCTTCATTTATTGCGTGATCATCACGGCAAATAACCCGCCGCACCTCTTCAAAAATCGACAACCTAAATACTCAGGAATTCGATCCCAAATCTCTCCTCCTCCATGTCAAATTAGTTCATCCTCCCAAAACAAAAAGAAAGCACCTTCCTCGATCTTCCATTTGATGCCGCATTGGTCAGATTTCGTCACACGTTTTGGGAGCAATCACTGCTCGATGGTGGCGGGTTCAAGGCACTTCCTGGGGGTGTAGGGATGATCGACTTCACCAGCGTCACCGCTGGGGGTGGCTCAGCCCTAGGCGCCTCACGTGGCATGCTCCGAGGGGTCTCCGACGATCTCCTGGTGGCGCGGCCTGTGCTCAGAGAGGGTGAAGGGTCTCGTGTTTCACCTGTAACGAGTTTAAAAGAGAAAGGTTTTAAGATTTTTTATTTTAATTTATATAAAAATCTTTGTTTTAAAATCTGTAATTTATATAAAAATCTTTGTTTTAAAATCTGAAGTTTATATAAAAAAATTTGTTTTAAAATCTGAAATTTATATTAAAAATCTTTGTTTTTAAAAAACTAAAATTTTAAAAGAAAATAGCATAGTAAATAATAATATTATTTTTAGAAAATAGCATAGTAAATAATAATATGATTTTAAGAAAATAGCATTGTAAATAATAATATGATTTTTAGAAAATAGCATTGTAAATGATAATATGATTTTTAGAAAATAGCATTGTAAATAATAATATGTTTTTTATAAAATAGCATTATAAATGATAATACGATTGTTAGAAAATAGCATTGTAAATCATAATATGATTTTTAGAAAATAGCATTGTAAATAAAAATATGATTCTTACATATGTAGTAGAAATAATAAAAAATTCAATTTTTATTATATATGAAGCAAAATAAAAATTCAATTTTTTATATATATAAAGCGAAATAAAATTTTGATTTTTATTAAATATGAAGTGAAATAAAAATTTGATTTTTATTATATACGAAGCAAAATAAAAAATCGACTTTTATTATATATGAAGCGAAATAAAAATTCGATCTTTTATATATATAAAGCGATATACAAAAATGCGATATTTAAATATATAAACATCTTAATAAAAATGTGATTTTCATTATGAACAGCATGAAAAGGATTGCATCGGAATTTCAGGAAAATCCAAACGGTTCAGAAATTCAGAGATAGAACTGGAGGAGCGGATCCCAAAGGTGAGAACTTCTCACTTTAATTTATTTTCTAGTTAAATATATACTAGGATGTAGACGGTGCTTAGTAGCACCCGACACCTTTGTTTGAAACCATGTTTGTTTTGTTGATTGGATTATTTGGTTGAATTTGGTTTGGAAATGAAATGAATTGATTAGAATTGGTATGTACATGGCGTGAGCCATTAGTTGGCGAGGGATAAGGCTAGGCCTCATTCTGTTTCTAGTATCGCACCGTTATGCTTTCGAATTTTTCTAAAAGTATTAGAATAATAAAAATATCATTTTTATTGTATAAATGAACTGTATAAATATTTTATAGTTAAAAATATAATTTTTAATGTGTATATGAATAAAATAGATATTCATTTACGAATCGAATGATTTGTTTATGTATACATATTTGACTGATATTGATTGGGACGATATATTTTACGCATCACCCAACTGCACAAATAATAATCAGTGTTTGTTGTTTGAAAACCCCACATGGGTATTGGGATGATATTGGACATACACTAATCCCAATTGTTTAGTTTTATGTCAATAGATGGGTTGACAGAGTGTTGTAAGCGTTAATTATTTATATTTACTGCTTATACAATTGTGTAACGCACTCTGGATGATGGTTGACTGTGTTTGATTATTGTTGTGTACATGTGTGTATGAAATCCATATAAATAAAATTATATGGTAATTTATTGTGTCTGATTCTAGTTTAGAATTAACGAATATTTTAAAATAATATTCAGTGAATATTGAAATGTGAAGCCGTGTTAAGTAGTTAAACGCCATTTTAACACGAATGAGAATTTTGTCGATTTTATAATGAATATCGAAAAGTGATTTCAAAATTTGTTATTTTGAAAATATTATCACTTTAATATTAAAATGATATGGAATATTCAAATTTGATTTGAAATGAAATTGAAATCGTTTTAAAATGAATTTAAAATGAATTTTTTAAGGAATATTCAAATTTGATATGAAATTTGAAATGAAATTTGAAATGAAATTGAAATCGTTTTGAAATGAATTTAAAACGAATTTGTTAAGGAATATTCAAATTTGATTTAAAATTTGAAATGAAATTGAAATTGTTTTAAAATGAATTGAAAACGAATTTATTAAGGAATATTCAATTTTGGTATAAAATTGAAAATGAAGTTGAAATCGTTTTAAAACGAATTTATAAACGATTTATAAAATATGTTTTAAATGGAAATCGATGAAATATATATTATATATATATATATATATAATATAATGGCCTGAATAGAACGCACCGCGCAGCGGCTGTTCGCAAATTTCGAACATTGACTTAGAATTGATATTACGGTAGATCTGACAATTGGTTTCTCCTAAAACCGGAACCGTTCGGTTCGTATCGAAAAGAGCTTTCCAATGAATACAAGAGATTTGAAATCTAACAGTTGGATTTGGAATTATGTCCAAATCAAAATTGGAAAAGGTCGCTGCAATTGCAGTTCGATGACCATTTATGGAAATCGACTGTACGGGCTTTGATAAAATTATTAAAAATATCAATAATTTATGTAAAATCATAATAAATGATTTGGAAAGAATTTGGGTGAATAATTCCATGTTTGTAAAGATAAAATATATTTTTATCGAAATGAACTAGTTATTAACTATATTTGAAATCCAATAATTTTTAAATAAAATAAATTGGATTTGTGAACAGTTTTTATATAAACAGAATTTCCAATATATGAATTGTAATGGATTTGAATCGAAATCATCTTTGGGATATTTCGATATTGGATTCCGTGATTTTACGGATTTTGTTATGGAAATTTGGAAGATATATTTTATATCGTTATTTCCAATATGATATTTATTGGTTTTAGAATTTGATATTGAATATAAGCCAATATAATTTCTATTCAGAGCTTATATTTAATATCAAATGGGATTTCAGGTTTGTCGTGAATGGTGTCTTCATTAACACTGTTCTTAAACCCAGTTGAGAAAAGAATAAATATTCAGTAAGATTTAATGATGTTTTCCAATTAATTAATATTTAATTGGAATTGAATTGAAATGAGATTTTGGGTATGTCGTGAATGGTGTCTTCATTAATACTGTTTTTAAAACCTATGTGAAAAGAATAAATATTTTAATTAAGATTATTGGAGTTTCCAGTTATATTTAGTAACTGGAATAAAATGGAATGTGAATTGAGTTTATTATGAACTGTGTTTTAATGATGTTCGTTCTTTAACCTGATTCATAGTGAAATGTGATTTGGAATTTATAAATCTTTTATTAAGATTTAAAGAAAATTTTCCAAAGTAAAGTTATTCAATTTAATACAATAAATTGGAATGGAATGGAATTCGATTGGATAATAATCGAATTTGAGCTTCTGTGGTGGAAGACTGTTAATATATATGGAATTCAAAAGGCTTTGCTATTATTCCATTCATATTATTGGTTGGATACGGAAGTTCATATCGATTATATATATTGATCTATTTTCCATGAAGATTCCATAATGGATGGAATGGGATTTTGGGTTTACCATGAACTGTGTTTTAAATAACATTAGTTCTTTAACCCAGTTAAAGATATGATTAATTTCTTAACTTTGAATAATCATTAAGTAATGATTTTTAGAGATTAAAACCAAATTGGAATTTTAATGAATCTTTAAATAGATCGAAAGGTGAATTTGATAACTAAGGTTATCAAATTCATAAAATGATTGAGAATGGAGTATCACCAGTTTTATTCCAAGCGATAGTTAAATATTTAATAAGATTATAACGTGAAATGATAATTAATTTTACCGATAACACCGTGGTGTTAGATATGAAGTATACTAGTTTTACTTCATGGGATAAATAGATTGGGATCAGGAAATAAAATAAAGGATTACTACAGTAAGGATCGCTAATCCCGACTAGTTTGGATAAACCTTAATTTGGTTTGAATTGATATCCAAAGGAAGATTAAAGAATAAATTTAAAGAATTTATCTTTGATAAAATTGATGGGAACCCTTCCCAAAGGATGTGAATATTTAAATAAAAGAATATTCAGAATTGGAATGAGGCGTATGTTGTGTTTTTATAGCACTTGTTTATTATATACGCGAGTTATTCGGAAAGACCGGGTTTATCCCATTCTGAATAACTGATTCGACGATATGTCAACGAGTAAGACAGTGGTTGAAGACCTGAGGTCATCACATCGTTTGGATGATTACTGATGTCTTGATTGGGCGGTACACCTAAGAGGAGGTAATACGTGGTGATTGTCCAGACGTACTTGGTGATCAACCGGATATGCGAGGACCTCTCTCCTGTATTGGACATATGGGATGATGAATAAGGCGCCTCCGGTTTCGTACAGACCCAGAACGAACTTGTAAATGGATGTGTGTGTCCGACATTGGATTTCATTCTGTGTGATTGATAGACATCAGTTGCATGGCATGAATTGCCCGTGTGGCATGCTGAGATGCAAATGATCAAGGCTTCTATTGAAAAGCAGAGTCTTGTGGTTGATGATCAAAACATGGCTTTAATATAGCATAGCTTTGTGTATAGCATTGATTCGCGAGCCTCGCACCTCGGTGTGAACCAGAAACGGGAAAGGACTTCAGGGAGGACATGCGTTTCCTTCTAGCTAGGAGTGGTGTCAGGGTTTTGCAAGCCCAGAAGTTTTACTTATGTGGACGATGGATAGCGAGGCGCCTCGGTTATATCTGTCACTACAGTGCCGATGAATGGTTTGGTCAATATATGACCAATTTCCACCCCATAAGGCAGGGAAACGTATTGTTCAGGCATTTTAATCCACTCCGTATGGACCGGTCCTGACGATCCAAGGGCCCACCCGAGTCTGGGTCCTGAGACACGGGCTAGAGCATCTCGAAGTGGTAAGGACAATCCCTTGCCTTGGTCCACAAATGGAAATCCAATTTCCAATATGTGACTTTGCGGTTTTAATTGTAGAACTAGTATGGAGACATGATAGATGGTATCCATGCCGTCTAGTATTGATACATTTATATTTGAAGATGTTTTATACACTATGCACTTATAATAGTATCAAATGATTTGTTTTAAACGTACCAAGCATATTTGGCTATTATAAGGGAAAACTCTATCCTCCGGCTTACGTATCATTGTGTGATAGGACCTGGGTCTTATAATAGCTTCATTTTTCCAAAAAGCATTGCGCTGTTTTGTTATATGCACTGGTATTCTTGGGAGGAAACCTTTTTCGTGTTATACGGCATGGTCCCTTGATTTACTTTATTTTTAAAGTAAAGATTTAATAACTGTTTTAGTTCTTACAACAGTCACATGACTGACCTGGAGTTTATTGTTTTAACCTAAACTCTGGGTGCCCCTATTTTCTGCACGGGCAACTAGTAGTTTTGGTTTTGCAGATATTATATTCACATGATCGTGGTTTACAGCTGGAGCTATATTCGGAAAGCTCTGCATCCGTTTATCTATTTCAGTTGTGTTTTTGTATTATTTTCCGCTGCATTGTAATTTGTAAATCTCTGATATTTATCAAATGTGTATAATTTGGGCATACTCTGTATATTCTTGTACTCTGATGTAAATTGTTGTAATAAGCAATGAAACGTTCTCCTGTTTGTGTTCTGATTTATCCTATTCTCAACTCAATCCGGGCTTTCGTTTACGGGGAAGTTTGCATCGTGTCAGCACCAACAAGAATCCATGAATTCGAGTCTGAAGGAGCGTGAGGGATATGTAAACACGGGAAAAATACAAAATAATTTTTCTATTGAGAGGATTGGGAGAATGATGGTAAAATAGGGTTTTAGGGTATACATTTTAGCCTGAGTTCATCACGGAACTGCACCGCCACGGAGGAGAAGGAGGATTTCGCACCAGGAGGGATTGAAGCTAGAGGACGTCGCCATAGTGTGGCTGAAGTTCGACGTGTTCTAGTGAACTGAGGAGGGAGCAATCAATGTTTTCCTGGATCGTACTTGCTAAGAAAAGTGGATGTTGAATGGTGAAATCACATTAGAATGGGTGGTAAGGAAATCTGGGTATGGATTTGGTAATAGCATGTGATTTAGGGTTTGCAGGGACGATCAGGGGAGGTCGATGGCCAGTAGGATGAGCGTGCATGTGCATGGTGTGTACATGAACGTGTGAAAGCCTCAGCAAGCCTCAAAAGGAGAAGAAGCAGAATGGAATAGTTCGATGGTACATCAGTTAGTATAGACATTCAAAAACGATTGAAAAGGGAAACAAAAATAAAAGTGAAACAAAAGAATAGTAATCGCAGATTGTTAGAATAAGGGAAGAAGAAGGAACATGAAAAGAAGAATAGAAGAAGCATGGAGGATCAGTGAGGAGGAAAGTGTGTATGGAAAGAATGAGTGGCATATGAAAATCTGGAAATGTCATTAGTAAGGATAGCAAACCAAAACAAAGAACAAGGGAAATCTAGCAAATCGAAAAGGAGCGATCGGGCAGGATTTTTGGGATGGTGATCACGCTGGCATTTTGCAATTGGAAAAACAGAAGAAGAAGAAGAATCGGGCATTAGGTAAGTGAGGGGATCAAAGTGTGGATTATTAGTCTTGAAGGGGAAGTCAAAATCAGGTTTGGCAAATAAGAAATGGGCCATAGGTAATTGGGTTGAGGGAATTAAATATTGAAAGGATGAAATAAAATAAAGGAGAAAGAAGGGTATTCAGGCTTTAGATAGTTGGGCCAAGATTATTTTTTTACTAGCAAAATTTAATTAGAAGATGGAAAATATATAATAAGAAAAAGAAGTAAAAAAAAGGAGATTTTAAAGTTTCTAAAATAAGGCAGGAATGAGAAAAACATGATTGGCTGGTGAGAAGAAGGATGGGCCGAAGTGGTTAGGCCTTAAGGGTTTTAGCAAGTCAAATTAAATAAATTATAAATTAGAAAAGAAATATAAACAAGATGGATGAAGGAAGTTTAAGAAAATCAATACATATGGAAGAAATGGTCGATGACTTTACTTTGGACAATACAGAGGGGGTTTTTATTTTGGTAGGATCTTATTATTTAAACTAGTTTAAATAATAACCTTAAAAAAATCTATTATAAATGTATATACTTTGTTTGATCGTTTAATTCCAATGTGTTGAATTATAGAGGATAGTACAATTATTAAGAAGGAATTGGGCCAAGCTGAAATTACATAGGAATGAAAAATAAATATATGATAAAGTAGAGAAATAAAGAGAAACTTTTAAAATATTTAAAGTAAGGAATATATGATTTGTTTAAATCATATATAAGGATTGAAATCAAATATTCAAAGATATTGAATCATAAACAAGTGATTGAAAAATTGAGTGGTAATTACTCAGTAATTAAAAATATTTGATTTGCTATTGATCAATTTAAATAGATAACTGTGTATTTAGAAATAAAATGACGATTTAAACATAATTATAAAGTGAGTCAAAGGTGTTGATTACAAAACAATTGTCATATAAACGAACTTATATTTTTGTATAAATTACCGTTTGCAAAGCACGAGCCTTAGTTTCAATTATAAAAGACATTACGCTAATCATTTCGAATAGTCCAGAATTTTATATTCCACTTCGATTTGATTTATACGTCGCGCGTCATAGATTATTGAAGATAATTGAAGATGGAGATTTGCGAGGGCTAGTTTTTTTTACAGAATATTGCCTTTGGTTTGTCCAGTCCCAGGACAACTTGTATGGATGAATGTATGAAAGAGTATTCCTAATAGATCACATAGGGCGATCTTTTCAAGCGATTTCGTCTGGTGGCGGAGAAATTTGTTTCTCTTAGCTTTTATAACCGTAATATTTTTGGAAAGATCAACTAGTGATTGACAGGTTTGACGTTGTGGCATTCAAAGTGAATGGTGACTAAATGTTCTAGAAAATGAACGTAGCCTCAAAGCCTCAAAAACAGGAAAAGACAAAAATCGGGCAGACAACAAGGCTAGGTGGGTCATTCCCAAGCAGGGTGTATTACCACTATCTAGAGAAATTCCTTTTTGTCTTCTTATCTATATTTCGCTGCTGCAGCATTCGGTAGCGGTTGGTGATCACAACCGTGGGGTGGTAATATATTCGCTACACTAAAGCTAATTGAGTGGGTGGCAATGTTTGGCCGGGTTGCAAGATGTTCTTGTTGAACCCCGGTGTATCCCCTCTAGAGTACACTGATCGGCGGGTGGTCCCATACCTCGTCTGTTGGAATCCAATCTCCAATAAGAGCCCAAGGTTTTTGATTTTATATTATATATATGTGGAGCATGAGATGCAAGCGTTCCGCTAGATGGTTATTTATTTGATAAAAACTATTATAATATCAGATGATTTTGATATCAAAAATGTTTTGGGTTATAATAAGGTAAAATCCGTCCATGTTTATGTGTGGGCTGGTCTTACTATTATCTTTCTTTTGAAAGGTTTTCTAACGTTAAATCAATATGTTCTCATAAGAGAGAAAACCCTATTCCATATTATCTTGCTTTTAAACTGTTTAAAATTGTTTACTCACACCAGTCCCCTAACTGACCTAGAGTTTATTTTTCTATGTTTTCCTAAACTCTTGGGTACTCATAACAATTGTTATGAGTAGACATGTGATCCAGGTAGTCAATGGAATTCTGTTGGAGTATTTTGGACTAGAAATCATGGAGTCGGCTTATTGGTTATATCTATATCTAAGAATCAAGTTTGTACGTTGTATTGGGCCCATAATCATGTATTATGATGAAGTATTCTATGATGTAACAGACTATGATATTTAATATATTATGTGATATTATATTTTGTTAAATTCCGCAGTGAGATTCTGATGTTCTTGCTTAGTTGTATTCTCTATCTATCTCCATTTCTTTATTAACGACATGACTTCCGAGGTCATCGAAAGTCGCGTCGTTACAACAATCACACACAAAGGAGCAACCATGGCTTGACAACACTAGACCACAACAAATCATACACAAACTGGACAAACCCTCAACTAGATTAGTTACAACAAAAGGTCTATCACAAATCTCGGGCTCCAAACCCAAGCGACAAACAAGGGCATTACAAATTAATGAATGCGATGCTCCAGTATCAAATAGCACACAAACTAAAACACCTCTAATGGAAAGAATACCTTGAAAAGATGACACTCTTCCCTTTCTCCTCTGCTATAGGAGCCCTTAAAGACGATGGCATAGCCTTCACAATCTTATTTCCTTTAGCTGGTTCTGGACAATCCTTCTTGTTATCCCCAGGCTTGCTACAGTTTTAGCATTTCTTCTCAGCTTTCGAATTCTTGCAGCCTCTGGAATAATGGCATTTCTATTGGTAGTTGTAGCAAGTCACTTTGCTTTTCTTCTTTTTCTTACCATCCTTTCCTTTCTGTTGTTGTTGCTTCCTCTTTTTGTTATTACCACCCTGATGTGGTTTTGGTTCCTCCTTAGCAACAACAACAATCTCTTCCTTGGGAAACAAACTCTCATTCCCCAGGGCTTTCTCGAAAATCTTCTCATGAATGTCATCTAGATGATCCACCAGTTGGTTCCCAAGGTATTATTATAAGCCCAAGACAAACTTCTTGTTCTTCTGATAAGGAGTCTCGACATATGAATGAGCGTACTTCAACAAAGCTTCGAAATCAGAAAAATACTCCAGCATTGTTCAACCATTCTGCTTAAGCACCAAAAACCTCTTAAACAAAATAGACTTCTGAATGGTAGAGATAAACTTCGTCTCACACTTGACTTGGAATTGCTCCGATGAAATTTTATCTTCTAGGGTTTCTAGAGTGATAGAGTTCCACCCGTCCATAGCTTTGTCATGTAGCTGTCTCAATGCAAGCTTTCTCTTAGTCGCATCACCAATGCCCAAGTCTCCAAAAATCCAAATGCAGGCATCAAACCATCCATGAATGTATACAATCGGCTCCGTTCCCATAAACGGCTTCCCTCCTAGAGTAGTGAAATCTTTGCATAACTTTGGGAAGTCCACGGCCCTTGCCTCACTACAGTCTCTCAAAGAATACATCAAATAGCGGAAAACAACAAATAGTAGATAGTAGAAAACTAATATGAAAGCCTCTTACTCGTCATCACTCAGCAGCATCGTCCTCATCAAGATTGGTCACCTGTCACCAACTACTCGGTCTGCCCATCCAAAACTGGATGAACAACCCAAGATAATTAGAGGAAACATAAAACCTCGAGTCATACAATAGTCCCAATGAGCGATAAACAACTATCTAACATCATCAATAAAGTATATGAGAATATGCAGATTAATCATCTAATCTATCTAATTAATATTCTCTCCTAGAGGAACCTAACCCGTCTTCCCCACATCTGACAGTGATAACCTTTACATCAATCAAGTAGAAACAAAAAGTACATTCATGGCAACTAGTTATCAAGCATAGACCATCCTAACCAATATCGAATCTCCCAAGCACAAGCCCTGAAGGGCTAAACCAACATCAGACAAGAACCCAAGAGATATCTCCTTCGACATCGAATTATCTATACAAGACGATACAAGCAAAACAATCATCATCCATGACTCTGTCTATCACCGCCAATCTTGCTTTGAAACCGTCGTTATCGTATGACCGACTCAACATCATGTCGTCCGTCAATGGCTAATGTATCCCATTTCTAGCACAAAATCCATAGGCCTTTCATCGATACCTAGGTTACTCGACTAATCATCTAGTCTTTTTGGCATCCCTATTATACCCTTGCTTTGAGCCCACTAAAACCTATGACAAAGATAACTCTTCTGCCTTCAGTATCTCTAGTCGTCGTCATCGGCGATCATTCATAAGCTCAAATCATTTTGAGCAGCCATTATCTACAAACTCGACATCTTTGAGTTGTCGTCACATTCGTTGCATTTCAACGAACATTTCACAACACTTCGAACATTCCTCCTTCAATTCACTTCAAAGTCACAACCATTATCAAGCCGAAAACATAAGTCATCTGGTCAATATTCGATTCATAGAGTTTCAACCTGACTCATCAGGTCACCATTGACCCGACTCATCAGGTCACCATTGACCCAACTCATCAAGTCACAATTGACTCGACTAATAAGGTCACAATTGACCTGACTCATCGGGTCAAAAACGACCTGACCTGACTCTCTAGGTTAAAAACGACCTGATTTGACTCATCAGATCAAAAAACGACCTCACCTGATTCATCAGGTCAAAAATGACTTGACCTGACTCATCAAGTCAAAAATGGCCTGACCTTACCTGACTCATCAGGTCAAAAATGACCTGACCTGACTAATCAGGTCACAAACTACCTGACCTGACTCATCAGGTCAAAAATGACCTGACCTGACTCATCAGATCAAAAACGACCAGACCTGACCCATCAGGTCAAAAACGACCTGACTCCAGATCTGACCAATTTATCTACAATCTCGACTAATCCACCAGCGAACAACAACATCGATGCAAACAACTCACCCAAACCGTCCAATTAAACTATCAACACTTTATTAAATCACCAACAACACTTAAACAACAATTATTCATCATACAATCATATAAAACTCAACAATCATGATAAATAAATGAATAAACAAAACATTGGATCTGAACTTGCATATATCTATGTAATAACCCGGAAAATCTGGGCCAGTTTAAAATTTTTATTTTGGCAATTTTAGCGAATTTTGAATATTTAAAATAGATTATTTTAAATAATATCGACGAGAAAATTATTTTGAATGGAATTAGAACGTATATATTATGCGCATCGTCGTTAGAATATAAATAATTATATATAATTATAAAAGGAATTGAAAATGGCGCGGTAGTTCGATAATTCGATTTCAAACTTCAATTGAATGTACCGGGTGCAAAACAATCCGGATTTTAGTGAAACCAAAAATAATGGAATCTAATAGTGAATATCTTTCCAACGAATCCGAAAAATCAAAAGTTCGTAGCGGGAATCAAAAGATATGTCCAGTTGAAAATTCTGAATAGTCGCTATGGAATTCAGGCCCTTAAAAATGGACATTTTGCAAACAACCTCGGATTTCGATGAAACCAGTTTTGTTGGGTCCGGAATGTGAAGTTATTGCTAAGTTTCAAATTTCATAATTTCTCGAATCAATATGTGAGCGTGGCAAAGGAAAATGCGTTTGACCAGTTTCAATTGATTTTAATCGACTGGAAAATGGCCATTTTTCCAACAGCCTCAGAATTCGACGAAACTAGTTGTGTTAGGACCGTATCGTCAATACGAAGCTAGAAAATATCTTTCGAGAATTTTTAGAGTTAGTATGTGACCCCGGTAATTTGAAATGTACGTTTAAAATTCAATATACTGATTTAAATGTAAATTTAACGGAAACTGATTCAAACGATCGAATCAACCTACGATACATATCCCATTGTGTTCGGAAAGGGGGTAAAACGCTATAGACGACAGGCGGTGGACCTCGTTTAGAGGTCGTATGTAAAAGTCAACTTTAGGACGAATTAAGTAATTAAATAAATAAATAAAAAGATATCCCTTCTCCTACATCCTCTCTGCCCCCCCCCCCCCCCGTATCATTTCAAAACGAAATCAAAAAGAAAAAAAAAAGGGCGTCGCTCCTCCCTCCCCATCGACGCCCCACCGTCAGGCGCCACCACCTCCTCCCAAGACCGCACCCCTCTACAGTCCCGCCCCCTCCTCCGATTCGAAATCCCCTACCCTCGATTTGAAACCCTAAGCCCCTGAAGCCGACACAACCGGAACAACACCCGCCTCCCTCCGTGCTCCGCCAGACCTCGTCGACCCCCCCCTCTGATGACCGACGCAGTGAAAACCTCCCCCCCTTTTTTTCCAGCAAATTGACTGTAAGTTTTCTTTATTTGTTTTTTTATTTTATTTTCTTCCTATTTAGTTAGAAAGAAATTCAGTTTTTAGAATAAATAAAATACATTGGGTTTTAAAAAAAAAAATATATATATATATATATATATATATATATATATATAAATAAGCATTGTTTTTCTCAATCAAATTTGCTTTGCTTTTGAAATAAAAATATGATTTTTATATTTTTAAAGTAATAGAAATATGACTTTTATATTTTTAAGGTATTAAAAATATAGTCTTTACTATTTAGACGAAGTAAAAATATGATTTTTATATTTTTAAAGTGTTAAAAATATAATCTTTATTAAGTAGAAGATATAAAAATATGATTTTTGTCTAGGTAGAGAATTGAAAATATAATTTTTTCATGATAGGAATATTAAAAATATCATCTTTACATGAGTAGAAAACTAAAAAATGTGATTTTTATAATGATATTTTTGAAAAGTCGAAATCTTTAAAATAGAAAAGTCGAAATCTTTAAAATAGAAAAGTCGAAATCTTTAAAATAGAAAAGTTGAAATCTTTAAAATAGAAAAGTCGAAATCTTTAAAATAGAAAAGTCGAAATCTTTAAAATAGAAAAGTCGAAATCTTTAAAATAGAAAAGTTGAAATCTTTAAAATAGAAAAGTCGAAATCTTTAAAATAGAAAAGTTGAAATCTTTAAAATAGAAAAGTCGAAATCTTTAAAATAGAAAAGTCGAAATCTTTAAAATGGAAAAGGTGAAATTTTTAGATGTAAAAATGCGAAATCTATATTTTTGAAATGGATTTTTATATATGATATCGAAGTAAAAATGTGATTTTTATATATGATATCGAAGTAAAAACATGATTTTTATATATTGAACATCGAAGTAAAAATTCGATTTTTATATATTGAATAACAAAGTAAAAATTCGATTTTTATATATTGAATAACGGAATAAAAATTCGATTTTTAAATATAGGAAGCGATTATAAAAATATGATTTTTATTTTAGAGACATCAACAAATTTAAAAATGTGTGATTTTTATATATGTAGTGGGTACGGGCAACGAAGATGACGAAGATGCGATAACGAGGAAGACTTCTACATTTGGAGTGCCGTGGAGCTTGGATAGCTTTATGTGAGAATTTCTCACCTTTCAATTTATTTTTCTAGTTATATATATATATACTAGGATGCAGACGGTGCTTAGTAGCACCCGACACAATCGTCCACAGACCATGGACTTGTTTGTTTGGCTGTGTTGTTAGTTAGATGGTTTGAGTTGATTTGAATTGTTTGATGAAATGAAATTGATATGATTGATGTGTGAATGGCGTGGGCCTTCACTAGACCGGGGATAAGGCTAGGCTTCGTCCCGTTTCTAGTATCGTGCCGTTATGCCGCCGAAATTTTCTAAAATGTGTTAGAAAAATAAAAATATCATTTTATTTAAAGAATGAACTTAATAGAAATTCATATGTTGGAATAAAATGTTTTATCGTTAAAAATATAATTTTTAACGTGAATGTGAATAAATAAATATTCATTTATAAACCAGACGGTTTGTTTATGTACACCTATTTGAAGGACATTGATTGGGACGATAAATTTTACACATCGCCCAACTGCACGAATAAAATATTTGTTTGATTGTTTGAAACCCCACACGGGTGTTGGGATGAAACTTGAAGTTCACTCATCCTGATTGATTAAATATGTCGATCGATTGATTGACAAGCTGCTATAAGCGTTAAATGTCTATATTTGATGCTTATACAGTGTAGTGCACTTTGGTTGATGGTTGATTATTTTTCAATGCTATTATATACATGTGTTGTATGAAAATCCATATAATTAACATTATATGGTGATTGATTGGGCCTCATTCCAATTTAGAAAATAAAGAATATTATAAAATAAAAGTTCATGTGTTGACAGTACTCATCCATTGAGATTGGTCATGTGTTGAACGAAATATTTTGATAATAAAATTTACATCTTTATCAATATAAAATAAAAGTTCATGTGTTGACAGTACTCATCCATTGAGATTGGTTATGTGTTGAACGAAATATTTTGATAATAAAATTTACATCTTTATCAATATAAAATAACGGTTCATGTGTTGACAGTACTCATCCATTGAGATTGGTCATGTGTTGAACGAAATATTTTGATAATAAAATTTACATCTTTATCAATATAAAATAACGGTTCATGTGTTGACAGTACTCATCCTTTGAGATTGGTCATGTGTTGAATGAAATATTTTGATAATAACAACTATTTTGAAAAAGAAATATTTGAAATAAAATATTTGAAATAGAAATTTATGAAGCCGTGTTGATTAGATTGACGCCATTTTGACGTAAACGATATTTATATCGATTTTATTCATTTTGAAATGAATTGAATATATAACGATTTCGAAATGAATTGAATATATAACGATTTCGAAATGAATTGAATATATAACGATTTCGAAATGAATTGAACTGAAAACGAATTCAAATTGAATTGAAAGTGAATTGAAATGAATCCAAATTAAATTGAAATTTGAATTGAAAAGAAATGAATTTTAAAACGAATTTATAAAGAAGAATTCAATTTTGATTTGAATTGAAATGGAAGTTGAAATTGCTTTTGAAACGGATTTTAAAACTATTTATATAATTCGTTTTAAATAGAAATCGACGAAATATATATTATATATATAATATAATGGCCTGAATAGAACGCGCCGCGCCGCGGCAGTTCGTGAATTTCGACCATTTATTTCAAACGGACATTACGGGAGATCCGACCGTCGGATTCTCCTAAAACCAGAACCGTTGGGTTCGTATCGAAAAGAGCTTTCTAATGAACATTAGAAATCTGAAATCTAATGGTTGGATTTGGAATTATGTCCAAATCAAATTTGAAAAAGGTCGCTGTAAGTGCAGTTCGATGGCCGTTGATGGAAATCGGTTGTACGGGCCTTAATAAAATTATTAAAAATAGTAATAATTTATGTAAAATCATAGGAAATGATTTAGAAAGAATTGGGATGAAAAACTCCATATTTGAAAAGATAAAAATAGATTTTTATCGAAATGAACTAGTTTTGAACTAGAATTGTAATTCTATTTATTTTTAAATAAATAAATTGAATTCGAAAAGGGTTTTAAAAATAACCAAAATTTCCAATGATTGCATTGGAGTGGGTTTGAATCGAAATTGTCTTCGGAATATTTCGATGTTGGAATTCGGGATTATACAGATGTTGTTATGGAAATTTGAAAGATGTAGATATTTATATCGTTATATCCAATACGACATTTGTTAATCGTAGAATTTGATATTGAATATAAGCCGATATATTTTCTATTCAGAGCCTTATATTGAATAGCAAATGTGATTTGGGTTTGTCGTGAATGGTGTCTTCACTAACACTGTTCTTGAACCCAGTTGAGAAAAGATTAAATCTTTTTATTTAGATTTAATGAAGTGTACCAATTTAATAATATTTAATTGGTATTGAATCGATATTGATTTTTGGGTTTATCGTGAACAGTGTTTTAAATAACACTCGTTCTTTAACCCGATAATTAATGAATGTGATTTTGGGTTTATCGTGAACCGTGTTTTAAATGACACTGATTCTTTAACCCAGTCGAAGATTAAAACTAAGTGGAGTTTTAATGAATCTTTAATTAGATTGAAATGATCGAAAATGGAGCATCACCAGTTTTGCTCCAGGCGATAGTTAAATCTTTAATTAGATTTGAACATGAAATGGTAATTGAATTTACCGATAACACTGTGGTGTTAGATATGAAGTATTACCAGTTTTACTTCATGGGATGAATAGGTTGGGATTGGGAAATTAAAACAAATGATTACTTCGGTAAGGTTCGCTAATCCCGACTAGTTTTGAATTGATATTCAAAAATAGATTAAAGAATAAATTCAAGAAGTTTATCTTGGATAAAATTAATGGGAACCTTTCCCTATGAACGTGAAATTTAGAAACTAACTGTCGGTTAGCCAAGCAGAATGGTTTTCTGAATATTGATCTGATGTTGGTTTCGGCCTTCGGGGTTAATATTTGGGGAATTATTCTCTTGATTAATTTACGGTTAGTGACTAATGAATTGGAATGAGGCGTATGTTGTGTTTGTGTAACACTTATTTAAAATATACGCGAGTTATTCGGAAAGACCGGGTTTATCCCATTCTGAATAACTGATACGACGATAAGTCGAAGATGAAGACGATGGTCGAAGACCGGAGGTCTTCACGTCGTTTGGGTAATTACTGATGATCTTGATTGGGCTGTACACCCAAGAAGATGGAAACAGTTTGTGATCGTCCAGACGTACTTGGAGATCGATGGATATGCGGGGTACTAGGTGCCTCCGGTTTTGTTCAGCCCCAGAACGGACTTGTAAATGGACTGTGTGTCTGACATTGGATTTTAGTCCGTGTGATTGATCTCTATTAAATATATATCTGTTTGGCGGCGGAGAATTTATTCTCTTGCTTAACGCCCTTCTCTGAGACGTACGAGCTCAGGGGTTATATATTGATGGATATCAAACGCATGGAGTGAATTGCCTGTGTGGCATGCCTAAGTGGAAATTGATCGAGGCTTCTGTTGAAAAGCAAAGTCTTGTGGTGATGATCAAAGCACGGCCTTTGTGGCGTAGCTTTGTGTAACGTTTACTTCGCGAGTTTCACACCTGGTATGAACCAAAAACGGGAGACGGACCTCAGGGAGGGCATGCGTTTCCTTCTAGCTAAAAAGTTGCGTCAGTGGTTTTACACGCCCTGACGAGTTTGACTTATGTGGTTGTTGCTGTTGCGAGGCGCCTCGGTTTGATCGGACGATCCGGGTCCGATGGAGTCATTCGTTGGCTCATTGACGCCCCAAAGGGCCGGGAGACGTATTGTTCAGGCATAATAATCCACATCGGTGGACCGGCCCTGTCGCTCCAAGGCTTGCCTGCGCGCTTGCCTGAGACACGGGCTAGAGCGTCTCGAATCGGTAGAGGACGATCCCTGGCCTCGGTTCATAGACGGAAATCCAATTTCCAAATACGTGACATTTGCGGTTTTATTTGTAAACCTATATATGGCGACATGATATATGGTACCCATGCTGCCTATGATTGATACTTATGATTTGAAGTTGTTTTATACACTATGCACTTATAATAGTATCAAACGATTTGTTTTAAACGTATCAAGCATTCTTTGGCTGTTATAAGGGAAAACCCTATCCTCGGCTGCGTTGCATTGTGTGATGGGACCTGGGTCTTATAACAGCTTCATTTTTCTTTATTTAGCATTGCGCTGTTTGTTTTATGCACTGGTATTCTTGGGAGGAAACCCGTTCCGTGTTATACGGCGTGGTCCCTTGATTTACCTAACTTTTAAAATAAAGAATAATAACTGTTTTAGTTCTCACACTAGTCACATGACTGACCTGGAGTTTATTGTTTCAACCTAAACTCTGGGTGCCCCTATTTTCGACACGGGCAGCTAGTAGTTTTGGTTTTGCAGATTTATATTCACAGGATCCTGGTTTACAGCTGGAATGATATCCGGAAAGCTTTGTATCCGTATATCTCTTCTAGTTGTGTATTGTATTATTTTCCGCTGCTATGTATTTAAATGTAATTTAAATCTCTGATATTTCTGTGTAATATTCATTTATACTCTGTATATTCTTGTAATCTGGTGCATTGTTGTAATAACCATGAAATGTTCTTCTGTATGAGTTCTGTTGTGGCTTGTTCTCGAACTATCCGACACTTTCCTTTACGGGGAAGTTACGGGTTTTCACAGTTGGTGTCAGAGCTTTGGTTTACAAAGCTCAGAGAACAAGACACATTAGAACCCTACGAAAGAATTCATCAGATATTGGATTAGTAATATCCAATTAGAATGACTTGTTAGAGATGGGATCAGTAGTATCCTAGAACGAGTGTGAAGAGTATATTTTTAAAGTGAAAACAAATTTTGTTTTGAAAATTTAAATCAACTATTCGTATTTGATTATTTGTTTATATTGATTTTGGACAATTCAGTATATAAAGAATTTGCATATACACCTTGCAAATGTATATTCAAAGTTTTAATATATTGGATGGATATAGCATCACACTCTAGTCGCCCGGAGATGATATTGATGATAGCGATCGCATCATCAACATTTATGTTCGAGTTTCGAAGGTGTGATTTTCTATATATTTCCATTAGGCTGGTGTGAGAACCAAAACTTATATATAGCTAGAACACATTGTAGTGAATTGGCATCAAAAACAAGATTTTCAGTATATGTATCAAAGTTATGAATTTCAAATGATAATTCACTAATTGATTGATGTTTGTGTTGTTTGTTTAATTGTTTGATAATTTTGAACCTTTATGCCTAATTTGATCAAATAATGAATTGTATTGAAATTTGGTCGCATTTGCTTGCATATACATATATATCATTGAACAGGTCATAGCAAGGAGGCTAGAGCCAGAGAATAAAATTTGTTTGCCCGACAAATAGGTACATGTTTACTACATAATTTACTGTTTTGTTTGGGTGATGATGATTTTATGAGCCTATTGGCTAGCCGCTTGGCTTTTTCTTTTTCTTTTTGAGATCTGAAGGACCGGGGAAGCTATTTGAAATTCCTCGATGCTCCCATTGCAGGGGAGGTTATGGCGAAATTTTTCGAAAATTTAGGGTGTTAGCCAAATTTTTGAAATTTTGAAAATCCTCAGAAATTGAAAAGTTGGAGAATAGAAGCCAGATCGAACGTAGAGTTGATTGATCAAACCACTTTCGACTTTGTTCCTTTTCGGGGACGAAAAGTTTTAAGTGGGGGAGATTGTAATAACCCGGAAAATCTGGGCCAGTTTAAAATTTTTATTTTGGCAATTTTAGCGAATTTTGAATATTTAAAATAGATTATTTTAAATAATATCGACGAGAAAATTATTTTGAATGGAATTAGAACGTATATATTATATGCGTCGTCGTTAGAATATAAATAATTATATATAATTATAAAAGGAATTGAAAATGGCGCGGTAGTTCGATAATTCGATTTCAAACTTCAATTGAATGTACCGGGTGCAAAACAATCCGGATTTTAGTGAAACCAAAAATAATGGAATCTAATAGTGAATATCTTTCCAACGAATCCGAAAAATCAAAAGTTCGTAGCGGGAATCAAAAGATATGTCCAGTTGAAAATTCTGAATAGTCGCTATGGAATTCAGGCCCTTAAAAATGGACATTTTGCAAACAACCTCGGATTTCGATGAAACCAGTTTTGTTGGGTCCGGAATGTGAAGTTATTGCTAAGTTTCAAATTTCATAATTTCTCGAATCAATATGTGAGCGTGGCAAAGGAAAACGCGTTTGACCAGTTTCAGTTGATTTTAATCGACTGGAAAATGGCCATTTTTCCAACGGCCTCAAAATTCGACGAAACTAGTTGTGTTAGGACCGTATCGTCAATACGAAGCTAGAAAATATCTTTCGAGAATTTTTAGAGTTAGTATGTGACCCCGGTAATTTGAAATGTACGTTTAAAATTCAATATACTGATTTAAATGTAAATTTAACGGAAACTGATTCAAACGATCGAATCAACCTACGATACATATCCCATTGTGTTCGGAAAGGGGGTAAAACGCTATAGACGACAGGCGGTGGACCTCGTTTAGAGGTCGTATGTAAAAGTCAACTTTAGGACGAATTAAATAATTAAATAAAAAAAAAAAGATATCCCTTCTCCTACATCCTCTCTGCCCCCCCCCTGTATCATTTCAAAACGAAATCAAAAAGAAAAAGAAAAAAAAAGGGCGTCGCTCCTCCCTCCCCATCGACGCCCCACCGTCAGGCGCCACCACCTCCTTCCAAGACCGCACCCCTCTACAGTCCCGCGCCCCTCTACAGTCCCGCCCCCTCCTCCGATTCGAAATCCCCTACCCTCGATTTGAAACCCTAAGCCCCTGAAGCCGACACAACCGGAACAACACCCGCCTCCCTCCGTGCTCCGCCAGACCTCGTCGACCCCCCCCCTCTGATGACCGACGCAGTGAAAACCTCCCCCCTTTTTTCCGGCAAATTGACTGTAAGTTTTCTTTATTTGTTTTTTTATTTTATTTTCTTCCTATTTAGTTAGAAAGAAATTCAGTTTTTAGAATAAATAAAATACATTGGGTTTAAAAAAAAAATATATAAATAAGCATTGTTTTTCTCAATCAAATTTGCTTTGCTTTTGAAATAAAAATATGATTTTTATATTTTTAAAGTAATAGAAATATGACTTTTATATTTTTAAGGTATTAAAAATATAGTCTTTACTATTTAGACGAAGTAAAAATATGATTTTTATATTTTTAAAGTGTTAAAAATATAATCTTTATTAAGTAGAAGATATAAAAATATGATTTTTGTCTAGGTAGAGAATTGAAAATATAATTTTTTCATGATAGGAATATTAAAAATATCATCTTTACATGAGTAGAAAACTAAAAAAATGTGATTTTTATAATGATATTTTTGAAAAGTTGAAATCTTTAAAATAGAAAAGTTGAAATCTTTAAAATAGAAAAGTCGAAATCTTTAAAATAGAAAAGTTGAAATCTTTAAAATAGAAAAGTCGAAATCTTTAAAATAGAAAAGTCGAAATCTTTAAAATAGAAAAGTCGAAATCTTTAAAATAGAAAAGTCGAAATCTTTAAAATAGAAAAGTCGAAATCTTTAAAATAGAAAAGTCGAAATCTTTAAAATAGAAAAGTTGAAATCTTTAAAATAGAAAAGTCGAAATCTTTAAAATGGAAAAGGTGAAATTTTTAGATGTAAAAATGCGAAATCTATATTTTTGAAATGGATTTTTATATATGATATCGAAGTAAAAATGTGATTTTTATATATGATATCGAAGTAAAAACATGATTTTTATATATTGAACATCGAAGTAAAAATTCGATTTTTATATATTGAATAACAAAGTAAAAATTCAATTTTTATATATTGAATAACGGAATAAAAATTCGATTTTTAAATATAGGAAGCAATTATAAAAATATGATTTTTATTTTAGAGACATCAGCAAATATAAAAATGTGTGATTTTTATATATGTAGTGGCTACGGGCAACGAAGATGACGAAGATGCGATAACGAGGAAGACTTCTACATTTGGAGTGCCGTGGAGCTAGGATAGCTTTATGTGAGAATTTCTCACCTTTCAATTTATTTTTCTAGTTATATATATATATACTAGGATGAAGACGGTGCTTAGTAGCACCCGACACAATCGTCCACAGACCATGGACTTGTTTGTTTGGCTGTGTTGTTAGTTAGATGGTTTGAGTTGATTTGAATTGTTTGGTGAAATGAAATTGATATGATTGATGTGTGAATGGCGTGGGCCTTCACTAGACCGGGGATAAGGCTAGGCCTCGTCCCGTTTCTAGTATCGTGCCGTTATGCCGCCGAAATTTTCTAAAATGTGTTAGAAAAATAAAAATATCATTTTATTTAAAGAATGAACTTAATAGAAATTCATATGTTGGAATAAAATGTTTTATCGTTAAAAATATAATTTTTAACGTGAATGTGAATAAATAAATATTCATTTATAAACCAGACGGTTTGTTTATGTACACCTATTTGAAGGACATTGATTGGGACGATAAATTTTACACATCGCCCAACTGCACGAATAAAATATTTGTTTGATTGTTTGAAACCCCACACAGGTGTTGGGATGAAACTTGAAGTTCACTCATCCTGATTGATTAAATATGTCGATCGATTGATTGACAAGCTGCTATAAGCGTTAAATGTCTATATTTGTTGCTTATACAGTGTAGTGCACTTTGGTTGATGGTTGATTATTTTTCAATGCTATTATATACATGTGTTGTATGAAAATCCATATAATTAACATTATATGGTGATTGATTGGGCCTCATTCCAATTTAGAAAATAAAGAATATTATAAAATAAAAGTTCATGTGTTGACAGTACTCATCCATTGAGATTGGTCATGTGTTGAACGAAATATTTTGATAATAAAATTTACATATTTATCAATATAAAATAAAAGTTCATGTGTTGACAGTACTCATCCATTGAGATTGGTCATGTGTTGAACGAAATATTTTGATAATAAAATTTACATCTTTATCAATATAAAATAACGGTTCATGTGTTGACAGTACTCATCCATTGAGATTGGTCATGTGTTGAACGAAATATTTTGATAATAAAATTTACATCTTTATCAATATAAAATAACGGTTCATGTGTTGACAGTACTCATCCTTTGAGATTGGTCATGTGTTGAACGAAATATTTTGATAATAACAACTATTTTGAAAAAGAAATATTTGAAATAAAATATTTGAAATAGAAATTTATGAAGCCGTGTTGATTAGATTGACGCCATTTTGACGTAAACGATATTTATATCGATTTTATTCATTTTGAAATGAATTGAATATATAACGATTTCGAAATGAATTGAATATATAACGATTTCGAAATGAATTGAATATATAACGATTTCGAAATGAATTGAATATATAACGATTTCGAAATGAATTGAATATATAACGATTTCGAAATGAATTGAATTGAAAACGAATTCAAATTGAATTGAAAGCGAATTGAAATGAATCCAAATTGAATTGAAATTTGAATTGAAAAGAAATGAATTTTAAAACGAATTTATAAAGAAGAATTCAATTTTGATTTGAATTGAAATGGAAGTTGAAATTGCTTTTGAAACGAATTTTAAAACTATTTATATAATTCGTTTTAAATAGAAATCGACGAAATATATATTATATATATTATATATATAATATAATGGCCTGAATAGAACGCGCCGCGCCGCGGCAGTTCGTGAATTTCGACCATTTATTTCAAACGGACATTACGGGAGATCCGACCGTCGGATTCTCCTAAAACCGGAACCGTTGGGTTCGTATCGAAAAGAGCTTTCTAATGAACATTAGAAATCTGAAATCTAACGGTTGGATTTGGAATTATGTCAAAATCAAATTTGAAAAAGTCGCTGTAAGTGCAGTTCGATGGCCGTTGATGGAAATCGGCTGTACGGGCCTTAATAAAATTATTAAAAATAGTAATAATTTATGTAAAATCATAGGAAATGATTTAGAAAGAATTGGGATGAAAAACTCCATATTTGAAAAGATAAAAATAGATTTTTATCGAAATGAACTAGTTTTGAACTAGAATTGTAATTCTATTTATTTTTAAATAAATAAATTGAATTCGAAAAGGGTTTTAAAAATAACCAAAATTTCCAATGATTGCATTGGAGTGGGTTTGAATCGAAATTGTCTTCGGAATATTTCGATGTTGGAATTCGGGATTATACAGATGTTGTTATGGAAATTTGAAAGATGTAGATATTTATGTCGTTATATCCAATACGACATTTGTTAATCGTAGAATTTGATATTGAATATAAGCCGATATATTTTCTATTCAGAGCCTTATATTGAATATCAAATGTGATTTGGGTTTGTCGTGAATGGTGTCTTCACTAACACTGTTCTTGAACCCAGTTGAGAAAAGATTAAATCTTTTTATTTAGATTTAATGAAGTGTACCAATTTAATAATATTTAATTGGTATTGAATCGATATTGATTTTTGGGTTTATCGTGAACAGTGTTTTAAATAACACTCGTTCGTTAACCCGATAATTAATGAATGTGATTTTGGGTTTATCGTGAACCGTGTTTTAAATGACACTGATTCTTTAACCCAGTCGAAGACTAAAACTAAGTGGGGTTTTAATGAATCTTTAATTAGATTGAAATGATCGAAAATGGAGTATCACCAGTTTTGCTCCAGGCGATAGTTAAATCTTTAATTAGATTTGAACATGAAATGGTAATTGAATTTACCGATAACACTGTGGTGTTAGATATGAAGTATTACCAGTTTTACTTCATGGGATGAATAGGTTGGGATTGGGAAATTAAAACAAATGATTACTTCGGTAAGGTTCGCTAATCCCGACTAGTTTTGAATTGATATTCAAAAATAGATTAAAGAATAAATTCAAGAAGTTTATCTTGGATAAAATTAATGGGAACCTTTCCCTATGAACGTGAAATTTAGAAACTAACTGTCGGTTAGCCAAGCAGAATGGTTTTCTGAATATTGATCTGATGTTGGTTTCGGCCTTCGGGGTTAATATTTGGGGAATTATTCTCTTGATTAATTTACGGTTAGTGACTAATGAATTGGAATGAGGCGTATGTTGTGTTTGTGTAACACTTATTTAAAATATACGCGAGTTATTCGGAAAGACCGGGTTTATCCCATTATGAATAACTGATACGACGATAAGTCGAAGATGAAGACGATGGTCGAAGACCGGAGGTCTTCACGTCGTTTGGGTAATTACTGATGATCTTGATTGGGATGTACACCCAAGAAGATGGAAACAGTTAGTGATCGTCCAGACGTACTTGGAGATCGATGGATATGCGAGGTACTAGGTGCCTCCGGTTTCGTTCAGCCCCAGAACGGACTTGTAAATGGACTGTGTGTCTGACATTGGATTTTAGTCCGTGTGATTGATCTCTATTAAATATATATCTGTTTGGCGACGGAGAATTTATTCTCTTGCTTAACGCCCTTCTCTGAGACGTACGAGCTCAGGGGTTATATATTGATGGATATCAAACGCATGGAGTGAATTGCCTGTGTGGCATGCCTAAGTGGAAATTGATCGAGGCTTCTGTTGAAAAGCAAAGTCTTGTGGTGATGATCAAAGCACGGCCTTTGTGGCGTAGCTTTGTGTAACGTTTACTTCACTAGTTTCACACCTGGTATGAACCAAAAACGGGAGACGGACCTCAGGGAGGGCATGCGTTTCCTTCTAGCTAAAAAGTGGCGTCAGTGGTTTTACACGCCCTGACGAGTTTGACTTATGTGGTTGTTGCTGTTGCGAGGCGCCTCGGTTTGATCGGACGATCCGGGTCCGATGGAGTCATTCGTTGGCTCATTGACGCCCCAAAGGGCGGGGAGACGTATTGTTCAGGCATAATAATCCACATCGGTGGACCGGCCCTGTCGCTCCAAGGCTTGCCTGCGCGCTTGCCTAAGACACGGGCTAGAGCGTCTCGAATCGGTAGAGGACGATCCCTGGCCTCGTTTCATAGACGGAAATCCAATTTCCAAATACGTGACATTTGCGGTTTTATTTGTAAACCTATATATGGCGACATGATATATGGTACCCATGCCGCCTATGATTGATACTTATGATTTGAAGTTGTTTTATACACTATGCACTTATAATAGTATCAAACGATTTGTTTTAAACGTATCAAGCATTCTTTGGCTGTTATAAGGGAAAACCCTATCCTCGGCTGCGTTGCATTGTGTGATGGGACCTGGGTCTTATAACAGCTTCATTTTTCTTTATTTAGCATTGCGCTGTTTGTTTTATGCACTGGTATTCTTGGGAGGAAACCCGTTCCGTGTTATACGGCGTGGTCCCTTGATTTACCTAACTTTTAAAATAAAGAATAATAACTGTTTTAGTTCTCACACCAGTCACATGACTGACCTGGAGTTTATTGTTTCAACCTAAACTCTAGGTGCCCCTATTTTCGACACGGGCAGCTAGTAGTTTTGGTTTTGCAGATTTATATTCACAGGATCCTGGTTTACAGCTGGAATGATATCCGGAAAGCTTTGTATCCGTATATCTCTTCTAGTTGTGTATTGTATTATTTTCCGCTGCTATGTATTTAAATGTAATTTAAATCTCTGATATTTCTGTGTAATATTCATTTATACTCTGTATATTCTTGTAATCTGGTGCATTGTTGTAATAACCATGAAATGTTCTTCTGTATGAGTTCTGTTGTGGCTTGTTCTCGAACTATCCGACACTTTCCTTTACGGGGAAGTTACGGGTTTTCACAATCTATGAATTGATATAAGAATTACCGGTTTATGTTGCTAGATTAGATCCTATGGTTATTCGATTGAAAATACACTTACCATGATGTAGATCTAGGTGAAAATGACTAGAAATGATGAAAATAAGATCAAACAGCCCAAAAACTTGATTTAATCCGTGTGAGAGATGCTTATCACTCACTAATTCTTCGAATTAACTCGAAATCACTAAATTTCCAATCCAGACGGCAAAGAATGAACTTCAAACCTCTCGATTTGATGCAATCTCTCTTCATTTGATTTAGGTCTAGCTTTGCTTTATGTAGATCTTCAATCTTCTTTCTTAGATCTAGAATTTAATGGTGGAATGGTGTATTTAATTGAGAAAGGAGGATCACGAGCTCAACCAATGAGAGAATGAAGAAAGTAAACTATTCTCCATGCCGCTAACCCCCTATTTATAGTCCCACACCATCCCACTAATGAGCCACACAAATAAGCCTACTAATGACTAGCCAAACCCGAACAGATATTGTGCAGCACTAAAACAACAATTCCTTCCAAACCACTGAACCAAATCTTTTATATGACCACTCTACGGAATTGGCAACGCCATTTCCTTTCCAATGAAATCGATCTCAGCACCCAATTCGATCCCAGTCAAAATTTATCCCCTTTACCAAACTAACAAGGGAAAATGGTCCTAAATAAAATTAGTAAAAATTATGGACATGTCTCACATCCCCATAATCAACATATAAAAATACGAGAATGAACCAACTTTAGGGAATTAAATAAAAGCATTTTACGAGCCTCCGATACGTAAAATGCGGGTTGTTACAAAACAATCTATTGATTTTGATGGAGATGAGTGGATTTTACCAACAAATAGCTAATCTAGAAATTAAACTAGATAATGCAAACGCAAGCTGTAAACTTAGGAATTTTCTTTCAGGCATATTCCTAACATATCGATGTTTAAGCTTCCTAAAGCCACAACTAAGCCTGAAGCTTCAATGTCTGATAAATATCCCCATTTGAGAAACCCTCCTCGTGGGTTAGACAAATCAGCTGTTAGCAGGTGGTGCTGAAAAGTAAAAGTTGAAATGAATTTTTTTATGACAAAGAACGTGATGAAGGCATGCTTCGACGTATTAGCTATTATATTTCGAAAATCCAGTAATTACAGGAGTAGAGAGATAACTTATGAAATAATGTCTTTGATTTAAAAAAAAGACTCTAAGAGCTACATGTAGATCTTACAACAATGCTCTAAAATTTCAAACCAAATCTAACATAGTCTTGATGAGATCAGAGAGAAGGAACAAAACCTAAAAGAGCTTTTATGTATTGCAGTCCCTCATGAGATCATTCCTCCCTTACCCAATGTTGAGGAAGGGTAGGATATTTGACGTATTTGTGACATTAATGTTTAACTCTTTGTATCATGACAATTAATGAAATAGCTTTGTAAATGAATTTGTAAATTGCGTAGATATCACCTGATATGTGATCTTCTTTTGTATTTAGAACATCCTTCTTTTGGAGACCTGCTGCATTATTCTGCATAAAGCTTAAAACATAATGTTTAATTTAGGCTTCTACTAATATTAAGATGTATGTAATAACTTGCTCGGTTTATATAAGCCACTATTTGGTTCATAACCAAGAATTTGTACTTGTGACAAGTTAATGCAACCAGTTGCATTTTATATTTTACCAGAATAGCACATACTACTCCTACATATTTAGTCTTAGAACATCCCCCTGTGTGAGATATGTGAAACCTTGACCTTGCGTACGAAGGTTTTACTGTAGAGGCTCAAAGATACCAACTCAAGTATCGTATTTGCGAATCCTTTTTCAAAAATGGGAGTTATAGTCTTAAGACCCAAATTATGGTATTTAAAGTAGAAAATCAGAATTCCTTCTTCGGAAGTATAGTTAGGAGCTTTGTGGTCCATGCTCAAGCATTTTAATTAGGAGACTAGGAATCCCTTTTTAGTAATAATAGAATAAAAGAAATCCAGAAATTCACTTCTGAAGATAATAGTAGTCCCGAACCAAACCTAGATTCGGGTATTTAACAGAAGATCGGGAATCCACTTCTGGTATTTAAATAAAATCCCCGAACCAAACCCAAACTTGGGTATTTGATAGAAGACCATAAATCCACCTCTGGTATTAATAGAAGTCCCGAACCATAACCCAGATTCAGGTATTTGATAAAAGACTAGAAATCCACTTCTGGTATTTATAGTTTTGTTGCCTGCCCCATGCTTATACATTAAAGAAGAGGTTGTATGTGCTTTTTGTGCTCTTCTTTCGAGCTTTTATTCTCTTTCCATGGGATATTGGTGTAAATAGAGGCGACTTCATGCTTAGAGCGCTCCTTCAGAGCTTTGTCCCCATTTGCAGCATTAGATGTCAGCAAAGGATGTACGTGCTTACTAAGCCACTCTCTGGGCTTTTGATTGTCAAAGTAGAGAATGTACATGCTTTTTAGTTACTACTTAGGCTTATGTGTCCTGTGCGCTTGGCTAGCTTATTCTCAAGCAGGGTCCAAGGACTTACCCTCCCTCCCTTTAGGAGTCCCCTTATCCTGACCATCGTAGGCAGTGATAAGAGGTTAAATGATTTGATCTGGCCCTCGAGGCACGGCTAAAGGCTTACTCTTCTGATGCTCTACCCTAGCCATCGTAGGCACTGATACAGGTTCACTCACCACCCCCTCCAATGGGTGCCTTAACCTAGCCATTGTAGATGCAGATAAGGGTTTTCAATGCTTTACCCTGGACCTGTCTGATTTGGACACGGATAAAGGTTTACACTCAACCCTTCTAAGGGGTTCCTTATCCAAGCCATCGTAGGCAGGAGTAAGGGTTTTAGCTTCTCTATCATGAGGGTGGAGGCTTACACTTTTGATGCTTTAACCTGCTCCTTTCGGGATTGGACATGGATAAAGCCTTACCCACCACCCCCTTCCGAGGGGTGCCTTGCCCTAGCCATCTTGGCGGTGACAAGGGTTTTCTACCATCGTAGGTAGCTTCACCAATTTTAGGAAGTTCCAAATTTGAAGGAGTTAGGTACTCCAGTCCATGTAGATATTCTTTCCACAAGAAATCCTTTATTGTAGTTGGATAAGTTTTCTTTACATATTTATATAGCTGGCCTTGATTAAATAACTTGATGACCATTTCTTCAAGGACTTTGCAATGATTGGTCTCATGTCCATTCATCGTATGATAGTAGCAGTAGGGTCCTCCCAATTTAACTTCATTCTTGGGTTTCTTCTTTAGCAATGGACAAAAGTTAAGCTCATGCTTGGTTAGGAAGTAGATATTTTCTATTAATGTTGTAAGCTTGCATTTTTTAGGTAATCTTGACTCGAAGATACCTTTCACCATTGGGATTTAGTCCTTTTGTTACTCAGTTTTTTTTACTTCTTTCTTATCCTCAAGTTTTCTTTTTTACTATGCCTTGAGACTGAGATGTAACCTTCTCAACCCATTCTAAGGTAAAGTGATTGAAATCCTCCACTATCATTTGCCAAAATATGGTACCTTTAGCCAGTGCATGGATGGCATTTTTTATGTGAGTGAGTAGTTTATATTCCTTTGATGTAGAACTAGTTAAATAAAAGATTGGAGTTAGTCCTATATAGAAAGGGTTAATGCTCCAACAGTCAAGGTCATAAGGTTCTGCTTCTTTATCCTTGTTCTTGATTCACAAGATTTCTAATCTAAGCCTTTGCTTTTCAATAATTTTTGGATCACTGATGCCTGACGTAGTTTTTCGAGATTTTGAAGAACCATATAGTAACCCTTTATCCATGATCTTGCTTCTTCAATGCTTAGTCCAATCCGGGACGGAACAGTCAGGGATGTGGTAGGTTATATAAGGATTGGAGGTTCAAGCCCTCCTTCTAGCTCTAAAATGTTAACGATATTTTTCGACAACAACGGAATTAGGATTAAGGATATGGATCTAAAGGAATTAAGGGATTATTTAGTTCGCACAATCTTGATTTAGTTCACCGTTTCCTAGATATCAAGGTCTTAGGCCTGAAGATTAGTTACTGTTCCTTCAAAAGGTGAGTACCATGCTTACGAGGCTCAAGAATCAACAATTACCATAGGATTAGGGTTCCCTAAGCGAAATGCAAGTTAGGAAGCTAATGACTTGCGGTAGGGTGTTTTGTTATTGAGGCTTAAGTTGAAGCTTTGCCATGGGGAAGCAATGAGAGAATAAGTGACAAGTGATAAGGAAATTCATGTAATTAATGACAAGTGTTGATTCTCGCTTTATTGATCATTTGCATGAGTACATAAGTGATTACAAGTAAAATCACCAAATTGATTCACAAATTAGGGTTTCCTCTCTAAGAATTGAATACAAGATTGTGGAATGAGGAAAAGTCCCTTAAAATGAGAACCATATGGTCTTATTTATAGATAAATTGGACCTCTTTTGGTTGCAGTCAGTAGAAGCCCTGTTTAGAGCACTTTCGGCTTCAGTGATACCATTCGGTGTCGGCCTCGGCCCGTATCAGTGGCTCTTAGTGTGATTTCTGTGTTACGGTCTTCCTTCAACTATAGGTGTTGTTATCAGCTCCCTTTTCCTTATGTATTTGGTGCTGCCTACATGAAATGTATTGACACCAAGAAAATTGGTATGGATAGCTCCTTTAGCTAATTTCGGTTTCAACAGCAAATCTTTGTTCCGATAGCAACTATTCTGATAGCAAGTTCCAGGCTTTGCCCTGCTTTAGTGGCTTTCAAGTATTATCTTTAACCCTTTTTTGGTGTCAGTATCGACACTAAGTGTGTTAATGTGGATGACCCTTCTATCTCATGAGCCTTGTCTTACTTCGATAATCATTGATTCTGGTACCGACTTTGCGCTAGCATGGTTTCAGAATACCTCCTAATGACCTCGAAGATGCTCCCTGGTAACGTATTGTTACCAAGTGTATGGGTATCTATATCCCTTTTCTCTAACCCAACTTGGTCTCATGCTTTCTTTTTTACGGCCCTGGGTTTCAATATTGGATAGTATGCTTTTCGAAGTGAGATCAGGTTGATTGCTTTCTCTATCGTTATTGCCATTACCCTGATTTTCACTTTTCCTTTGTGTTGGTTTTGGTGTCACCTTGTCTCTATCTTCCTTGTATCGGTGCTAAGCCTCTGCTTCCTTCATTGGTACCGATAACATATGGACCAGATCTCTCTTCTCCTGCTATTGGTATTGGCTGTTTTGATGTCTCAGTGTCGATCCTGTGCTTCTGAGATATTCTTTTGGTGCTAGTTATGCTCCAATACCCCTTCACTTCTATCTAGTTTTGGTGTCGAAATACGGTAGTAACACCATGTTCTTAATTTATTTTCTCATTTTTGGCATAATTACGGTAAATTTGAATATAATTAGGTTATATCCCCTTTTACTTTCCAAAAAAATTCTATATTCATTTCATTCTAAATCTGAAAGGAAATTTTTAATAAATAGTATGGAAATTCTAAGATTTACTATTAACTACAAATTTGTTGTCCATAATATTAATTATACAATGTCATGTCAACATGTGTCATAATTATCAAGTTGCCTATTTTCAGTCCAATCTTCTTGATTTTTACAATTTTGGTATTGCATGTTTATTTAACCCTAATTTATCAAATCCTTTTTGTTTATACTTCCAACTGGATTTTTATTTTATTGTGCGCAAACATAAAGGTTTATAGTCAGTCTCGTAAATCTAGATGCACAATTCAGTTGTATACATATGCCAACATTTCAGATTTACGCTTATTTTGCACATAACTAAAATTCAATATAAAACTGTAAAATCCGACGCATAAAAGGTAGAATAGAGGATTTAGAGAGTATCGTATTAATCTTATAGGGATCAAACGATATCATATACCATTATATAAAAATATAAATTAAATCCACTCATATTGATTTTTCTCCAACTCCTGAATCGGATTTAGTTTTATCCTTCATGGTCTCTCTGTTTGAATCTACCACTATAATTACCATGAATTTATGAATTTGATTCTAAGAGAATGAAAAGAATAATATTATATTCAGATTCACGGAATTTACATCATACGGATGGGAAATCTGGGCACCTATAGCCTAAATCAACATTTTTTATCTCCAAATCTTGGATCAGAAATACTAGACCTAAAATATTTTATTTTTGAAGAGTTTGAAGGAGATAGGAAATGGTAGATTCAGCATCTTCTCAGAAAATATGAGTCTGTCCTAAGCCCTGTAGGCTTATTTATAGATGTCTGGATAAACCATGTTCATCTGATTAAAGCCTAAATAGATTACACCATTTAAATCAAACCAGAGCCAAAACCCCATTTTTTTTAAAGTTTAGATCGGCATGGCCGACATACGCATCGACCCATGGGTCGACCCACAGCGTTTTAATTAAATCGTTGGGTCTTCGTTCGATTCGTGGTTTATTTCTGGGTTCTTTTGAATGATTATTTATTTATTTCTAAACCCATTTTATTTTTTCTGTATTTTATAATATTCTCTTCAAAATTTGGACATACGTTTGAATTTCAAATTCAAGCATACATGTATATACTTGCGTACATTTTCACTAAATTTCAAACGTTAATAATTTTCTCATGCTAAATTCATTTATGACATATTATATATGAAAATTAATCAGAAAACTATCACAGGCGCAATGGTATACGTTTCGAAGACAAATTCTAACAATCCCAAAATGTCTATTTTCGTTAGTAATTATTTCTGTAATTATTCCAAATATTTTTATTATTAAAAATGCAAGGTGTTACAATGTATCAGTCCACAAACTCAAAACATACACTATACAGGTTCACTACATCAAATCACAAATTCAATACAGCATATCATATTGTTATTAGAAAACATATCCGTATTCAACATAGCTCACAACACAGTTGAAATGCATAATATATTTATACAACAATGATACAAATATAATAAGTTTTCGTTGTTTCCTAATTTAGTCTCAATCTCTTTATCATTTTCTTCAATAAAAGCAAATGCTTCTATTAAAACATTTGATTCATCTTTAACCATCGTAAATCAATATCATCAATTATTATTATTTCATCATTTTGCTCTACATCTGTTTAGTACGTTGCATCATATGGAAAAATAATTCCTTCAAATGTAAACCTAGCCTTTGTTTTACTTATAGGAGACCAATATGTTTTATCTCTTTTTAAGGATAGATGTGGAGAAAAATAAACTTTTAGTGCTTGCTTGGCTAAAATGAAAAATCATACTTATGGTAATGTGATGTGTGCCTTATTTCTATAAGCTTGCTATCTTTGTGCACATTGATTTCAATACTAGAAATATTGCAAAACCCATTGCACTTGAATAAAAATAACCGTTTCAGCAGGTTGTACATGATATGTCAACTCTAAAACCTGTGTTAAGGCACCATAAAAGTATTTTATATGCTCATATGGATCCTCGCCACCTTTGACAAATACGACACTATTACATGTTAATTTTCAAGTACCATGGTCTTTAGTGTTGAATTTAAATCCATTGATGAAGAATATCGGATAGGTCTTGGCATTTCCTTTTGGTCCCAGCGTAAGATGTTGTAATCTTCGTCATCGACATAGTTTATTGGATCGTAAACATATTTCAAAGGCGATTTAGCAAATTCTTTACAAAGATTGCCAGATGGATGCTGCGATTCATAAATACTGCAAACATATACGAGTTTATTATTATTCAATAAATGAAGAGATATAACTAAAATAAATATGAAAATTTATATACCTAACAAATGATGTAACTTCAACATAATTTAGATGAACATATGTGTGTGCTACATAGTAATCTCTATCGTATAACCATATTTCCACATATTTTTCAATAGATCGCCCATGTTGTATAAAAATATATAACACTGTTGGACAAAAATCTTATTCAACGGCTTCATCATTACGAGGACCGCTTTCAGATGATAAATTCACATGGTCACTGAAGTAATGAGAAAAAGAACGAAACTTCTTCTTTAAGATAAGGTTTGCAAATCGAATCTTCAATTTGTGCTTTTTGTCATGCTTTTTTCTTCAAATAATTCAAATACCTATTACAAAGTTAATTTAGTTTATATGTACTTACATAAATTAGAATTTCAATCTAAAATAAATTTTACTGATATTTTCTAATTGTAGTGAAAATTTTGTTAATTTGAGCGGAAGTGTAATTGATCAGGATCTAGTATTGTCTATTTAGATACCAATGAATCTCAACACAAAAGAATAGGAATCAATTATGCAGCCTCACAGAAACAATAGAAGAAATAAGAGACACAGAAGATTTAATGTGATTCAGATATGAATATCCTACATCCATGAAGACCCAACAACTTCTTTTATTCTTTCTTTATAAGAGGGTGTACAATAAGAGATGAATACAAAACACTCAATATATATTTCTCACCCTATTATTTATACAGAAATAGGGATCTTATTGACTATATGAAGAAGAGAGCATTATTGGCTTGTTGTCAAAAAGATGGCAAATGCCTCCCTGTTTATAAGAGGGAGGATGAACAGTTGCCTAAATAAGCATGAGAAGTTTCCGGATTTCCTTGATTTGGTATCAATGCAAATCTTGCATATTTATGATAGTTTCCCCATATACATATATTTGATTGATTGCTCCAATCAAATAATATAAGTTCTCATTCCATCCAAATTTGTTTCCACATATACCAAGATTTGATTGATTAATCAAATCAAATATCTCTCCCATATCTTTTTAATTTATTACCCATAATTAATTGATTACAAGAATCAATTAAAATTTTCTCTATAATTGGCATAAATTTAAATCGTCCAATTTTAACATTCCACTTCGATTTAAATATATTCATCTGTTAACAGAATTAGTTGTTGGGTCAGCGTCCCATGGCGCTCAAGTAGCAGGAAGCAAACAAATCAAGTTTGAGCAATGCTCAAACTCCCCTTTTGGCAGTGACCTTGTCATCGTACTTGAAGGATTATCCAAAGCACTCACCTTCACCAATTTGATCTTGTTTCGTTCTTCTTCAAGCATAAAAAAACTTTTAACATCAATGTGCTCCATCCTTGAACTATAAGCTTGATTCTCCACAAGATGAATCGCACTCTGACTATATGAAAATAGTTCTACTGTCCGCTGCGTCATTGAAAGATCATCCAACAACTAAAGTGTAATCCTTCCTTTGTTACTTCCACAATCGATATCAACTCTGCTTCGGTAGTCGAAAAAACAACGATGGATTGCAGCTTTAATCTCCATGAAATCGAGCCTATGCCAAGTGTAAAAACATAGCTCGACACTGACTTTCTAGCATCTCTATCCCCAACATAATCAGAGTCACAGTACCCTCTAAAAAAGATGTCACCGTCTACTCCACCATATAACAAGCCCACCGAAGAAGTGCCTTAAAGATATCTAAGAATCCACTTCACTGCTTGCCAATGTTCTTTGCCTGGGTTAGACGCTCGCAACATCCGCTGCATGGGCCAAATCTGGTCTTGTGCACATCATTGCACATATAAGACTACCAATGACACTAGAATAAGGTATACTAGCCATATATATCTTATCTTCTTCTGATGTAGGAGATTGGTCTTTCAACAACTTAAAATGAGAGCCTAATGGAGTGCCAACCGATTTGGCTTTCTCCATTCCAGATCGAGCGAGGACTTTATCGATGTATTGCGCCTGAGCAAGCCTTAACTCTCTCCGCTTCGTACCCCTGCTTATTTCCATACCCAATATTCTTTGTGTGTAACGCCCCGAGATTTCGGACCAATAAAAATTTCCGAAAATCTCGTGCATCCCAAAAACAAACAATGACAGCTACCATTTTATTTTACAACATTTATAAATGCCCTGGATGATTTTTTTAATAAAGATAATATAAATTTCATTTGTCCGAGTATGAATTTAAACACAATTACAGTAAATCTATCATTGTGCAACTCTGAAGAGATGGACATCGATATTCTTTCCTGCGCACTCGATACACTAGATTTTCATGCTAGTCAAAACTTAAAATTTCCAATTCAAATCACTCTTACATAATTTATTATAATTTTACAATATTTTCCCATATTTTTAAAACATTAAAAATAGCTATTTATGGTTACGGTCGATAACTGCACTTATAACGTTCTTTTTCGAAACATTTTGAAACATAACTTGAAAATTATACCCCGAAATAAAAAATCTTCTTTCACTTATTTGAAAGCTTTTGTCAATATAAATCAAACATTCTTCGTTTGGTGGAAATTTGATATAGATTCCAAAAGTTATAAGCGTTTAAAGTTTATATCTTAAATACACGAATTGCCATCTTATGATAGTGCTATTTTGACTGAAATAAAAATTATTCTCTGATACGTTAAAAATACCTTAGATAAAGGTTATATACTGTGAAAACCCGTAACTTCCCCGTAAAGGAAAGCGGCGGATAGTTCGAGAACAAGCCACAACATAACGAAGACGAAAGAACATTTCATTGTATATTACAACAATGCATCAGATTACAAGAATATACAGAGTATAAATGAATATTACATTCGATAAATATCAGAGATTACAATACATTGTACAGCAGTGGAAAATAATACAATACACAACTAGAAGAAGATATACGGATACAAAGCTTTCCGGATATCGGTCTAGCTGTAAACCAGGATCCTGTGAATAAAAATCTGCAAAACCAAAACTACTAGCTGCCCGTGTCAAAATAAGGGCACCCAGAGTTTAGGTTAAAACAATAAACTCCAGGTCAGTCATGTGACTGGTGTGAGAACTAAAACAGTTATTATTCTTTATTTTAAAGGTTAGGTAAATCAAGGGACCACGCCGTATAACACGGAACGGGTTTCCTCCCAAGAATACCAGTGCATAAAACAAACAGCGCAATGCTAAATAAAGAAAAATGAAGCTGTTATAAGACCCAGGTCCTATCACACAATGCAACGCAAGCCGGGGGATAGGGTTTTCCCTTATAACAGCCAAAGAATGCTTGATACGTTTAAAACAAATCATTTGATACTATAATAAATGCATAGTGTATATAAAACAACTTCAAATCATAAGTATCAATCATAGGCGGCATGGGTACCATATATCATGTCGCCATACTAGTTCTACAATTAAAACCGCAAATGTCACGTATTTGGAAATTGGATTTCCATCTATGAACCGAGGCAAAAGATAGTCCTCAACCGATTCGAGACTCTCTAGCCCGAGCCTCAGGATCAGAGCTCGAGTGACCCTTGGAGCGACAGGGCCGATCCACCGATGTGGATTAAAATGCCTGAACACTACGTTTCCCCAGTGTAAATGAGCCAACCAAATGACTCCATTGGTTCGAGAACGACCGATCAATCTGAGGCGCCTCGCAACAGCAACAACCACATAAGTCAAACTCGTCAGGGCGTGTAAAACCACTGACGCCACTTCTAACTAGAAAGAAACGCATGCCCTCCCTGAGGTCCGTCTACTGTTTTTGGTTCATACCGGGTGTGAAACTCGCGAAGTAAACGTTACACAAAGCTACGCCACAAAGGCCGTGCTTTGATCATCACCACAAGACTTTGTTTTCAACAGAAGCCTCGATCAATTGCCACTTAGGCATGCCACACAGGCAATTCACTCCATGCGTTTGATATCCATCAATATATAACCCCTGAGCTCGTACGTCTCAGAGAAGGGCGTTAAGCAAGAGAATAAATTCTCCGCCGCCAAACAGATATATATTTAATAGAGATCAATCACACGGACTAAAATCCAATGTCAGACACACAGTCCATTTACAAGTCCGTTCTGGGTCTGAACGAAACCGGAGGCACCTGGTACCCCGCATATCCATCGATCTCCAAGTACGTCTGGACGATCACCAACTGTTTCCATTTTCTTGGGTGTACAGCCCAATCAAGATCATCAGTAATTACCCAAACGACGTGAAGACCTCCGGTCTTCGACCATCGTCTTCATCTTCGACTTATCGTCGTATCAGTTATTCAGAATGGGATAAACCCGGTCTTTCCGAATAACTCGTGTATATTTTAAATAAGTGTTACACAAACACAACATACGCCTCATTCCAATTCATCAGTCACTAACCGTAAATTAATCAAGAGAATAATTTCCCAAATATTAACCCCGAAGGCCGAAACCAACATCAGATCAATATCCAGAAAACCATTCTGCTTGGCTAATCGACAGTTAGTTTCTAAATTTCACATTCATAGGGAAAGGTTCCCATTAATTTTATCCAAGATAAATTCCTTGAATTTATTCTTTAATCTACTTTTGAATATCAATTCAAATTAGTCGGGATTAACGAAACTTACCAAAGTAACCATTTGTTTTAATTTCCCAATCCCAACCTATTCATCCCATGAAGTAAAACGGGTCTTACTTCATATCTAACACCACGGTGTTACCGGTAAATTCAATTACCATTTCACGTTCAAATCTAATTAAAGATTTAACTATCGCCTGGAGCAAAACTGGTGATACTCCATTCTCGATTATTTCAATCTAATTAAAGATTCATTAAAACTCCACTTAGTTTTAATCTTTGACTGGGTTAAAGAATCAGTGTCATTTAAAAACACGGTTCACGGTAAACCCAAAATCACCTTCCATTAATTATCGGGTTCAAGAACAAGTGTTATTTAAAAACACTGTTCACGATAAACCCAAAAATCAATATCAATTCAATTCCAATTAAATATTATTTAATTGGTACACTTCATTAAATCTAAATAAAAAAAGATTTAATCTTTTCTCAACTGGGTTCAAGAACAGTGTTAATGAAGGCACCATTCACGACAAACCCAAATCAACTTGATATTAAACACAAGGCTCTGAATAGAAAATATACCGGCTTATATTCAATATCAAATTCCATGACTAACAAATATCGTATTGGAAATAACGATATATATATCTATATCTTTCAAATTTCCATAACAACATATGTATAATCACGAAATCCAACATCGAAATATTCCGAAGACAATTTCGATTCAAATCCATTCCAATGCAATCATTGGAAATTCTGGTTATTTTCAAAACCATTTCAAATTCGATTTATTTATTTAAAAATAAATAGAATTTTAATTCTAGTTCAAAACTAGTTCATTTCGATAAAAATCTATTTTTATCTTTTTAAATATGGAGTTTTTCATCCCAAATCTTTCTAAATCATTTCTTATGATTTTACACAAATTATTACTATTTTTAATAATTTTATCAAGGCCCGTACAGTCGATTTCCATCAACGGCCATCGAACTGCACGTACAGCGACCTTTTTAAAATTTGATTTGGACATAATTCCAAATCCAACCGTTAGATTTCAAACTTCTAATATTCGTTAGAAAGCTCTTTTCGATACGAACCCAACGGTTCCTGTTTTACGAGAATCCGACGGTCGGTTCTCCCGCAATATCCGTTCGAAGTCAATGGTCGAAATTCGCGAACTGCCGTGGCGCGGCGCGTTCTATTCAGGCCATTATATAATATATATTTCGTCGATTTCTATTTAAAACGAATTATATAATTAGTTTTAAATTCGTTTCAAAAGCAATTTCTACTTCCATTTCAATTCAAATTGGTTTTCTATTTGAATCAAATTCATTATATATTCAATTGAAATCAAATTCGTTATATATTCAATTCGAATTCGTTTTAGATTCAATTCGAATTCGTTTTCCTTTCAATTCGATTCAAATTTCATTTCAAAATATTCGATTTCGAAATCATTTTTCAATATTCATTTTAAAATGAATAAAATCGATATAAATATCGTTCACGTCAAAATGGCGTCAATCTAATCAACACGGCTTCATATATTTCTATTTTCAAATATTCTATTTCAAATATTTCCTTTTCAAATATTTCCTTTTCAAATATTTCCCTTTCAAATATTTCCCTTTCAAATATTTCTATTATTAAAATATTTCGTTCAACACATGACTAATCTCAACGGATGAGTACTGTCAACACATGAACCTTTATTTTATAATATTCTTTATTTTCTAAATTGGAATGATGCCCAATCAATTACCATATAAAGTTAATCATATGGATTTTCACACATCACACGTACATAATAGCATTGAAAAATAATCAACCATCAACCAAAGTGCACTACACTGTATAAGCATCAAATATAGATATCTAACGCTTATAACAGCCTGTCAATCAATCGATCGACGCATTTAATCAATCAGGATGAGTGAACTTCAAATTTCATCCCAACACCTGTGTGGGGTTTCAAACAATCAAACACAGATTTAGTTGTGCAGTTGGGCGATGTGTAAAATTTATCGACCCAATCAATATCAGTCAAATCAGTGTATATAAACAAATCGGCCGATTTGTTTATAAATATTTATTTATTCACTTTCACGTTAAAAATTATATATTTTAACGATAAAACATTTTATTTTAACACATGGATTTCTATTCAGTTCATTTATTCAATAAATGTCATTTTTATCCTTCTAACATATTTTAGAAAATTTCGGCGGCATAACGGCACGATACTAGAAACGGGACGAGGCCTAGCCTTATCCCCGGTCTAGTGAAGGCCCACGCCATTCACACATCAATTAAATCAATTTCATTTCACCAAACAATTCAATCCAATCAAATAATCTAACTAATTTTTGAAATCAAACAAACAAGTCCATGGTCTGTGGACGATTGTGTCGGGTGCTACTAAGCACCGTCTGCATCCTAGTATATATATATAACTAGAAAATAAAATTAAAGAGTGAGAAGTTCTCACCGATAGCTATCCAATACCACGACTCTTCTTTTGCAGAAGTCTTCGTCGTTCTCGCCTTTTTGTCACCTTCGCTGACTGTAGCCACTACATATATAAAAATCGAATTTTTACTTCGCTATTCGAATATATAAAAATGGAAATTTTCCTTTATTATTCAATATATAAAAATCGAATTTTTACTTTGCTATTCAATATATAAAAATCGAATTTTTACTTTGCTATTCAATATATAAAAATCAAATTTTTACTTCGATGTTCAATATATAAAAATCAAATTTTTACTTCGATGTTCAATATATAAAAATCGAATTTTTACTTCGATGTTCAATATATAAAAATCAAATTTTTACTTAGATGTTCAATATATAAAAATCGAATTTTTACTTCGATGTTCAATATATAAAAATCGAATTTTTACTTCGAGAAATACGATCATTTTGCTTTGAAAAATACGATCTTTTTGATTTTTAAAAATATAAACTTTATTAAATTAAAAAGATTCAATCTTTATCAAATTAAAAATTCCTAGATCTTGTTAAAAATCCTAACTTTCCTACACAAAAATTCGACCTTTTCTACTTAGAAAATCCCGATCTTTCCTTCACTAATCTTACAAAAACTGATTTTACTTTACCTAAATAAATAAAAACGCATCTTTACTAACATAAAGATCGTATTTCCCTAAACTAAAAATCATAGCTTTTAGATTTTGAAGAATCCTAACTGTAAATAAATAAGTTAGGCTAAAAAGTAAAGTAATTAAAACTTACATTGGTTTAGGGAGGGTTGGGGGTGGAATAGGCGGCGGCAGGGGAGTCGACGTCGCGGGTTTGGGGTTCCTTCGCGGAGGATGGCGGCGTGAGCTCGAGAGAAGGAGGGGGGGTGTTTCCGCGTCGGGCTCTGGGCTGGGGGGGCTTCTGCTTGCGGCGGCGCGCCAGGAGGGGGGGAAGGAGGTGGCGGCTACGACGTGGGGGGGGGGGGGAGGGAGGCGACGGGGTTTCGCTAGAGGTGATCTTCGTGGGTATCGGGGCTTCGTTGAGGGGAGCGTTGGAGGGAGGACGGAGGGCTCGCCAATGGGAGGTGGCGCGAGGAGGCGGAGCGTGGCGGAGGGACCCACGATGATGGGTGGTGGCGGCTGCTCCGTCTTCTTTCCTTCTTTTTTTTATTTTTTTTTCTGATTCGTGAAAACAAGAAAGAGGGGGGGGTTTCTGAAAATATATATATTTTATATTTTATTCATTTTATTTTTGTCAAAAAGCAACTTTTTATTTTGACCTCGAAACGAGGCCCACCGCCTGTCGTCCATAGCTAAATACCCCCATTCCGAACACAATGGGATATGTATCGTAAGCTAATTCGATCGTTTCGAATAGTTTCCGTCGAAATCAACATATAACTCTATATATTGAATTTGAACGCGCATTTCATTTTACTGGGGTCACGTACTAACTCTAAAAAATTCTCGAAAAATATTTTCTAGCTTCGTATTGACGATACGGTCCTAACAAAACTAGTTTCGTCGAATTCTGAGACCGTTAGAAAAATGGCCATTTTCCAGTCGATTAAAATCAACTGAAACTGGTCAAACGCGTTTTACTTTGCCACGCTCACATATTGATTCGAAAAATTATGAAATGTGAAACCTAGCAATAATTTGACATCACGGACCCAACAAAACTGGTTTCGTCGAAATCCGAGGTCGTTTGCAAAATTTCAATTTTTAAGGGCCTGAATTCCATAGCGACTATTCGGAATTTTCAACTGGACATATCTTTTGATTCCCGTTATGAAATTTCGATTGGTCGAATTCGCTGGAAAGATATTCTCGATTGGATCCTAATGTTTTTGGTTTCACTAAAATCCAGTTTGTTTTGCACCCGGTACATTCAATTGAAGTTTGAAATCGAATTATCGAACTACCGCGCCAATTTCAATTCTATTTATAATTATATATAAATATTTATATTCTAACGACGACGTATATAATATATACATTCTATTTATATTCAAAATAAATTTCTCGACGATATTATTTAAAATAATTCATTTTAAATAATTAAAATTCGCTAAAATCGCCAAAATAAAAATTTTAAACTGGCCCAGATTTTCGGGTTGTTACAATCTCCCCCACTTAAAACTTTTCGTCCCCGAAAAGGAACAAAGTCGAAAGTGCTTTGATTAATCAACCTTACGTTCGATCTGGCTTCCATTCTCCAACTTTTCAGTATCTGAGAATTTTCAAATTCTTCAAAAATTTGGCTAACACCCTAAATTTTCGAAAAATTTCGCCATAACCTCCCCTGCACCGGGAGCATCGGGGAATTTCAAATAGCTTCCCCGGTCCTTCTAATCTCAAAAAGAAAAAGAAAAAGCCAAGCGGCTAGCCAATAGGCTCATAAAATCATCATCACCCAAACAAAACAGTAAATTATATAGTAAACATGTACCTATTTGTCGGGCAAACAAATTTTATTCTTCGGCTCTAGCCTCTTTGCTATGACCTGTTCAATGTAAGTATATGTATATGCAAGCAAATGCGACCAATTTTCAATACAATTCAATATTTGATGCTATTAGGCATAATGGTTCAAAATTAGCAAACAAATAGGCAAACAACACAAACATCAATCATCTAGTGAATTAGAGTTTCAAATTCATAACTTTGATATATATAAAGAAAATCATGTTTTGATGCCAAATCACAACAATGTATTCTAGCTATATTAGTTTTGGTTCTCACACCAGTCTAATGGAAATATATAGAAAATCACACCTTCGAAACTCGAACATAAATGTTGATAATGCGATTGCTATCATCAATATCATCTTCGGGCGACTAGAGTGTGATGCTATATCTTTCCAATATATTAAAACTTTGAATATACGTTTGCAAGGCGTATATGCATATTCTTTATATACTGAATTATCCAAAATCAATATAAATAAATTATCCAAATACGTGTAAAACGATCTAAATTTCAAAACAGAATTGTTTTCATTTGAAAAATATACTCTCCACACTCGTTCTAGGATACTACTGATCCCATCTCTAACGAGTCATTCTCATTGGATATTGCTAATCCAATATCTGATGAATTCTTTCGTACGGTTCTAATGTGTCTTGTTCTCTGCTTTGTAAACCAAAGCTCTGATACCAACTGTGAAAACCCGTAACTTCCCCGTAAAGGAAAGCGGCGGATAGTTCGAGAACAAGCCACAACAGAACGTAGACGAAAGAACATTTCATTGTATATTACAACAATGCATCAGATTACAAGAATATACAGAGTATAAATGAATATTACATTCGATAAATATCAGAGACTACAATACATTGTACAGCAGCGGAAAATAATACAATACACAACTAGAAGGAGATATACGGATACAAAGCTTTTCGGATATCGTTCCAGCTGTAAACCAGGATCCTGTGAATAAAAATCTGCAAAACCAAAACTACTAGCTGCCCGTGTCAAAATAAGGGCACCCAGAGTTTAGGTTAAAACAATAAACTCCAGGTCAGTCATGTGACTGGTGTGAGAACTAAAACAGTTATTATTCTTTATTTTAAAGGTTAGGTAAATCAAGGGACCACGCCGTATAACACGGAACGGGTTTCCTCCCAAGAATACCAGTGCATAAAACAAACAGCGCAATGCTAAATAAAGAAAAATGAAGCTGTTATAAGACCCAGGTCCTATCACACAATGCAACGCAAGCCGGGGGATAGGGTTTTCCCTTATAACAGCCAAAGAATGCTTGATACGTTTAAAACAAATCATTTGATACTATAATAAGTGCATAGTGTATATAAAACAACTTCAAATCATAAGTATCAATCATAGGCGGCATGGGTACCATATATCATGTCGCCATACTAGTTCTACAATTAAAACCGCAAATGTCACGTATTTGGAAATTGGATTTCCATCTATGAACCGAGGCAAAAGATAGTCCTCAACCGATTCGAGACTCTCTACCCCGAGCCTCAGGATCAGAGCTCGAGTGACCCTTGGAGCGACAGGGCCGGTCCACCGATGTGGATTAAAATGCCTGAACACTACGTTTCCCCACCCTATGGGGTGTAAATGAGCCAACCAAATGACTCCATCGGTTCGAGAACGACCGATCAATCCGAGGCGCCTCGCAACAGCAACAACCACACAAGTCAAACTCGTCAGGGCGTGTAAAACCACTGACGCCACTTCTAACTAGAAAGAAACGCATGCCCTCACTGAGGTCCGTCTCCCGTTTTTGGTTCATACCGGGTGTGAAACTCGCGAAGTAAACGTTACACAAAGCTACGCCACAAAGGTCGTGCTTTGATCATCACCACAAGACTTTGCTTTTCAACAGAAGCCTCGATCAATTGCCACTTAGGCATGCCACACAGGCAATTCACTCCATGCGTTTGATATCCATCAATATATAACCCCTAAGCTCGTACGTCTCAGAGAAGGGCGTTAAGCAAGAGAATAAATTCTCCGCCGCCAAACAGATATATATTTAATAGAGATCAATCACACGGACTAAAATCCAATGTCAGACACACAGTCCATTTACAAGTCCGTTCTGGGTCTGAACGAAACCGGAGGCACCTGGTACCCCGCATATCCATCGATCTCCAAGTACGTCTGGACGATCACCAACTGTTTCCATCTTCTTGGGTGTACAGCCCAATCAAGATCATCAGTAATTACCCAAACGACGTGAAGACCTCCGGTCTTCGACCATCGTCTTCATCTTCGACTTATCGTCATATCAGTTATTCAGAATGGGATAAACCCGGTCTTTCCGAATAACTCGCGTATATTTTAAATAAGTGTTACACAAATACAACATACGCCTCATTCCAATTCATCAGTCACTAACCGTAAATTAAACAAGAGAATAATTTCCCAAATATTAACCCCGAAGGCCGAAACCAACATCAGATCAATATCAGAAAACCATTCTGCTTGGCTAACCGACAGTTAGTTTCTAAATTTCACATTCATAGGGAAAGGTTCCCATTAATTTTATCCAAGATAAATTCCTTGAATTTATTCTTTAATATACTTTTGAATATCAATTCAAATTAGTCGGGATTAACGAAACATACCGAAGTAACCATTTGTTTTAATTTCCCAATCCCAACCTATTCATCCCATGAAGTAAAACGGGTCTTACTTCATATCTAACACCACGGTGTTACCGGTAAATTCAATTACCATTTCACGTTCAAATCTAATTAAAGATTTAACTATCGCCTGGAGCAAAACTGGTGATACTCCATTCTCGATTATTTCAATCTAATTAAAGATTCATTAAAACTCCACTTAGTTTTAATCTTTGACTGGGTTAAAGAATCAGTGTCATTTAAAAACACGGTTCACGGTAAACCCAAAATCACCTTCCATTAATTATCGGGTTCAAGAACAAGTGTTATTTAAAAACACTGTTCACGATAAACCCAAAAATCAATATCAATTCAATTCCAATTAAATATTATTTAATTGGTACACTTCATTAAATCTAAATAAAAAAAGATTTAATCTTTTCTCAATTGGGTTCAAGAACAGTGTTAATGAAGACACCATTCACGGCAAACCCAAATCAACTTGATATTAAACACAAGGCTCTGAATAGAAAATATACCGGCTTATATTCAATATCAAATTCCACGACTAACAAATATCGTATTGGAAATAACGATATATATATATATATATCTATATCTTTCAAATTTCCATAACAACATATGTATAATCACGAAATCCAACATCGAAATATTCCGAAGACAATTTCGATTCAAATCCATTCCAATGCAATCATTAGAAAATCTGGTTATTTTCAAAACCATTTCAAATTCGATTTATTTATTTAAAAATAAATAGAATTTTAATTCTAGTTCAAAACTAGTTCATTTCGATAAAAATCTATTTTTATCTTTTCAAATATGGAGTTTTTCATCCCAATTCTTTCTAAATCATTTCTTATGATTTTACACAAATTATTACTATTTTTAATAATTTTATCAAGGCCCGTACAGACGATTTCCATCAACGGCCATCGAACTGCACTTACAACGACCTTTTTAAAATTTGATTTGGACATAATTCCAAATCCAACCGTTAGATTTCAAATTTCTAATATTTGTTAGAAAGCTCTTTTCGATACGAACCCAACGGTTCCGGTTTTAGGAGAATCCGACGGTCGGATCTCCCGCAATATCCGTTCGAAGTCAATGGTCGAAATTCGCGAACTGCCGCGGCGCGGCGCATTCTATTCAGGCCATTATATAATATATATATAATATATATTTCGTCGATTTCTATTTAAAACGAATTATATAATTAGTTTTAAATTCGTTTCAAAAGCAATTTCAACTTCCATTTCAATTCAAATTGGTTTTCTATTTGAATCAAATTCATTATATATTCAATTGAAATCAAATTCGTTATATATTCAATTCGAATTCGTTTTAGATTCAATTCGAATTCGTTTTCCTTTCAATTCGATTCAAATTTCATTTCAAAATATTCGATTTCGAAATCATTTTTCAATATTCATTTTAAAATGAATAAAATCGATATAAATATCGTTCACGTCAAAATGGCGTCAATCTAATCAACACGGCTTCATATATTTCTATTTTCAAATATTCTATTTCAAATATTTCTTTTTCAAATATTTCCTTTTCAAATATTTCCTTTTCAAATATTTCCCTTTCAAATATTTCTATTATTAAAATATTTCGTTCAACACATGACTAATCTCAACGGATGATTACTGTCAACACATGAACCTTTATTTTATAATATTCTTTATTTTCTAAATTGGAATGAGGCCCAATCAATTACCATATAAAGTTAATCATATGGATTTTCACACATCACACGTACATAATAGCATTGAAAAATAATCAACCATCAACCAAAGTGCACTACACTGTATAAGCATCAAATATAGATATCTAACGCTTATAACAGCCTGTCAATCAATCGATCGACACATTTAATCAATCAGGATGAGTGAGCTTCAAATTTCATCCCAACACCCGTGTGGGGTTTCAAACAATCAAGCACAGATTTAGTTGTGCAGTTGGGCGATGTGTAAAATTTATCGACCCAATCAATATCAGTCAAATCAGTGTATATAAACAAATCGGCCGATTTGTTTATAAATATTTATTTATTCACTTTCACGTTAAAAATTATATATTTTAACGATAAAACATTTTATTTTAACACATGAATTTCTATTCAGTTCATTTATTCAATAAATGTTATTTTTATCCTTCTAACATATTTTAGAAAATTTCGGCGGCATAACGGCACGATACTAGAAACGGGACGAGGCCTAGCCTTATCCCCGGTCTAGTGAAGGCCCATGCCATTCACACATCAATCAAATCAATTTCATTTCACCAAACAATTCAATCCAATCAAATAATCTAACTAATTTTTGAAATCAAACAAACAAGTCCATGGTCTGTGGACGATTGTGTCGGGTGCTACTAAGCACCGTCTGCATCCTAGTATATATATATATAACTAGAAAATAAAATTATAGAGTGAGAAGTTCTCACCGATAGCTATCCAATACCACAACTCTTCTTTTGCAGAAGTCTTCGTCGTTCTCGCCTTTTTGTCACCTTCGCTGACCGTAGCCACTACATATATAAAAATCAAATTTTTACTTCGCTATTCGAATATATAAAAATCGAATTTTTCCTTTATTATTCAATATATAAAAATCGAATTTCTACTTTGCTATTCAACATATAAAAATCGAATTTTTACTTTACTATTCAATATATAAAAATCAAATTTTTACTTCGATGTTCAATATATAAAAATCAAATTTTTACTTCGATGTTCAATATATAAAAATCGAATTTTTACTTCGATGTTCAATATATAAAAATCAAATTTTTACTTAGATGTTCAATATATAAAAATCAAATTTTTACTTCGATGTTCAATATATAAAAATCGAATTTTTACTTCGAGAAATACGATCATTTTGCTTTGAAAAATACGATCTTTTTGATTTTTAAAAATATAAACTTTATTAAATTAAAAAGATTCAATCTTTATCAAATTAAAAATTCCTAGATCTTGTTAAAAATCCTGACTTTCCTACACAAAAATTCGACCTTTTCTACTTAGAAAATCCCGATCTTTCCTTCACTAATCTTACAAAAACTGATTTTACTTTACCTAAATAAATAAAAACACATCTTTACTAACATAAAGATCGTATTTCCCTAAACTAAAAATCATAGCTTTTAGATTTTGAAGAATCCTAACTGTAAATAAATAAGTTAGGCTAAAAAGTAAAGTAACTAAAACTTACATTGGTTTAGGGAGGGTTGGGGGTGGAATAGGTGGCGGCAGGGGAGTCGACGTCGCGGGTTTGGGGTTCCTTCGCGGAGGATGGCGACGTGAGCTCGAGAGAAGGAGGGGGGGTGTTTCCGCGTCGGGCTCTGGGCTGGGGGGGGGCTTCTTCTTGCGGCGGCGCGCCGGGAGGGGGGAAGGAGGTGGCGGCTGCGACGTGGGGGGGGGGGGGCGACGGGGTTTCGCTGGAGGTGATCTTCGTGGGTATCGGGGCTTCGTTGAGGGGAGCGTTGGAGGGAGGACGGAGGGCTCGCCAATGGGAGGTGGCGCGAGGAGGCGGAGGGTGGCGGAGGGACCCACGATGATGGGTGGTGGCGGCTGCTCCGTCTTCTTTCCTTTTTTTTTCTGATTCGTGAAAACAAGAAAGAGGGGGGGGGTTTCTGAAAATATATATATATTATATTTAATTCATTTTATTTTTTTCAAAAAGAAACTTTTTATTTTGACCTCGAAACGAGGCCCACCGCCTGTCGTCCATAGCTAAATACCCCCATTCCGAACACAATGGGATATGTATCTTAAGCTAATTCGATCGTTTCGAATAGTTTCCGACAAAATCAACATATAACTCTTTATATTGAATTTGAACGCGCATTTCATTTTACTGGGGTCACATACTAACTCTAAAAAATTCTCGAAAAATATTTTCTAGCTTCGTATTGACGATACGGTCCTAACAAAACTAGTTTCGTCGAATTCTGAGACCGTTAGAAAAATGGCCATTTTCCAGTCGATTAAAATCAACTGAAACTGGTCAAACGCGTTTTCCTTTGCCACGCTCACATATTGATTCGAAAAATTATGAAATGTGAAACCTAGCAATAATTTGACATCACGGACCCAACAAAACTGGTTTCGTCGAAATCCGAGGTCGTTTGCAAAATTTCAATTTTTAAGGGCCTGAATTCCATAGCGACTATTCGGAATTTTCAACTGGACATATCTTTTGATTCCCGTTATGAAATTTCGATTGGTCGAATTCGCTGGAAAGATATTCTAGATTGGATCCTAATGTTTTTGGTTTCACTAAAATCCGGTTTGTTTTGCACCCGGTACATTCAATTGAAGTTTGAAATCGAATTATCGAACTACCGCGCCAATTTCAATTCTATTTATAATTATATATAAATATTTATATTCTAACGACGACGTATATAATATATACGTGATATTTATATTCAAAATAAATTTCTGGACGATATTATTTAAAATAATTCATTTTAAATAATTAAAATTCGCTAAAATCGCCAAAATAAAAATTTTAAACTGGCCCAGATTTTCGGGTTGTTACAATCTCCCCCACTTAAAACTTTTCGTCCTCAAAAAGGAACAAAGTCGAAAGTGGTTTGATTAATCAACTCTACGTTCGATCTGGCTTCCATTCTCCAACTTTTCAGTTTCTTAGAATTTTCAAATTCTTCAAAAATTTGGCTAACACCCTAAATTTTCGAAAAATTTCGCCATAACCTCCCCTGCACCGGGAGCATCGGGGAATATCAAATAGCTTCCCCGGTCCTTCTTATCTCAAAAAGAAAAAGAAAAAGCCAAGCGGCTAGCCAATAGGCTCATAAAATCATCATCACCCAAACAAAACAGTAAATTATATAGTAAACATGTACCTATTTGTCGGGCAAACAAATTTTATTCTTCGGCTCTAGCCTCTTTGCTATGACCTGTTCAATGTAAGTATATGTATATGCAAGCAAATGCGACCAATTTTCAATACAATTTAATATTTGATGCTATTAGGCATAATGGTTCAAAATTAGCAAACAAATAGGCAAACAACACAAACATCAATCAATTAGTGAATTAGAGTTTCAAATTCATAACTTTGATATATATAAATAAAATCATGTTTTGATGCCAAATCACAACAATGTATTCTAGCTATATTAGTTTTGGTTCTCACACCAGTCTAATGGAAATATATAGAAAATCACACCTTTGAAACTCGAACATAAATGTTGATAATGCGATCGCTATCATCAATATCATCTTCGGGCGACTAGAGTGTGATGCTATATCTATCCAATATATTAAAACTTTGAATATACGTTTGCAAGGCGTATATGCAAATTCTTTATATACTGAATTGTCCAAAATCAATATAAATAAATTATCCAAATACGTGTAAAACGATCTAAATTTCAAAAAAGAATTGTTTTCATTTGAAAAATATACTCTCCACACTCGTTCTAGGATACTACTGATCCCATCTCTAACGAGTCATTCTCATTGGATATTGCTAATCCAATATCTGATGAATTCTTTCGTACGGTTCTAATGTGTCTTGTTCTCTGCTTTGTAAACCAAAGCTCTGATACCAACTGTGAAAACCCGTAACTTCCCCGTAAAGGAAAGCGGCGGATAGTTCGAGAACAAGCCACAACAGAACGTAGACGAAAGAACATTTCATTGTATATTACAACAATGCATCAGATTACAAGAATATACAGAGTATAAATGAATATTACATTCGATAAATATCAGAGACTACAATACATTGTACAGCAGCGGAAAATAATACAATACACAACTAGAAGGAGATATACGGATACAAAGCTTTTCGGATATCGTTCCAGCTGTAAACCAGGATCCTGTGAATAAAAATCTGCAAAACCAAAACTACTAGCTGCCCGTGTCAAAATAAGGGCACCCAGAGTTTAGGTTAAAACAATAAACTCCAGGTCAGTCATGTGACTGGTGTGAGAACTAAAACAGTTATTATTCTTTATTTTAAAGGTTAGGTAAATCAAGGGACCACGCCGTATAACACGGAACGGGTTTCCTCCCAAGAATACCAGTGCATAAAACAAACAGCGCAATGCTAAATAAAGAAAAATGAAGCTGTTATAAGACCCAGGTCCTATCACACAATGCAACGCAAGCCGGGGGATAGGGTTTTCCCTTATAACAGCCAAAGAATGCTTGATACGTTTAAAACAAATCATTTGATACTATAATAAGTGCATAGTGTATATAAAACAACTTCAAATCATAAGTATCAATCATAGGCGGCATGGGTACCATATATCATGTAATAACCCGAAAATGCGAGCCAGTTTGAAATTTTTATTTTGGAAATTTTAGTGAATTTTGAATATTTAAAATGAATTATTTTAAATAAAATCGACGAGAAATTTATTTTGAATATAATTCGACGTATATATTATATACATCGTCGTTAGAATATAAATAATTATATATAATTATAAATAGAATTGAAAATGGCACGGTAGTTCGATAATTCGATTTCAAACTTCAATTGAATGTACCGGGTGCAAAACAATCCGGATTTTAGTGAAACCAAAAATAATGGAATCTAATAGTGAATATCTTTCCAACGAATCCGAAAAATCAAAAGTTCGTAGCGGGAATCAAAAGATATGTCCAGTTGAAAATTCTGAATAGTCGCTATGGAATTCAGGCCCTTAAAAATGGACATTTTGCAAATGACCTCGGATTTCGATGAAACCACTTTTGTTGGGTCCGTGATGTCAAGTTATTGCTAGGTTTCAAATTTCATAATTTTTCGAATCAATATGTGAGCGTGGCAAAGGAAAACGTGTTTTGACCATTTCAGTTGATTTTAATCGACTGGAAATTAGCCATTTTTCTAACGGTCTCAGAATTCGACGAAACTAGTTTTGTTAGGACCGTATCGTCAATACGAAGCTAGAAAATGTTTTTCTGCAATTTATAGAGTTAGTATGTGACCCCGGTAATTTGAAATGTACGTTTAAAATTCAATATAGTGATTTAAATGTAAATTTAACGGAAACTGATTTTAACAGCCGAATCAGCTGACGATACATATCCCATTGTGTTCAGAATGGGGGTTAAACGCTATGGACGACAGGCGGTGGGCCTCGTTTAGAGGTCGTATGTAAAAGTCAACTTCTAGTGAATAAATTAATTAAATAAATAAAAAAAAACTTTCTTCCCCTTTAACCCGCTGGCCCCCCTTTTCTTCATTCGAGTCAGTTTTTTTTTTTTTAAAAAAAAGGGACGAAGGCGACGGGGGGGAGAGCCGCCGCCGCCGCCACCTCGCGCCCCCCCCCCAGCGGCGCCGCTGCCAGGCGCCTCCGCCGCGAAACCACCCCCTCCCCTTCGCCTTCTCCTCCAGCTCCTTCTTCCCCGCCTGCTCCTCCCCTCCACCGCGAGCTCGAGCCGGCCTCCGCCTCCTCCCTTGCGCCCTCCGCCAACCCCAGACCCTCCTCTCGCCTCACCCTCGAGACAGCGAGACCCCCCTGTAAGTCTTTTCTTCTTTTTTATTTATTTATTTATTTTATTTTGTTTTATATAAACTGTAAAAAAAATAAGATAAAATACTGTTTTTATTTTTAAAGTTTAAAACTTTTTTTTTGTTTGTTTAAAAACTGTTTTTTTTTTGACAAGATTTAAACTTTATAAAAGATGTGATTTTTAAATTAGAAAAGACAGTGTTTTTAGAATTATAAAAGACGTGATTTTTAAAGCAGAAAAGATTTGATTTTTAAAGTAAAAATATGATTTTTATATTTTTAAAGTATTAAAAATATAATCTTTATAGGATGGAGAATATAAAAATATCATCTTTGTATATGTAGCGAAATAAAAATCTGATTTTTATTTTATATACGTTGAAATCAAGTGATGATTTTTTTTATATAAAGGCGAAATCTTTATTTTAGTAAAGGCGAAATCTTTATTTTAGAAAAGGTAAAATCTTTATCGACGAAAAGAAGATATTTTTAAAATAGAAAAGATTAGATTTTAAAAATAGAAAAGGCGAGATTTTTAATATTGAATAGCATAGTAAAGAAATTCGATTTTTAAATATATGAGTGGTTATAAAAATATGATTTTAAATTGAAAATGAATAAATAAAAATGTGATTTTTATTTTAAAGACATCAAAATATAAAAATGTGTGATTTTTATATATGTAGTAACTACGGGCAACGAAGATGACGAATGTAATAACCCGGAAATTCTGAGCCAGTTTAAAATTTTTATTTTGGCAATTTTAGCGAATTTTGAATATTTAAAATGAATTATTTTAAATAATATCGACGAGAAATTTATTTTGAATCTAATTAGAACGTATATATTATATACGTCGTCGTTAGAATATATAATAATTATATATAATTATAAATAGAATTGAAAATGGCGCGGTAGTTCGATAATTCGATTTCAAACTTCAATTGAATGTACCGGGGGCAAAACAATCCGGATTTTAGTGAAACCAAAAACATTAGGATCTGATTGATAATATCTTTCTAACGGATGTAAGAAACTGAGATTTCACTTTAAAAATTTAGAGATATGTCCAGTTGAAAATTCTGAATAGTCGCTATGGAATTCAGGCCCTTAAAAATGGACATTTTGCAAATGACCTCGGATTTCGACGAAACCAGTTTTGTTGGGTCCGTGATGTCAAACTATTGCTAGGTTTCAAATTTCATAATTTTTCGAATCAATATGTGAGCGTGGCAAAGGAACACACGATTGACCAATTTCAGTCGATTTTAATCGACTGGAAATTGGCCATTTTTCTAACGATCTCAGAATTCGACGAAACTAGTTTTGTTAGGACCGTATCGTCAATACGAAGCTAGAAAATATTTTTCTGTAATTTTTCGAGCTAGTATGTGACCCCGGTAATTCGAAATGCACGTTTAAAATTCAATAAAGTGATTTAAATGTAAATTTAATGGAAACTGATTGTAACAGCCGAATCAGCCTACGATACATATCCCATTGTATTTGGAATGAGGGTTATTTGCTAGGGGCGACAGTCGTCGGGTTTGATTTGGAATTCGTATGTAAAATATTTATTTTTGAGATTAAATAATATATAAAAAATATATAAAAACCCTCTTGGCCAGTCAAACCCTAGTCAAAAACATTGGAGCGGTCAACCATCTAATACCGCCTCCAGAAAGAAAAGAATGGGCGTTGTTTTTCAATTTTAAATCCCCTACAAATATTTAAATCGTGTGATTGAAATCCGAACTCCCAACAACAAAACTCCGCGCCTTAACGTGATTAACCTCCTCAACGGCTATGATCATTGCTGAAGCTCTCAGGTGGTCGGAATCTCTCAGGGAAGCCGCGCCAGTCGAGCAAGAATTGAAGAGGAGGGGGATGATCGAGTGGAGAATGGTTTGGGGAGGGAGAAGATGATGTGGAGGCACACCATTTGGGGACCTCAGATCGTCGGCAGGCGATGGGTATGGCGGGCGTGGAGGAGGGAGGACCGTGCGACATTGCTTGTGGTGTTTGACTGTCTCCTGTAGAAGAAAGGTTATATATATATTTTTTTTTTTTACTATATAAAACAGAATTTTTAAAGAGAATATAAACTGATTTCTTTTAGTTTTAAAAACAGAATTTTTAAAAGATTTAAAAACAGATTTTTTAGAAAAAGATTTAAAAACAGGATTTTTAAAAGAAAAGAAAAACAGAATTTTTAAAAGATTTGAAAACAGATTTTTTAAAAGATTTGAAAACAGAATTTTTAAAAGATTTGAAAACAGAATTTTTGAAAGAAATAAAAACAGAATTTTTGAAAAGAAATAAAAACTGATTTGATAAAGTTTAAAAACTGTTTTGAAAAGAATTTTGAAGACTGATTTTTAAAGAAAATAAAAACGGAGTTTATTTTAAGGTTAGAAAAAAAGGGGTTTAAACTTTGAAATTAAAAAGGTTGAATCTTTTAAAAGAAAAAGATTTGAACTTGCAAAAATAAAGATCATATTTTTAAAAAGAGAAAAGTCGGAATTTTTGATAAGTAGAAGAAGTAAGATATGATTCTTATATTTTTAAAGCAATAAAAATATAATTTTTACATCATAAGAATATTAAAAATATAATCTTTGTTTTTAAAATATGATCTTTATATACTGAATAACATAGTAAAAATTCGATTTTTACTTATGTAGAGAATACGGGAAACGAAAGCGACAAGAAGACGAAATAGACGAAGATTTCCATAAAAGAAGTGCCGTGGAGCTAGGATAGCTATTTGTGAGAACTTCTCACCTTTCAATTTCTTTTTCTAGTTATATTTATATATATATATACTAGGATGCAGACGGTGCTTAGTAGCACCCGACACAATCGTCCACAGACCATGGACTTGTTTGTTTGGCTGTTTGGTAATTGATTGAGATATTGATTTGAATGTGGTTTGTGGTGTGAAAAATCGAATCGATAAATTGGTTAGGATTAGACGTGCGCCGTTATAAGGCGAAGGAGTAAGGCTAGGTTAGACCCTTACTCCAAATTTTGTGGTTTGCATAACGAAAGTGAATGTGATTGATGTGTGAATGGCGTGGGCCTTCACTAGACCGGGGATAAGGCTAGGCCTTGTCCCGTTTCTAGTATCGTGCCGTTATGCCGCCGAAATTTTCTAAAATATGTTAAAAAAATAGAAAGATCATTTTATTTAAAGAATGAACTGAATAGATATTCATATGTTAAAATAAAATGTTTTATCGTTAAAAAAAATATAATTTTTAACGTGAATGTGAATAAATAAATATTCATTTACAAACCGGACGGTTTGTTTATGTACACCTATTTGACTGATATTGATTGGGTCGATAAATTTTACACATCGCCCAGCTGCACGAATAAAATCTGTGTTTGATTGTTTGAAACCCTACACGGGTGTTGGGATGAAATTTAAAGTTCACTCATCCTGACTGATTAAATATGTCGATCGATTGATTGACAGGCTGTTATAAGCGTTAGATATCTATATTTGATGCTTATACAGTGTAGTGCACTTTGGTTGATGGTTGATTATTTTCAATGCTATTATATACATGTGTTGTATGAAAATCCATATAATTAACGTTATATGGTGATTGATTGGGCCTCATTCCAATTTGAAAAATATAGAATATATAAAATAAAGGTTCATGTGTTGACGGTACTCATTCGTTGAGATTAGTCATGTGTTGAACGAATTATTTTTATAATAAAATTTACATCTTTATCAATATAAAATAAAGGTTCATGTGTTGACGGTACTCATTCGTTGAGATTAGTCATGTGTTGAACGAATTATTTTTATAATAAAATTTACATCTTTATCAATATAAAATAAAGGTTCATGTGTTGACGGTACTCATTCGTTGAGATTAGTCATGTGTTGAACGAAATAATTTAACAAAAATAGTCACACATGGACGGTACTCATTCGTTGAGATTAGTCGTGTGTTGACAAAAAGAAATATTTGAAATAGAATATATAAAGCCGTGTTAAATAGTAATGCGCCATTTTGACGCGAACGATATTTATATCGAATAAAACGATTTCGAAATGAATTGAATATAAAACGATTTCGAAATGAATTGAATATAAAACGATTTCGATTTGAATGGAATAGAAAACCAATTTGATTTCAAATTGAATATATAATGAACTTGATTCAAATAGAAAACGAAACGAATTTGATTTGAATAGAAAATGAATTTGAATCGAATATAAAACTAATTTGAATTAAATTGAATTGAAAACGAATTCAAATTGAATTGAAAGCGAATTGAAATAAATTCAAATTTAATTGAAATTTGAATTGAATAGAAATGAATTTTTAAAACGAATTTTTAAAGAAGAATTCAATTTTGCTTTGGATTGAAATAGAAGTTGAAATGGTTCTTGAAACGAATTTAAAACTATTTATAAAATTCGTTTTAAAAAGGTAATCGACGATATATATATAATATATATATATTATATATATAATGGCCTGAATAGAACGCGCCGCGCAGCGGCAGTTCGTGAATTTCGACCATTTATTTCAAACGGACATTACGGGAGATCCGACCGTCGGATTCTCCTAAGACCGGAACCGTTGGGTTCGTATCGAAAAGAGCTTTCTAACGAAGAGTAGAAATTTGAAATCTAACGGTTGGATTTGGAGATACGTCCAAATCAAATTCGAAAAAGGGCGCTATAAGTGCAGTTCGATGGCCATTGATGGAAATCGACTGTACGGGCCTTGATAAAAATAATTAAAAATATCAATAATTTCTGTAAAATCATTAGAAATGATTTGGGAAAATTTGGGATGAAAAACTCCATATTCGAAAAGATAAAAATAGATTTTTATCAAAATGAACTAGTTTGAACTAAATTTAAAACTCGATTTGTTTTTAAATAAATTAGATTTAAAAAGGGGTTTTAAACAATCGGGATTCTTAATATATTTGAATTAAATTAAACTAGAATTGATTCATGGGTTTATCGTGAACTGTGTTTTAAATAACACTAGTTCTTTAACCCGATGATAAATAGAATGTGATTTGGGTTTATCGTGTACTGTGTTTTAAATAACACCTAGTTCTTTAACCCAGTAAAGGAGTTTTAATGAATCTGCAAACTGATTGAAATGTGAATTGATAATTTAAATTATCAAATTTGGAAAGTGAACGAGAATGGAGTATCGCCAGTTTTTGCTCCAAAGCGATAGTTAAATCTTTAATTAGATTTGAACGTGAAATGGTAATTAATTTTACCGATAACACTGTGGTGTTAGATATGGAGTATTACCAGTTTTGCTTCATGTGATGAATAGGTTGGGATTGGGAAATAAAATAAATAATTACTTCGTTGTGGTTCGCTAATCTCGACTAGTTGGAAAAACCATAATTTGGTTTTAAACGACATCCCAAGGGAGATTACAGGATAAATTTTAAAGGATTTATCTTGGATAAAATTAATGGGAACCTTTCCCTAAGAATGTGGAGTTTAGAAACTAGCTGTAGGTTGGCTAAGATGAATGGTTTCCTGGGTATTGATCTGATGTTGGTTTCGGCCTTCGGGGTTAATGTTTGGGGAATTGTTCTCTGGCTAATTTGCGGTTAGTGACTAATGAATTGGAATGAGGCGTATGCTGTGTTTGTGTAACATTCGTTTTAATAATACGCGGGTTGTTCGGGAAGGCCGGGTTTATACCCATTTTGAATAACCGATTCGACGATGAGTCGAAGATGAAGACGGTGGTTAAAGACCGGAAGTCTTCACATCGTTCGGATAATTACTGACGATCCTGATTGGGCTGTACACCCAAGAGGATGGAAATAGTTGGTGGTCGTCCAGACGTACTTGGAGATGGATGGATATGCGAGGAAAGTGCCTCCGGTTTCGTTCAGACCTAGAACGGACTTGTAAATGGATGGTGTGTCTGACATTGTATTCCTTTATATTGTATTTGTTGATCTCTGCTAAATATATATCTGTTTGGCGGCGGAGAATTTATTCTCTTGCTTAACGCCCTTCTCTGAGACATATGAGCTCAGAGGTTATATATTGGCAGAAATCAGTGGTACGATATGGATTGATAGTGTGGCATGCTGAGATGCAGTGATCCAGACTTCTGTTGAAAAGCAAAGTTTGGTGGTTGATGATCAAAGCGCAGCTGATATAGCATGGCTTTGTGTATAGCGTTGATCCGCGAGCCTCACACCCCGGTATGGTGGCAAACTGATGGTTTGATCAGTATGTTTTTTTTTCGTGGATGGGCACCTTAGCGGTGTCGTGGATTCGGTCGACCGAGATGAGCCTAGTGCTCAGGGATATATAGAGTAAGCGGTGTTTTCTCTCGCTGGGACGTAAGCCGCGGTGGTACTCTGGTCCCAAATGTGCGGATGCAGACGGTGTTCTCTTGTTGGGACGTAAGCCGTGGTGAATTGCATTCCGCGATCGATCTTTCGAATCAGGAGCCACCATGATGGAAATCCAATTTCCAATACGTGTATTCCGGCTTTAATTGTAGAACTAGTATGGCGACATGATATATGGTACCCATGCCGTCTATGATTGATATTTATGATTGAAATCGTTTTGACACTATACACTTATTATAGTATCAAATGATTTGTTTTAAACGTATCAAGCATGCTTTGGCTGTTATAAGGGAAAACCCTATCCCCCGGCTTGCGTTGCATTGTGTGATAGGACCTGGGTCTTATAACAGCTTCATTTTTCTTTATTTAGCATTGCGCTGTTGTTTTATGCACTGGTATTCTTGGGAGGAAACCCGTTCCGTGTTATACGGCGTGGTCCCTTGAATCACTCTCTTTTAAAGTAAAGTTTTAAATAACTGTTTTAGTTCTCACACCAGTCACATGACTGACCTGGAGTTTATTGTTTTAACCTAAACTCTGGGTGCCCCTATTTTCCGCACGGGCAGCTAGTAGTTTTGGTTTTGCAGATTTATATTCACAGGATCCTGGTTTACAGCTGGAATGATATCCGGAAAGCTCTGTATCCGTATATCACCTTCAGTTGTGCTTTGTATTATTTTCCGCTGCTATGAAATTTATTGTAATCTCTGATATTTATCGAATGTAATTTATTCATTTATACTCTGTATATTCTTGTATCTGATGGAACTGTTGTAATATACAATGAAATGTTCTTCTGTTTGTGTTCTGATTTGTCCTGTTCTCAGCGTTCAGGGGTTTCGAACGGTCTAGATCGGTTTAACGACTGGTTCGGACCGAGCGAAATTCCCGGCCGTCACATTTGGTATCAGAGCTTTGGTTTACAGAGCTCGAGAACAAGACACATTAGAACCATACGAAAGAATTCATCAGATATTGGATTAGTAATATCCAATTAGAATTACTCGTTAGAGATAGGATCAGTAGTATCCTAGAATGAGTGTGAAGAGTATATTTTTCAAATGAAAACAATTTTGTTTAGAAATTTAAATCACTTTTTACGTATTTGAATATTTATTTATTTTGAATATGGACAATCTAGTATATAAAGGTTTTGCATATACGCGTCATGAACGTATATTCGAAGTTTTAATATATTAGATAAATATAGAATCACATTCTAGTTGCCCGGGAATGATTCTGATAATGCTGCAGCGTTACCAGTATTTATTTTCGAGTGACGAAGGTATGATATCTATATATTTCCATTAGGCTGGTGTGAGAACCAAAACCTATATAGTTAGAACACATTGTTGTGAATTGACATCAAAAACATGATTTTTTGTATATATATCAAAATTTATGAATTTGAAACTCTAATCCACTAATTGATTGCTGTTTGTGTTGTTTGCCTATTTGTTTGCTAATTTTGAACCATTATGCCTAATATAACCAAATATTGAATTGTATTAAAAAGTGGGTCGCATTTGCTTGCATATACATATACTTACATTGAACAGGTCATAGCAAGGAGGCTAGAGCGAAGAATAAAATTTGTTTGCCCGACAAATAGGTACATGTTTATTACATAATTTACTGTTTTGTTTGGGTGATGATGATTTTATGAGCCTATTGGCTAGTCGCTTGGCTTTTTCTTTTCCTTTTTGAGATCTGAAGGACCGGGGAAGCTATTTGAAATTCCCCGATGCTCCCATTGCAGGGGAGGTTATGGCGAAATTTTTCAAAAATTTAGGGTGTTAGCCAAATTTTTGAAATTTTGAAAATTCTCAGAAACTGAAGAGTTGGAGAATGGAAGCCTGATCAAGCGTAGAGCTGATTAATCAAACCACTTTCGACTTTGTTCCTTTTCGGGGACGAAAAGTTTTAAGTGGGGGAGATTGTAATAACCCGGAAATTCTGAGCCAGTTTAAAATTTTTATTTTGGCAATTTTAGCGAATTTTGAATATTTAAAATGAATTATTTTAAATAATATCGACGAGAAATTTATTTTGAATCTAATTAGAACGTATATATTATATACGTCGTCGTTAGAATATATAATAATTATATATAATTATAAATAGAATTGAAAATGGCGCGGTAGTTCGATAATTCGATTTCAAACTTCAATTGAATGTACCGGGGGCAAAACAATCCGGATTTTAGTGAAACCAAAAACATTAGGATCTGATTGATAATATCTTTCTAACGGATGTAAGAAACTGAGATTTCACTTTAAAATTTTAGAGATATGTCCAGTTGAAAATTCTGAATAGTCGCTATGGAATTCAGGCCCTTAAAAATGGACATTTTGCAAATGACCTCGGATTTCGACGAAACCAGTTTTGTTGGGTCCGTGATGTCAAACTATTGCTAGGTTTCAAATTTCATAATTTTTCGAATCAATATGTGAGCGTGGCAAAGGAACACGCGATTGACCAATTTCAGTCGATTTTAATCGACTGGAAATTGGCCATTTTTCTAACGATCTCAGAATTCGACGAAACTAGTTTTGTTAGGACCGTATCGTCAATACGAAGCTAGAAAATATTTTTCTGTAATTTTTCGAGCTAGTATGTGACCCCGGTAATTCGAAATGAACGTTTAAAATTCAATAAAGTGATTTAAATGTAAATTTAATGGAAACTGATTGTAACAGCCGAATCAGCCTACGATACATATCCCATTGTATTTGGAATGAGGGTTATTTGCTAGGGGCGACAGTCGTCGGGTTTGATTTGGAATTCGTATGTAAAATATTTATTTTTGAGATTAAATAATATATAAAAAATATATAAAAACCCTCTTGGCCAGTCAAACCCTAGTCAAAAACATTGGAGCGGTCAACCATCTAATACCGCCTCCAGAAAGAAAAGAATGGGCGTTGTTTTTCAATTTTAAATCCCCTACAAATATTTAAATCGTGTGATTGAAATCCGAACTCCCAACAACAAAACTCCGCGCCTTAACGTGATTAACCTCCTCAACGGCTATGATCATTGCTGAAGCTCTCAGGTGGTCGGAATCTCTCAGGGAAGCCGCGCCAGTCGAGCAAGAATTGAAGAGGAGGGGGATGATCGAGTGGAGAATGGTTTGGGGAGGGAGAAGATGATGTGGAGGCACACCATTTGGGGACCTCAGATCGTCGGCAGGCGATGGGTATGGCGGGCGTGGAGGAGGGAGGACCGTGCGACATTGCTTGTGGTGTTTGACTGTCTCCTGTAGAAGAAAGGTTATATATTTTTTTTTTTTACTATATAAAACAGAATTTTTAAAGAGAATATAAACTGATTTCTTTTAGTTTTAAAAACAGAATTTTTAAAAGATTTAAAAACAGATTTTTTAGAAAAAGATTTAAAAACAGGATTTTTAAAAGAAAAGAAAAACAGAATTTTTAAAAGATTTGAAAACAGATTTTTTAAAAGATTTGAAAACAGAATTTTTAAAAGATTTGAAAACAGAATTTTTGAAAGAAATAAAAACAGAATTTTTGAAAAGAAATAAAAATTGATTTGATAAAGTTTAAAAACTGTTTTGAAAAGAATTTTGAAGACTGATTTTTAAAGAAAATAAAAACGGAGTTTATTTTAAGGTTAGAAAAAAAGGGGTTTAAACTTTGAAATTAAAAAGGTTGAATCTTTTAAAAGAAAAAGATTTGAACTTGCAAAAATAAAGATCATATTTTTAAAAAAGAGAAAAGTCGGAATTTTTGATAAGTAGAAGAAGTAAGATATGATTCTTATATTTTTAAAGCAATAAAAATATAATTTTTACATCATAAGAATATTAAAAATATAATCTTTGTTTTTAAAATATGATCTTTATATATTGAATAACATAGTAAAAATTCGATTTTTACTTATGTAGAGAATACGGGAAACGAAAGCGACAAGAAGACGAAATAGACGAAGATTTCCATAAAAGAAGTGCCGTGGAGCTAGGATAGCTATTTGTGAGAACTTCTCACCTTTCAATTTCTTTTTCTAGTTATATTTATATATATATATACTAGGATGCAGACGGTGCTTAGTAGCACCCGACACAATCGTCCACAGACCATGGACTTGTTTGTTTGGCTGTTTGGTAATTGATTGAGATATTGATTTGAATGTGGTTTGTGGTGTGAAAAATCGAATCGATAAATTGGTTAGGATTAGACGTGCGCCGTTATAAGGCGAAGGAGTAAGGCTAGGTTAGACCCTTACTCCAAATTTTGTGGTTTGCATAACGAAAGTGAATGTGATTGATGTGTGAATGGCGTGGGCCTTCACTAGACCGGGGATAAGGCTAGGCCTTGTCCCGTTTCTAGTATCGTGTCGTTATGCCGCCGAAATTTTCTAAAATATGTTAGAAAAATAGAAAGATCATTTTATTTAAAGAATGAACTGAATAGATATTCATATGTTAAAATAAAATGTTTTATCGTTAAAAAAAAATATAATTTTTAACGTGAATGTGAATAAATAAATATTCATTTACAAACCGGACGGTTTGTTTATGTACACCTATTTGACTGATATTGATTGGGTCGATAAATTTTACACATCGCCCAGCTGCACGAATAAAATCTGTGTTTGATTGTTTGAAACCCTACACGGGTGTTGGGATGAAATTTAAAGTTCACTCATCCTGACTGATTAAATATGTCGATCGATTGATTGACAGGCTGTTATAAGCGTTAGATATCTATATTTGATGCTTATACAGTGTAGTGCACTTTGGTTGATGGTTGATTATTTTCAATGCTATTATATACATGTGTTGTATGAAAATCCATATAATTAACGTTATATGGTGATTGATTGGGCCTCATTCCAATTTGAAAAATATAGAATATATAAAATAAAGGTTCATGTGTTGACGGTACTCATTCGTTGAGATTAGTCATGTGTTGAACGAATTATTTTTATAATAAAATTTACATCTTTATCAATATAAAATAAAGGTTCATGTGTTGACGGTACTCATTCGTTGAGATTAGTCATGTGTTGAACGAATTATTTTTATAATAAAATTTACATCTTTATCAATATAAAATAAAGGTTCATGTGTTGACGGTACTCATTCGTTGAGATTAGTCATGTGTTGAACGAAATAATTTAACAAAAATAGTCACACATGGACGGTACTCATTCGTTGAGATTAGTCGTGTGTTGACAAAAAGAAATATTTGAAATAGAATATATAAAGCCGTGTTAAATAGTAATGCGCCATTTTGACGCGAACGATATTTATATCGAATAAAACGATTTCGAAATGAATTGAATATAAAACGATTTCGAAATGAATTGAATATAAAACGATTTCGATTTGAATGGAATAGAAAACCAATTTGATTTCAAATTGAATATATAATGAACTTGATTCAAATAGAAAACGAAACGAATTTGATTTGAATAGAAAATGAATTTGAATCGAATATAAAACTAATTTGAATTAAATTGAATTGAAAACGAATTCAAATTGAATTGAAAGCGAATTGAAATAAATTCAAATTTAATTGAAATTTGAATTGAATAGAAATGAACGAATTTTTAAAGAAGAATTCAATTTTGCTTTGGATTGAAATAGAAGTTGAAATGGTTCTTGAAACGAATTTAAAACTATTTATAAAATTCGTTTTAAAAAGGTAATCGACGATATATATATAATATATATATATTATATATATAATGGCCTGAATAGAACGCGCCGCGCAGCGGCAGTTCGTGAATTTCGACCATTTATTTCAAACGGACATTACGGGAGATCCGACCGTCGGATTCTCCTAAGACCGGAACCGTTGGGTTCGTATCGAAAAGAGCTTTCTAACGAAGAGTAGAAATTTGAAATCTAACGGTTGGATTTGGAGATACGTCCAAATCAAATTCGAAAAAGGGCGCTATAAGTGCAGTTCGATGGCCATTGATGGAAATCGACTGTACGGGCCTTGATAAAAATAATTAAAAATATCAATAATTTGTGTAAAATCATTAGAAATGATTTGGGAAAATTTGGGATGAAAAACTCCATATTCGAAAAGATAAAAATAGATTTTTATCAAAATGAACTAGTTTGAACTAAATTTAAAACTCGATTTGTTTTTAAATAAATTAGATTTAAAAAGGGGTTTTAAACAATCGGGATTCTTAATATATTTGAATTAAATTAAACTAGAATTGATTCATGGGTTTATCGTGAACTGTGTTTTAAATAACACTAGTTCTTTAACCCGATGATAAATAGAATGTGATTTGGGTTTATCGTGTACTGTGTTTTAAATAACACCTAGTTCTTTAACCCAGTAAAGGAGTTTTAATGAATCTGCAAACTGATTGAAATGTGAATTGATAATTTAAATTATCAAATTTGGAAAGTGAACGAGAATGGAGTATCGCCAGTTTTTGCTCCAAAGCGATAGTTAAATCTTTAATTAGATTTGAACGTGAAATGGTAATTAATTTTACCGATAACACTGTGGTGTTAGATATGGAGTATTACCAGTTTTGCTTCATGGGATGAATAGGTTGGGATTGGGAAATAAAATAAATAATTACTTCGTTGTGGTTCGCTAATCTCGACTAGTTGGAAAAACCATAATTTGGTTTTAAACGACATCCCAAGGGAGATTACAGGATAAATTTTAAAGGATTTATCTTGGATAAAATTAATGGGAACCTTTCCCTAAGAATGTGGAGTTTAGAAACTAGCTGTAGGTTGGCTAAGATGAATGGTTTCCTGGGTATTGATCTGATGTTGGTTTCGGCCTTCGGGGTTAATGTTTGGGGAATTGTTCTCTGGCTAATTTGCGGTTAGTGACTAATGAATTGGAATGAGGCGTATGCTGTGTTTGTGTAACATTCGTTTTAATAATACGCGGGTTGTTCGGGAAGGCCGGGTTTATACCCATTCTGAATAACCGATTCGACGATGAGTCGAAGATGAAGACGGTGGTTAAAGACCGGAAGTCTTCACATCGTTCGGATAATTACTGACGATCCTGATTGGGCTGTACACCCAAGAGGATGGAAATAGTTGGTGGTCGTCCAGACGTACTTGGAGATGGATGGATATGCGAGGAAAGTGCCTCCGGTTTCGTTCAGACCTAGAACGGACTTGTAAATGGATGGTGTGTCTGACATTGTATTCCTTTATATTGTATTTGTTGATCTCTGCTAAATATATATCTGTTTGGCGGCGGAGAATTTATTCTCTTGCTTAACGCCCTTCTCTGAGACATATGAGCTCAGAGGTTATATATTGGCAGAAATCAGTGGTACGATATGGATTGATAGTGTGGCATGCTGAGATGCAGTGATCCAGACTTCTGTTGAAAAGCAAAGTTTGGTGGTTGATGATCAAAGCGCAGCTGATATAGCATGGCTTTGTGTATAGCGTTGATCCGTGAGCCTCACACCCCGGTATGGTGGCAAACTGATGGTTTGATCAGTATGTTTTTTTTTCGTGGATGGGCACCTTAGCGGTGTCGTGGATTCGGTCGACCGAGATGAGCCTAGTGCTCAGGGATATATAGAGTAAGCGGTGTTTTCTCTCGCTGGGACGTAAGCCGCGGTGGTACTCTGGTCCCAAATGTGCGGATGCAGACGGTGTTCTCTTGTTGGGACGTAAGCCGTGGTGAATTGCATTCCGCGATCGATCTTTCGAATCAGGAGCCACCATGATGGAAATCCAATTTCCAATACGTGTATTCCGGCTTTAATTGTAGAACTAGTATGGCGACATGATATATGGTACCCATGCCGTCTATGATTGATATTTATGATTGAAATCGTTTTGACACTATACACTTATTATAGTATCAAATGATTTGTTTTAAACGTATCAAGCATGCTTTGGCTGTTATAAGGGAAAACCCTATCCCCCGGCTTGCGTTGCATTGTGTGATAGGACCTGGGTCTTATAACAGCTTCATTTTTCTTTATTTAGCATTGCGCTGTTGTTTTATGCACTGGTATTCTTGGGAGGAAACCCGTTCCGTGTTATACGGCGTGGTCCCTTGAATCACTCTCTTTTAAAGTAAAGTTTTAAATAACTGTTTTAGTTCTCACACCAGTCACATGACTGACCTGGAGTTTATTGTTTTAACCTAAACTCTGGGTGCCCCTATTTTCCGCACGGGCAGCTAGTAGTTTTGGTTTTGCAGATTTATATTCACAGGATCCTGGTTTACAGCTGGAATGATATCCGGAAAGCTCTGTATCCGTATATCACCTTCAGTTGTGCTTTGTATTATTTTCCGCTGCTATGAAATTTATTGTAATCTCTGATATTTATCGAATGTAATTTATTCATTTATACTCTGTATATTCTTGTATCTGATGGAACTGTTGTAATATACAATGAAATGTTCTTCTGTTTGTGTTCTGATTTGTCCTGTTCTCAGCGTTCAGGGGTTTCGAACGGTCTAGATCGGTTTAACGACTGGTTCGGACCGAGCGAAATTCCCGGCCGTCACAACGAAGATGGGATAACGAAGAAGATTTCAATCAAAGAAGAGTCAAGATGATTGGATAGCTTTCGGTGAGAATTTCTCACATTTCAATTTCTTTTTCTAGTTACATATATATATACTAGGATGCAGACGGTGCTTAGTAGTACCCGACACAATCGTCCACAGACCATGGACTTGTTTGTTTGGTTGCATAGATTAGTTATATGATGTGATTTGAATTTGGTTGTTTGGTGATTTGATTGATGTGTGAATGGCGTGGGCCTTCACTAGACCGGGGATAAGGCTAGGCCTCGTCCCGTTTCTAGTATCGTGCCGTTATGCCGCCGAAATTTTCTAAAATATGTTAGAAAAATAAAAATATCATTTTATTGAATAAATGAACCGAATAGAAATTCAAGTGTTGAAATAAATATTTTTGACGTTGAAAATATAATTTTTAACGTGAATGTGAATAAATAAATATTCATTTACAGACCGGACGGTTTGTTTATGTACACTGATTTGACTGATATCGATTGGGTCGATAAATTTTACACGTCGCCCAACTGCACAAATAAAATCTGTGTTTGATTGTTTGAAACCCCACACGGGTGTTGGGATGAAATTTGAAGTTCACTCATCCTGATTGATTAAATATGTCGATCGATTGATTGACAGGCTGTTATAAGCGTTAGATGTCTATATTTGATGCTTATACAGTGTGGTGCACTTTGGATGATGGTTGATTGTTTATTATTGCTATTATATACATGTGTTGTATGGAATCCATATAATTAACGTTATATGGTGATTGATTGGGCCTCATTTCAAATCGGGAAAATAAGGAATATTATAAAAGAAAATTCATGTGTTGAATATAAAAATAGTCATGTGTTGACGATGTTCATGTGTTGAGTGAAATATTTTATATAATAAAATTTACATCTTTATCATATTTAAAATTAGAACTACTTCCCAGTAGAAGTCTAATTGAAAATCAAACGATAGATACCATAGTTTTATAAAATATTTTACATAACAAAAATAGTGATGTGTTGACAGTACTCATGTGTTGAGATTAGTCGTGGGTTGAAAAATATAGATTCATGTGTTGAATGGGATAAATATTCATTTGTTGAATAAAATATAAAGCCGTGTTGATTAGTTTTGCGCCATTTTGACGTGAACGATATTTATATCGATTTTATTCGTTGTATAACGAATATTGAAAAGTGATTTCGGAATTAAATATTTTGAAATTGAAATTTAAAATGAATTGAATTGAAAACGATTTCGAAATGAATTGAATTGAAAACGATTTCGAAATGAATTGAATTGAAAACGATTTCGAAATGAATTGAATTGAAAACGATTTCGAAATGAATTGAATTGAAAACGATTTCGAAATGAATTGAATTGAAAGTGAATTGAAATGAATTCAAATTGAATTAAAATTTGAATTGAATAGAAATGAATTTTAAAACGAATTTATAAAGAAGAATTCAATTTTGATTTGAATTGAAAAGAAAGTTAAAATTGCTTTTGAAACAATTTTAAAACGATTTATAAAATTCGTTTTAAATAGAAATCGACGAAATATATATTATATATATTATATATATAATATAATGGCCTGAATAGAACGCGCCGCGCCGCGGCAGTTCGTGAATTTCGACCATTTATTTCAAACGGACATTGCGGGAGATCCGACCGTCGGATTCTCCTAAAACCGGAACCGTTGGGTTCGTATCGAAAAGAGCTTTCCATTGAATATTAGAAATTTGAAATCTAACGGTTGGATTTGGAATTATGTCCAAATCAATTTCAGAAAAGGTCGCTGTAAGTGCAGTTCGATGGCCGTTGATGGAAATCGACTGTACGGGCCTTGATAAAATTATTAAAAATATCCATAATTTGTGTAAAATCATAAGAAATGATTTGGGAAAAATTGGGCTGAAGAATTCCACATTTGAAAAGATAAAAATAGATTTTTATCGAAATGAACTAGTTTTGAACTAGAATTAAAATCAATTTATTTTTGAAATAAATAAATTGAATTTGAAAGTGATTTTAGAAATAATCAATATTCCCAATATTCTGAAGTGGAAGTGGAGTTGAATCGAAATTATCTTCGGAATATTTCGATGTTGGATTTCGTGACTATATAGATATTGTTTTGGGGATTTGAAAGATATATTATATATCGTTATTTCCAATACGAGATATGTTGGTTTCAGAATTTGATATTGAATATAAGCCGATATATTTTCTATTCAGAGCCTTGTATTTAATATCAAATGTGATTTGGGTTTATCGTGAATCGTGTTTTGGATGACATTGGTTCTTTAACCCAGTTAAAGGCAAGATGTGGATTTTTGAAAGGATTAAAACTAAGTGGAGTTTTAATGAATCTTTAATTAGATTAAAACTGTGAATTGATAATTTAAAGTATCAAATCTGAAAAGTGATCGAGAGTGGAGTACCACCAGTTTTGCTCCAAAGCGATAGTTAAATCTTTAATTAGATTTGAACGTGAAATGGTAATTAATTTTACCGATAACACCGTGGTGTTAGGAATGGAGTATCACCAGTTTTGCTCCATGGGATATATAGGTTGGGATTGGGAAATAAAATAAATAATTACTTCGGTGTGGTTCGTTAATCCCGACTAGTTAGAAATGATATCCAAAGGAAGATTAAAGAATAAATTTAGAAGAATTTATCTTTGATAAAATTAATGGGAACCTTTCCCTAAGAATGTGATTTTGTGAATAAAAGAATATTCTGAATTGGAATGAGGCGTTCATTGTGTTTGTGTAACATTTGTTAATTATATACGTGGGTTATTCAGAAATGCCGGGTTATACCCATTCTGAATAACCGATTCGACGAGATGTCGAAGATGAAGACGGTGGTTGAAGACCGGAAGTCTTCACATCATTTGGGTGATTACTGATGATCTTGATTGGGCTGTACACCCGAGATGAGGGAATCAGTTGGTGATCGTCCAGACGTACTTGGAGATGGATGGATATGCGAGGAAAGTGCCTCCGGTTTCGTTCAGACCCAGAACGAACTTGTAAATGGATTGTGTGTCTGACATTGGATTTTATTATGTGTTGATTGATCTCTATTAGATATACATCTGTTTGGCGGCGGAGAATTTATTCTCTTGCTTAACGCCCTTCTCTGAGACATACGAGCTCAGAGGTTGTATATCGATGGACATCAGTCGCATGGAGTGAATTGCCAATGTGGCATGCGTAAGTGGCAATTGATCAGGGCTTCTGTTGAAAAGAAAAGTCTTGTGGTTGATGATCAAAGCACGGCCTGTGTGGCGTAGCTTTGTGTATAACGTGAATTCGCGAGCCTCACACCTCGGTATGAGTCAAAAACGGGAGACGGACCGCTGGGAGAGCACGACGTTTCATTCTAGCTAGGGTGGTGTCAGTGACCTACCAGCCCTGACATTTATATACTTTTCACCTGTGTGGTTGTTGGATACGAGGCGCCTCGGATATAGGTCTGTAAGGACCGGGAAACGTGTGTTCAGGAATTGCCAATCCTCAAAAGTAAGAGAGGACCGGCCCAGCCGATTCCAAGGATCATAGTGGGGTCCTGAGGCATTTGCTAGAGTGTCTCGAACGCGGAGAGGAGCTTGCCCCTTGCCTCGACTCATGACGGAAATCCAATTTCCAATACGTGTATTGCGGTTTTAATTGTAGAACTAGTATGGCGACATGATAGATGGTACCCATGCCGCCTATGATTGATATTTATGATTTGAATTGTTTTGACACTATACACTTATTGTAGTATCAAATAATGTGTTTTAAACGTATCAAGAATGCTTTGCCTGTTATAAGGGGAAACCCTATCCTCCGGCTTGCGTTGCATTGTGTGATGGGACCTGGGTCTTATAACAGCTTCATTTTTCTTTATTTAGCATTGCGCTGTTTGTTCTATGCACTGGTATTCTTGGGAGGAAACCCGTTCTGTGTTATACGGCGTGGTCCCTTGATTTACCTAACTTTAAAACCAATATTAATAACTGTTTTAGTTCTCACACCAGTCCCATGACTGACCTGGAGTTTATTGTTTTATCCTAAACTCTGGGTGCCCCTATTTTCCACACGGGCAGCTAGTAGTTTTGGTTTTGCAGATTTATATTCACAGGGTCCTGATTTACAGCTGGAACGATGCTCGGAAAGCTCTGTATCCGTGTATCACTTTCAGTTGTGTTTTGTATATTTTTCCGCTGCTATGTAACTTATTGTAATCTCTGATATTTGTCGAATGTAATTTATTCATTTATACTCTGTATATTCTTGTATCTGATGGAATTGTTGTAATAACAATGAAATGTTCTTTCGTCTGCGTCCTATTTTGTCTTGTCCTCACGGTAATTCGTTCTTTCTCATCTCTTCGGAGACCGGGGAAGTTCGGGTCGCTTCAGTTGGTATCAGAGCTTTGGTTTACAGAGCTCGAGAACAAGGCACATTAGAACCATACGAAAGAATTCATCAGATATTGGATTAGTAATATCCAATTAGAATGACTCGTTAGAGATAGGATCAGTAGTATCCTAGAACGAGTGTGAAGAGTATATTTTTCAATTGAAAACAATTTTTGTTTTGAAAATTTAAACCATTTTAAACGTATTTGAATATTTATTTATTTTGAATATGGACAATCCAACATATAAAGATTTTGCATATACGCGTCATGAACGTATATTCGAAGTTTTAATATATTAGATAGATATAGAATCACATTCTAGTTGCCCGGAGATAATTCTGGTAATGCGGCCGCATTATCAGTATTTATGTTCGTGTTTCGAAGGTGTGATTTCTATATATTTCCATTAGACTGGTGTGAGAACCAAACTTATATAGTTAGAACACATTGTTGTGAATTGGCATCAAAAACATGATTTTCTGTATATATATCAAAAATTATGAATTTGAAACTCTAATTCACTAATTGATTGATGTTTGTGTTGTTTGTTTAATTGTTTGCTAATTTTAACCATTTAGCCTAATTGAATTGAATATTGAATTGTATTGAAATCGGTCGCATTTGCTTGCATATATATATACTTACATTGAACAGGTCATAGCAAGGAGGCTAGAGCCAGAGAATAAAATTTGTTTGCCCGACAAATAGGTACATGTTTACTACATAATTTACTGTTTTGTTTGGGTGATGATGATTTTATGAGCCTATTGGCTAGCCGCTTGGCTTTTTCTTTTTCTTTTTGAGATCTGAAGGACCGGGGAAGCTATTTGAAATTCCCCGATGCTTCCGATGCAGGGGAGGTTATGGCGAAATTTTTCGAAAATTTAGGGTGTTAGCCAAATTTTTGAAATTTAGAAAATTCTCAGAAACTGAAAAGTTGGAGAATGCAAGCCAGATCGAACGTAGTGTTGAATAATCAAACCACTTTCGACTTTGTTCCTTTTCGGGGACGAAAAGTTTTGAGTGGGGGAGATTGTAATAACCCGAAAATGCGAGCCTGTTTGAAATTTTTATTTTGGCAATTTTAGTGAATTTTGAATATTTAAAATGAATTATTTTAAATAAAATCGACGAGAAATTTATTTTGAATATAATTCGACGTATATATTATATACGTCGTCGTTAGAATATAAATAATTATATATAATTATAAATAGAATTGAAAATGGCGCGGTAGTTCGATAATTCGATTTCAAACTTCAATTGAATGTACCGGGTGGAAAACAATCCGGATTTTAGTGAAACCAAAAATAATGGAATCTAATAGTGAATATCTTTCCAACGAATCCGAAAAATCAAAAGTTCGTAGCGGGAATCAAAAGATATGTCCAGTTGAAAATTCTGAATAGTCGCTATGGAATTCAGGCCCTTAAAAATGGACATTTTGCAAATGACCTCGGATTTCGACGAAACCACTTTTGTTGGGTCCCTGATGTCAAGTTATTGCTAGGTTTCAAATTTCATAATTTTTCGAATCAATATGTGAGCGTGGCAAAGGAAAACGTGTTTTGACCATTTCAGTTGATTTTAATCGACTGGAAATTAGCCATTTTTCTAACGGTCTCAGAATTCGACGAAACTAGTTTTGTTAGGACCGTATCGTCAATACGAAGCTAGAAAATATTTTTCTGCAATTTATAGAGTTAGTATGTGACCCCGGTAATTTGAAATGTACGTTTAAAATTCAATATAGTGATTTAAATGTAAATTTAACGGAAACTGATTTTAACAGCCGAATCAGCTGACGATACATATCCCGTTGTGTTCAGAATGGGGGTTAAACGCTATGGACGACAGGCGGTGGGCCTCGTTTAGAGGTCGTATGTAAAAGTCAACTTCTAGTGAATAAATTAATTAAATAAATAAATAAAAAAATTTCTTCCCCTTTAACCCGCTGGCCCCCCCTTTTCTTCATTCGATTCAGTTTTTTTTTTTTTTAAAAAAAAAAAGTGGCGAAGGCGACGGGGGGGAGAGCCGCCGCCGCCGCCAACTCGCGCGCCCCCCCCCCCCCCCCCCAGCGGCGCCGCTGCCAGGCGCCTCCGCCGCGAAACCCCCCCTCCCCTTCGCCTTCTCCTCCAGCTCCTTCTTCCCCGCCTGCTCCTCCCCTCCACCGCGAGCTCGAGCCGGCCTCCGCCTCCTCCCTTGCGCCCTCCGCCAACCCCAGACCCTCCTCTCGCCTCACCCTCGAGACAGCGAGACCCCCCCTGTAAGTCTTTTCTTCTTTTTTATTTATTTATTTATTTTATTTTGTTTTATATAAACTGTAAAAAAAAAAGATAAAATACTGTTTTTATTTTTAAAGTTTAAAACTTTTTTTTTTGTTTGTTTAAAAACTGATTTTTTTTGACAAGATTTAAACTTTATAAAAGATGTGATTTTTAAATTAGAAAAGACAGTGTTTTTAGAATTATAAAAGACGTGATTTTTAAAGCAGAAAAGATTTGATTTTTAAAGTAAAAATATGATTTTTATATTTTTAAAGTATTAAAAATATAATCTTTATAGGATGGAGAATATAAAAATATCATCTTTTTATATGTAGCGAAATAAAAATCTGATTTTTATTTTATATACGTTGAAATCAAGTGATGATTTTTTTTATATAAAGGCGAAATCTTTATTTTAGTAAAGGCGAAATCTTTATTTTAGAAAAGGTAAAATCTTTATCGACGAAAAGACGATATTTTTAAAATAGAAAAGATTAGATTTTAAAAATAGAAAAGGCGAGATTTTTAATATTGAATAGCATAGTAAAGAAATTCGATTTTTAAATATATGAGTGATTATAAAAATATGATTTTAAATTGAAAATGAATAAATAAAAATGTGATTTTTATTTTAAAGACATCAAAATATAAAAATGTGTGATTTTTATATATGTAGTAACTACGGGCAACGAAGATGACGAAGATGGGATAACGAAGAAGATTTCAATCAAAGAAGAGTCAAGATGATTGGATAGCTTTCGGTGAGAATTTCTCACCTTTCAATTTCTTTTTCTAGTTACATATATATATACTAGGATGCAGACGGTGCTTAGTAGCACCCGACACAATCATCCACAGACCATGGACTTGTTTGTTTGGTTGCATAGATTAGTTATATGATGTGATTTGAATTTGGTTGTTTGGTGATTTGATTGATGTGTGAATGGCGTGGGCTTTCACTAGACCGGGGATAAGGCTAGGCCTCGTCCCGTTTCTAGTATCGTGCCGTTATGCCGCCGAAATTTTCTAAAATATGTTAGAAAAATAAAAATATCATTTTATTGAATAAATGAACCGAATAGAAATTCAAGTGTTGAAATAAATATTTTTGACGTTGAAAATATAATTTTTAACGTGAATGTGAATAAATAAATATTCATTTACAGACCGGACGGTTTGTTTATGTACACTGATTTGACTGATATCGATTGGGTCGATAAATTTTACACGTCGCCCAACTGCACAAATAAAATCTGTGTTTGATTGTTTGAAACCCCACACGGGTGTTGGGATGAAATTTGAAGTTCACTCATCCTGATTGATTAAATATGTCGATCGATTGATTGACAGGCTGTTATAAGCGTTAGATGTCTATATTTGATGCTTATACAGTGGTGCACTTTGGATGATGGTTGATTGTTTATTATTGCTATTATATACATGTGTTGTATGGAATCCATATAATTAACGTTATATGGTGATTGATTGGGCCTCATTTCAAATCGGGAAAATAAGGAATATTATAAAAGAAAATTCATGTGTTGAATATAAAAATAGTCATGTGTTGACGATGTTCATGTGTTGAGTGAAATATTTTATATAATAAAATTTACATCTTTATCATATTTAAAATTAGAACTACTTCCCAGTAGAAGTCTAATTGAAAATCAAACGATAGATACCATAGTTTTATAAAATATTTTACATAACAAAAATAGTGATGTGTTGACAGTACTCATGTGTTGAGATTAGTCGTGGGTTGAAAAATATAGATTCATGTGTTGAATGGGATAAATATTCATTTGTTGAATAAAATATAAAGCCGTGTTGATTAGTTTTGCGCCATTTTGACGTGAACGATATTTATATCGATTTTATTCGTTGTATAACGAATATTGAAAAGTGATTTCGGAATTAAATATTTTGAAATTGAAATTTAAAATGAATTGAATTGAAAACGATTTCGAAATGAATTGAATTGAAAACGATTTCGAAATGAATTGAATTGAAAACGATTTCGAAATGAATTGAATTGAAAACGATTTCGAAATGAATTGAATTGAAAACGATTTCGAAATGAATTGAATTGAAAACGATTTCGAAATGAATTGAATTGAAAACGATTTCGAAATTAATTGAATTGAAAACGATTTCGAAATTAATTGAATTGAAAACGATTTCGAAATGAATTGAATTGAAAGTGAATTGAAATGAATTCAAATTGAATTAAAATTTGAATTGAATAGAAATGAATTTTAAAACGAATTTATAAAGAAGAATTCAATTTTGATTTGAATTGAAAAGAAAGTTGAAATTGCTTTTGAAACAATTTTAAAACGATTTATAAAATTCGTTTTAAATAGAAATCGACGAAATATATATTATATATTATATATATAATATAATGGCCTGAATAGAACGCGCCGCGCCGCGGCAGTTCGTGAATTTCGACCATTTATTTCAAACGGACATTGCGGGAGATCCGACCGTCGGATTCTCCTATAACCGGAACCGTTGGGTTCGTATCGAAAAGAGCTTTCCATTGAATATTAGAAATTTGAAATCTAACGGTTGGATTTGGAATTATGTCCAAATCAATTTCAGAAAAGGTCGCTGTAAGTGCAGTTCGATGGCCGTTGATGGAAATCGACTGTACGGGCCTTCATAAAATTATTAAAAATATCCATAATTTGTGTAAAATCATAAGAAATGATTTGGGAAAAATTGGGCTGAAGAATTCCACATTTGAAAAGATAAAAATAGATTTTTATCGAAATGAACTAGTTTTGAACTAGAATTAAAATCAATTTATTTTTGAAATAAATAAATTGAATTTGAAAGTGATTTTAGAAATAATCAATATTCCCAATATTCTGAAGTGGAAGTGAAGTTGAATCGAAATTATCTTCGGAATATTTCGATGTTGGATTTCGTGACTATACAGATATTGTTTTGGGGATTTGAAAGATATATTATATATCGTTATTTCCAATACGAGATATGTTGGTTTCAGAATTTGATATTGAATATAAGCCGATATATTTTCTATTCAGAGCCTTGTATTTAATATCAAATGTGATTTGGGTTTATCGTGAATCGTGTTTTGGATGACATTGGTTCTTTAACCCAGTTAAAGGCAAGATGTGGATTTTTGAAAGGATTAAAACTAAGTGGAGTTTTAATGAATCTTTAATTAGATTAAAACTGTGAATTGATAATTTAAAGTATCAAATCTGAAAAGTGATCGAGAGTGGAGTACCACCAGTTTTGCTCCAAAGCGATAGTTAAATCTTTAATTAGATTTGAACGTGAAATGGTAATTAATTTTACCGATAACACCGTGGTGTTAGGAATGGAGTATCACCAGTTTTGCTCCATGGGATATATAGGTTGGGATTGGGAAATAAAATAAATAATTACTTCGGTGTGGTTCGTTAATCCCGACTAGTTAGAAATGATATCCAAAGGAAGATTAAAGAATAAATTTAGAAGAATTTATCTTTGATAAAATTAATGGGAACCTTTCCCTAAGAATGTGATTTTGTGAATAAAAGAATATTCTGAATTGGAATGAGGCGTTCATTGTGTTTGTGTAACATTTGTTAATTATATACGTGGGTTATTCAGAAAGGCCGGGTTATACCTATTCTGAATAACCGATTAGACGAGATGTCGAAGATGAAGACGGTGGTTGAAGACCGGAAGTCTTCACATCATTTGGGTGATTACTGATGATCTTGATTGGGCTGTACACCTGAGATGAGGGAATCAGTTGGTGATCGTCCAGACGTACTTGGAGATGGATGGATATGCGAGGAAAGTGCCTCCGGTTTCGTTCAGACCCAGAACGAACTTGTAAATGGATTGTGTGTCTGACATTGGATTTTATTATGTGTTGATTGATCTCTATTAGATATACATCTGTTTGGCGGCGGAGAATTTATTCTCTTGCTTAACGCCCTTCTCTGAGACATACGAGCTCAGAGGTTGTATATCGATGGACATCAGTCGCATGGAGTGAATTGCCAATGTGGCATGCGTAAGTGGCAATTGATCAGGGCTTCTGTTGAAAAGCAAAGTCTTGTGGTTGATGATCAAAGCACGGCCTGTGTGGCGTAGCTTTGTGTATAACGTGAATTCGCGAGCCTCACACCTCGGTATGAGTCAAAAACGGGAGACGGACCGCTGGGAGAGCACGACGTTTCTTTCTAGCTAGGGTGGTGTCAGTGACCTACCAGCCCTGACATTTATATACTTTTCACCTGTGTGGTTGTTGGATACGAGGCGCCTCGGATATAGGTCTGTAAGGACCGGGAAACGTGTGTTCAGGAATTGCCAATCCTCAAAAGTAAGAGAGGACCGGCCCAGCCGATTCCAAGGATCATAGTGGGGTCCTGAGGCATTTGCTAGAGTGTCTCGAACGCGGAGAGGAGCTTGCCCCTTGCCTCGACTCATGACGGAAATCCAATTTCCTATACGTGTATTGCGGTTTTAATTGTAGAACTAGTATGGCGACATGATAGATGGTACCCATGCCGCCTATGATTGATATTTATGATTTGAATTGTTTTGACACTATACACTTATTGTAGTATCAAATAATGTGTTTTAAACGTATCAAGCATGCTTTGGCTGTTATAAGGGAAAACCCTATCCTCCGGCTTGCGTTGCATTGTGTGATGGGACCTGGGTCTTATAACAGCTTCATTTTTCTTTATTTAGCATTGCGCTGTTTGTTCTATGCACTGGTATTCTTGGGAGGAAACCCGTTCCGTGTTATACGGCGTGGTCCCTTGATTTACCTAACTTTAAAACCAATATTAATAACTGTTTTAGTTCTCACACCAGTCCCATGACTGACCTGGAGTTTATTGTTTTAACCTAAACTCTGGGTGCCCCTATTTTCCACACGGGCAGCTAGTAGTTTTGGTTTTGCAGATTTATATTCACAGGGTCCTGATTTACAGCTGGAACGATGCTCGGAAAGCTCTGTATCCGTGTATCACTTTCAGTTGTGTTTTGTATATTTTTCCGCTGCTATGTAACTTATTGTAATCTCTGATATTTGTCGAATGTAATTTATTCATTTATACTCTGTATATTCTTGTATCTGATGGAATTGTTGTAATAACAATGAAATGTTCTTTCGTCTGCATCCTATTTTGTCTTGTCCTCACAGTAATTCGTTCTTTCTCATCTCTTCGGAGACCGGGGAAGTTCGGGTCGCTTCATATCATGTCGCCATACTAGTTCTACAATTAAAACCGCAAATGTCACGTATTTGGAAATTGGATTTCCATCTATGAACCGAGGCAAAAGATAGTCCTCAACTGATTCGAGACTCTTTAGCCCGAGCCTCAGGATCAGAGCTCGAGTGACCCTTGGAGCGACAGGGCCGGTCCACCGATGTGGATTAAAATGCCTGAACACTACGTTTCCCCACCCTATGGGTTGTAAATGAGCCAACCAAATGACTCCATCTGTTCGAGAACGACCGATCAATCCGAGGCGCCTCGCAACAGCAACAACCACATAAGTCAAACTCGTCAGGGCGTGTAAAACCACTGACGCCACTTCTAACTAGAAAGAAACGCATGCCCTCCCTGAGGTCCGTCTCCCGTTTTTGGTTCATACCGGGTGTGAAACTCGCAAAGTAAACGATACACAAAGCTACGCCACAAAGGCCGTGCTTTGATCATCACCACAAGACTTTGCTTTTCAACAGAAGCCTCGATCAATTGCCACTTAGGCATGCCACACAGGTAATTCACTCCATGCGTTTGATATCCATCAATATATAACCCCTGAGCTCGTACGTCTCAGAGAAGGGCGTTAAGCAAGAGAATAAATTCTCTGCCGCCAAACAGATATATATTTAATAGAGATCAATCACACGGACTAAAATCCAATGTCAGACACACAGTCCATTTACAAGTCCGTTCTGGGTCTGAACGAAACCGGAGGCACCTGGTACCCCGCATATCCATCGATCTCCAAGTACGTCTGGATGATCACCAACTGTTTCCATCTTCTTGGGTGTACAGCCCAATCAAGATCATCAGTAATTACCCAAACGACGTGAAGACCTCCGGTCTTCGACCATCGTCTTCATCTTCGACTTATCGTCGTATCAGTTATTCAGAATGGGATAAACCCGGTCTTTCCGAATAACTCGCGTATATTTTAAATAAGTGTTACACAAACACAACATACGCCTCATTCCAATTCATCAGTCACTAACCGTAAATTAATCAAGAGAATAATTTCCCAAATATTAACCCCGAAGGCCGAAACCAACATCAGATCAATATCCAGAAAACCATTCTGCTTGGCTAACCGACAGTTAGTTTCTAAATTTCACATTCATAGGGAAATGTTCCCATTAATTTTATCCAAGATAAATTCCTTGAATTTATTCTTTAATCTACTTTTGAATATCAATTCAAATTAGTCGGGATTAACGAAACTTACCGAAGTAACCATTTGTTTTAATTTCCCAATCCCAACCTATTCATCCCATGAAGTAAAACGGGTCTTACTTCAAATCTAACACCACGGTGTTACCGGTAAATTCAATTACCATTTCACGTTCAAATCTAATTAAAGATTTAACTATCGCCTGGAGCAAAACTGGTGATACTCCATTCTCGATTATTTCAATCTAATTAAAGATTCATTAAAACTCCACTTAGTTTTAATCTTTGACTGGGTTAAAGAATCTGTGTCATTTAAAAACACGGTTCACGGTAAACCCAAAATCACCTTCCATTAATTATCGGGTTCAAGAACAAGTGATATTTAAAAACACTGTTCACGATAAACCCAAAAATCAATATCAATTCAATTCCAATTAAATATTATTTAATTGGTACACTTCATTAAATCTAAATAAAAAAAGATTTAATCTTTTCTGAACTGGGTTCAAGAACAGTGTTAATGAAGACACCATTCACGACAAACCCAAATCAACTTGATATTAAACACAAGGCTCTGAATAGAAAATATGCCGGCTTATATTCAATATCAAATTCCACGACTAACAAATATCGTATTGGAAATAACGATATATATATCTATATCTTTCAAATTTCCATAACAACATATGTATAATCACGAAATCCAACATCGAAATATTCCGAAGACAATTTTGATTCAAATCCATTCCAATGCAATCATTGGAAATTCTGGTTATTTTCAAAACCATTTCAAATTCGATTTATTTATTTAAAAATAAATAGAATTTTAATTCTAGTTCAAAACTAGTTCATTTCGATAAAAATCTATTTTTATCTTTTCAAATATGGAGTTTTTCATCCCAATTCTTGCTAAATCATTTCTTATGATTTTACACAAATTATTACTATTTTTAATATTTTTATCAAGGCCCGTACAGTCGATTTCCATCAACGGCCATCGAACTGCACTTACAGCAACCTTTTTCAAATTTGATCTGGACATAATTCCAAATCCAACCATTAGATTTCAAATTTCTAATATTCGTTAGAAAGCTCTTTTCGATACGAACCCAACGGTTCCGGTTTTAGGAGAATCCGACGGTCGGATCTCCCGCAATATCCGTTCGAAGTCAATGGTCGAAATTTGCGAACTGCCGCGGCGCGGCCTGTTCTATTCAGGCCATTATATAATATATATAATATATATTTCGTCGATTTCTATTTAAAACGAATTATATAATTAGTTTTAAATTCGTTTCAAAAGCAATTTCAACTTCCATTTCAATTCAAATTGGTTTTCTATTTGAATCAAATTCATTATATATTCAATTGAAATCAAATTCGTTATATATTCAATTCGAATTCGTTTTAGATTCAATTCGAATTCATTTTCCTTTCAATTCGATTCAAATTTCATTTCAAAATATTTGATTTCGAAATCATTTTTCAATATTCATTTTAAAATGAATAAAATCGATATAAATATCGTTCACGTCAAAATGGCGTCAATCTAATCAACACGGCTTCATATATTTCTATTTTCAAATATTCTATTTCAAATATTTCTTTTTCAAATATTTCCTTTTCAAATATTTCCTTTTCAAATATTTCCCTTTCAAATATTTCTATTATTAAAATATTTCGTTCAACACATGACTAATCTCAACGGATGAGTACTGTCAACACATGAACCTTTATTTTATAATATTCTTTATTTTCTAAATTGGAATGAGGCCCAATCAATTACCATATAAAGTTAATCATATGGATTTTCACACATCACACGTACATAATAGCATTGAAAAATAATCAACCATCAAACAAAGTGCACTACACTGTATAAGCATCAAATATAGATATCTAACGCTTATAACAGCCTGTCAATCAATCGATCGACACATTTAATCAATCAGGATGAGTGAACTTCAAATTTCATCCCAACACCCGTGTGGGGTTTCAAACAATCAAACACAGATTTAATTGTGCAGTTGGGCGATGTGTAAAATTTATCGACCCAATCAATATCAGTCAAATCAGTGTATATAAACAAATCGGCCGATTTGTTTATAAATATTTATTTATTCACTTTCACGTTAAAAATTATATATTTTAACGATAAAACATTTTATTTTAACACATGAATTTCTATTCAGTTCATTTATTCAATAAATGTTATTTTTATCCTTCTAACATATTTTAGAAAATTTCGGCGGCATAACGGCACGATACTAGAAACGGGACGAGGCCTAGCCTTATCCCCGGTCTAGTGAAGGCCCATGCCATTCACACATCAATCAAATCAATTTCATTTCACCAAACAATTCAATCCAATCAAATAATCTAACTAATTTTTGAAATCAAACAAACAAGTCCATGGTCTGTGGACGATTGTGTCGGGTGCTACTAAGCACCGTCTGCATCCTAGTATATATATATAACTAGAAAATAAAATTATAGAGTGAGAAGTTCTCACCGATAGCTATCCAATACCACGACTCTTCTTTTGCAGAAGTCTTCGTCGTTCTCGCCTTTTTGTCACCTTCGCTGACCGTAGCCACTACATATATAAAAATCGAATTTTTACTTCGCTATTCGAATATATAAAAATCGAATTTTTCCTTTATTATTCAATATATAAAAATCGAATTTCTACTTTGCTATTCAACATATAAAAATCGAATTTTTACTTTGCTATTCAATATATAAAAATCAAATTTTTACTTCGATGTTCAATATATAAAAATCAAATTTTTACTTCGATGTTCAATATATAAAAATCGAATTTTTACTTCGATGTTCAATATATAAAAATCAAATTTTTACTTAGATGTTCAATATATAAAAATCGAATTTTTACTTCGATGTTCAATATATAAAAATCGAATTTTTACTTCGAGAAATACGATCATTTTGCTTTGAAAAATACGATCTTTTTGATTTTTAAAAATATAAACTTTATTAAATTAAAAAGATTCAATCTTTATCAAATTAAAAATTCCTAGATCTTGTTAAAAATCCTGACTTTCCTACACAAAAATTCGACCTTTTCTACTTAGAAAATCCCGATCTTTCCTTCACTAATCTTACAAAAACTGATTTTACTTTACCTAAATAAATAAAAACGCATCTTTACTAACATAAAGATCGTATTTCCCTAAACTAAAAATCATAGCTTTTAGATTTTTAAGAATCCTAACTGTAAATAAATAAGTTAGGCTAAAAAGTAAAGTAATTAAAACTTACATTGGTTTAGGGAGGGTTGGGGGTGGAATAGGCGGCGGCAGGGGAGTCGACGTCGCGGGTTTGGGGTTCCTTCGCGGAGGATGGCGACGTGAGCTCGAGAGAAGGAGGGGGGGTGTTTCCGCGTCGGGCTCTGGGCTGGGGGGGGGGCTTCTTCTTGCGGCGGCGCGCCAGGAGGGGGGAAGGAGGTGGCGGCTGCGACGTGGGGGGGGGGGGGGGGCGACGGGGTTTCGCTGGAGGTGATCTTCGTGGGTATCGGGGCTTCGTTGAGGGGAGCGTTGGAGGGAGGACGGAGGGCTCGCCAATGGGAGGTGGCGCGAGGAGGCGGAGGGTGGCGGAGGGACCCACGATGATGGGTGGTGGCGGCTGCTCCGTCTTCTTTCCTTTTTTTTTCTGATTCGTGAAAACAAGAAAGAGGGGGGGTTTCTGAATATATATATATTATATTTAATTCATTTTATTTTTTTCAAAAAGCAACTTTTTATTTTGACCTCGAAACGAGGCCCACCGCCTGTCGTCCATAGCTAAATACCCCCATTCCGAACACAATGGGATATGTATCTTAAGCTAATTCGATCGTTTCGAATAGTTTCCGACGAAATCAACATATAACTCTTTATATTGAATTTGAACGCGCATTTCATTTTACTGGGGTCACATACTAACTCTAAAAAATTCTCGAAAAATATTTTCTAGCTTCGTATTGACGATACGGTCCTAACAAAACTAGTTTCGTCGAATTCTGAGACCGTTAGAAAAATGGCCATTTTCCAGTCGATTAAAATCAACTGAAACTGGTCAAACGCGTTTTCCTTTGCCACGCTCACATATTGATTCAAAAAATTATGAAATGTGAAACCTTGCAATAATTTGACATCACGGACCCAACAAAACTGGTTTCGTCGAAATCCGAGGTCGTTTGCAAAATTTCAATTTTTAAGGGCCTGAATTCCATAGCGACTATTCGGAATTTTCAACTGGACATATCTTTTGATTCCCGTTATGAAATTTCGATTGGTCGAATTCGCTGGAAAGATATTCTCGATTGGATCCTAATGTTTTTGGTTTCACTAAAATCCGGTTTGTTTTGCACCCGGTACATTCAATTGAAGTTTGAAATCGAATTATCGAACTACCGCGCCAATTTCAATTCTATTTATAATTATATATAAATATTTATATTCTAACGACGACGTATATAATATACACATTCTATTTATATTCAAAATAAATTTCTCGACGATATTATTTAAAATAATTCATTTTAAATAATTAAAATTCGCTAAAATCGCCAAAATAAAAATTTTAAACTGGCCCAGATTTTCGGGTTGTTACAATCTCCCCCACTTAAAACTTTTCGTCCCCGAAAAGGAACAAAGTCGAAAGTGGTTTGATTAATCAACCCTACGTTCGATCTGGCTTCCATTCTCCAACTTTTCAGTATCTGAGAATTTTCAAATTCTTCAAAAATTTGGCTAACACCCTAAATTTTCGAAAAATTTCGCCATAACCTCCCCTGCACCGGGAGCATCGGGGAATTTCAAATAGCTTCCCCGGTCCTTCTAATCTCAAAAAGAAAAAGAAAAAGCCAAGCGGCTAGCCAATAGGCTCATAAAATCATCATCACCCAAACAAAACAGTAAATTATATAGTAAACATGTACCTATTTGTCGGGCAAACAAATTTTATTCTTCGGCTCTAGCCTCTTTGCTATGACCTGTTCAATGTAAGTATATGTATATGCAAGCAAATGCGACCAATTTTCAATACAATTCAATATTTGATGCTATTAGGCATAATGGTTCAAAATTAGCAAACAAATAGGCAAACAACACAAACATCAATCATCTAGTGAATTAGAGTTTCAAATTCATAACTTTGATATATATAAAGAAAATCATGTTTTGATGCCAAATCACAACAATGTATTCTAGCTATATTAGTTTTGGTTCTCACACCAGTCTAATGGAAATATATAGAAAATCACACCTTCGAAACTCGAACATAAATGTTGATAATGCGATTGCTATCATCAATATCATCTTCGGGCGACTAGAGTGTGATGCTATATCTTTCCAATATATTAAAACTTTGAATATACGTTTGCAAGGCGTATATGCATATTCTTTATATACTGAATTATCCAAAATCAATATAAATAAATTATCCAAATACGTGTAAAACGATCTAAATTTCAAAACAGAATTGTTTTCATTTGAAAAATATACTCTCCACACTCGTTCTAGGATACTACTGATCCCATCTCTAACGAGTCATTCTCATTGGATATTGCTAATCCAATATCTGATGAATTCTTTCGTACGGTTCTAATGTGTCTTGTTCTCTGCTTTGTAAACCAAAGCTCTGATACCAACTGTGAAAACCCGTAACTTCCCCGTAAAGGAAAGCGGCGGATAGTTCGAGAACAAGCCACAACAGAACGTAGACGAAAGAACATTTCATTGTATATTACAACAATGCATCAGATTACAAGAATATACAGAGTATAAATGAATATTACATTCGATAAATATCAGAGACTACAATACATTGTACAGCAGCGGAAAATAATACAATACACAACTAGAAGGAGATATACGGATACAAAGCTTTTCGGATAACGTTCCAGCTGTAAACCAGGATCCTGTGAATAAAAATCTGCAAAACCAAAACTACTAGCTGCCCGTGTCAAAATAAGGGCACCCAGAGTTTAGGTTAAAACAATAAACTCCAGGTCAGTCATGTGACTGGTGTGAGAACTAAAACAGTTATTATTCTTTATTTTAAAGGTTAGGTAAATCAAGGGACCACGCCGTATAACACGGAACGGGTTTCCTCCCAAGAATACCAGTGCATAAAACAAACAGCGCAATGCTAAATAAAGAAAAATGAAGTTGTTATAAGACCCAGGTCCTATCACACAATGCAACGCAAGCCGGGGGATAGGGTTTTCCCTTATAACAGCCAAAGAATGCTTGATACGTTTAAAACAAATCATTTGATACTATAATAAGTGCATAGTGTATATAAAACAACTTCAAATCATAAGTATCAATCATAGGCGGCATAGGTACCATATATCATGTAATAACCCGAAAATGCGAGCCAGTTTGAAATTTTTATTTTGGCAATTTTAGTGAATTTTGAATATTTAAAATGAATTATTTTAAATAAAATCGACGAGAAATTTATTTTGAATATAATTCGACGTATATATTATATACGTCATCGTTAGAATATAAATAATTATATATAATTATAAATAGAATTGAAAATGGCGCGGTAGTTCGATAATTCGATTTCAAACTTCAATTGAATGTACCGGGTGCAAAACAATCCGGATTTTAGTGAAACCAAAAATAATGGAATCTAATAGTGAATATCTTTCCAACGAATCCGAAAAATCAAAAGTTCGTAGCGGGAATCAAAAGATATGTCCAGTTGAAAATTCTGAATAGTCGCTATGGAATTCAGGCCCTTAAAAATGGACATTTTGCAAATGACCTCGGATTTCGACGAAACCACTTTTGTTGGGTCCGTGATGTCAAGTTATTGCTAGGTTTCAAATTTCATAATTTTTCGAATCAATATGTGAGCGTGGCAAAGGAAAACGTGTTTTGACCATTTCAGTTGATTTTAATCGACTGGAAATTAGCCATTTTTCTAACGGTCTCAGAATTCGACGAAACTAGTTTTGTTAGGACCGTATCGTCAATACGAAGCTAGAAAATATTTTTCTGCAATTTATAGAGTTAGTATGTGACCCCGGTAATTTGAAATGTACGTTTAAAATTCAATATAGTGATTTAAATGTAAATTTAACGGAAACTGATTTTAACAGCCGAATCAGCTGACGATACATATCCCATTGTGTTCAGAATGGGGGTTAAACGCTATGGACGACAGGCGGAGGGCCTCGTTTAGAGGTCGTATGTAAAAGTCAACTTCTAGTGAATAAATTAATTAAATAAAAAAAAAACTTTCTTCCCCTTTAACCCGCTGGCCCCCCCTTTTCTTCATTCGATTCAGTTTTTTTTTTAAAAAAAAAAAAAGGGACGAAGGTGACGGGGGGGAGAGCCGCCGCCACCTCGCGCCCCCCCCCCCCCCAGCGGCGCCGCTGCCAGGCGCCTCCGCCGCGAAACCCCCCTCCCCTTCGCCTTCTCCTCCAGCTCCTTCTTCCCCGCCTGCTCCTCCCCTCCACCGCGAGCTCGAGCCGGCCTCCGCCTCCTCCCTTGCGCCCTCCGCCAACCCCAGACCCTCCTCTCGCCTCACCCTCGAGACAGCGAGACCCCCCCTGTAAGTCTTTTCTTCTTTTTTTTTTATTTATTTTATTTATTTTATTTTGTTTTATATAAACTGTAAAAAAAAAAAGATAAAATACTGTTTTTATTTTTAAAGTTTAAAACTTTTTTTTTGTTTGTTTAAAAACTGATTTTTTTTGACAAGATTTAAACTTTATAAAAGATGTGATTTTTAAATTAGAAAAGACAGTGTTTTTAGAATTATAAAAGACGTGATTTTTAAAGCAGAAAAGATTTGATTTTTAAAGTAAAAATATGATTTTTATATTTTTAAAGTATTAAAAATATAATCTTTATAGGATGGAGAATATAAAAATATCATCTTTGTATATGTAGCGAAATAAAAATCTGATTTTTATTTTATATACGTTGAAATCAAGTGATGATTTTTTTTATATAAAGGCGAAATCTTTATTTTAGTAAAGGCGAAATCTTTATTTTAGAAAACGTAAAATCTTTATCGACGAAAAGACGATATTTTTAAAATAGAAAAGATTAGATTTTAAAAATAGAAAAGGCGAGATTTTTAATATTGAATAGCATAGTAAAGAAATTCGATTTTTAAATATATGAGTGATTATAAAAATATGATTTTAAATTGAAAATGAATAAATAAAAATGTGATTTTTATTTTAAAGACATCAAAATATAAAAATGTGTGATTTTTATATATGTAGTAACTACGGGCAACGAAGATGACGAAGATGGGATAACGAAGAAGATTTCAATCAAAGAAGAGTCAATGATTGGATAGCTTTCGGTGAGAATTTCTCACCTTTCAATTTCTTTTTCTAGTTACATATATATATACTAGGATGCAGACGGTGCTTAGTAGCACCCGACACAATCATCCACAGACCATGGACTTGTTTGTTTGGTTGCATAGATTAGTTATATGATGTGATTTGAATTTGGTTGTTTGGTGATTTGATTGATGTGTGAATGGCGTGGGCCTTCACTAGACCGGGGATAAGGTTAGGCCTCGTCCCGTTTCTAGTATCGTGCCGTTATGCCGCCGAAATTTTCTAAAATATGTTAGAAAAATAAAAATATCATTTTATTGAATAAATGAACCGAATAGAAATTCAAGTGTTGAAATAAATATTTTTGACGTTGAAAATATAATTTTTAACGTGAATGTGAATAAATAAATATTCATTTACAGACCGGACGGTTTGTTTATGTACACTGATTTGACTGATATCGATTGGGTCGATAAATTTTACACGTCGCCCAACTGCACAAATAAAATCTGTGTTTGATTGTTTGAAACCCCACATGGGTGTTGGGATGAAATTTGAAGTTCACTCATCCTGATTGATTAAATATGTCGATCGATTGATTGACAGGCTGTTATAAGCGTTAGATGTCTATATTTCATGCTTATACAGTGTGGTGCACTTTGGATGATGGTTGATTGTTTATTATTGCTATTATATACATGTGTTGTATGGAATCCATATAATTAACGTTATATGGTGATTGATTGGGCCTCATTTCAAATCGGGAAAATAAGGAATATTATAAAAGAAAATTCATGTGTTGAATATAAAAATAGTCATGTGTTGACGATGTTCATGTGTTGAGTGAAATATTTTATATAATAAAATTTACATCTTTATCATATTTAAAATTAGAACTACTTCCCAGTAGAAGTCTAATTGAAAATCAAACGATAGATACCATAGTTTTATAAAATATTTTACATAACAAAAATAGTGATGTGTTGACAGTACTCATGTGTTGAGATTAGTCGTGGGTTGAAAAATATAGATTCATGTGTTGAATGGGATAAATATTCATTTGTTGAATAAAATATAAAGCTGTGTTGATTAGTTTTGCGCCATTTTGACGTGAACGATATTTATATCGATTTTATTCGTTGTATAACGAATATTGAAAAGTGATTTCGGAATTAAATATTTTGAAATTGAAATTTAAAATGAATTGAATTGAAAACGATTTCGAAATGAATTGAATTGAAAATGATTCCGAAATGAATTGAATTGAAAACGATTTCGAAATGAATTGAATTGAAAACGATTTCGAAATGAATTGAATTGAAAACGATTTCGAAATGAATTGAATTGAAAACGATTTCGAAATGAATTGAATTGAAAACGATTTCGAAATGAATTGAATTGAAAGTGAATTGAAATGAATTCAAATTGAATTAAAATTTGAATTGAATAGAAATGAATTTTAAAACGAATTTATAAAGAAGAATTCAATTTTGATTTGAATTGAAAAGAAAGTTGAAATTGCTTTTGAAACAATTTTAAAACGATTTATAAAATTCGTTTTAAATAGAAATCGATGAAATATATATTATATATATAATATAATGGCCTGAATAGAATGCGCCGCGCCGCGGCAGTTCGTGAATTTCGACCATTTATTTCAAACGGACATTGCGGGAGATCCGACCGTCGGATTCTCCTAAAACCGGAACCGTTGGGTTCGTATCGAAAAGAGCTTTCCATTGAATATTAGAAATTTGAAATCTAACGGTTGGATTTGGAATTATGTCCAAATCAATTTCAGAAAAGGTCGCTGTAAGTGCAGTTCGATGGCCGTTGATGGAAATCGACTGTACGGGCCTTGATAAAATTATTAAAAATATCCATAATTTGTGTAAAATCATAAGAAATGATTTGGGAAAAATTGGGCTGAAGAATTCCACATTTGAAAAGATAAAAATAGATTTTTATCGAAATGAACTAGTTTTGAACTAGAATTAAAATCAATTTATTTTTGAAATAAATAAATTGAATTAAAAGTGATTTTAGAAATAATCAATATTCCCAATATTCTGAAGTGGAAGTGGAGTTGAATCGAAATTATCTTCGGAATATTTCGATGTTGGATTTCGTGACTATACAGATATTGTTTTGGGGATTTGAAAGATATATTATATATCGTTATTTCCAATACGAGATATGTTGGTTTCAGAATTTGATATTGAATATAAGCCGATATATTTTCTATTCAGAGCCTTGTATTTAATATCAAATGTGATTTGGGTTTATCGTGAATCGTGTTTTGGATGACATTGGTTCTTTAACCCAGTTAAAGGCAAGATGTGGATTTTTGAAAGGATTAAAACTAAGTAGAGTTTTAATGAATCTTTAATTAGATTAAAACTGTGAATTGATAATTTAAAGTATCAAATCTGAAAAGTGATCGAGAGTGGAGTACCACCAGTTTTGCTCCAAAGCGATAGTTAAATCTTTAATTAGATTTGAACGTGAAATGGTAATTAATTTTACCGATAACACCGTGGTGTTAGGAATGGAGTATCACCAGTTTTGCTCCATGGGATATATAGGTTGGGATTGGGAAATAAAATAAATAATTACTTCGGTGTGGTTCGTTAATCCCGACTAGTTAGAAATGATATCCAAAGGAAGATTAAAGAATAAATTTAGAAGAATTTATCTTTGATAAAATTAATGGGAACCTTTCCCTAAGAATGTGATTTTGTGAATAAAAGAATATTCTGAATTGGAATGAGGCGTTCATTGTGTTTGTGTAACATTTGTTAATTATATACATGGGTTATTCAGAAAGGCCGGGTTATACCCATTCTGAATAACCGATTCGACGAGATGTCGAAGATGAAGACGGTGGTTGAAGACCGGAAGTCTTCACATCATTTGGGTGATTACTGATGATCTTGATTGGGATGTACACCCGAGATGAGGGAATCAGTTGGTGATCGTCCAGACGTACTTGGAGATGGATGGATATGCGAGGAAAGTGCCTCCGGTTTCGTTCAGACCCAGAACGAACTTGTAAATGGATTGTGTGTCTGACATTGGATTTTATTATGTGTTGATTGATCTCTATTAGATATACATCTGTTTGGCGGCGGAGAATTTATTCTCTTGCTTAACGCCCTTCTCTGAGACATACGAGCTCAGAGGTTGTATATCGATGGACATCAGTCGCATGGAGTGAATTGCCAATGTGGCATGCGTAAGTGGCAATTGATCAGGGCTTCTGTTGAAAAGCAAAGTCTTGTGGTTGATGATCAAAGCACGGCCTGTGTGGCGTAGCTTTGTGTATAACGTGAATTCGCGAGCCTCACACCTCGGTATGAGTCAAAAACGGGAGACGGACCGCTGGGAGAGCACGGCGTTTCTTTCTAGCTAGGGTGGTGTCAGTGACCTACCAGCCCTGACATTTATATACTTTTCACCTGTGTGGTTGTTGGATACGAGGCGCCTCGGATATAGGTCTGTAAGGACCGGGAAACGTGTGTTCAGGAATTGCCAATCCTCAAAAGTAAGAGAGGACCGGCCCAGCCGATTCCAAGGATCATAGTGGGGTCCTGAGGCATTTGCTAGAGTGTCTCGAACGCGGAGAGGAGCTTGCCCCTTGCCTCGACTCATGACGGAAATCCAATTTCCAATACGTGTATTGCGGTTTTAATTGTAGAACTAGTATGGCGACATGATAGATGGTACCCATGCCGCCTATGATTGATATTTATGATTTGAATTGTTTTGACACTATACACTTATTGTAGTATCAAATAATGTGTTTTAAACGTATCAAGAATGCTTTGGCTGTTATAAGGGAAAACCCTATCCTCCGGCTTGCATTGCATTGTGTGATGGGACCTGGGTCTTATAACAGCTTCATTTTTCTTTATTTAGCATTGCGCTGTTTGTTCTATGCACTGGTATTCTTGGGAGGAAACCCGTTCCGTGTTATACGGCGTGGTCCCTTGATTTACCTAACTTTAAAATCAATATTAATAACTGTTTTAGTTCTCACACCAGTCCCATGACTGACCTGGAATTTATTGTTTTAACCTAAACTCTGGGTGCCCCTATTTTCCACACGGGCAGCTAGTAGTTTTGGTTTTGCAGATTTATATTCACAGGGTCCTGATTTACAGCTGGAACGATGCTCGGAAAGCTCTGTATCCGTGTATCACTTTCAGTTGTGTTTTGTATATTTTTCCGCTGCTATGTAACTTATTGTAATCTCTGATATTTGTCGAATGTAATTTATTCATTTATACTCTGTATATTCTTGTATCTGATGGAATTGTTGTAATAACAATGAAATGTTCTTTCGTCTGCGTCCTATTTTGTCTTGTCCTCACAGTAATTCGTTCTTTCTCATCTCTTCGGAGACCGGGGAAGTTCGGGTCGCTTCAGTTGGTATCAGAGCTTTGGTTTACAGAGCTCGAGAACAAGGCACATTAGAACCATACGAAAGAATTCATCAGATATTGGATTAGTAATATCCAATTAGAATGACTCGTTAGAGATAGGATCAGTAATATCCTAGAACGAGTGTGAAGTGTATATTTTTTAATTGAAAACAATTTTTGTTTTGAAAATTTAAACCATTTTAAACGTATTTGAATATTTATTTATTTTGAATATGGACAATCCAATATATAAAGATTTTGCATATACGCGTCATGAACGTATATTCGAAGTTTTAATATATTAGATAGATATAGAATCACATTCTAGTTGCCCGGAGATAATTCTGGTAATGCGGCCGCATTATCAGTATTTATGTTCGTGTTTCGAAGGTGTGATTTCTATATATTTCCATTAGACTGGTGTGAGAACCAAACTTATATAGTTAGAACACATTGTTGTGAATTGGCATAAAAAACATGATTTTCTGTATATATATCAAAAATTATGAATTTGAAACTCTAATTCACTAATTGATTGATGTTTGTGTTGTTTGTTTAATTGTTTGCTAATTTTAACCATTTAGCCTAATTGAATTGAATATTGAATTGTATTGAAATCGGTCGCATTTGCTTGCATATATATATACTTACATTGAACAGGTCATAGCATGGAGGCTAGAGCCAGAGAATAAAATTTGTTTGCCCGACAAATAGGTACATGTTTACTACATAATTTACTGTTTTGTTTGGGTGATGATGATTTTATGAGCCTATTGGCTAGCCGCTTGGCTTTTTCTTTTTCTTTTTGAGATCTGAAGGACCGGGGAAGCTATTTGAAATTCCCCGATGCTCCCGGTGCAGGGGAGGTTATGGCGAAATTTTTCGAAAATTTAGGGTGTTAGCCAAATTTTTGAAATTTAGAAAATTTTCAGAAACTGAAAAGTTGGAGAATGCAAGCCAGATCGAACGTAGTGTTGAATAATCAAACCACTTTCGACTTTGTTCCTTTTCGGGGACGAAAAGTTTTGAGTGGGGGAGATTGTAATAACCCGAAAATGCGAGCCTGTTTGAAATTTTTATTTTGGCAATTTTAGTGAATTTTGAATATTTAAAATGAATTATTTTAAATAAAATCGACGAGAAATTTATTTTGAATATAATTCGACGTATATATTATATACGTCGTCGTTAGAATATAAATAATTATATATAATTATAAATAGAATTGAAAATGGCGCGGTAGTTCGATAATTCGATTTCAAACTTCAATTGAATGTACCGGGTGCAAAACAATCCGGATTTTAGTGAAACCAAAAATAATGGAATCTAATAGTGAATATCTTTCCAACGAATCCGAAAAATCAAAAGTTCGTAGCGGGAATCAAAAGATATGTCCAGTTGAAAATTCTGAATAGTCGCTATGGAATTCAGGCCCTTAAAAATGGACATTTTGCAAATGACCTCGGATTTCGACGAAACCACTTTTGTTGGGTCCGTGATGTTAAGTTATTGCTAGGTTTCAAATTTCATAATTTTTCGAATCAATATGTGAGCGTGGCAAAGGAAAACGTGTTTTGACCATTTCAGTTGATTTTAATCGACTGGAAATTAGCCATTTTTCTAACGGTCTCAGAATTCGACGAAACTAGTTTTGTTAGGACCGTATCGTCAATACGAAGCTAGAAAATATTTTTCTGCAATTTATAGAGTTAGTATGTGACCCCGGTAATTTGAAATGTACGTTTAAAATTCAATATAGTGATTTAAATGTAAATTTAACGGAAACTGATTTTAACAGCCGAATCAGCTGACGATACATATCCCATTGTGTTCAGAATGGGGGTTAAATGCTATGGACGACAGGCGGTGGGCCTCGTTTAGAGGTCGTATGTAAAAGTCAACTTCTAGTGAATAAATTAATTAAATAAAAAAAAAACTTTCTTCCCCTTTAACCCGCTGCCCCCCCTTTTCTTCATTCGATTCAGTTTTAAAAAAAAAAAAAAAAAAGGGGACGAAGGCGACGGGGGGGAGAGCCGCCGCCACCTCGCGCGCCCCCCCCCCCCCCCAGCGGCGCCGCTGCCAGGCGCCTCCACCGCGAACCCCCCCCCCATCCCCTTCTCCTTCTCCTCCAGCTCCTTCTTCCCCGCCTGCTCCTCCCCTCCACCGCGAGCTCGAGCCGGCCTCCGCCTCCTCCCTTGCGCCCTCCGCCAACCCCAGACCCTCCTCTCGCCTCACCCTCGAGACAGCGAGACCCCCCCCCTTGTAAGTCTTTTCTTATTTTATTTATTTATTTATTTATTTATTTTATTTTGTTTTATATAAACTGTAAAAAAAAAAGATAAAATACTGTTTTTATTTTTAAATTTTAAAACTGTTTTTTTTGTTTGTTTAAAAACTGATTTTTTTTGACAAAATTTAAACTTTATAAAAGATGTGATTTTTAAATTAGAAAAGACAGTGTTTTAGAATTATAAAAGACGTGATTTTTAAAGCAGAAAAGATTTGATTTTTAAAGTAAAAATATGATTTTTATATTTTTAAAGTATTAAAAATATAATCTTTATAGGATGGAGAATATAAAAATATCATCTTTGTATATGTAGCGAAATAAAAATCTGATTTTTATTTTATATACGTTGAAATCAAGTGATGATTTTTTTTATATAAAGGCGAAATCTTTATTTTAGTAAAGGCGAAATCTTTATTTTAGTAAAGGCGAAATCTTTATTTTAGAAAAGGTAAAATCTTTATCGACGAAAAGACGATATTTTTAAAATAGAAAAGATTAGATTTTAAAAATAGAAAAGGCGAGATTTTTAATATTGAATAGCATAGTAAAGAAATTCGATTTTTAAATATATGAGTGATTATAAAAATATGATTTTAAATTGAAAATGAATAAATAAAAATGTGATTTTTATTTTAAAGACATCAAAATATAAAAATGTGTGATTTTTATATATGTAGTAACTACGGGCAACGAAGATGACGAAGATGGGATAACGAAGAAGATTTCAATCAAAGAAGAGTCAAGATGATTGGATAGCTTTCGGTGAGAATTTCTCACCTTTCAATTTCTTTTTCTAGTTACATATATATATACTAGGATGCAGACGGTGCTTAGTAGCACCCGACACAATCATCCACAGACCATGGACTTGTTTGTTTGGTTGCATAGATTAGTTATATGATGTGATTTGAATTTGGTTGTTTGGTGATTTGATTGATGTGTGAATGGCGTGGGCCTTCACTAGACCGGGGATAAGGCTAGGCCTCGTCCCGTTTCTAGTATCGTGCCGTTATGCCGCCGAAATTTTCTAAAATATGTTAGAAAAATAAAAATATCATTTTATTGAATAAATGAACCGAATAGAAATTCAAGTGTTGAAATAAATATTTTTGACGTTGAAAATATAATTTTTAACGTGAATGTGAATAAATAAATATTCATTTACAGACCGGACGGTTTGTTTATGTACACTGATTTGACTGATATCGATTGGGTCGATAAATTTTACACGTCGCCCAACTGCACAAATAAAATCTGTGTTTGATTGTTTGAAACCCCACACGGGTGTTGGGATGAAATTTGAAGTTCACTCATCCTGATTTATTAAATATGTCGGTCGATTGATTGACAGGCTGTTATAAGCGTTAGATGTCTATATTTGATGCTTATACAGTGTGGTGCACTTTGGATGATGGTTGATTGTTTATTATTGCTATTATATACATGTGTTGTATGGAACCCGTATAATTAACGTTATATGGTGATTGATTGGGCCTCATTTCAAATCGGGAAAATAAGGAATATTATAAAAGAAAATTCATGTGTTGAATATAAAAATAGTCATGTGTTGACGATGTTCATGTGTTGAGTGAAATATTTTATATAATAAAATTTACATCTTTATCATATTTAAAATTAGAACTACTTCCCAGTAGAAGTCTAATTGAAAATCAAACGATAGATACCATAGTTTTATAAAATATTTTACATAACAAAAATAGTGATGTGTTGACAGTACTCATGTGTTGAGATTAGTCGTGGGTTGAAAAATATAGATTCATGTTTTGAATGGGATAAATATTCATTTGTTGAATAAAATATAAAGCCGTGTTGATTAGTTTTGCGCCATTTTGACGTGAACGATATTTATATCGATTTTATTCGTTGTATAACGAATATTGAAAAGTGATTTCGGAATTAAATATTTTGAAATTGAAATTTAAAATGAATTGAATTGAAAACGATTTCGAAATGAATTGAATTGAAAACGATTTCGAAATGAATTGAATTGAAAACGATTTCGAAATGAATTGAATTGAAAACGATTTCGAAATGAATTGAATTGAAAACGATTTCGAAATGAATTGAATTGAAAGTGAATTGAAATGAATTCAAATTGAATTAAAATTTGAATTGAATAGAAATGAATTTTAAAACGAATTTATAAAGAAGAATTCAATTTTGATTTGAATTGAAAAGAAAGTTGAAATTGCTTTTGAAACAATTTTAAAACGATTTATAAAATTCGTTTTAAATAGAAATCGACGAAATATATATTATATATATTATATATATAATATAATGGCCTGAATAGAACGCGCCGCGCCGCGGCAGTTCGTGAATTTCGACCATTTATTTCAAACGGACATTGCGGGAGATCCGACCGTCGGATTCTCCTAAAACCGGAACCGTTGGGTTAGTATCGAAAAGAGCTTTCCATTGAATATTAGAAATTTGAAATCTAACGGTTGGATTTGGAATTATGTCCAAATCAATTTCAGAAAAGGTCGCTGTAAGTGCAGTTCGATGGCCATTGATGGAAATCGACTGTACGGGCCTTGATAAAATTATTAAACATATCCATAATTTGTGTAAAATCATAAGAAATGATTTGGGAAAAATTGGGCTGAAGAATTCCACATTTGAAAAGATAAAAATAGATTTTTATCGAAATGAACTAGTTTTGAACTAGAATTAAAATCAATTTATTTTTGAAATAAATAAATTGAATTTGAAAGTGATTTTAGAAATAATCAATATTCCCAATATTCTGAAGTGGAAGTGGAGTTGAATCGAAATTATCTTCGGAATATTTCGATGTTGGATTTCGTGACTATACAGATATTGTTTTGGGGATTTGAAAGATATATTATATATCGTTATTTCCAATACGAGATATGTTGGTTTCAGAATTTGATATTGAATATAAGCCGATATATTTTCTATTCAGAGCCTTGTATTTAATATCAAATGTGATTTGGGTTTATCGTGAATCGTGTTTTGGATGACATTGGTTCTTTAACCCAGTTAAAGGCAAGATGTGGATTTTTGAAAGGATTAAAACTAAGTGGAGTTTTAATGAATCTTTAATTAGATTAAAACTGTGAATTGATAATTTAAAGTATCAAATCTGAAAAGTGATCGAGAGTGGAGTACCACCAGTTTTGCTCCAAAGCGATAGTTAAATCTTTAATTAGATTTGAACGTGAAATGGTAATTAATTTTACCGATAACACCGTGGTGTTAGGAATGGAGTATCACCAGTTTTGCTCCATGGGATATATAGGTTGGGATTGGGAAATAAAATAAATAATTACTTCGGTGTGGTTCGTTAATCCCGACTAGTTAGAAATGATATCCAAAGGAAGATTAAAGAATAAATTTAGAAGAATTTATCTTTGATAAAATTAATGGGAACCTTTCCCTAAGAATGTGATTTTGTGAATAAAAGAATATTCTGAATTGGAATGAGGCGTTCATTGTGTTTGTGTAACATTTGTTAATTATATACGTGGGTTATTCAGAAAGGCCGAGTTATACCCATTCTGAATAACCGATTCGACGAGATGTCGAAGATGAAGACGGTGGTTGAAGACCGGAAGTATTCACATCATTTGGGTGATTACTGATGATCTTGATTGGGCTGTACACCCGAGATGAGGGAATCAGTTGGTGATCGTCCAGACGTACTTGGAGATGGATGGATATGCGAGGAAAGTGCCTCCGGTTTCGTTCAGACCCAGAACGAACTTGTAAATGGATTGTGTGTCTGACATTGGATTTTATTCTGTGTTGATTGATCTCTATTAGATATACATCTGTTTGGCGGTGGAGAATTTATTCTCTTGCTTAACGCCCTTCTCTGAGACATACGAGCTCAGAGGTTGTATATCGATGGACATCAGTCGCATGGAGTGAATTGCCAATGTGGCATGCGTAAGTGGCAATTGATCAGGGCTTCTGTTGAAAAGCAAAGTCTTGTGGTTGATGATCAAAGCACGGCCTGTGTGGCGTAGCTTTGTGTATAACGTGAATTCGCGAGCCTCACACCTCGGTATGAGTCAAAAACGGGAGACGGACCGCTGGGAGAGCACGACGTTTCTTTCTAGCTAGGGTGGTGTCAGTGACCTACCAGCCCTGACATTTATATACTTTTCACCTGTGTGGTTGTTGGATACGAGGCGCCTCGGATATAGGTCTGTAAGGACCGGGAAACGTGTGTTCAGGAATTGCCAATCCTCAAAAGTAAGAGAGGACCGGCCCAGCCGATTCCAAGGATCATAGTGGGGTCCTGAGGCATTTGCTAGAGTGTCTCGAACGCGGAGAGGAGCTTGCCCCTTGCCTCGACTCATGACGGAAATCCAATTTCCAATACGTGTATTGCGGTTTTAATTGTAGAACTAGTATGGCGACATGATAGATGGTACCCATGCCGCCTATGATTGATATTTATGATTTGAATTGTTTTGACACTATACACTTATTGTAGTATCAAATAATGTGTTTTAAACGTATCAAGCATGCTTTGGCTGTTATAAGGGAAAACCCTATCCTCCGGCTTGCGTTGCATTGTGTGATGGGACCTGGGTCTTATAACAGCTTCATTTTTCTTTATTTAGCATTGCGCTGTTTGTTCTATGCACTGGTATTCTTGGGAGGAAACCCGTTCCGTGTTATACGGCGTGGTCCCTTGATTTACCTAACTTTAAAACCAATATTAATAACTGTTTTAGTTCTCACACCAGTCCCATGACTGACCTGGAGTTTATTGTTTTAACCTAAACTCTGGGTGCCCCTATTTTCCACACGGGCAGCTAGTAGTTTTGGTTTTGCAGATTTATATTCACAGGGTCCTGATTTACAGCTGGAACGATGCTCGGAAAGCTCTGTATCCGTGTATCACTTTCAGTTATGTTTTGTATATTTTTCCGCTGCTATGTAACTTATTGTAATCTCTGATATTTGTCGAATGTAATTTATTCATTTATACTCTGTATATTCTTGTATCTGATGGAATTGTTGTAATAACAATGAAATGTTCTTTCGTCTGCGTCCTATTTTGTCTTGTCCTCACAGTAATTCGTTCTTTCTCATCTCTTCGGAGACCGGGGAAGTTCGGGTCGCTTCATATCATGTCGCCATACTAGTTCTACAATTAAAACCGCAAATGTCACGTATTTGGAAATTGGATTTCCATCTATGAACCGAGGCAAAAGATAGTCCTCAACTGATTCGAGACTCTCTAGCCCGAGCCTCAGGATCAGAGCTCGAGTGACCCTTGGAGCGACAGGGTCGGTCCACCGATGTGGATTAAAATGCCTGAACACTACGTTTCCCCACCCTATGGGTTGTAAATGAGCCAACCAAATGACTCCATCTGTTCGAGAACGACCGATCAATCCGAGGCGCCTCGCAACAGCAACAACCACATAAGTCAAACTCGTCAGGGCGTGTAAAACCACTGACGCCACTTCTAACTAGAAAGAAACGCATGCCCTCCCTGAGGTCCGTCTCCCGTTTTTGGTTCATACCGGGTGTGAAACTCGCAAAGTAAACGATACACAAAGCTACGCCACAAAGGCCGTGCTTTGATCATCACCACAAGACTTTGCTTTTCAACAGAAGCCTCGATCAATTGCCACTTAGGCATGCCACACAGGCAATTCACTCCATGCGTTTGATATCCATCAATATATAACCCCTGAGCTCGTACGTCTCAGAGAAGGGCGTTAAGCAAGAGAATAAATTCTCTGCCGCCAAACAGATATATATTTAATAGAGATCAATCACACGGACTAAAATCCAATGTCAGACACACAGTCCATTTACAAGTCCGTTCTGGGTCTGAACGAAACCGGAGGCACCTGGTACCCCGCATAGCCATCGATCTCCAAGTACGTCTGGATGATCACCAACTGTTTCCATCTTCTTGGGTGTACAGCCCAATCAAGATCATCAGTAATTACCCAAACGACGTGAAGACCTCCGGTCTTCGACCATCGTCTTCATCTTCGACTTATCGTCGTATCAGTTATTCAGAATGGGATAAACCCGGTCTTTCCGAATAACTCGCGTATATTTTAAATAAGTGTTACACAAACACAACATACGCCTCATTCCAATTCATCAGTCACTAACCGTAAATTAATCAAGAGAATAATTTCCCAAATATTAACCCCGAAGGCCGAAACCAACATCAGATCAATATCCAGAAAACCATTCTGCTTGGCTAACCGACAGTTAGTTTCTAAATTTCACATTCATAGGGAAATGTTCCCATTAATTTTATCCAAGATAAATTCCTTGAATTTATTCTTTAATCTACTTTTGAATATCAATTCAAATTAGTCGGGATTAACGAAACTTACCGAAGTAACCATTTGTTTTAATTTCCCAATCCCAACCTATTCATCCCATGAAGTAAAACGGGTCTTACTTCATATCTAACACCACGGTGTTACCGGTAAATTCAATTACCATTTCACGTTCAAATCTAATTAAAGATTTAACTATCGCCTGGAGCAAAACTGGTGATACTCCATTCTCGATTATTTCAATCTAATTAAAGATTCATTAAAACTCCACTTAGTTTTAATCTTTGACTGGGTTAAAGAATCAGTGTCATTTAAAAACACGGTTCACGGTAAACCCAAAATCACCTTCCATTAATTATCGGGTTCAAGAACAAGTGTTATTTAAAAACACTGTTCACGATAAACCCAAAAATCAATATCAATTCAATTCCAATTAAATATTATTTAATTGGTACACTTCATTAAATCTAAATAAAAAAAGATTTAATCTTTTCTCAACTGGGTTCAAGAACAGTGTTAATGAAGACACCATTCACGACAAACCCAAATCAACTTGATATTAAACACAACGCTCTGAATAGAAAATATGCCGGCTTATATTCAATATCAAATTCCACGACTAACAAATATCGTATTGGAAATAACGATATATATATCTATATCTTTCAAATTTCCATAACAACATATGTATAATCAAGAAATCCAACATCGAAATATTCCGAAGACAATTTTGATTCAAATCCATTCCAATGCAATCATTGGAAATTCTGGTTATTTTCAAAACCATTTCAAATTCGATTTATTTATTTAAAAATAAATAGAATTTTAATTCTAGTTCAAAACTAGTTCATTTCGATAAAAATCTATTTTTATCTTTTCAAATATGGAGTTTTTCATCCCAATTCTTTCTAAATCATTTCTTATGATTTTACACAAGTTATTACTATTTTTAATAATTTTATCAAGGCCCGTACAGTCGATTTCCATCAACGGCCATCGAACTGCACTTACAGCGACCTTTTTCAAATTTGATTTGGACATAATTCCAAATCCAACCATTAGATTTCAAATTTCTAATATTCGTTAGAAAGCTCTTTTCGATACGAACCCAATGGTTCCGGTTTTAGGAGAATCCGACGGTCGGATCTCCCGCAATATCCGTTCGAAGTCAATGGTCGAAATTCGCGAACTGCCGCGGCGCGGCGCGTTCTATTCAGGCCATTATATAATATATATAATATATATTTCGTCGATTTCTATTTAAAACGAATTATATAATTAGTTTTAAATTCGTTTCAAAAGCAATTTCAACTTCCATTTCAATTCAAATTGGTTTTCTATTTGAATCAAATTCATTATATATTCAATTGAAATCAAATTCGTTATATATTCAATTCGAATTCGTTTTAGATTCAATTCGAATTCGTTTTCCTTTCAATTCGATTCAAATTTCATTTCAAAATATTCGATTTTGAAATCATTTTTCAATATTCATTTTAAAATGAATAAAATCGATATAAATATCGTTCACGTCAAAATGGCGTCAATCTAATCAACACGGCTTCATATATTTCTATTTTCAAATATTCTATTTCAAATATTTCTTTTTCAAATATTTCCTTTTCAAATATTTCCTTTTCAAATATTTCCCTTTCAAATATTTCTATTATTAAAATATTTCGTTCAACACATGACTAATCTCAACGGATGAGTACTGTCAACACATGAACCTTTATTTTATAATATTCTTTATTTTCTAAATTGGAATGAGGCCCAATCAATTACCATATAAAGTTAATCATATGGATTTTCACACATCACACGTACATAATAGCATTGAAAAATAATCAACCATCAAACAAAGTGCACTACACTGTATAAGCATCAAATATAGATATCTAACGCTTATAACAGCCTGTCAATCAATCGATCGACACATTTAATCAATCAGGATGAGTGAACTTCAAATTTCATCCCAACACCCGTGTGGGGTTTCAAACAATCAAACACAGATTTAGTTGTGCAGTTGGGCGATGTGTAAAATTTATCGACCCAATCAATATCAGTCAAATCAGTGTATATAAACAAATCGGCCGATTTGTTTATAAATATTTATTTATTCACTTTCACGTTAAAAATTATATATTTTAACGATAAAACATTTTATTTTAACACATGAATTTCTATTCAGTTCATTTATTCAATAAATGTTATTTTTATCCTTCTAACATATTTTAGAAAATTTCGGCGGCATAACGGCACGATACTAGAAACGGGACGAGGCCTAGCCTTATCCCCGGTCTAGTGAAGGCCCACGCCATTCACACATCAATCAAATCAATTTCATTTCACCAAACAATTCAATCCAATCAAATAATCTAACTAATTTTTGAAATCAAACAAACAAGTCCATGGTCTGTGGACGATTGTGTCGGGTGCTACTAAGCACCGTCTGCATCCTAGTATATATATATATATATATATATATATAACTAGAAAATAAAATTAAAGAGTGAGAAGTTCTCACCGATAGCTATCCACTACCACGACTCTTCTTTTGCAGAAGTCTTCGTCGTTCTCGCCTTTTTGTCACCTTCGCTGACCGTAGCCACTACATATATAAAAATCGAATTTTTACTTCGCTATTCGAATATATAAAAATTGAATTTTTCCTTTATTATTCAATATATAAAAATCGAATTTCTACTCTGCTATTCAACATATAAAAATCGAATTTTTACTTTGCTATTCAATATATAAAAATCAAATTTTTACTTCGATGTTCAATATATAAAAATCAAATTTTTACTTCGATGTTCAATATATAAAAATCGAATTTTTACTTCGATGTTCAATATATAAAAATCAAATTTTTACTTAGATGTTCAATATATAAAAATCGAATTTTTACTTCGATGTTCAATATATAAAAATCGAATTTTTACTTCGAGAAATACGATCATTTTGCTTTGAAAAATATGATCTTTTTGATTTTTAAAAATATAAACTTTATTAAATTAAAAAGATTCAATCTTTATCAAATTAAAAATTCCTAGATCTTGTTAAAAATCCTGACTTTCCTACACAAAAATTCGACCTTTTCTACTTAGAAAATCCCGATCTTTCCTTCACTAATCTTACAAAAACTGATTTTACTTTACCTAAATAAATAAAAACGCATCTTTACTAACATAAAGATCGTATTTCCCTAAACTAAAAATCATAGCTTTTAGATTTTGAAGAATCCTAACTGTAACTAAATAAGTTAGGCTAAAAAGTAAAGTAATTAAAACTTACATTGGTTTAGGGAGGGTTGGGGGTGGAATAGGCGGCGGCAGGGGAGTCGACGTCGCGGGTTTGGGGTTCCTTCGCGGAGGATGGCGGCGTGAGCTCGAGAGAAGGAGGGGTGGTGTTTCCGCGTCAGGCTCTGGGCTGGGGGGGCTTCTGCTTGCGGCGGCGCGCCAGGAGGGGGGGAAGGAGGTGGCGGCTGCGACGTGGGGGGGGGGGCGACGGGGTTTCGCTGGAGGTGATCTTCGTGGGTATCGGGGTTTCGTTGAGGGGAGCGTTGGAGGGAGGACGGAGGGCTCGCCAATGGGAGGTGGCGCGAGGAGGCGGAGGGTGGCGGAGGGACCCACGACGATGGGTGGTGGCGGCTGCTCCGTCTTCTTTCCTTCTTCTTTTTTTATTTTTTTTCTGATTCGTGAAAACAAGAAAGAGGGGGGGGGGGTTTCTGAATATATATATATTTTATATTTAATTCATTTTATTTTTTTCAAAAAGCAACTTTTTATTTTGACCTCGAAACGAGGCCCACCGCCTGTCATCCATAGCTAAATACCCCCATTCTGAACACAATGGGATATGTATCGTAAGCTAATTCGATCGTTTCGAATAGTTTCCGTCGAAATCAACATATAACTCTATATATTGAATTTGAACGCGCATTTCATTTTACTGGGGTCACATACTAATTCTAAAAAATTCTCGAAAAATATTTTCTAGCTTCGTATTGACGATACGGTCCTAACAAAACTAGTTTCGTCGAATTCTGAGACCGTTAGAAAAATGGCCATTTTCCAGTCGATTAAAATCAACTGAAACTGGTCAAACGCATTTTCCTTTGCCACGCTCACATATTGATTCGAAAAATCATGAAATTTGAAACCTAGCAATAATTTGACATCACGGACCCAACAAAACTGGTTTCGTCGAAATCCGAGGTCGTTTGCAAAATTTCAATTTTTAAGGGCCTGAATTCCATAGCGACTATTCGGAATTTTCAACTGGACATATCTTTTGATTCCCATTATGAAATTTCGATTGGTCGAATTCGCTAGAAAGATATTCTCGATTGGATCCTAATGTTTTTGGTTTCACTAAAATCCGGTTTGTTTTGCACCCGGTACATTCAATTGAAGTTTGAAATCGAATTATCGAACTACCGCGCCAATTTCAATTCTATTTATAATTATATATAAATATTTATATTCTAACGACGACGTATATAATATATACGTTCTATTTATATTCAAAATAAATTTCTCGACGATATTATTTAAAATAATTCATTTTAAATAATTAAAATTCGCTAAAATCGCCAAAATAAAAATTTTAAACTGGCCCAGATTTTCGGGTTGTTACATATACTTATATAAACCCTCTAAATTATTTCGGGTTTAAAATTCAACTTTATTTCTTTTCTTGATAAAATGTCGGTGTAGCTTAAATGATAAAACATGAAAGATACACCAACACAAAATGTAATAACAAAAATATTTTTATTAATAAAGCAGCTGCGTCACTACCCCTTGCGACTGCCTACATACCTTTATCTAATTGGGTGATAAGAAATTAGATATAGGATCAAGCCAGCGTAGTTCTTCTTTACACAAAAAATTTAAAATCATTATTTACTTCCAAAATACTTTTTATATCATGTAGAGATTCTCAAAAGTAATCTTAAATTACTTTTCAAATAATTTCAAATTAAGTTTCAAATTAAATTTTGAATTAACCATCTCGTTCATCGGATCAGTTAGGGATAGCCTGAGAGAGTAGGAAACTATATTTTCCAAACCCAAGCCTAAACACTATCCTCTCCATCACCCTAGAATGTTCCAATCTTTTATTCTGCAAAACATCTATATATCTCTTATAGAACTTCCTTTCAAAAGATAAACATCTTTTATTTTAAATGCTGATCATCTTCCTTATGTAAAAACTCCTTCATTCTCAATTCTCAAACCGCCATTATATCTCTCTAATAAGTTCTTACTCAATCGTAAATATCCTCAAATGTCACATCAAATATTTATTATTATTATTATTATATGTCATATCAAATGTCACAACATATGTCACATCAAATATTTATTATTATTATTATTATTATTATTATTATTATATGTCAAATTAAATGTCACATCATATTTCACATCAAATATTTATTATTATTATATATTAAATCAAATGTCACATTAAACATTTATTATTATTATTATATATCACATCAAATGTCACATCAGATGTCACATCAAATATTTATTATTATTATTATAAGTCACACCAAATGTCTCATCCAAATTTGAGAGTATTTGGAGCAGATTAACATGGTTTTATACTCAAAATATCTATTACAGCATTTCGGTTACGCTATGAAAAATTCTTGGTAGTTTATAATAGTTTTAGACTCAGACAGCTATTTACAGCGTTTCGATCACGCTATAAAAAGTTCTATTCATTTTTAAAGTACTTCTTAATCATCTCAGAAAAAGGCAGCGCTTCCAGTAATACTATGACAAATTCTGGGTGGGTTATAATGATTTTAGACAAAAAACAGCTTACTATAACATTTCTGGGCGCTATAAAAGATTCTGGATTGGTTCCATGCTTTCGTAAATAGAAAAAATAGCGTTTCAGAGTGCTATAAAAAGTTCCAAAAATTAGATTTTTGCCTTTTTAGGGCAAAATGCTTGGTGTTGTTTCTCTATGATAGAAATATATTTTGACTCCAAATTTTCTACAGTAAGAAGCTCTTTTAGTCTACTTAATTATCATCAAAAGAAACCCTCAAAATCAATTATTAGTTTAATATATAAATTCAAACATCATGAGGCATTTTTATCATTTACATTTTGGGCTAACTTTTACCTGACCTCGCGTCCAGTTTTCAGGTATGTAAACAACTGAATTAGAAAAAAGTTGCCATGGACGAAGTTGTAGCCCTTTGAATTATATTTTCAAATTTCTAGAAAAGTCGAAATTTCATTAAGAATTGCAAAAGTTATGCTCAAAATACTGAACATCATTTTTAGGCGTTCACATCCAAATATTCATTCTTAAATTTCACGACTTTAGTTCAAAATATGAAATGAATACATGAACCTAAATAGTTTTTCTCAACTTATACTTGTATCTTGGTCTTGTTTTTATCCTCTAGGCTTCTCCCAAACTCTTACTCTTTATCTTACTTTTGTTTTTCATTTGTGAATGCATGATATGAAAATGAACCTTTCCACCCTTTATATTTTTAAGGCTAGTTTGGTAATTTGGTTTTGGACACTTGTCCACCTTATCTTCATGCATGATTTAGGATGTAGACACATGTCTACTTAGGTGTCTTTAGATGTTTCTACATATTGACACCTAATGGATTTATGTGTCACTACCTAATTTACTTATAAGACATGTGTTCAATTGATTTGATGACACGTGTCCCTATCATTTTAAGTCATTTTTCATATTCTAGAATATGTACACATATACCATTTGTATGTTACTTCTATGATATGTACACACATATATGTGTTCTTCTAATGTTACTACATGCACAGGATGTTCTAACAACTTTTTACAAGGAAAATATTATTTATTGACAAAACTGTTTTTGGTCACATTATCGATATTTCTTCGAACTACTTATCTTCATAACTAAAAATTCAACAACATATTTTTCTCCTTGTTAATTATTATTTATAAAGAGATTTAATCATGGTTATAAGACCATTAAAACCAAGATTTAAATACTTGAATAACCTCAATATTTAAATATTTACTACCCGAAGTTTCAGGTTGTTACATTGTGCCTTTCCCAAATCCTTCGTGTCAAACTCTCTACTGAGCTCCGCTTTCAACTCCTTAATTCTGACCATACTCTGAGATGCAATCGATATGTCATCAACATATAACAACAAATAAATCATAACATCGTCACATCTCCTAAAGTAAACACACTAGTCCTTGAAACTTCTGGAGTATCCCTATGAAAGCATAAACTTATCAAACTTCTTATACCATAGCCTAGGAGAATGCTTCAATCCATATAGAGATTTGTTGAGTTTACAAACATAATCTGGTCTACTACTATCAATGAACCCTTATGCTTGCTTTAAATAAACTTCCTCATCCATGTTACCATGCAAGAATGCAGTTTTGACATTTATTTGGTCTAATTCCTTATCATAATGAGCAACTAATGGCAAGAGAACATGAATAGAAGTATGCCTAACAACTGGAGAAAATATGTCATGATGCTCTACCCCCTTCTTCTGAATATAAACCATTGCAACTAATCTTGCTTTATATCTGAGATTTTCATTGCCGCCATCTTTCACTCTATAGATCCACTTACATCCAATAGCTCTTTTGTCGGTAGGAAATGGCACCAAATCCCAAGTGTGATTTTTCTGTAAAGATTTGATCTCCTCTTTCATAGAAACTAACCAACTGGAACTGTCAACTGATGAAATAACATCTCTATAATCTCTGGGCTCATCATGGACAACGTTTAATGCATATGTTGCTATATCATCAAAGTCAATATCTTTGATGCTCAAGCCAACAAACTCATCAAGCCATCTAGGCTTTCTTCTTTCTCCAAAAGGCCTAGTCTCTGTATGAGCTCCACCTTGAGTATGATCTTCTATGTCAATATCTGTATTATCCTCATCAACCATGGTGTCATCGGAAACACCATTTGAACATCTATAAAAAGAATCAATAGATGACTTGCTTTGTGTTTGGTACTCTTCACGGGTCATGTCATTGTCATCAGATATGGAAGGCTTCACCTTCAGTATAACCTCCTCATCAAAATTTACATGCTTGCTTATAATAAGTTTTTTGCTAATAGGACACCACTACCTATATCCTTTCACTCCTCTTCTATAACCTAGAAAGATACACTTGCGAGCTCTAGGTTCCAGCTTTCCTCGACTCTCATGCGCATAAGCTAGACAACCAAACACCTTGAGGAATGGATAGCTAATAGACTCTCCTTTCCATACTTCTTCATGGACCTTTATGTCAACGGCAGTAGAAGGTTTGCGGTTGATGTGGAAAGCCTCCATAGATAAAGCTTTAGCCCAAAATCCCTTCTTCAACTTAGCAATCTATCTGAGGTATGTAGTTCTCTCCAGTAATGTATGATTCATCCTTTATGCAACTCCATTAGATTGGGGGTCTCCTGGTGTGGTGTAATGTCTCTTAATGCCTTCGGACTCACAATAATTGATGAATTCCTATGATACGAACTAACCATTCTGAATGAAGAACTTTCAACTTCCACCCTAACTGCTTCTCCACCATGGATTTCCATTTACGAAATCTAGCAAAAGTTTCATTTTTGGACTTTGGAAAGTATAGCCAAACTTTACGAGAGAAATCGTCTATAAATGAAACAAAATATGTGGCTCCACCCAAGGATGAGCAAGAGGAAGGTCTCAAAACATCTATGTGAACATAATCCAAAATTTCTTTTGCCTTATGCTCACCAACACTAAAAGAAATCTTCGTCTTCTTATCAAGAACACATGCTTCACAAAAATGAAGCTGTAAATGTCAAACACCGTCAATCAAACCTCGCTTTCTTAGCTCATCCGTGCTGCACTTGTCAACGTAGCATGTCCGCAAGTGCCATAATCTGGAAGAATCTGAATCAACAGAAGTAACTGAAGCTGATTTGCCAACTGCAGTAGTGCCCTATAGTAAATAGAGATTTCCTACCCTTACTCCTTTCATAATAATCATGAAACCCTTAGATATTTTCATCTTCTATTCTTCAACTACAATCTTTAGTCCAAGTCTAATCAATGCCCCAATAGAAATCAAGATACTCCTTAAATCAGGTACGTGCCTAACATCAGTAATGGTTCAAATAAAACCATCAAACATCCTGATCTTCACACTACCAACACCAACCATGCGGCAAGAAGCATCATTTCCATCAGAATTTCTACTCCATCAATCTCACGGTAAGTGGAAAAAGAGTTCCTATCAGGTGTCATATAATAGGATTCGCCAGAATCAATCAACCATAGAGTGCTCTTCCTAGAAGAGCCAGAAGTTGTAAACACGTCAATGTCACTCTCTGTATCTGATTTCTCCATTGTAGAGGCTGAAGCTTGCTTTAGGTCTTTATGTCTTCCTTCAAGCTTGGGACATTATGCAATAAAATGCCCAGGGTTTTTACAATAATGGCAAGTCAATTTCTTAGCCCCCCTGGACTGAGACTTGGAATAATTCCATCCTCCATCTTTCTTCGACTTGCTTTGACTTCTACCTCTCTGAACAAATAAGCCTTCGGCATCACTATCAATGCTAGTGCTCACCAATCTACCTCTTAACACTTCATTATGAAGACCAACCTATACATCAGAATGGCTAATTTTACTATGGCCATAAATCATGAAATTAACAAAAGCAGTATGCTCCTTAGGCAAGGAACATAGGAGGATCACAACTTGAGCCTCACTAGTAATTTCAACATCTGTTGCCATTAGGTTCATAGCTAAAGTGGTTTAAGCATCTACATGCTCCATAAGGTCGGCTCCAGGCTTCATCTTGAACGAGTAAAGTTGTTGTTGTTGAATAATCCGATTAGTGAGAGACTTGGCTTGATATGCATCTGACAATGCATTCGATAGTTTCTTCGCCGTCTTCTTTTGAGAAAATTCTCTAAGAACTTCATCTGAAAAACTCAACTGAGTTGTAATGAGAGCTTCATCTTCCATCTCTTCCAAATCAGCTACAACCATATCTTTCAATTTCTCAAACGCAGAAACAACTTTATAAGTCTTCTTCTTCAGTACAACCTCCATCTTCATCTTCCAAGTACCAAAATCTCTCTTTCCATCAAAACGATTTACTCCATAATTGACAGCAAATCTACCAATAGACTTACTAAAAATAGCCATTGATATCTAAATAGGAACACTAACACTAGCTCCGATACCAAACTGTAGTAGAAATTTTGTTAATTTGAGCGGAAGCATTGATCAGGATCTAATATTGTCTATTTAGATACCAATAAATGTCAACACAAAAGAACATGAATCAATTATGCAACCACACATAAACAATAGCAGAAATAAGAGACACAGAATACTTAACGTGGTTCAAATATGAATATCATATGTCAATGGAGACCCAACAACTTCTTCTATTTTTTCTTCACAAGAGGGAGTACAATATGAGAAGAATACAAAACACTCAATATATATTTCTCACCCTATAATTTATACAAAAATAGAGATTTTATTCAGGATATGAAGAAGAGAGCACTATTGGCTTGTTATAAAAAAGATGAGCAAATGCCTCCCTATTTATAAGAGGGAGGATGAACACTTGCCTAAAGATAAGCATGAGAAGTTTCCGGATTTTCTTGATTTGGTGTCAATGCAAATCTTTCATATTTATGATATTTTCCCCATATACATATATTTGATTGATTGCCCCAATCAAATAATATAAGTTCTCATTCCATCCAAATTTGTTGCCACATATACCAAGATTTGATTGATTAATCAAATCAAATATCTCCCCCATATCTTTTTAATTTATTACTCATAATTAATTGATTAAAAGAATCAATTACAATCTTCTCCATAATTGGCATAGATTTAAATCATCCAATTTTAACACTATTACCTCTCAAAAGGATACATCCATTCATATTGCACTAAACCTTAAAGAATTTCTTTGCATGGAAGATGAACGGGTAAATGCTCCATTACATTAAAGAAATCTAAAGGAAATATTTTCTCTAGTTTGCAAAGAAATATTGGGATTTCTCTAGTTTGAAAACCTCGACAAAATATTATTTCTTATAAAAGTATGATTGAGACGGAGAAAACATCGATGACAATCAAACCAAGAAATTTTCCTTACATACCGTAAGGAAAATGCTAATGTTTCTTCCATGAAATGAGAACAAGCTAGATGAGTCGTACTCCAATTTGAAAATATCACATATGTATGAAAATCATTAATAGTCCATAACATGGAAGAGAACATATGTTTTTTTTAAATGTCAAATGTTTCAACTACTTCAACGCATAGTGTTTTCAACTCTTTTATTAATGTTGTAGTCAAATGTCCATGCCTTGTGTTGGATTATTAGGGCTAAGAACGACAATAATGGGAAACATTTATGGAGTTTTCATACACATCCATGGACGCAAATTATAATGAGTATCGATAATGGGCTAAGATGAATGTTACTACCAAGCTGAGAGAATGGTGGAAACCCATCGTACGTAAACCAAGTCTTATATTACAGATCTCTGCAGTGAATGTAGGATACGTCCTACCAAAATATCTTCATGCTTCTCCATCCAATGGATGTGTCAAAGTTTCATCTTCAGTTGTCATCACACTAGGCCATCATGTATGACGCAGTGACGGATGATGCATATAACCTTTGTAGTCTAATGGTGATGGATAAATAATGAATTATCTTATAGGGTACTTTCTTTCATTTCTTTTTCGTAGGATCATATTTTTTTCTCACTGCATATTTTGCGGTTCCTAAGATTAATATCATATTTCCAATACAACATGCAATATTTTATACAAATATCTATCTTCTAGTGCGGTAGACCAAAAGCCGACACTAGTGCTTTCACCTTGTAATGACTACCGCACATCAGATTACTAGATGTCTTATGTCTTTTTGCAGCTTGTACAATTGCCATAAATCCAGCTTCTATAAGGTTGAATTTTGATTTCATAGTGATGTATTCAGTGGTTACTGATAATTCGATTTCACTTTTACCACCGTCCCACAACGGCCTCTTAGTAGAAGCTAATAAACCATATATTTTTCTGCTTTCGCATTTAGTTCTTCTTCAATATTGATATTATCATTGTCAACTTGATCAGCAAGGAGCATTGATCTTGCTGCATCTTCTACCGTATCTTCTATTGGATTCGTCGTAACAAGATTGACCTTTGACACTATCGGGTTTACTGTAGATGCAACAAGTTTTCCATGGTTAACCTATAAATGATAATTTGGAATAATACTAGATTTATACAAGTGCACTTTAACTGTGCTTGGTTTTCGAAAGCTCATCAGTTTGTACTTACTACACAGGAAATGGAGTTCTTCATAATATCGATTAGTAGATACTACGAATCTAGTAAACTCTTTACACCATTGTAGAAATGTGCTTTAACCGAACCTTTCATTCCCGGTTTCACTTCATACATCCAACTATGGTTGGCATAATAATAGATAAAAGCACATTAGTTTTTACTTCTCTTTTACACATTAATTGCATCCAAGGGTTATTAGTTTTGTATTCTAAAAATAAAGTAAAACCTTTTAGGACAAGGCTTTACACATCACACTGACATATCCCGATAATACTTTGCTTCCCTTTTGGAAATCGTTTTTTGTAGAATATTTGTTGTTACGATAATCATTACTCAACTTTTTAGAAAATTGATCTTAGAAGAATATTTGATCTAATATATTATTATTTTTAACCTCTTATAACATCGATTTTAACAGAATATTTGTTGTTATTATTTTTAGTTCTGAACTTTTTTCGAAATCAATTTCAATACAATATTTTTTTGTTATAATTATTACAAATATGTTTTTAAACAAATTAATCAGATATTTTCTTTTATTGAGTTCGTTTGTAGCATTAAAAAAATTGATTTTAGTGTAGTATTTGTTGTTAAATTTATTCCTAACTTTTTAACTAAATCGATTAAAGTGTAATATCTCTAAACTTCTTTTTAAGTAAACTATAAACTTTAAAACATATTTTAAAATCATATAATTGGTAATTTTTTTGCAATAAACTAAAATAATTATATTGTAATATTTTGAATATACATCAATCGACTTTTTTAATTAAACATATAATAAAAATTAAACTAATAATTATCATACTCAAATCAACTCATAAACGATATTATCATCAACTAATTCAAAATATATATTAATCGATTTCTAATTAGTAATCGTCTAAATTTCAAAATTCCAAATTATGGTCTCACCAATAATATATAATAATCATGCAATAACAGTTCATTAACATATACGTACATACAAACATCAACTAATGAACAATATTCATCAATTTTCAATTGGTAATCAATTAAATTCATAATATAGGATTTTAATCATGTTCCTAAATCATCTAATAATTTAGTATTATCACTAATAATAGTAAATCAATATATTTACGCACAAACATTATAATTTAACAAAATAGGGCTTGAAATCTAAACTTAATTAGAAAATTGGAAGAGAATAAAGGTTGCGTGGGTGTAGTCGACAGGTGGAGGATGTCACTGCGAGGATTTTGGGTGGGAGGGCTTTGGTGAGTTGGTGGATTTCATGAAAACGATTTTTGTTTCTGTGTGGTTCACGGGTTATACCTAGTTTGGCTATAGCTAGTGTCGATCGGTTATTAAAGACAACGCCAGCCTTTACTACGGTCAGCCGCGATTGAAAGCATTCCTAGTAGTGCTACATTAAGGATAAATTTTATTTATGTTTTAAGTTCAAATATTTTAACATAAAGACACACATTGATATTTCACAAATAATAAAAATTAATACAAGAATGCTTTCCTATGATTATAAAATTAAAACATAATAATAATTAATTTAAAAAATGTTTTTTTGTTTTCTAAATATGGAAAAGTTACGTAAAATTCAGGACGGAAAGCTAAATGCATATAGCTTCGCTTTTTGCATATAACTTTTTTCGAGTTCTAAATGAGATTACTTTAACATGACTTAGTTCTATGTTTAGACGATACAATATAAAGTTATATTTTAAGTTATAAAGTTATATACATTTAGCTTTTTGAGCTTTTTATTTCTATTTGTTTATAATAACATCGATCGACTAAAATAATTTTAAAATATCCTTTTTACCAACCTAATTAAGGAGTTTAATAATTTGAATTGTGCTAAGATGTCTGAAAGATGTTTTTGTAAGGCTAGACAATAATGGGTAAACAAAATTATAATTTATGTTGTTGGTTCTGGACCGCGTAACTCCTTTTTCAAAGCGTATTTTCATAAGGTTTGGAGACCAGTTGGAGATTTTACTATTTATTCTAAAGAAGATGGTTTCTATATCATTAAATTTGAAATAAAGGAAGACTACGAGAAAATTTTGGAGCATGAAACTTATTTTTATAATAGAAAGTTAATGCTGATGAAATGTTGGTCGATGGGAATGAAGCTTAATAAAGATTTATTGCTTACTATTCCCATACGGATTCGATTAACTGATTTGCCCTTGGAATACGGGACAGAAGATGAGACTAGTAGAATTGCATCTGTTATTGATAACCCTTTAAAACTTGATAAGTCAACAAAAGGAATTTGGAACATTGCTTTCGCATATGTCCAAGTTGAAGTCTCAAATCCGTATTTTCTTATCCTACAAATACCAATTTTATCGGAAGTTTATCAATTAATTATACAGGATGTGGAATATGAGTAGCTTTCGCTTATCTCTTCGAATTGTCATAGTTTTAGGCACCTAGATAATGTTTGCTCATTTGCTAAAGTTTGATTTCCTAAGAATATTGTTCCTCAAAGCTGTAATACTAACTCTATGGATGAAGAACCAGGTGTGCGAACTTCTGAAACCATTGGTAATGTTACAGAGGGTGCTACTAGAGAGATTTCACTTTAGAACAGTTGTAATAATGCTCAGGAGCATGCCTCAATGTAGATTGAAGATGTTAGGCTTGCCTCTGATACTGATGATTTGGATTCAACGGCTACAGAAGAGGATGTGACAGGCCATGATGATGATAATTTAGATAACAAAGCTGTAAAACTAGTTAGGAAGAGGCCTACGGCAGTACGTAACGTTAATTAGAACTGTTGAGGCTTCTTTTGATATTCAAACGATATTGGTTCAGGATTAATTGAAAACGAGACATTGAACTCTATGATTTGTCATATCAACGAAAAGAGAAAAAAAGCTAAAAAGTTTAAGGAAGCAAGGACTTTAACTAGTTCCGGACCAGGTGCTTCCTCAGGATCGTACTACTGTTCTAGTGAGGAAGGACGACGTATGATATTTAGGGATATTTAGTTTTAACTTATATTTGATCTAGTAGTGACCTTGAATTTTCCATCTGTAGATTGTATGGTTTACTTCCGTACGAATGAGTTTTCAGTCGAGTCATGCGTCAATTGTTTTGAATTTGTACAACTGCAAATGTGTGTGTATACAAACATACATACATATACGTATGTATATATATGTATATATTTATATATATGTATGTATGTATGTATGTATATTTTGAAAATTGGTTCACTTTATTGCTTAAAACCAATAAAACCTCCTTTATAAGCCTCGTTAAAACCCCGCAATCCCCCTACTGGGTACCTTACGGGGAAAAAGAGTACTTATAAATTTGGTATACATGAGCAAGTACGTATAAAAAGCCAATCTCAAATATAGAAAGACAACTGGAAAAAAAACCATAAAACAAGCAGGAATTTAAACTAAAAGAAAGTCCAGCTTCACGGCCCATTAGAAAGCCCAAAGGTCTACTCCACTTCAATTCCAACTGCTCCAGATATCATTACCCTATATCATGTAATTCGATACCCCATCTCTTTAAAAATTGAAAATTTCTCCAGCTTCTGATTGATTTACTTCCATTATCACGAGATAAAAAACAATTTCCTTTTCAATTTTCAACAAAGTAGATAGTGAATGATTTTTACGCCCTTGAAAAATCCTCAAATTTCATTCCCTCCAAATGAAATAGATTGCAGTTGAAAAAGCAGCACAAGCTATATCTCTCAATTGGTCCTTTAAGATGAAATTTATGTGGATTAATCTAGCTTCAGCTTTTAGATCTGTACAATTATCAAGCGGTAGAGACAGCTTTTGTTTCAGCGACAGCCAGATGAAAGCAGAAAAGTCAAATTGAAAGAAGAGATGCTGAATTGACTCTGGATGATTCTCACACAAAGGACATAAATCATTTGTGCTGTTACCAAAATTTTGAATTCTGTCCTTCGTATTCAATCTCCCCATTATTGCAAGGTATGAAATTGAACTCAATCTTTTACAATTTTTCCTGTGCCAAACAACAGAAAAAGATGGATCAAAATTATCTTTAGATCTAATAAAATCCCAAGTTTTATGAAAAGAAAAACTTTCCCATCACACCATTCATATGCATCTTGGATTTTATTAGACAGGATTGAAATGGAATTAATTTCTTCTATTAATTCCCTGATTGCAGGATGAACATCCGGTTGCCAAGATTCATTTCTAATGATGAACTCAACTTTCTGATTTACTTGACCAATCAAATGAAACATATCATAACCTAATAGATCAACCAAGCATTGGCAATTGATCCAAGGTTCAAACCACAAAGAGGTATTGTAACACCCCACCTCCACTAGGGTCACTCACAAAGAGAATGCACTAGTTTTGGAGGAGCGTTATCGAGGTAAACAAACACAGAAATATTACAAGACAGAACATAGATAAAACAGCGGAAGAATCAAAAGATAAATTTCATTACTTTCAAAAAGAGTCAAAACCTTTTACATCAAATAGCCAAAGTCATTACTTTCCATTACAATAAATTCTGTCTTGCATAAATAAAGAAGCATAAACTTGAAACAACAAAAGGAGCTTAATTCCCCAAAGGTAGCAGAAATGCAGCCATGACATAGCTCAAGATCAAACCATACATGAGCTGAACCGAAGGCAAGTGGAATCCAAGCTAAGTGCTAGATTTTGCTTCCTGAGAACTTGGGGGGGGGGGGACGGAAGAAAGAGAGGAAAAAGAAAATGGGTCAGTCATAAAGACTGGTAAGTCCAAGTGACTTTCAGCATAAAAACAGATAAAGGTAACATGACATGTATAAACTGAAAGTAAACATAAGGATGCTGTCAAAATGGGCAAGATAGACTAAGATAACATGATAAATCAAGTATAACATCACGTATTCAAGGTTCTCTGCATCAACTGTACTAGAATCCCAAACCCACGTCTTATATAAATCATGAAATGATCCCTTGGCCCAATATCATGAAATGACCCATTTCTAGGTCCAACGAAACAATCCACTAGTCGATCGGCTCCCTACAAGTTCTAGCTCGTCATGTGTCTTTGTCATACGGCCCTATCATGAATGTAGTCACCTGTGCTAGGTCCACCATAGGGAGTATCAAGCCTTAGGGTCCCAACCACCGACACGAATCAAGCATGCACAGATAAACCTACTGATGCCCAATGCCTGCTTTTTCAACTCCGGACCACGTGCACGACCATAGCCCGCCTGAACCTACACTGGCGCACCAACACAGCCGTCGTTCTGGTCGCTTACAATCAGCCCAGTAATCGTGCCCCACCCTGCCTAGTCCCAGGGTACCATGATACATCTAGTGGGTTACTGCTGAAACGGACCGCGTAACTAGGGTTTCCGTCCACTAGGTTAAGTGTTGTCATTTAAATTCGTGACTTAACCCCTATCAGTCTGGCATGTCAAGTTGGTTACGTGTTTTCATTTAAGTTCACGACTTAACCCGCCCACGAATCATGTATCAAGTTGGTTGAGTGTTGTCTTTTCATGTTCATGACTTAACCCTATCATGTGGCATTAATTCATTAATGCACCCCAACCTCTCACATCAGACCTGTTGTTGTGGTCACTGGATATGCTGGGCGGTTCCGGGCAGAATTACACCATAACTCAATCTGACCTCGGGTTTTCAAGCGCGATATGACCAACTACCCACATTGGATCCTATAGTTTTCGGTAACTGGATTTGCCGGGCGGTTCCGGGAAGAATTACACTACAAACTCAATCCAACCTCGAGTTGGCCATTTTCAAGTTCATTCTACTATCATGCCCATGTTCAAGTTTTCATGTCAAGTTCGTGTCAAGTTTCAAGGATAAGTTTCATGTCAAGCTTCCTATAATTACCAATTTTTCCCAACGTTACCCCGTCTAAATATTAGGCTAACAATCTTAGCATAATTTTCCGTCCGCATGGTTTTTGGCATATAATATTAGGCTAAAAACTTAGCCTAATTTAACATACACAAAATTGGCATAAAGCGATTTATTAACATAAGCATGACATAGGCGTAAACTTGGCATCATCGGCATAGTCAATATGAACATCATAGGTGTGAACTTGCAAAATAATCAACATGAATATCATAGGTGTGATCTTGCACGTAGACTGAACCAACATACATATATGTGAATTTGTAACATAGACTAAATCAACTTACATATATGTGAACATGCAAATCAATCACGAACATATGAATAAGTGTGAACTTGAAATATGGCATAGGTTTAACATATACACATAAACATGTAGATCTAACATTTGGTCACATATGTGATATGATTTTACAACCTTAAACTTGCATAACATAATAAACTACACAACTTGTCATAACGGGTTATGCTTCAATTTCATATACACATGAATAGACTTATTCATTAACTCCCAATTCGACATGATAATAAAATAGAACCACATGCATAGATCAATATCATTCAATTCCACATATAACATAATCAACATTATTCTATTATCAATCTATTTTTAAGGCATGACATAACTGAATAAATTGATTAAAACATCACAAGCATATAGATCTGATAACATTATTGATCATGAAAAGGTTTGAATAATAATCTAGTTTCAAAAACAAGGATAGATCTAGTTTAAATAGAAAAATCCCCAAAATCAAGATCCAAGGACAAATAAAGAAAAGGTTTGAATAGAAAATCAAGCTTAGATCCGATTTCAAAGTTATGATCCTAGGCAATAAACTCATGGTCATGAATCTTAGGTAATTAGTCACAATTGTCCTTGTCATAGTCATAGGCAATAGTCTTATGTTCATAGTCATAGGCATAGGCATAGTCTTACGTTCACCGTCATAGTCATAGGCATAGTCTTATGTCCACTATCATAGTCATAGGCATAGTCTTATGTTCACTGTCATAGTCATAAGCATAGTCTTATATTCACCGTCATAGTCATAGGCATAGTCTTATATTCACCGTCATAATCTTAGGCCATTAACGATAGTTTCAACGTCATAGGCAGTATTCCCAATAATCAAGATCCAAGAAGAAAACAAGAATAGATATGAATCATACATAAATCACTTCCAATTTATACCATGCTCATATTAGATTTATAGTTTTTATCTAAAAGTAACTGGAACTTACAGATCGTGGTCTAATAAATTTAGATGCAGAAGTCAAGTCTAGAAATTTGTCGTTGAATCGCTGAATCTTGCTTTGATTATAGAACAAAATCCCCAATTCCTAGCCGTAGTCTTCAAGAAATAATCTTCGCGTTTTAATTTAATTTAATTTAATTTAGAGGAAGAAGAAGAAGCCCTGATCATCAAGAGTTTGAGCAGCATAAGGTTAGAGAAGAATGGTGTAAAGAGAATGAGGCTAGGAGGCTGTTTATATAGAACTTCAAACTAATTAGAGCCGTCGATGAAGCTAGAGGAAATCAAGGCCATCCATCTCAAGAAAAGCCAATCAGAAAATGACAAGTCAACCCTAGTGACACACCAGAGCTCAGAAATTCGACCAGAACCCAACCAGGCCAGCCAGGGCCTGACCAAGCAGGTTTCTGCTCGGCCGGGGCGCACCTGCCAAGTGCACCAATGCAAAATTGCATGGGCGCACTTCCCAAGTGCGCCAGTGCATTCTGGCACGTTTCTGTTTTTTTTTTGCCTAACTTCGTTCGTCCATATCTTCTTCGTACGGTATCCGATTTATGCAAACTCGGACTCTATTTCAAGCAGAATTCCGAGACGAATGCAATGGCGTACCCCATTTCCCTGGATTCTTATTTTAGAAAATAATTCTTCCTTGATTTATGGTTTTAACACTTATTAAAATTCGGGTTGTTACATTCTCCCCTCCTTAAAGGATTTCGTCCCTGAAATCTTCAAGTTAAGAAGAATGCATCCTATCATCCAATCAACCATCTACTCAACCATCATTCACAAGCAACCATTGTCCTTAAAAGATTTCTAACGCTATATGAACATATGTAGAAAGTGTGTGTATTTGTTCCTTATCTAATGCAAATGATCAGGCCTGATTGATCTTCTTAATGCAAAATATGTTTAGTGTCATGAATCCAACTTGTATGCAAATAGTCCTAGTCACATAAACACTATATGTGTGCACAAACATCCATCCATATGCAATATCCACATGATAACACATTCAATTTCATCCATAAACATGTATAAACACTCATGCATATGCAATATGAAAATGTGTCTGAGCCGATCTAGTGCCTAATGTGTGTTATGCAACCACGAGCAACCACTTGCGACCACTTGCAACCATTTGCAAACATCAACCATAACATATTTCAATCACATGTTTACATCCAAAAGAGTTCTACCTAAGGTTCTCAAGATAGGATTGAGAAGATAAGAAAGATAAAACAAAGCATCTAGGAGAAGAAGTTAAAGATGTACCCCCAGAAGGTCCTGCTTGCGGGGCTTGTCCTTGCTTCTTAGGGCAGTTCTTGCTGATATGTCCAGTTTCACCACACTGGAAACATGCTCCCATCTTCATCTTCTTTTTCTACAATCCTGGGCTATATGGTCCTCAATACCACAGAAGTGGCATTTTCTTTTCTTGTGTGTCTTGTTATCATTCTTGTTGTTGTTGTTGTTGTTCTTGCCTCCTTTCTCGGAGTCTACCTTCTTGTTTTGAGATTCATTCGCCTTGACCTCCTTCTTGCCATTCTTGTCTTCTTCACTTAAGAGCTCCATGTCTACTAGCTTTTCATAAGTAGCCCGCAAAGGTGCGTGAATCATGGCCAAGCTGTGAAGTGGCTCATTCAATCCTTTGACAAAACGAAGAGCCTTCTTTTGAGGGGTATTTACTAAGTCCAGTCCAAACCGAGCTAGCTGATTGATTGATTGACGTACTCTTTGACCGTCATACTTCCTTGCTTAAGAGATAAGAACTTTTCTAGCTGTAGACTTCGTTCAGCTTGTGAGAGGAATTTCGCCTTGAACCTTATTCTGAAATCCATCCATGTTTCAACCGGCCTCTCAGCGTTAGTGACTTCCCACCAATAGGAAGCTTCGTCTTTGAGCAACCATACTGCCAACTGTACTTTCTGCCTATCGTCCACCTCGAAGATAACGAACAGATCCTCAGTTTCTTTGAGCCAATTCCTCGCTTCTACGAATGATTCAGTTCCCTTGAAATTCTTTCCACCCATGGCTCTAAAATCTTTACAGATCTTCGAGAAAGCAATTGCACGAGGAGGGGGCAGAGGAGGAGGAATCGCTGCAGCTGGAGGAGGAATATCTGCTGGGCCTGCATCGTTGGCCCTAGCCTCTAAGTACCTCCTAAACCAGCCAGGTATTGGGACGCCCTCTGGAAAGTTAAGATTCTCAGACATGCTGAAATGAAAAAGAAGATATTCAAACGAGGAAACAGAGGATAGTGCTAATGGCTTTTGGGGAATGGCCTTTTAAACAAAACAAGACTTTTCTGGAAAAATGCTTCTTTGTAAACGGTTTTTGAAAATAATTTTAGAAGATTTTAAAAACTTTTGCCCAGTTTGGTAACCTTCTGCTCTGATACCAAATGTAACACCCCACCTCCACTAGGGTCACTCACAAAGGGAATGCACTAGTTTTGGAGGAGCGTTATCGAGGTAAACAAACACAGAAATATAACAAGACAGAACATAGATAAAACAACGGAAGAATCAAAAGATAAATTTCATTACTTTCAAAAAGAGTCAAAACCTTTTTACATCAAATAGCTCAGGTCATAATTTTCCATTACAATAAATCCTGTCTTGCATAAATAAAGAAGCATATACTTGAAACAACAAAAGGAGCTTAATTCCCCAAAGGTAGCAGAAATGCAGCCTTAGCATAGCTCAAGATCAAACCGTACATGAGCTGAACCGAAGGCAAGTGGAATCCAAGCTAAGTGCTAGAGTTTCCTTCCTGAGAACCTTGGGAGGGGGGAAACGGAAGAAAGAGAGGCAAAACAAAACGGGTCAGTCATAAAGACTGGTAAGTCCAAGTGACTTTCAGCATAAAAACAGATAAAGGTAACATGACATGTATAAACTGAAAGTAAACATAAGGATGCTGTCAAAATGGGCAAGATAGACTAAGATAACATGATAAATCAAGTATAAATCAAGTACAGCATCACGTATTCAAGGTTCTCTGCATCAACTGTACTAGAATCCCAAACCCATGTCTTATATAAATCATGAAATGATCCCTTGGCCCAATATCATGAAATGACCCATTTCTAGGTCCAACGAAACGATCCACTAGTCGATCGGCTCCCTACAAGTTCTAGCTCGTCATGTGGCTGTGTCATACGGCCCTATCACGAATGTAGTCACCTATGCTAGGTCCACCATAGGGTGTATCAAGCCCTAGGGTGCCAACCACCGACACGAATCAAGCATGCACAGATAAACCTACTGATGCCCAATGCCTGCTTTTTCAACTCCGGACCACGTGCACGACCATAGCTCGCCTGAACCTACACTGGCGCACCAACACAGCCGTCATTATGGTCGCTTACAATCAGCCCAGTAATCGTGCCCCAACCTACCTAGTCCCAGGGTACCATGATACATCTAGTGGGTTACTGCTGAAACGGACTGCGTAACTAGGGTTTCCGTCCACTAGGTTAAGTGTTGTCATTTAAATTCGTGACTTAACCCCTATCAGTCTAGCATGTCAAGTTGGTTAAGTGTTGTCATTCAAGTTCGTGACTTAACCCACCTACGAATCATGTGTCAAGTTGGTTAAGTATTGTCTTTTCATGTTCATGACTTAACCCTATCATGTGACATTAATTCATTAATGCACCCCAACCTCTCAGATCAGACCTGTTGTTGTGGTCACTAGATATGCTGGGCGGTTCCGGGCAGAATTACACCACAACTCTGTCTGACCTCGGGTTTTCAAGCGCGATATGACCAACTACCCTCATTGGATCCTATTGTTTTGTAGTAACTGGATTTGCCGGGCGGTTCCGGGCAGAATTACACTACAAACTCAACCCAATCTTGAGTTGGCCATTTTCAAGTTCGTTCTAGTGTCATACCCATGTTTAAGTTTTTATGTCAAGTTCGTGTCAAGTTTCAAGGATAAGTTTCATGTCAAGCTTCCTATAATTACCAATTTTTCCCAACGTTACCCTGTCTAAATATTAGGCTAACAAGCTTAGCCTAATTTTCCGTCCGCATGGTTTTTGGCATATAATATTAGGCTAAAAACTTAGCCTAATTTAACATACACAAAATTGGCATAAAGCAATTTATTAACATAAGCATGACATAGGCGTAAACTTGGCATCATCGGCATAGTCAATATGAACATCATAGGTATGAACTTGCAAAATAATCAACAAGAATATCATAGGTGTGATCTTGCAGCGTAGACTGAACCAACATACATATATGTGAATTTGTAACATAGACTAAATCAACTTACATATATGTGAACTTGCAAATCAATTACAAACATATGAATAAGTGTGAACTTGAAATATGACATACGTTTAACATATACACATAAACATGTAGATCTAACATTTGGTCACATATGTGATATGATTTTACAACCTAAAACTTGCATAACATGACAAACTACACAACTTGTCATAACGGGTTATACTTCAAGTTCATATAGACATGAATAGACTTATTCATTAACTCCCAATTCAACATGATAATAAAATAGAACCACGGGCATAGATCAATAACATTCAATTCCACATATAACATAATCAACATTATTCTATTATCAATCTATTTTTAAGGCTTGACATAACTAAATAAATTGATTAAAACATCGCAGGCATATAGATCTGATAACATTATTGATCATGAAAAGGTTTGAATAATAATCTAGTTTCAAGAACAAGGATAGATCTAGTTTAAATAGAAAAATCCCCAAAATCAAGATCTAAGGACAAATAAAGAAAAGGTCTGAATAGAAAATCAAGCTTAGATCCGATTTCAAAGTTATGATCTTAGGCAATAACCTCATGGTCATGAATCTTAGGTAATTAGTCACAATTGTCCTTGTCATTGTCATAGGCAATAGTCTTATGTTCATAGTCATAGGCATAGGCATAGTCTTATGTTCACCGTCATAGTCATAGGCATAGTCTTATGTCCACTGTCATAGTCATAGGCATAGTCTTATGTTCACCGTCATAGTCATAGGCATTGTCTTATATTCACCGTCATAATCTTAGGCCATTAACGATAGTTTCAACGTCATAGGCAGTATTCCCAATAGTCAAGATCCAAGAAGAAAACAATAATAGATATGAATCATACATAAATCACTTCCAATTTATACCATGCTCATATTAGATTTATAGTCTTTATCTAAAAGTAACCGGAACTTACAGATCATGGTCTAAGAAATTTAGATGCAGAAGTCAAGTCTAGAAATTTGTCGTTGAATTGTTGAATCGCTGAATCTTGCTTTGATTGTAGAAGCAAATCCACAATTCCTAGCCGTAGTCTTCAAGAAATAATCTTCGCGTTTTAATTTAATTTAATTAAATTTAGAGGAAGAAGAAGAAGCCATGATCATCAAGAGTTTGAGCAGCATAAGGTTAGAGAAGAATGGTGTAAAGAGAATGAGGCTAGGAGGCTGTTTATATATAACTTCAAACTAATTAGAGCCGTCGATGAAGCTAGAAGAAATCAAGGCCATCCATCTCAAGAAAAGCCAATCAGAAAATGACAAGTCAGCCCTAGTGACACACTAGAGCTTAGAAATTCGACCAGAACCCGACCAGGCCAGCCAGGGCCTGACCAAGCAGGTTTCTGCTCGGCCTGGGCACACCTGCCAAGTGCGCCAATGCGAAATTTCATGGGCGCACTTCCCAAATGCGCCAGTGCAATTTTGCTCTGGCGCACTTCCCAAGTGCGCCAGTGCATTCTAGCCCGTTTCTGGTTTTTCTGCCTAACTTCATTCGTCCATATCTTCTTCGTACGGTATCCGTTTTATGCAAACTCGTACTCTATTTCAAGAAGAATTCCGAGACGAACGCAATGGCGTACCCCATTTCCCTTGATTCTTATTTTAGAAATTAATTCTGCCTTGATTTATGGTTTTATCACGTTATTAAAATTCGGGTTGTTACAGGTATCTTTGCCATTCACAATAATTTTATTGAAAAATTGCTTTGAATTTGATCTTAATCTTTGGATAGACTTCCAAGTAATAGAGGCATTAACATCAAAAGCCATTGACCAGAAAATTTTTTGCTTACAATATTTGTTATGCATCCAGTTACTCCAAAGGGATGAATTTGATAAATAATTCCCAAGTAGTTTGATACATGCCACTTTCTTCAAAACTGATAATTTTTTTAAGCCAATGCCCCCCTTCACTTTTTGTTTTACAAAGAGTTTTCCATGCAACCTTATGAGAAGTCCCTCCCCAAAAAAATTAAGCATAAAGAGATTCCAGTTTATGAATTGTAAATTCTGGGATTTGATATATGAATAACCAATAAAGGATAATAGGAGTTATTACAGAGTTAATCAACTCAGCCCTGCCTGCAAAACTGAGTAGCTTAGTATCCCATCCTTGAATTTCAGATTGCACTCTTTGAATCAAAGAATTACATTCTGAATAATGTGAATAATTTGAGGAAAGAGGTACTCCTAGATACTTTATTGGCAGAGAACCTTGTTCAAAGCCTAAAATGTTAATGATATCTGAAGTATTTCTAGCAGACACACTAAAAAATACATTAGTTTTGCAGGTAGGGCTGAGTTGATTAACTCTGTAATAACTCCTATTATCCTTTATTGGTTATTCATATATCAAATCCCAGAATTTACAATTCATAAACTGGAATCTCTTTATGAATTGTAAATTCTGGGATTTGATATATGAATAACCAATAAAGGATAATAGGAGTTATTACATAGTTAATCAACTCAGCCCTACCTGCAAAACTGAGTAGCTTAATATCCCATCCTTGAATTTTAGATTGCACTCTTTGAATCAAAGAATTACAGTCTGAATAATGTGAATAATTTGAGGAAAGAGGTACTCCTAGATACTTTATTGGCAGAGAACCTTGTTCAAAGCCTAAAATGTTAATGATATCTGAAGTATTTCTAGCAGACACACTAAAAAATACATTAGTTTTTGATGCATTAACATTAAGTTCTGCAAACTTACTTAACTTCTGAAAGATATCCTTCAAAGTATTTGCATTCTGTTTTGAGGACTTTCCAAAAATCATGAGGTCATCAGCATATAATAAGTGAGAAGTAATAGGCTGAATTTGACAACTGGGTTGAAAACATCCAGATTTTGCTGCTTCATCCATCAAAAAAGAAAAATACTGCATGGCAATTGCAAAAAGATAAGGGGAAAGGGGGTCCGCTTGTCTAATACCTCTAGTTGATTCTATAAAACCCTTAGGAATGCCTTGAATAAGTATGGAAAAGGTAGCAGAGGATATGCAATCATAAATCCGGTTAACAAAATATGTAGGGAAATTCACTTTAGACATCACAAAGCAAATGAATTCCCTGTTGACCTTATCATAAGCCTTCTGAAGATCCATTTTCACACATAGTTTAGGCATCCCTATTTTCCTGAAATCTCTTAAAAGTTCATGTGCAAGTAAAATATTATCTCCAATATATCTTTTCTCGATAAAAGCACTCTGATTTGATGAAATAAGATGTGATAGCAAAGGTTTTAATCTGTTGCACAAGACTTTTGCAAAAACCTTGTAATATACATTACAACATGATATGGGTCTGTAGTGAGATATTTCAGAGGTTCTATCAATTTATGGAATTAGAGTTATAAATGTGTGATTAAGAGATTTGGTTAATTTAACAGACTTGAAAATATCATCAACAACTTCCAAAAGCCCGAATTTTATAGCATCCCAATGAAATTTGAGAAACTTTGACTTTATTCCATCTGGACCAGGATTGGAATCATCATGAATGGAGAATAAAGCATCTTTAATTTATGATATTTCAACTATTTTCAATAGAAACTGATGGCCTTGTTCATTGATAGAGGCAATAGGAACAAAATCTGGAAAACCATTAGAATAGACCCCATTGAACATATCAGAGTAAAAGTTAATAGTCTCATCCTCAATCTCATTAGGTTTAAACAATAAGTTTCCATTCTGGTCAATCAAAGCTCTGATATGATTAAAAAATCTTCTATTTGACATTCTATAATAAAAGAATTTTGAATTTGTATCCCCTTGCTGAAGCCATGCAATTTTAGCTTGTTGTTTGGAAACACTGAAATGAATATTTTGTATATTCCGAAAATTCTTTTTTGCCTGCAGGTAATTGTCATAAATTTGCAAATCTTCTGGATTGTTATCAACATCAACTTCCAGCTATGAATCTCTCCGTTCAGCCAATTTAAGGTTATTTGCATTTTTTATCTCTCACTCTATTCCACTTTTTAAGCTCTTTTTTACAATTTTGAAGTTTTTGTAAAAACTGGTAACTTTGAAAACCCCAAATATTTGACATTAAACCTCTTCGAACTGCTTCATCATAAACAGGAAGAGAACACCAATTGTTTTTAAATTTGAAAGGAAAACCTTTGACTTTTGGGGTTGGAATTAAATCTAAAAGTATAGGATTATGATCATTTGAATTTTGAGAAAAAACTAAAGCTTTCAAATTGAGAAACTGATGCAGACAATTATTATTTACCAAGATTTTATCAATGTGTGTAGCAATCCCTCTTATTCTCCATGTAAATTTAAAACTCGAAGGTTTGATTTCTATCAAAGCAGTTTGGATTATTAATTTTTGAAACTCTCTACTCTATTGGTATGGAATTGACGGTCCTCCTCTCTTATCATTAGGTGACAAAGCATTATTAAAATCACCCATTAGGATCCAGGCATTAGAATAATTGATGGACTCATCTACCAAATTTTGCCATAAATGTTGTCTGTCCACAAAGGAATTACTACCATAAATAGTAGTAAAAGTCATAGCAAATCCACCTATATTCAAAGCTTTAACTGTCAAGTGTTGAGGAGAGTAGGTTACTAAAGACACATCCCATACATTTGTGTCCCAAATTAGAAGGATTCTACCACTAGAAACTGATGAGTTATTTGTCAGAAATCTCCATGAACTTGGAAGTAAAGCAGAAAATAAAACTAGGTTATTACTTGATAATTTTGTTTCAACTAAACCAACAAAGGTTGATTTAGTTAAGTTTAGGAGTTTGATCACATCTTTCATAGGAAAAGATGTGCTCATACCCCTAACATTCCAAGCTAATAATGTCATTTAATGGATATAGAACTCCTCGTAGCCCTTTTAGAGAGGAGAGAATATGAATCAATTACAACCTTGTTTTTATTTCCTTGCAAGTAGTCTTTATTCTTGTCAATAAATGAAGAGACATCAACCTGTATACCCTTGTCATTCACTTTGTCATTTCCTTCAATAACATCTGCTATGTTACTTAAATTGTCTGGCATTACATCTTCAGGTAATTTGGAGTTTAAAAAATCAAGGTTATCCACCTTTTCTGAAGAAGTTTGAGCTGCTATTTTCAAATTAAGGATTTCAAATCTATTCTCCTCAGAATTAGAAGCAACATTATCTGAATCTTTATCTTTATGATTAGGAATATTATCCTCTGTTTCTTGAACATAAGAAGTTTTTGTATGTAAACCTTCATGAGCTTCAGGTGGAATCCATCTAGCATCACTGTTACCAGAATGATAATCTTCATCATGACCCAAAGCATTACGTTGTAAACATTTCATTGGAATAAACTCATATTGTACTGTAATTGTTGTTTTTTGGCCATTATGTAATAAAACAGGAATTTCTGTTTTAAGTTCAATCTGAGTGTCAATAGATATTAAAACTCTCGCATATTTTGTAAAGCGTTTATCTGCTATGTTTTCATCAATCAAAAGAGGATTTGAGATAAAACTAGAAATCATTTGAAAAGCTTCAATAGACCAAAACTCCATAGGCAGATCTAGCAATCGTATCCAGATCTGAGCTTCATTGCATGTTTTCAAACTTGAAATATAACCTGGATGCCCAGCTTCGACATACATTAGCCTCCCATAATACGAGTATGTAGAGCTTTCAATGATGCGAGAAAAATCATTTGATCTTTCAAACTGAACAAAAAAATTATAGCTAGGAGAAATATGTATATTAAAACTACCCACTGGTTTCCAAACTTTGGATATGTAATCTTTCAGCTTAATTGATGATAAACGGAAATGGATTGGGATCAAAGCTACTGTGTTCTTCCATGAAGATTCTGATATATTGAAAAAAAATTCTGGAATAAAAATATATTCCAGATTCGGTTTTACAAAGCTAAGCTTTCTGAGATTTAAATCCGATGAGATCGGATCAGAGTTTGATGTAGGATTTGAAGAGGTTTTAGGTTGTGGATTTTCAGATGTAGATGATGAGGGGTTTGGAAAAGAAGATGAAGGTTGCGATCGAAGGAGAGAGAAAGAGGATGAAAATGCATGCTTTTTGTCTGCCATTAAAAGGAAATGTATGTATACATATGCATATGTGTGTATATATATATATATATATATATATATATATATATATAATAAAGTTCTAATTTAAAAAAAAAAAAAGCTAATTCTATTCTTACATCAATAATATCTTAACATACCCCATAAAATAAAATAAACTACCATACACAAAAAATTACTTTTCATACACCGTCTTTTTTACAATACTGACCTTATTTTATTTCTTCCTCTTCCCTCTCTAAAACTTTAAAGTTATTTACAGTAAATAGGAAACTTAAAGCACTAAATAAAGTTTAAATTTAGTAAAATGGATTTTTTTTTTTTTTTTGAGTGTATGATATACAATTTATTATGCTACGAAAAATTATTAATTTCAGCAAAAAAGACCCTGTTTTTAAATTAAATAACTGTAAATTAACGCTTACTTGTAAAAGTTCTCATAATTCAAATTTTAGATTTCATGTTTAAAAATACATTATGTTCTTCAAATTGTTTTACATAGATTTAATCAAATATAGTTAGTTACAATGTTTTAGTTTGATGGTTCATCAATAAAAATGTAAAAAATGCAATAAAGAAAAATGGTAATTTAGTAACATATATAACTTTAGCAAAAGTGGCGAACATAAAGTAATTTTCGGTCTATTAATAAAATTTGCCAATAGAAAAGGTAGAATAGTGTACTCTGCATATATGTGCACACATAAGCACATCTCATGAAATTAACTGATGGTCCGATGCTTGATTATACTGAATATTGCAGGATTGCAATTGAAGATAGCATGTGATTAGGAAATATGATTGAAAATTAGGGATTGATCAATGATTGGAATTCAAAAATAAGCATTTAGGTCACCTGCGCCACAACTGTTCAGACGCGGAGGCTTGGCTTATGCTAGTTCTTGATCCATTGCCACAGAAGATGATCGAATAGCTTAAAATAAAATAACTTCCATTATTTTCATGATGATTACACAATCAGAAGACATACCCCAACAACACTATTAATCAATACAACCACCAGGACCCCCAAAGTACTCCTGTATTGCAATCCAATGCCCGGCTTTATAACATTCCTCCTTATCCTGTACATCATAAGGCACTGGAGCATGAACCAGCTCTCCTGTCGCAGTCACAGCCATCACGTCTTTAATGAAAGCTGCTTTCCTCCTCCCTTCTTTTGGGAAATGCCCACTTCCCATTGGAGGTCCTTTCTCCCCTCTTGGATATGTCACAGTTCCACCCCACTGAACGAAATCTGCTCCTTTGACCATGTTTGGAAGTAGCGATTTAGGCCAGTATCCTACTGGAACTTGACTATACTTCCCTACGTGCACCCACCAATCTCCACTCTCTGGCTCCTATATGAACTATCTTAGATATATTACCTTTTCTTACTAAAAATTCCATTACCAATAAACATTATATTGCTCATGAAAAATTTGATATGTTGTTACTACCTGCGATATTTTTACGGTAATTTCATACTGGTCTCCATTATAGCTTGAAACGGGACTGATTTTACTTCCAGGGGTGTAGGTCTTGGAATTCATATATACAAATCCCTTGCACTCTAGATTGAAACACCCAGAATTTCCAGCCTAGTAATTCATCATTTGAATACAAATAGCAAGGATGAGGATATAATCAATACAATGGTAATGATAAAAATACCACATTGTTGATACCTTCCAGTAAATATATAAATGAGGCTCTGTATCGCCATATAGTGCTGGAGCAACCTGACCGGATTTTACATTCCGTTAGTGCATGTTAAGTATGTGACACCAGTTAGAATTCATGTTATGCAATAACTTTTCATGCCATAATTATATTAGCCAGTCTAAACATGTCAATTACGATTTTTATGTTTAGTTATATTCATTGAATATATAATTATTATGTTTTATGAATAACAATATAGATGAAGCTAATATGGTATGAACTTAGTTGTGCAAATATTTTTGGTATATTGTTTGTATTACTCATGGTACATTAAGTGAAAGTTTTGTAAAAGATTATACTAGTTAAGTTGGGAACTTACATGCCATCCAGCTTGTAATCCATTGTAACTGCTTAGAGAACTGTCATATGTATTTGCAATAGTTATAGAACTTGAGCTCATTTGATTATAGCCAACTTCAGGCAATCTGTAGACATTTAGTGTTGCCTTCAAACCATGGTAGTTTCCTCTAAGTGGTACCCAAGCGGCTCGCTGTGTGTTAAATAAATCAACAGTATACATTATGATATCCTACGTTATCTGTAAGTTTCTTCTTTTCAAAAAAAAAAAAAAAAAAAAAAAAAAAAAAAAAAAAAAAAAAAAAAGAAAAAAAACAACATAACTGCATATTAATGTTTTATGTTTACCATAATTAATCAGTGATAATAATATGAACATATAGTAGTCAGTTTGCTTCATTTTCCCATATTAACTCACAGTTTCAATTAATTACCTGCTTCATTATATAATCTTTCTAAAGCTTCCAACTCTCTGAATAATAATTCATTAATGTAAATCAATGGTCTGAATAAAAATTCCAAACTACTCATTATAACGAATTTTTATGAACAAAATTGGAAAACTATAGACAGTTTCCTATCTCTTGTTCAGTGATCAAGGTAACTTGAAGATCAGATCTATTTAAAATTAGTTAAAATAGAGAAATCTGCTTACACAAATGGTTATGAAGAAATTTCCGTATAGAGAGAAAACTGAAACACTCACGCATGCATACATGCCCACATAAACACTTCTATATTGCATATAGTCTTACATGCGATACAATATCTAGTCCTTTGTTTGAGACCAAGCCATTCAGAATATAACCTTCCAGGTCGTACTCTCCATGAGTTTTACCTTCATGTGCACTTGTAGAAACATTAGTATTTCCTTCACTTAGATCGACCTGAAAAGCCATAATATGGAAGGACATTACTGACTAGTGAGATTCAGTGTACAACAAACCAAAAGTAGAAATTTTACTACATGATTTCTACCATGTGTTGTACAGCTTATTTATACAAATTTTATATTTCACAGAGCAAATTGATTCTTATTTTTCATCTGAAAAAACTGCAGGCAGTAATGTGAGAATACCTGAGCGTCAACCTTAAAATTCATGTCAGATTGCCAAATTGTTGTAGCTATCAACATGTAAAGTAATATGGCGGCCATTGGTATCAGACTAAATATGCTCAAATAATAATTGCATTAAATAAAGGTTGTTCAATTACATGCAACCTATTCACTTTCTAGTATAACACGCACACATGTTTAATCAATTTCATATTGTTCAAAAGATGTTTTCTAATTAATTGTTTAGTTTGGTCTCTAGTTGATGTCCAAGATAATAAATCATATCTATTAATTCAATTAACTACATTTGGAATATACTGAAATAATAAGGATGAATACGCTTAATATGAGGGACATTGTTGTAATTTATGTGTCATGTAGAGTCAGTGACGGCGCAGTATGTATAGTGCCCCAGCCCAAAAAAGTTAGCTTACGTAGAAGGAAAAACAAATGGAATCAACAACCTTATTTTATTGCTGGTTCTTTATATCTAAAGCACATACAACTATATTAAAAAAAAATTGCCCCGATCCAGTTGGTTGTCCTAGCCCGTGGGCTTGATGGACTGTCCTCAGAGGCGGCCCAATGTACAGTTTATAAATAAAGAGCTCATTTGTGTTGTGTGTGTGTGTGTGTGTGTATATATATATATATATATATATATATATATATATATCAATAAAAGTATTTTCTCTCTCTAATATCTCATATTGTTATTTTGTCTTATAACACGTTATATGTATAATTTGATCAATTGTTTTCTTATCATTATATGTATAATTGATTCACTTTTGACTAGCTTCATACTGTTGGAAATTTAATGTTATAGATCTGAACATGGAACACATGTTGATTTAATTGAGAAACAAATGCTCGAAAATAACTGAATCAACTGCAAAACGTACACAAGTCCATATATAGAAAATTTCTGAAGAGGAGATATGATTACAATCTTCTAAATTAGCACAACTTCATATCTGAAAATATCTCTATAGAAGAGGGTAGAGGAATATGCTGAAGACTTGTGTAATTTGGGAACCATAACCTCATATTTATAATAGCGTTATACTTCCAATTCGACCCAACAACAAGTTGAAAATATTTCGGTCTCTATGCATTCCTTCCATGACGGCTGAATATTTATATCAATAAATGTTATTACCATTTCAGACCACATTGATTGGCGTTCACATCTAAATAGCATTACACATTTTATCCTAAATGTGTGGCCTACATAATTGAAATATTCTAACAATCTCTCATCGGGCCACATATTAAGTAACCTTGAATGTGTTTAACCTTATGAGCTCCAAATTCTGCTATTTATACCACAAGGTGTTTCCAAAAAACAATCTCGTCTATTAATTGTGTTGACAAAGGATCAAAGTAGATTTTGTTACATTAATCGTAACTAAACTTATTACTAGTCACAATCGACGTGTAACAACTGGGAATTTCGCTCGATCCGAATCGATCGCTAAACCGACCAAGACCGTTCGAAGCCAACGATTGTTTTGAGAATATGACAAATCGGAACGCAAACAGAAGAACATTTCATTGTTTATTACAACAATTCCACCAGAATACAAGAATATACAGAGTATAAATAAATACATTCGATAAATATCAGAGATTACAATACATTACATAGCAGCGGAAAATAATACAAAACACAACTGAAGGAGATATACGGATACAAAGCTTTCTGAATATCATTCCAGCTGTAAACCAGGATCCTGTGAATATAAATCTGCAAAACCAAAACAACTAGCTGCCCGTGCAGAAAATAAAGGTACCCAGAGTTTAGGTTAAAACAATAAACTCCAGGTTAGTCATGTGACTGGTGTGAGAACCAAAACAGTTATTAATCTTCATTTTAAAGTTAGGTAAATCAAGGGACCACGCCATATAACACGGAACGGGTTTCCTCTTAAGAATACCAGTGCATAAAACAATAATGCAATGCTAAATAAAGAACAATGAAGCTAATATAAGATCCATGTCCCATCACACAATGCAACACAAGCCGGAGGATAGGGTTTTACCTTATAATAGCCAAACATGCTTGGTACGTTAAAACAAATCATTTGATACTATTATAAGTGCATAGTTTTTAAAACAACTTCAAATATAAATGTATCAATCCTAGACGGGATGGGTACCATATATCATGTAGCCAATACTAAGTTCTATAATCAAAACCGCAAAGTCACGTATTTGAAAGTTGGATTTCTATCATGAACCAAGACAAAAGATAGTCCTTACCGAATTCGAGATGCTCTAGCCCGTGTCTCACGCAAGTGCGCAGGCAAGCCTTGGATCGCCAGGGACGGTCCACCGATGTGGATTAAAATGTCTGAACACTGCGTTTTCCCACCCTTTGGGGCGTCAATGAGCCAAATGACTCCATCGGCTCCACATAATCACCTATATATTCGAGGCGCCTAACAATCCAACAACCACACAAGTGAAATAATATAAATGTTATGGTTGGTAGGTCACTGACACCACCCTAGCTAGAAGGAAATGCATGTCCTCCTTGAGATCCTTCTCCCGTTTCTGGTTCACACCGGGTGTGGGGCTCGCGAATCAACGCTACACAAAGCTGTGCCACATAGATGGTGCTTTGATCATCAACCACAAGACTCTGCTTTTCAACAGAAGCCTTGATCATTTGCACCTTAGCATGCCACACAGGCAAACCACTCCATGTAACCGATATCCATCAGTCACACAAAATGATATCCAATGTCAGACATACAGTCCATTTACAAGTCCATTCTGGGTCTGAATGAAACCGGAGGCACCTTGTACCTCGCATATGTATCGATCTCCAAGTACGTCTGGACGATCACCAACTGATTCCCTCCTCTTGGGTGTACAACCCAATCAAGATCATCGGTAATTATCCAAACGATGTGAAGACCTCCGGTCTTCGACCACCGTCTTCATCCTCGACACATCATCGAATCAGTTATTCAGAATGGGATAAACCCGGTCTTTCTGAATAACTCGTGTATATAATAAACAAGTGTTACACAAACACAACATACGCCTCATTCTAATTCAGAATATTCTTTTATTCAAATATTCTTATACTTTGGGAAATGTTCCCATTAATTTTATTAAAGATAAATTCCTTAAATTTATTCTTTAATCTTCCTTTGAATATTAATTCAAACCAAATTATGGTCTATCCAAACTAGTCGGGATTAACGAACCTTACCGAAGTAGTCATTTGTTTTAATTTCTCAATCCCAACCTATTCATCCCATGAAGTAAAACTGGTAATACTTCATATCTAACACCACGGTGTTATCGGTAAATTCAATTACCATTTCACGTTCAAATCTAATTAAAGATTTAACTATCACCTGGAGCAAAACTGGTGATACTCCATTCTCGATCATTTCAATCTAATTAAAGATTCATTAAAACTTTAGTTTGTTTTAATCTTCCCAAAAATCAATATTAATGATTGTTTAACTTGGGAAACCATATCTGTCTTTAACTGGGTTAAAGAACCAATGTAATTTAAAAAACGGTTCACGATAAACTCGAAATCACATTCCATTAACGATGGAATCTTCATGGAAAAGAAATCGATATATATAATCGATATAAACTTCCATATCCGACTATTAATATAAATGGAATAACGGCAATGCCTTTTAAATTCCAGATATATTAGCAGTCTTCCTCCACAGAAATTCACTTCGATTATTACCAAATCGAATTTCATTCCATTCCAATTTATTTTATTAAATTGGAAACTTTACTTTGGAAAATCTCCTTTAAATCTTAACAAAAGATTTATAAATTCCAAATCACATTTCACTGCAAATCGGGTTAAAGAACGAATGTCGTTAAAAACACAGTTCACAACAAACCCAATTCATATTTTATTAATTATCGGGTTAAAGAACGAGTGTTATTTAGAACACCGTTCACGATAAACCCAAAAATCAATTCCAATTCAATTCCAATGAAATATCATTTAATTGGCACATTTCATTAAATTTAAATAAAGAGATTTAATCTTTTTCTCAACTGGGTTTAAGAACAGTGTTAATGAAGACACCATTCACGACAAACCCAAATCCCATTTGATATTAAATACAAGGCTCTGAATAGAAAATATATCGGCTTATATTCAATATCAAATCCTACAACCAACAAATATCGTATTGGAAATAACGATATAAATATATATTTCAAATTTCCACAACAATATCTGTATAGTCACGAAATCCAACATCGAAATATTCCGAAGACAATTACGATTCAAATCCATTCCAATTTCTATATTGGAAATTCTGGTTATTTTTAAAACCATTTCAAATTCAATTTATTTATTTTAAAAATAAATGGATTATAATTCTAGTTCAAAACTAGTTCATTTCGATAAAAAAAATCTATTTTTATCTTTCAAATATGGGATTTTTCATCCAAACTCTTTCCAAATCATTTCTTATGATTTTACACAAATTATGCTATTTATAATAATTTTATCAAGGCCCGCACAGTCGATTTCCATAAACAGCCATCGAACTGCACTTACAACGACCTTTTCCAAATTTGATTGGGACAAAATTCTAAATCCAACCATTAGATTTCTAATTCCTTGTATTCGTTAGAAAGCTCTTTTCGATACGAACCCAACGATTCTGGTTTTAGGAGAATTCGACGGTCGGATCTCCCGTAATATCCGTTCGAAGTCAATGGTCGAAATTCACGAACTGCCACAGCGCGGCACGTTCTATTCAGGCCGTTATATACATATAATATATATATTATATATATTTCGTCGATTTCCTTTCAAAACGTATTTTTTAAATCTTTTTAAATTCGTTTTCAAAACGATTTCAATTTCATATTCAATTTCTAATCAAAATTGAATATTTCATATCATCGATATATAATTGATAGTATTTTCAAAACATTGTATCTTGAAATCAATTCCTTTTCTATATTCATTATAAAAACGAATATAATCGATATAAATATCGTTCGCGTCAAAATGGCACATATCTAATCAACACGGCTTTATATATTTCAATAACTTCGTTATTCTATTCAACAAATGAATATTTTCTTTAACACATGAATATATATTTTATTCAACACATGAATATTTATTAATTCTCACTTACAATAAAAATGTGAACTTTATTGTATCAAATATTGGACTGAAAGCAAAATGGAATAAAATATTTTATAGTTAATATTCATTTTATAATATTCTTTATTTTCCAAATTGGAATGAGGCCCAATCAGTTACCATATAATGTTAATTATATGGATTTCCTACAACAGATGTATATAATAGCAACGATAAATAATCAACCATCATGTAGAGTGCACCATACAACTGCATAAGCATTAAATATAAATAATAAACCCTTACACAGTCTGTCAACCAATCGATCGACACACAACTTGTAACAACCCGCATTCTACATATCTAGGATCGTAGAATATTTATTTCTTTTTCGTATGAAGTTGTGTGGTCATGTAACTTTGAGGGACGGCTATTGGGGTCATTTCCCATGTTCACGATTTTTGCAGATTTTTAAATGACCGTTTTGCCCCTACCCGATACTGTTTTGGCCATAACTTTTGATTGGAAAGGATTTTTGACCTGAAACCACTTCCATTAGATTCGTTTGATGATTTAACTTTCCGTAGAGTGGTCACATTACGCAAACGGACTCACCGTTTGGCTAATATGGCCGAAACAAGTTTCAGATGGTGAAAAAACGCTTAACCGGGCCAAATGAGGTGATTAGCAAATGGACCCATAACCGATTTCGGGATTAGAGTTAAGGGGAGGATGAAATGAGTTAGGTTTTCATTATATTTCAGCTTTCTAGCCGCCATTTACCTCTTAGAAACCCTAATAATGGCCTCCAACCCCTAAAACATCTCCAAATCACTTTCTAATCAAGGATTGAGCTTAGCAACACCAAATCAAAGAGGATTAACACCAAAGCAAGGTTAGAGCTGCTATTGGACATCAGTATTCACATAAAACAGAGATTCATTTCAGTTTTGAGGTTTTATTTGTGGCTAAGGTGAGTGATTTGCATAGTTCCTCACTAATTATAGCTAAGTAAGGCTAATTAGTGAAGATTAGCGAATTTATACACTAATAAATTCTGGAAAAATGTTTATAAATTCTTAAATAATGTTTTAAAGCTCGGATATGAATTTGGTTTGATTTGGTTAAGTTTTGCTAATCATATCGTTAGTTTTGCCTAAACATGCTTAAGGGAAAATATGGGATTTTGGGTATGTTTGATCCATTTTACATGCTATGATTGTTGTTTTGATGGTTGTGGTTGATTATACATGTTGCTATGACTGTATGGTATGCTTTGTGAATGATTTGAATAGTTAGAATGGTCGAAAACGTCGTCGAATAGCGTAAAAAACTCGCTGGAAAAGTTGCAGAAAAACAGTGCCGGTATCGGATCAGATCGGAGGAATGGGCTCGGACCGGATAGAGGACTGGGCAAGGGATCACCAAACCGGACCGCTGACTTGGCACAAGGGCAAGAAGGAAGGCCATGATGGTTGAACTGGGATCGGATCGGGTTAGGGGCCTCGGGTCGGATTGGAGAGCTGAGCAGAGTACCGAACCAGATTGGAACCCAGTACAAGAATGAGGGATTGGCAAGAAGGAAGGCCACGTGCAAAAGGGTTGGAGTTGGGTTGAAGATTGTATCGGATTGGAGAGACTAAAGGGGATTGGATCGGAGGGACTAAAGGGATCAAATCGGGGAGACAAAAGGGGATCGGGTCGGAGAAATCAGAGGAGAACGGATCTGGAGACGTGAGAAGGCACACCCGAACCAAACCACTTCAGAGAACACCGAACCGAACCGAGCTAGGAGGAAAACACCGAACCGAACCGCACCCAGAAGCATACTAGGAAGCATTGGACCAAACCGAACCAATGAGGACTGGAGCGCTATACACAACCGAACTGAACCGGATTGAAGCTACGATTACGCGACGAATTTTTTGAAGACCAACTCCAGTTCGACCCAAAACCCGAGATGCAAAGGAAGTCCAAATAGGAAGTAGAGCTCAGGATTCAGTTGGGAACCCACGAGTTCACTTCATGATTGGACTCTGCTGCGGGACGTATGCAATGGAGTTGTCAGTATTTATAACTTTGGTTCACCATTGAGAGACGGATCGTGGGCTTATAGTGATAGTTGTGCGGGATTGGATTCTGTTATGGCCCAAAGAATTAGGTGACCAAGGTAGTGGATATCGTACGCTTTACGCACTGAGTGATAGATGTGAGGATGGTTGCTATGCTTGATTGTTTGCCATCACTATGACATGCACACCCCCACCCCGTATTCCTTACACCATTTGTAATGGCACCTTAGAGTGTTGTACGGTATGTAGTGCTAACTCTTTGGTTGCAGGTCCAGGTTCAGGTATGGTTGGATTATACCTGTTATTGTTTTGTTTTGTTTCTTATCGCTCATACCAGACTTTTTGTCTGACCCAGAGTTTTATGTCTCTTCTTATTACTTTGGGTGCTCACACGAGCAGACTAGAGACAGGTTAGCTGGGTATGCACGGGTAGCTGATCTGGAGACGACCAGGAGGCTTCCACGTATGATATATATAGTATTCTCCCTATGTTGTTGAAGATCATTGCTTGGGCATTAGTCGTGCATCTTCTACTTTAGCTTTATTTTGTTTAGAGACAGTAAATTTGGAAAGTTGTAATAAGCTGTATTTAGATTTCCGCTACTATGTTGGTTTAGTTTTTAGCTTACGCACTGTCTCGCCTATTTTATGTCAAGATTATGTTATTACTATATTTTGTTCCATGCGCTGTGAGACATTCTACAGGTTCCTTGATTAGTTCATTCTCTTATTTCCTTTCTTTGGCGACCGTTCTGTGCTAGTTGGGCATGTGTACATCGCACTTTTGGAGGAAATGTCGGCTAGTGCAGGGCGGGTCGTCACATTTGGTATCAGAGCTCTAGGTTGCGAAATTAACCTAGGGAAGTCATCAGGGATAGTTAGTATACGTATATGAGAGCGCGTATTTGTGATTACTTTGGTTTTCAAAAGCTATATATATATATATACTATTAGTAGTATAAGAATGAAGTCGTACTGCACTAGCACCACTATGGAGATGGTTAATCGTTTTCTATTTACATATTGAACGATGAGCCGATACGCAAGAGGTGCCGGTAGGGGAGATAATAATGGTAATGCCGCTGACATGAGGACGATGTTTACTAACCTCATGAGGGAGATGCTTAGGGATGCTTAGAGGGCAGCTCCCAATGCCTGTAATGGTGGTGGTCCAGTAGTGCAGGTGCCTAGGGCCGATTTCGCCAAGTTGTGCAAGGATTACACTAACCTTGGTGGGAAGCCACTCCACGGAACGGAGTCGGCCACGGATGTTCAGGATTGGTTGGATAGCTGTGATCGTATCTTCGACGACTTGGGTATCGAGCATGCGATGAAGAGAAGGCTAGCATCCCGTCAGCTGCAAGGACGGGTAATGAAGTGGTGGAATGCTATTAAGGCAGCTACTCCAGAAGATTAGGTCACTTGGGATCAGTTTAGAACTCGTTTCAGTGATAAGTTTATACAAGCTGCTCAGAAGTCAGAATTGTTTAGGAAGTTCTTGGAACTCAAGCAGAATAGAAGAGATGTATCAGAGTACATTGCCGAATTCGACACTTTGTCCAAGTATGGGTTATCTCTTATTGATACCGCCGAGAAGAATAACGAGAAGTTCATAACTGGATTGGATCAGTACTTGGGGGAGAGGCTTATTAACCACATCGATGAGACGTTTGAGTCGATTGTGGGGAAATCTTTGAGATCGGAAAGTCTTTACCCTAAGCCAAAGACCAAGGTTGCTATTACATCTGCGGATGAGTCAAAGTCGCAATCAGGCGATGGAGGCAAGGATAGTTCCTAAAATAAGAGGAAGCAATACAAAGCCATGGATGGTCAGAATAAGAGAAGTAAGAAAGATGGCGAGTGCTTTAGCTGTGGCAAAAAGGTCCACTATGCCAGAGATTGTCAGGAAAAGCCTGGGGAAAGGAAGTGCTTTAATTGTGGCCAAGCGGGACATCACGAGAATGAATGTCCACAACCTCCTAGGGAGAAGCAGATCGTGAGAGCATATGCTATCAACACTGTTCCTTCTTCATCGAATGCCCCAACTGCGGCGCAGAAGGAAAAAGGTGTCGTTATTCGAGGTATGCTTTCTATTTAAGATGTTTTGATCGGGTTTTGTTTGACAAAACCTGAGTTAGTCGATAGACCTTTAGTAGTGACGAACCCGATTGGTGGTTCGACTAGCCTCAGTATGATTTATCGTAACTTGGTCTTATCGAGTCATGAATGTATGTTTGTTTGTGATTATTTTGTTTTGGGCTTTACTGGGTTTAGCATTATTTTGGGGAGTCGATCTACTCTAAAGGAATGGGGTGGTATTAGGTACCTACCTAGTGATGGTGGTAACAACTGGAGTTAGGGAAGCTGAGAGGTTATCGTTGTCTCTGGGAGGCAAATGAGTGCTCCAGTGCTTAGTTGTTTTGCTAGTATCACTTCACGTGGATTGTCCGAATTCGGAGGAGATGTTCCTTGGGTGCTTGTCTGATATTGGTTTAGGCCTTTGGAGCTTGTGCTTGGGGAATGTCGAGTTTGACTAGGATGGTTTGCGTGAGGGATAAGTAGTCGTTGCGATTTTCATTGGATGATACCTTGGTTTACTCGAGGAGTGATGGGCAGCTGTGACAGGATAAGACTATTCGATGGTATGGACTACCCCGAGTTGGACTCGATAAGGTTATGAGAAGACTCGACTGGGACACGAGGAAGATGAAAAGTAATGGATTGTTTAGGACCCTATGCTGATGTTTTCTTTGGATAGTAGAACTTTGAAGGAATAGGATGAGTTTGTTGATCATGGAAGCTGTAACGAAGGTTAGGACGATTCAAGTTGGACTTGAACTCGTAAAAGGAAATAGGTATTCGTTGATCTAGGAGCTGCAACGAATAGGGGGACGACTCATGTTGGACTAGGATTGGTAGGTAATGGATACTCAAGACTGGGTCTGAGTTTATGGGTAATAGATTGACTCGAGTTGGTCTCGAGAAGGCTGCAAGGAATTGGATTGACTCGAGTTGGAATCGAGAGGGCAGCAAGATAATGGATAGACTTGGGTAGGACTCGAGTGTTTCAGGCGGACTAAAAGCAGGGGTATTTGGGGATGCCCACTTACCTTGGATCCGTTGGACGTGATCTAGTTATCCTTGGAGGATAAACGTACGTTGGACGTACGGTAGTCCGTTTGGAGGCAAAGTTTCCATTAGTTATTGATGTTGGTTGGACCAGACATACAAGTATTGATGTATTCATGACTTTAGCAGGTGATAGACAGGATTTGTTTGATGGATGCTATGGTTGTTGTGTTTGTTCATACCTTTATTCTCTTGAGTATCACCTGTAGGATCCTGTTGAATGGAAATAGATAAGTTCGTTGATCGGGTGTAAGATACTTTACGTTAGACTTGAAGTATGTTGGGCATTGTGGAGCATCCGTTGTCTTGGAGATTCAACGGATATAGGAGTTTCAGTTGGACCTGGACTCGTAGGTAGAGTACCTAGATTCATTGGATGAGTCTAGTTCATCTTTGGAAGGTGAATGTACGTTGGACGTACAGTACGGATATAGGTAGAGTACCTAGATTCATTCGATGAGTCTAGTTCACCTTTGGAAGGTGAATGTACATTGGACGTGCAGTATGAATATGGGTAGGGTACCTGGGTTCATTGGATTAATCTGGTTCACCTTTAGATGGTGAATGTACGTTAGACGTACAATGCGGATATTGGTGTAGTGCCTAGGGTCATTGGATGGGTCTAGTCTGCCTCTAGGAAGTGAATGTACGTTGGGCGTGCAATACGAATGTAAGAAGTACTCAAGTTGGACTTGAAAGGACATTTGGAATGTAGTTGAAAATTTGGCGTATAGGGTTGGATTACCTAAGAAAAGATAGTATAGACGAATGCCATAGTATTGGACTGGGTGCGATAGCTGATGCATTGAATAAGAGACATGCCAGTTTAGAGGCTATTTTTCTGGAATGGAAGAAACTAGAGTATATGACGGGATATGACTTCAGACCTAAGTGTGAATTGGATTCAGAAATGCTAGTAAGCTTGACGATTAGATCGATCTTGATTAAGTGGATCGGTTCCGGTTAGAGGGACGATCCCAACCTATTAGAAGTTACCTCTAGGGTAGAAATGGGAATCGACGGCGAGAGAACGACTATACATGGGAAGTAGAGAATGACATAAGAAAGTCGTATCCAAAGCTCTTTGCCTGGTGAGATTTTAGCGGCGATTATTCTTCCCTTGTTAGTAAACCGCATGTTAGGGCAGAATGGTTCTGTTTGTTTTGCATGTTTGATTGTTGTATATGATTGGTAAGCATGCGAGATCCTTTGTATGTTTTGGGTTAAGGAATTTCGGGGACGAAATTTCTTAAGGTGGGGAGAATGTAACAACCCGCATTCTACATATCTAGGATCATAGAATATTTATTTCTTTTTCGTATGAAGTCGTGTGGTCATGTAACTTTGGGAGACGGCTATTGGGATCATTTCCCATGTTCACGATTTTTGCCGATTTTTAAATGACCGTTTTGCCCCTAGCCAATACTGTTTTGGCCATAACTTTTGATTGGAAAGGAATTTTGACCTGAAACCACTTCCATTAGATTCGTTTGATGGTTTACCTTTCCGTAGAGTGGTCACATTAGCCAAACGGACTCACTGTTTGGGAGATATGACTGAAACTAGTTTCAAATGGTGAAAAACTGTTTAACCGGTCCAAATGAGGTGATTAGCAAATGGACCCATAACCCATTTCGAGATTAGGGTTAAGGGGAGGCTGAAACGAGTTAGGTCTTCATTCTATTTCAGTTTTCTAGCCGCCATTTACCTCTTAGAAACCCTAATAATTGCCTCCAACCCCTAAAACATCTCCAAATCACTTTCTAATCAAGGATTGAGCTTAGTAACACCAAATCAAAGAGGATTAGCACCAAAGCAAGGTTAGAGCTATTGTTGGACATCACTATTCACGTCAAATAGAGATTCATTTCAGTTTTGAGGTTTTATTTGTGGCTAAGGTCAGTGATTTGCATAGTTCCTCACCAATTATGGCTAAGTAAGGGTAATTAGTGAAGATTAGCGAATTTATACACTAATAAATTCTGGAAAAATGTTTATAAATTCTTAAATAATGTTTTGAACCTCTGATATGAATTTGGTTAAGTTTTGCTAATCATATCGTCAGTTTTTCCTAAACATGCTTAAGGGAAAATATGGGATTTTGGGTATGTTTGATCCATTTTACATGCTATGATTGTTGTTTTGATGGTTGTGGTTGATTATACATGCTGCTATGACTTTATGGTATGCTTTGTGAATGATTTGAATAGTTAGAATGGTCGAAAACGTTGTCGAATGACGTAAAACACTCGCTTGAAAAGTTGCAGAAAAACAGTGCAGGTTTCGAATAGGATCGGAGGAATGGGCTCGGACCGGATAGAGGACTGGGCAAGGGATCACCAAACCGGACCGATGACTTGGCACAAGGGCAATAAGGAAGGCCATGATGGTTGAACTGGGATCGGATCGGGTTAGGGGGCTCGAGTCGGATTGGAGAGCTGAGCAACGTACCGAACCAGATCGGAACCCAGTACAAGAATGAGGGATTGGCAAGAAGGAAGGCCACGTGCAAAAGGGTTGGAGTTGGGTTGAAGATCGGATCGGATCGGAGGGACTAAAGGGGATCAGATCGGAAAGACTAAAGGGATCAAATCAGAGGGACAAAAGGGGATCGGGTCGGAGAAATCAGAGGAGAACGGAACTGGAGACGTGAGGAGGCACACCCAAACTGAACCACTTTAGAGAACACCGAACCGAACCGAGCTAGGAGGAGAACACCGAACCGAACCGCACCCATAAGCATATTAGGAAGCATTGGACCAAACCGAAACGATGAGGACTGGAGCGCTATGAACAACCAAACCGAACCGGATTGAAGCTACGATTACGCGACGAATTTTCTGAAGACCAACTCCAATTCGACCAAAAACCCGAGATGCAAAGGAAGTCCAAATAGGAAGTAGAGCTCAGGATTCAGTTGGGAACCAACGAGTTCACTTCATGATTGGACTCTGCTGCTGGACGTATGCAAAGGAGTTGTCGATATTTATAACTTTGGTTCACCATTGAGAGACGGATCATGGGCTTATAGTGATAGTTGTGCGGGATTGGATTCCGTCATGGCCCAAAGAATTAGGTGACCAAGGTAGTGGATATCGTATGCTTTACGCACCGAGTGAGAGATGTGAGGATGGTTGCTATGCTTGATTGTTTGCCATCACTATGACATGCACACCCCCACCCCGTATTCCTTACACCATTTGTAATGGCACCTTAGAGTGTTGTACAGTATGTAGTGCTAACTCTTTGGTTGCAGGTCCAGGTTCAGGTATGGTTGGATTATACCTGTTATTGTTTTGTTTTGTTGCTTATCGCTCATACCAGACTTTTTGTCTGACCCAGAGTTTTATGTCTTTTCTTATTACTCTGGGTGCTCACACGAGCAAACTAGAGACAGGTTAGCTGGGTATGCACGGGTAGCTGATCTGGAGACGAGCAGGAGGCTTCCGCGTATGATATATATAGTATTCTCCCTGTGTTGTTGAAGATCACTGCTTGGGAATTAGTAGTGCATTTTCTACTTTAGCATTCTTTTGTTTAGAGACAGTAAATTTGGAAAGTTGTAATAAGTTGTATTTGGATTTCCGCTGCTATGATGGTTTAGTTTTCAGCTTACGCACCGTCTCGCTTATTTTATGTCAAGATAATGTTATTATTATATTTTGTTCCATGCGCTGTGAGATATTCTACAGGTTACTTGATTAGTTCATTCTCTTCTTTCCTTTCTTTGGCGACCGTTTCGTGCTAGTTGGGCATGTGTACAGCGCACTTTTGGAGGAAATGCCGGCTAGTGCGGGGCGGGTCGTCACACAACTAAATAATTGGGATTAGTGTGCGCCAAATATCATCCCAACACCCGTGTGGGGTTTCAAATCAACAATCACAGATTTTTATTTGTGCAGTTGGGCGATGTGTAAATTTTATCGTCCCAATCAATATCAATCAAATGGGTGTACATAAACAAACCGTCCGATTTTTTTATATTTATTTATTTTATATACACGTTAAAAATTATATTTTTAACTATAAAATATTTTATTCCTATGTTGAATAAATGAATATTCATGTGTTGAATAAAAGAAAATTCATGTGTTGAATAAAAAGAATATTCATGTGTTGAATAAAAGAAAATTCATGTGTTGAATAAAATATATATTCATGTGTTGAATAAATGAAAATTCATGTGTTGAATAAAAAGAATATTCATGTGTTGAATAAAAGAAAATTCATGTGTTGAATAAAATATATATTCATGTGTTGAATAAATGAAAATTCATGTGTTGGATGAAATATTTATACAATAAAGTTCACATTTTTATTGTAAGTGAGAATTAATAAATATTCATGTGTTGAATAAAATATATATTCATGTGTTGAAGAAAACATTCATTTGTTGAATAGAATAACGAAGTTATTGAAATATATAAAGCCGTGTTGATTAGATATGCGCCATTTTGATGCGAACGATATTTATATTGATTATATTCGTTTTTATAATGAATATAGAAAAGGAAGTGATTTCAAAATATAACGTTTTGAAAATATTATCATTTATATATTAATGATATGGAATATTAAATTTTGATCTGAAATTGAATATGAAGTTGAAATCGTTTTGAAAACAAATTTAAAACGATTTATAAAATACATTTTAAAAGGAAATCGACAAAATATATAACATATATATATTATACATATATATATATATATATATATATATATATAATGACCTGAATAGAACGCACCGCGCTACGGCAGTTCGCGAATTTCGACCATTGACTTCGAATGGACATTACGGGAGATCCGACCGTCGGATTCTCCTAAAACTGAAACAGTTGGGTTCATATCGAAAAGAGCTTTCAAAAGAATATTATAAATTTGAAATCTAATGGTTGAATTTGGAATTATGTCCAAATCAAATTTGTAAAAGGTCGTTGTAAGTGCAGTTCGATGACCGTTGATGGAAATCGACTGTATAGGCCTTGGTAAAATTATTAAAATAGTAATAATTTGTGTAAAATCATAAGAAATGATTTGGAAAGAATTGGGATGAAAAATTCCATATTTGAAAAGATAAAAATAGATTTTTATTGAAATGAACTAGTTTTGAACTAGAATTATAATTCAATTATTTTTAAAATAAATAAATTGGATTTGAAAGGGTTTTAAAAGTAACCAGAATTTAGAATAATTGAATTGGAATGGATTTGAATTGAAATTGTCTTTGGAATATTTTGATGTTGGATTTCGTGATTGTACAGTTATTGTTATGGAAATTTGAAAGATATATTTATATCGTTATTTCCAATACGATATTTGTTGGTCGTAGAATCTGATATTGAATATAAGCCGATATATTTTCTATTCAGAGCCTTGTATTTAATATCAAATGGGATTTGGGTTTGTCATGAATGGTGTCTTCATTAACAACATTCTTAAACCTAGTTGAGAAAAAGATTAAATCTTTTTATTTAGATTTAATGAAGTATACCAATTAAATGGTATTTAATTGGAATTGAATTTGAATTGATTTTTGGGTTTATCGTGAACGGTGTTTTAAATAAAACTTGTTCTTTAACCCGATAATTAATGGAATATGAATTGGGTTTATCGTGAACTGTGTTTTAACGACATTCGTTCTTTAACCCGATTTACAGTGAAATGTGATTTGAAATTTATAAATCTTTGTTAAGGTTTAAAGGAGATTTTCCAAAGTAAAGTTTTCCAATTTAATAAAATAAATTGGAATGGAACGAAATTCGATTTGGTAATAATCGAAGTTAATTTTTATGGAGGAAGACAACTAATATATCTGGAATTTAAAAGGCTTTGCCGTTATTCCATTTATATTATTAGTCGGATATGGAAGTTTATATCGATTATATATATCGATTTTTTTTCCATGAAGATTCCATTGTAAATGGAATGTGATTTTGGGTTGTCGAGAACGGTACCTTTAATAATACTGTTCTTAGACCCAACGGAGTTAAGAAAATCAGAAGCTAACTGAAGATTAGTTAAGCTAAATGGTTTTCGGGGTATTGATCTGTTGTTGGTTTCGGCCTTCGGGGTTATTATTTAGGGAATTGTTCACTTGCTAATTTACGGTTAAAGGCTGACGGAATGGAATGTGATTTTGGGTTTATAGTGAACCGTGTTTTAAACGACATTGGTTCTTTTAACCCAGTTAAAGATAGGATATGATTTCCCAAATTAAATAATCATTGATAGTGATTTTTGAGAAGATTAAAACCAAGTGGAGTTTTAATGAATCTTTAATTAGATTGAAATGATCGAGAATGGAGTATCACCAGTTTTGCGTCAGGCGATAGTTAAATCTTTAATTAGATTTGAATGTGAAATGGTAATTGAATTTACCGATAACACCGTTGTGTTAGATATGAAGTATGACCAGTTTTACTTCATAGGATGAATAGGTTGGGTTGGGAAATTTAACAAGTGATTACTTCGGTAAGGTTCGCTAATCCCGACTATTTTGGATAAACCACAATTTCGTTTGAATTGATATTCAAACGAAGATAAAGAATAAATTTAAAGAATTTATCTCCGATAAAATTAATAGGAAACTTTCCCAAAGTATAAGAATATTTGAATAAAAGATTATTCTGAATTGGAATGAGGCGTATGTTGTGTTTGTGTAACACTTGTTTATTATATACGCGAGTTATTCGGAAAGGCCGGGTTTATTCCATTCTGAATAACTTATTCGACGATGTGTCGAGGATGAAGACGGTGGTCGAAGACCGGAGATCTTCACATCGTTTGGATAATTATTGATGATCCTGATTGGGCTGTACACCCAAGAGGAAGGAATCAGTTGGTGATAGTCCAGAAGTACTTGGAGATCGATGGATATGCGGGGTACAATGTGCCTCCGGTTTCTTTCAGACCCATAACGGATTTGTAAATGGACTGTGTGTCTGACATTGGATATCATTCTGTGTGATTGATGGATATCGGTTGCATGGAGTGGTTTTCCTGTGTGGCATGCTAAGATGAAAATGATCAAGGGTTTGTTGGAAAGCAAAGTCTTGTGGTAATGATCAAAGCACCGCCTGTGTGGCATAGCTTTGTGTAGTGTTAATCCATGAGCCTCACACCTCGGTTGTGAACCAGAAACGGGAGAGGACATCAAGGAGGGCATGCTTTTCTTTCTAGCTAGGGTGGTGTCAGTGACCTACCAGCCCTGACATTTATATTATTTTCACCTGTGTGATTGTTGGATTGCGAGGCGCTTCGGTTATATCGGTGACTATGTGGAGCCGATGGAGTCATAGGACTCATTTACACCGCAAAGGGCGGGGAAATGTAGTGTTCAGGCACTTTAATCCACATCGGTGGACTGGCCCTGACGATAGCAGGGCTCATCTGTGTCTGGGTTCTGAGACATGGGCTAGATTGTCTTGAAGCGGTGAGAACGATCCCTTACCTCGGTATACAGACGGAAAACCCAACTTCCAATACTTGACTTTGCGGTTTTGATTGTAGAGCCTTGTATGTGCGACATGATATATGGTTCCCATGCCGTCTAGGATTGATATATTTATATTTGAAGTTGTTTTATACACTATGCACTTATAATAGTAACAAATGATTTGATTTAACGTACCATGCATGTTTGGTTATTATAAGGGAAAACCCTATCCCCCGGCTTGCGTTTGCATTGTGCGATAGGACCTAGGTCTTATAATAACTTCATTTTTTTCAAACAGCATTGCGCTGTTTTGTTATATGCACTGGTATTCTTGGGAGGAAACCCGTTCTGTGTTATATGGCGTGGTCCCTTGATATATCTAGTTTAAAGAAAAATTTTAAATAATTGTTTTAGTTCTCACACCTGTCACATGAATGACTTGGAGTTTATTGTTTTAACCTAAACTCTTGGTGCCCCTATTTTCTGCACGGGCAGCCAGTAGTTTTGGTTTTGCAGATTTATATTCATAAGATCCTGATTTGCAGGTGGAATGATATTCGGAAAGCTCTGTATCCATATATTCTTTTCAGTTGTGTCTTGTATTATTTTTTGCTGCTATGTAATGTATTGTAAATCTCTGATACTTATTGAATGTATTTTATTCTTTCATACTCTGTATATTCTTGTATTCTGATGGAATTGTTGTAATAAGCAACGAAATTTTCTTCTGTTTATGTCCCGATGTGGCTTGTTCTCAAAGCAATCTGGGCTTTCCTTCACGGGGAAGTTCGGGTCGTTATAGCTTGATTATTTTAAAATATCGAATATTTTCAAATAATATTTAGAAAAGAATCAAAAATTAATTTTGATGTCCGATTTGGGATGGGCACGAATATATTTAAATATATATAGCTGTGTCGATTAGATTGACTCCATTTTGACGTGAACGATATCTATATCGATTTTATTCATTTTTATAATGAACATCGAAAAGGAATTGATTTCAAAATATAATGTTTTGAAAATATTATCATTTATGTATCGATGATATGGAATATTCAATTTTGATTAGAAATTGAATATGAAGTTGAAATCGTTTTGAAAACGAATTTAAAACGATTTATAAAATACGTTTTAAAAGGAAATCGATGAAATATATACATAATATATATTATATATATAATGGCCTGAATAGAACGCGCCGCGCTGCGGTAGTTCGCGAATTTTGACCGTTGACTTCGAATGGACATTATGGGAGATCCGACCTTCGGATTCTCCTAAAACCGGAATCGTTGGGTTCGTATCGAAAAAAGCTTTCTAATGAATATTAGAGATTTGAAATCTAACAGTTGGATTTGGAATTATGTCCAAATCAAATTTGGAAAAGGTCGCTGTAAGTGCAGTTCGATGGCCGTTTATGGAAATCGACTATATGGGCCTTGATAAAATTATTAAAAATAGCAATAATTTGTGTAAAATGATAAGAAATGATTTGTAAAGAATTGGGATGAAACATTCCATATTTGAAAAGATAAAAATAGATTTTTATCGGAATGAACTAGTTTTGAACTAGAATTATAATCCATTTATTTTTGAAATAAATAAATTGGATTTGAAAGAGGTTTTAAACATAACCTGAATTTCCAATATATAAAGTGGAAATGGATTTGAATCGAAATTGTCTTTGGAACATTTCAATGTTAGATTTCATGATTATACAGATATTGTTATGGAAATTTGAAATATATATTTATATCGTTATTTCCAATACAATATTTGTTGGTTGTAGAATTTGATGTTGAATATAAGCCGATATATTTTCTATTCAGAGCCTTGTATTTAATATCAAATGAGATTTGGGTTTGTCGTGAATGGTGTCTTCATTAATACTGTTCTTAAACCCAGTTGAGAAAAAGATTAAATCTTTTTGTTTAGATTTAATGAAGTATACCAATTAAATGGTATTTAATTGGAATTGAATTTGGATTGATTTTTGGGTTTATCACGAACGGTATTTTAAATAACACTTGTTCTTTAACCCGATAATTAATGGAATGTGAATTGGGTTTATCGTGAACTGTGCTTTAACGACATTCATTCTTTAACCCGATTTACAGTGAAATGTGATTTGGAATTTATAAATCTTTTGTAAAGATTTAAAGGAGATTTTCCAAAGTTAAGTTTTCCAAAAAAATTGGAATGGAATGTAATTCGATTTGGTAATAATCGAAGTGAATTTCTGTGGAGGAAGACAACTAATATATCTAGAATTTAAAAGGCTTTGACGTTATTCCATTTATATGCAATTAAATGGCATAGATCAGTCATGGATGCATAGCATGAGAATTACATGAAATGTGATCTATATATGTCTATTTCCATCTAGTTCTTCTTTAGTGAGATCAAAACATTAAATATTTGAACAACCTGAATGCAAAAACATTAAATATTTGAACAACCTGAATGCAAAACTAACTTATTACTATTTCTAATTAGAAAAAAACTTGATACACATGTATCAATAACTGAAATATAGAGCAACGCGCCCCTGAATCAAAATATCCTTACATAGAAGTTACATCGGTTGAGCTACATACTTATAGAAGACCTTAGGTGATAATCTTTAGGTAAGAAAATCTGCCATAACGGAGTTTGTCAAAGGTATGCTCTATGAATTACAATCTATTTTGCACTCTTTCCTTATTGGAAATAATATGTTTTTCTACTGTCATAATATTACTTGGTTTTTCAATACTTTATCAATAATCGTAGTCTTGTGACAAAATTTTATCATAATTTCTCATAGTTTGATGTCTTATAATTAACCGTAAACGATATTTTCAAAGTGGTGGAAGCTATAAGTGTTTAAATGACATTTTTTTTCTTATATAGTTTTATCCATAAAAATTTTTACCATTGCCTGAAGCGGATCTTTTGCAGTAATGACATCCAAAATATTTGGATTGTGATGCTTTATGATCTCTAACTGATCTGGCTTTTTAATTATGAGCATACAACCTTTAGTTTTGTTCGTTTAGGATACCTTATAAGCATTTTGGTTACTTACCTATAATCCACTTTCAACATCAATAAGATATCTGCCAAATAATACACGCAATATCCATATGTGTATATACTTTAGTATGCATTAGATTTCGCATTGCAAATGCACGAGGAATATTTTTTATTTCTTTAGTTTCAAAGATGGTAGCATTTGTTTGTTTTGATAAAAGAGAATCAACTGAAGCAGTTTACATACCAAACCTTTAAGTATTTATCATTCTAATACTTTTGTAATAAACAAAATATCACCTCATGAAAAATAAAGTTTTAACTGAATCCTAAATACAAAAGACTAATCCATAAATGAATTTCTTAAATAGTTTTAACAATGTCTCCATTGAGAAATATGAATTTAATATCCATTAGATAATGCTCAAAAGTACATAATGCATTAAGCTCTAAAGTGATTCAAATGATTCATTTACTAAGTCTAAAAAGAAATATTCTATAAAGAAAAAAAATCTTTTAAGAATAGTGTTTTCAATAAAAGTTCCTTATAAAATTCCATATTACCCACTTGATCTCTTTTGGCTTTGAATAATTATTCATAACCAATGACTTTGTTGCTCAATTTACAGGAAAATTTCAAACTTTGTTATCCATATAGATTTATACTATATGTTCATTTCTTAAATTCACATTTTAAATTAGTACCTTATAGGGATTGATGTAAGTCCGTAGAATCTTTTTTACCAATCCATTATTTATCTTTATGGAGAAATACTACATAGTCATCTAAAATAGCATTTCTTCTCTTTCAAGTGGATTTTCTTAGTGATCTTGCATTTGGAGGTTGTTGAGTCTGTTTCTTGAAATAGTAAACTTTAACATGAAGAAAAGATTTTTTATTACTGTCTTATTATGCTTCCTGATTTACCTCTTGTTAATGAAAAGATACAAACCCTATACAATACTGGAAGAAGTAACTATAGTTGAATCAAGAAATGGTTCTTTTTAAAAAAAATATTTCGTACTTTATTTAAAAATCTATCTAACATTGTTCAATTATTGTTCTTAATTCATTTCTTTCTAATGAAATGAAACAAATCATATACATTATCCGAAAAAGTAGCTATAGTTGAACCAAAGATACGATTCTCTTTAAATAATCGACTATACTTTACTTCTCCCTCCAAATTCAATATCCCCAAGAATTGCATTTTTCATTATTAATCTTTTCTTTAGTGTGTGTTCATAAAATTATACGATTAAAGTTTATTAGAATATCAATAAAGTATTCTCTTTCTTTATGATACCTCGGTCTAGAATTCCTTATTGAGCTGAAACATATAACTATATTAGTCACCAAAACAAGATTTGACATATCATTACAAAAGTTATTTTAGCATAAGTAAACATAAATTATATATCAAACATCAAGAGATTTAATTACATAAATGTTTGAATTTATCATTAAATAAACATTATTGTTTTGGTAGAGAGGGCTGGTTTTTAAAGTGATTGCAAACACTTATTACTATAACAAATAATAATTACAGAATTACAGGATGTTGGCTTGCTTTTTCGACCAAGCCATCCAGGATCATTCGTGAAAGGAAATCAGGAAACCAAGTCCTCCAGGAAAGTGGAAGAATGGATCGCACGCCATCGTGTCGCCCCGCTTGGATCGCACGCCATCGTCTCGCCCCGCTTGGATCGCGCGCCATCGTCTCGCCTAGGAATGGATCGCACTCTATCGACTCGCGCCAGGGAACGGATCGCTCTCGTCTCATCGACGAACGCCACCTCTAGGCGATCCGATCCCCTGCAACGAACCGAACCCACTGACCCGTTCAACCCCGAGCTGGTCTTCAGCGATCCGAACCGCATGGATCTGACGACACCTGTTCACAACGGCTAGTTTGACTGTTTCTTCAATGGTGGCGATGCGATCCGAAAATCTCGGGATTCGTGCCACGTGTCCGCGATCCGTCCGACAAAATCAGCTATAAATAGCCCAGAGCTTGGCATTTTTCGGGATCTTTTAGGCAATAGTGAATACTGAGTCCGCCATTGTTATCAAACCACTGGAATATTGAGAGAAATCACTGTTGTACTAGCTTTTAAAGCATAATCAATAAGATATAAAGTGGACGTAGGCTCGTTAACGCCGAACCACTATAAATTCTGAGTGTTCTTTTCTTTTTTCTTTATTCCTCATTTAGAATTCTCTATAGTTTATAACGATTTGGGTGTTAGGTCCAAATTTTGATCTAACATTTTTGGTGCTTTCACTGAGAAACTCAGCCTTAAAGTTTCGTCATTCATTTTCTTGAAGATTCCAGCGATTCGAATTCCATGGCTGGAAAAAGATCTAAAGTCTCGCAGGCCAACGAAACGATCGAGGAGAGTATGCACGAACTGGGCAACGAAGAAGTTATGGATCGCGGAGCGCAGGGGGCGGTCCGATCCGATGAAAACGCCTCGTTCCGAGTCAGTGAAGATGAGACGATCCGCGCTACGGAAGGGGTTGTTACTCGATCCCGAGGCAACGCCTCGCAGCCTCCACGCACCATGACCACGAGTCGATCCCAGGGGGGCGCAGCGAACCGCCCTCCACGAACCGCAGCAACCCAGACTGATGGTCAGAACACGACTCGACCTGGAAAAGAACCCATGACCCACTCCTATCGTCCTGGAACCTCTGATCGACCCGGTCCGAGCACTATGCCCATAAGAGAGGGTGAAGATGACCATTATGATCCTACTGCTCCTGTTACTGAGGGGGATCTTTCCCGTTTTGTCGAAATGTGGGATAGGTTATTTGATGAGTTAGCCGCCCAAAGGCAGGAAAATTCGATCCTACGGCAAAACCTGACGGCTATGGATAGAAGGCTTGATGAGTTAACAAGGCAAAGAGCATCGCCAGCTCGTCCACCCACTCCAGCATACTCCTCTTCATCTGAAGAATCGCCGAGGCCTCCGCGGCGACCGTATGAAAGAGCTGAAAACATAGAACAGCTTCGGTTCGGGACCCTGCCCTCACAAGAAGAAGAGGAACTAGGGGCAGGACCCACAAACCATAATATGGATGGTCAAGCAACGACCTTCAGGACTCGAGGCATGAACAGTCCTGTGCATGACAGACCACCTCAGCCCCGTCGCCGTACACATACTCATGATAACAGGGGGCAGCGAGGCCCCGTCCGAGCCCCAGATTTTGCGGCTGCTCCACGAAGGGAGATCAAAGAGCCTCGCCGGGCCAGAGACACTGATCCTGAACCTCCTTTGACTAGTGCAAACGTTGCAGCCATGGTTCACCAGATTTTGGCCGACAGCCGTGGACAGCGGAACGAGGATTGGGGGATTGACCGTAGTCATACTCCTTTTACTGACGATATTTTGGATGCAACTTTTCCAAGGCGTTTCAACATGCCGCAGATGAACCGATATGCAGGAAGATCTGATCCTGTTCAACACCTGATGAGATACTCTTGGTCGATGACCGCTGCCGCCGCTTCCGATGCAGTTAAGTGTAAAGCGTTTCCCATATTCCTGGAAGACGTGGCTTTGCTATGGTTTACTCGCCTGCCGGCAAGGTCGATTTCCAGCTTCAGGGAACTAAGCGAGAAGTTCGTAGAGCAATTCCGTATCTACGCACAGAAGACGAAAAGCGTGATCGATCTATTTCTTGTCAAACAGCGACCGGGCGAAAGTCTAAAGATGTACCTGGATCGTTTCAATTTGGCAGCCACTGAGGTCAAAGATCCTCATGAGCCGACCATTGTCGCAGCACTAATTGATGGAGTGGATAAGGATACTAAATTCGGGAGGTACCTGGCAGGCAAACCACCCCACACCAGAGAATTATTCTATGAGAAAGCCAATGTACATCTACGCCGGGAAGAGGTGTACGCGAACCGAAAGCTTAAAACAAATGATAAGGAAGAAGTGCAGAGCAATGTCGCCATCAAACAGACTGGAGACAGCTCGGGGAAAGTTGAGGTTAACGTCGGAAATCAGAACCAGGGCGGTCGCCGACCGGGTAACAACAGTAACAATGCTAATGGCAACAGCCGGAAGAGGGGCCGAGGGAACGATTCCCAGAGAAGGACTCGTCCCAGGGCCTTTGAGAGTTATACACCCATAAATGATACTCTGGAAAATATCTTCATGGATGCGTATGAAGTCCTCCAGAATAAGAGGCCGCCTCCTAGAGAGTCGACGGAAAAAGAGCGTGAGACAGGGAAGTTTTGCCTCTTTCATCAAATTCACGGCCATTCGACGAATGAATGCCGTCACCTTAGGGACGTAGTCGAAAGGTTGCTCCGAGAAGGGAAGCTAGACGAATACAGAGTAGCACCTAGGGACAGGGGGCAAGCAGTACAGGCCCCGAATCAGAATCAAAATCAACTTGCTGCTAGGCCAACTGCTCAGCAAAAGGGAAAGAATATTGTAATCAACACCGTGATCGGTGGACTCTACCTTGCTGGGCACAGTTCCAAAGCTTTAGATCAGTATGTCAACGCAGCCAAACAACACCTCGAAGTGGGGGAATGTAGCAACCCCGAGGACAGTGTTCCGATGAAGCAGCAAAAGACGATGGCTGATGATGTTGTTTTCCGAGCGCGAGAAAGCATTGGGGTTCATGCTCCAACTGAAGATCCACTTGTAATCACAATACCCATTGGGCCAGCCACTGTTCATAAGGTACTGGTGGACAACGGGAGTTCCGTTAATATCCTTTTCAAAAAAGCCTTTGACCAGATGAATCTTGAGATAAAGGACTTGAAGCCCTGCCAAGGATGGATTCGTGGATTCAACGGAGCATCCACCGCACCTATGGGTTACGTAGAATTGCCAGTTACACTTGGGGAAGGAGAACGCCAGAGAGTGAGAATCCTTCCTTTTGTGGTTTTGGATGTCGAATCGCCATACAATGCCTTCTTGGGCCGGCCGGCCCTCGCAAAATTCAGAGCCTGTATAGCCCCCTGGTGCTTGCTATTGAAGTTCCCCACAGAAGCCGGCGTTGGTATCGTCAGGGGGGATCAAGTTGCTGCGCGAGCATGTTATGTTGCCGAATTAAAGCTGCTTCGCAACGGCGGGGGTATCGAAACTAAAGGCACTCTTCCCCCTTTGGGGGCGGAAGCCTTATAGCAATCAAAGAAGAGGGTTGTTGGAGAGATGCCTAGAGTGACGCCCGAGGATATAGATCCCAGAGAGGATCAAGAACCCGGGAGCAGAACGACAACTCCCAACGAAGCAACTGTGGATGTGCCAATCGATGACAGTGACCCGGAGAAGGTCCTTAAGATTGGATCCCAGTTAAGTCCGACTCTTACCGAAGAATTGACGACTTTCTTAAAGAACAACTTGGATGTATTCGCTTGGACCCATGCGGACATGTGCGGGATATCCCCATCAATCATGAGTCATTCTTTGAGCGTTAACCCCAAACATCCTCCGGTGAAGACTATGTGATTGAATAAATCCTCCTCTATCTGTTGCGGGTAGAGAGCTCCTTCCCCTTCTTCAAACTCCGATTCGTATTTTTCATAGAAAAATCTCTGATCAACGATAGAAAAAGATCCATTTTGCATCATATCTAACGGATTCCTTGGTTCGGACCGAAGAAGTAATGTCACTCGATTATTATCAAACTGACTGCAATCCTTTTCTGTCCGTGAGCATCCCGCCAGAGCGCCTTCTACTTCTAATAGGCCACGAACTAGATCAGATGCATTCTCAACGAATCCATAAGAAGTGATCCTATTTTTTTCATCGGATCCGGGTCCGGGTGAAGACCAAAGATCTTGAGCGACCAATCCGGCAGAACAACTCAAAAGATAAAGAAGTATCGTTAATTTCTTCATGCTCGTTCCAAGTTTGAAGTACCATTTGTACAAATAGGAATCTCCTTCCTTACACGATTTCTTCTGAGTGCTGGGCCCGGAGAGGTCCGCTGCCTTGAAAGAAGAGGTTGGGAAACTAAAGAGCAATGGATTTATCAGAGATTCAACTTACCCAGATTGGATTTCGAACCCAGTCCTGGTAAAGAAGGCCAACGGGAAGTGGCGAACGTGTATCGATTTCTCGGATTTAAATAAAGCTTGTCCCAAAGATAGTTTTCCTTTACCTCGAATTGACCAGTTGGTAGACTCAACGGCAGGTCACGAGCTTCTTTCATTCATGGATGCTTATTCAGGATACAATCAGATTCCAATGCATGTTCCGGACCAAGAGCATACTAGCTTTATCACTGATCTGGGATTATATTGTTACGTAGTGATGCCCTTTGGCTTGAAGAATGCAGGCGCTACGTACCAACGTTTGGTCAACAGAATATTTTATAACCAAATCGGGAAAACGATGGAAGTATACGTCGACGATATGTTGGTTAAGTCCAAGCAATCCTTTCAACACACTACTAACTTGGCAGAGATGTTCGGCATTCTTCGAAAGTATGGGATGAAACTCAATCCCACCAAATGTTCATTCGGTGTTGCTTCTGGAAAATTCTTAGGATTCATTGTCAGTTCGCGCGGTATCGAGGTTAATCCAGACCAGATCGCGGAAATCAGGAACATTCAGGAACCTAGGCAAATTAAGGACGTGCAAAGCCTTGCTGGAAAAGTGGCCGCACTAAGCAGATTTATCTCCAGGGCTACGGATAAGTGCATCCCATTCTTCGAATTAATAAAGCGGGGAAAACGCCACTTTAAATGGACTCCTGACTGCGTGGAAGCGTTTCAGAACTTGCTTAGACACTTGGAGAAACCTCCAATTCTATCTAAACCAATAGACCACGAGGATTTATTCGTATATTTGGCAGTATCGTCTCATGCAGTCAGCTCAGCATTGGTAAGGGAAGAGGAGAAGGTCCAAAGGCCTGTGTATTACGTAAGTAAAAAATTAACAGCGGCAGAACGTAATTATCCACGGATAGAAAAACTGGCGTATAGTTTACTGATTGCCTCCAGAAAACTTCGGCACTACTTTCAAGCACATCCTATTATCATATATACTGATCACCCACTCAAGCAAGTTCTACAGAAACCAGAGGCGTCTGGAAGATTACTCAAATGGAATATTGAGTTAAGTCAATTCGACTTGAACTTTCAGCCCAGACGATCAATTCGGGGGCAAGCGATAGCTGACTTCATAGCAGAATTCACAGTTCCTGAAGAAGACATAGCAAACGAAGAAGTGGAACCCTCAAAATTACTTTTCGACCCTGATGTCTGGAGATTATATACTGATGGTGCTATAAATAACAAAAGATCTGGCGCCGGAATAGTGCTTGAAACCCCCGAGAAACGATTGATAACTTATGCCATCCGAATGGAGTTTCAGGCCACTAACAACGATTCTGAATATGAAGCTCTGATAGCCGGACTAAAGATTGCAAAGGTGCTAGAAGTCACGAAACTGAACATCTTCTGCGATTCCAAGTTAGTCGTAAACCAAGTTACTGGGAGATTCCAAGCTAAAAGTGCGAGATTGATTCTATACTTAAAGAAAGTAAGAGAGCTGCTGAATGAGTTTGATCACTACAGCATATCTCATATTCCGCGGTCAGAAAATCAGCAAGCAGACAGGTTGGCAAAGATGGCTAGTTCTAACGATCCTGAAGTGATAGGGCTAGCCCCCGTTGAAGTACTTCGGTCTCCCAGCATTGATCAGATGGAAATCGACCTAGTACTTGAGACGGAACCAGAAAAGGAATCGTGGATGACCCCTATAAAGGATTTCCTAACGAATGGAGCGCTTCCGACGAAGAAAAGCGAGAGGCGAAAAGTGATTCGAAAGGCCGCCCGATACGTACTGCAAGGTGGAATCCTTTATAGACAAGGGTATTCAATGCCCGTTCTTCGGTGTATAGCCCACGATGACGTCAAACGTGTGCTGCAAGAAGTCCACGAAGGTGAATGTGGCGACCATACCGGGGGGCAAACTTTGGTAAAAAAGATATTACGGCATGGTTACTTCTGGCCTACCATAAACAAGGATGCAGTAAGATATGCACGACGATGTGATGCATGCCAGAGATTTTCAAAGATACCCAGAGCGCCTCCAAGCCAGTTAAAGACAATGATGAGCCCGTGGCCATTTGCTATGTGGGGAATTGATATTATTGGAAGTCTCCCCATAGCAAGGGGTGGAGCAAAGTTCGCCATTGTGGCTGTAGATTATTTCATTAAGTGGGTCGAGGCAGAACCACTAACTACGATCACAACTAAACGGGTGACCAACTTCATCGTGAGAAACATCATCTGTCGATTCGGAATCCCAAAAATTGTGATAACCGACAACGGAACTCAATTTGATAGTGCTGAATTCAGAAACTTCTGCCAGAAATACCACATCGAGAATCGATACACATCTGTGGCACACCCACAATCGAACGGGCAAGTTGAAGCTGTAAATAAAGTAATTAAGTCCATTCTGAAAAGAAGAATGAAGCGGGCTAGAGCCATGTGGGCTGACGAATTGCCCTTGGCACTATGGGCCTATAGGACGACATATAAATCAGCAACAGGACATACCCCGTTCTCCCTTGCTTTTGGAACGGAAGCAGTCATCCCGATTGAGATAAAGGTACCTTCTCATCGGGTGACGTATTATGATCCAATGTCCAATAATGAATTGCTCCTTGAGTCCCTGGATATGATCGAAGAAAAGAGGGATGAGGCCGACCTGCGTGCTCTGAGATGTAAACAACAGGTCGCCCGATACTACAACAAAAAGGTCCGAGCCCGAACCTTGGAACCCGGAGACTTGGTTCTGAAACGTGTCTTTCCACCCCCAACTCATATGGGAGCGAAGTGGGAAGGACCGTATTCTATTCTCAGCAGGCTTGATAACGGAACCTTCAAGCTGGCAACCGTAGATGGAAAAGAGATCCCCAGAGTGTGGAACGCCCAACATCTACGGCCATATCTAACATGAGAAGTTTCAAATCCATTCCTTTGTTTTGTTAAAAAAAAAAAACTATGTAACAGGGCATGACTTGCCTAGAACAGTCTGATTTCTTAAAGCAAGGGATTATAAAGTGGACGTAGGTCATGATTCGACCGAACCACTATAAAAATACTGTGTGTCATTTACCTTTGCTGCGTCTTTATCTATTTGCCTATGAAAATCAGTGTGAATATTGCAGGTACCCGAAGTCCAGCGCTGACGGTTCCTATCGTAAACTAATCAAAAGAACCCAAAAGCCTTGGTAAACGCTCTAGCTGCTTGTCCGACTGGTTTTTATCCTCGGAGCTTGGATTAAAATGTAAACCTGAGACGAGTGTGGGGAGCAAATAAACCGCTGGGTTCGAACTCTAACTCTCCAGAGAGAGAGAGAGTATAAAAGCGTCTCCGATTGAGCGCTGAGAAAGAGCTCCTTTCCCGCTGAAGGATCGGGGAGCGAATGAATCGCTAAGCTCGAACTCTAACTCTCCAGAGAGAGAGAGAGTATAAAAGCGTCTCCGATTGAGCACTGAGAAAGAGCTCCTTTCCCGCTGAAGGATCGAGGAGCGAATGAATCGCTGAGCTCGAACTCTAACTCTCCAGAGAGAGAGAGTATAAAAGCGTCTCCGATTGAGCGCTGAGAAAGAGCTCCTTTCCCGCTGAAGGATCGGGGAGCGAATGAATCGCTGAGCTCGAACTCTAACTCTCCAGAGAGAGAGAGAGTATAAAAGCGTCTCCGATTGAGCGCTGAGAAAGAGCTCCTTTCCCGCTGAAGGATCGGGGAGCGAATGAATCGCTGAGCTAGAACTCTAACTCTCCAGTGAGAGAGAGAGTACAAAGGCGTCTCCGATTAAGCGCTGAGAAATAGCTTCTTCCCCGCTGAAGAATCGGGGGACGAACGAATCGCCAAGCATAAAACTCTAACAATTGATTAGGGAGCATCGCGCTCTCCTATGCGAACACTAAACTTTGATATAACAAGTGTAACATAGCATGAACATTCTTCTTCCTGTCGATTCACTGATTTATAATTATTAATAGCTGGCTAACGACTAAATGTAGAAAGTTTTTATGAATACAGGTACACAATGATGTAAGAAGAAACAAACCCTCGTTTATGTACTGCAAATCAGCAAAGTGAAAACAAGTTAGAAACAAAAGTGAGGGCCAGTCTCACAATTACACTTCCTGGCCAGTGGGAAGCTTAAAAGACAAAATATCAGTGAACATCCTATTTATGCTTTGATATCTTCTCTCGCTTCAGCCTCTCCTTGTCGGCTTCGGATGGATCCCCCTTTTTCCTTTTTCGCTTGTCCACGAGGGGAGCGTCTGACTCCTCTGAGGCTTCCTCTCCCTCATCTTTTCTCTTGCTCCTGCCGGAGAGGGAAGCAGGGAAATCATCAGGGTTTGCAAAGTGAAGTTGCCGGCTGATGGACTTGGATTGGATTTTCATAATCATCCCAGTTTTGGGATCAAACTCTGCGAGAGGGACCACATCCAAAGCCTCATCCCCCGCCTTCTTCAAAGCCAACTCTTTCTCTTGTCTGGCTTTTCGGCTGGCCAGGGGTTCCTCATCATCATCATCATCGTTGGCCTTCTTGGTGCCGGTGATATCCTCTTCATCATCCACATGCCGACCATCCAAGTCTTTTAAAGCCTCGATAGTCTCAGCATCTTTGGGTACGTCGGCGCTAGGCACCGAGATGCTTCCTTCAGCTGTCGCAGCCTCGACTCGCTCTGAGACATCGATTTCGGCACCCGGCAGGACGATCCCCTCCTCCGCCTCTCTCTCTTTTCCAACACCCTTGTCGGCGGGCTCGCCACCTGCGTTATGAAAGACACACATTGCTAATTCAATGGGTTGCCCTGTTGGACGACGACAATTCGCAATCGCTTTAGCAAATCGTTGAGAATAGAGAAAGGTACCTTCAGCAGATACTCCCTCTTGAGTAGGTCCGGATGCTCCAGCAGCCACGGGAGTTAAGCCTAAGGGGATCAGTGGATCGTCAGGATGATACTCCTCGACTTCGGAAGTTTTAGACTTGGCGGCGGAGCTGGAACCTTCGTCAATTTTGCTTTTGCCTTTAGCCATGGTTCTCTCCTTCTCCATCTCCGCCAAGATTAAGCGACGGCCCTCTGCCAGATCCTCAGGCTCATTGTCCCTCAGGATGCTTTTCATCAATTCATCTTCATCGATCTCTTCGACCCCTAGTCTATGTTTTTCGCCTTCCACGATGGCATCCCACAAGTTGGCCAAAGTAACATGATAATCCGGGATCCATGAGATATTGCGAGTCTTGAGAACCTGACCGAGGAAGTCAAAGATCATCTCCTCAAACCCCTCGATTTCTTTCTCTCTTTCAAGGAGTTTGTGGTTGGAGGCAGTGGCCATTTCAATGGCGCTATCAACGTTCTTTTCGGCAAGAGCCGCCCGTCTCTCCGCATCGGCCACCTGATCGTTCAAAATCACTTTTTCCGCCTCTGCCAGAGCCAACTTTTCTTTTAAGCTTGCTCTTTCCGCTTCCCAAGCAGCCTTCTCCGTCAAAAAATGGCCTTTAGCCGTTGCCAGTTCGATGTTGGCCATTCTGAGGTCTTCAACTTCCTTTTTTAAGGCCATTTTTTCCTGGCTATTGGAATCCAGTTCTACGTGAAAGCGCTGCTTGGCATTTTCTAATTCAGTTTTATAGTTTGCAGCGTCTCTCTGTGCCAGGGCGAGCTGGGCTTGAGCGTCTTCCAGATCCTTCTCTAATTTTGTCCTGGCCCTTTCATTATTTTCGAGTTTTGCTTTAGACCTGTGAGCTTCTATCTCGAGTGTCCGGACGACCTCCGAAAGATTAAGTGCGTGCTTTTTCATCGCCTCGTACTGCTTGGCCACATGACGGATATGCCCAATAACTTCTTTATCCCAGTTTTTAGGAACTGGCTCCAAGGCGGGAACAAAGACCATCCTATCGAAGAACATTCCTGGAAATTGTTCCCGTAGCTTTTCCATCCTACCTTGGATTTCAGGACCGTGAACGTAGTCCCGTGAACCGGGGGCAGCTAATTCTGGTTGGCTGATGGGGACTATGTTGCTTCTCGTTTGCTCAGTATCTTTGGATGAATCCCTGTCCCCATCTTTGGATTCGTGGCGCCTTTTGGACGACCGACTGTGGGAAGGCGCACTCTTTGGAGGAGTCAACTCTTTTGGAAGTGTCTTCCCCCCGGTCGAAATTATTGGGTGACTCGAAGGACTGGTAGAGGTTGATTTGGGTGGAGATCGAGGTTGCGAAGAGCTCGACTTGTGAGAAGGACCGCGAGGGCGCTCAGTACCCGAACGAAGGCTGGGGGTGCCTTCGCGAAGAGAACGGAACGAATAAGATCTCCTGCGTGACATCGCTCCTGCAAAAAAGAAAAGAAAAACATATTATCCCATTGAATATCCACGACATAGTAGTGCACGATCAGGCAGTGTGTGTGAGGTGTGCATCCCGTATAATTCCCCCTAACAGACCCGGGCCTGGAGACAGGCTCGTCTGGCCCGTTTCACGTCCCCTTGCTAAGTCAGCCGCCTCTTCGGAAGCAGAAAAGAAAGGCTCCTCGCCGAAGTCTTTTTCCGTGTATTCGATGTCAGGCAAAGGGATTTTATTCAGCTCGTCGAATAACTGTTCTTCTGTCAATTCGTCGTCACCCACAGTGTCCATTGGAGCAAAAGTAGGGATTTATTTCGACGCATCGCCGCGGGACTCATCTCCCCTGTATACATTCAAGTCTTCTTCGTCCTGGATGACTATCGGAGAAGGACTTTTGTGAAATTTGGTTGTCTCCACCGCTTGCGCAGTTCCCTCTCCTTCCGTCAGGGGCACGTATTTATAAGGTTTGCCGCCGGTTCCAAGTCCAAATTTCCTATCCAAGAGGCGGTGCTTGTGAAGGTTGTCATCCGTAATGCATTTTTTAATCCTTAAAAAGTCGGATCTGCTTTGCAAAAGAATGGATAACCGGTTGTGGTATAATGCACCCTCTGTTTTCGGGAAGACATGATCTGTTTATGACAAAGGAAAAAGCGGAAGAATGTTATTACTCAGACTCCCCAAGCAAGATATTCAACTAGGCGATAAAAATTTACTCGATTTGAGCCATCTCCGCGAGCATCCAGCCTGTCTTCTTATGTAAAACCAGTCAGACTTAGGATCCCCGATGTTGCTGTATCCGTCGTACAGAACTTTCCTGTTCGCCACTGATTCAAAAAAGGAAAAGTTGGGAGTTGCAGAAGAGCGGTGCTTGAAGAGAAAGAAGAACACCAGGTCTCTGAATTTGAGTTCGGCGTGCAAGATTTCCGCATAAGCGACATATAGAGAATATAGAGACGCGTAGGCGTTTGGATGAAGCTGCATCGGGGCAATGCCTAATCGTCTCAGAGTGTCAATGACAATTGGAGGGAACGGAGGGATAGCTCCTACTAGACACATTGTCCGACTGATCGACATATACCCTTCCGGTGCTAAATGAGGTCTGTCTTCGCTTCCAGGTGTTAAGACATCGTCCCAAGGAATGCCATGTCTTAAGAAGATTCTCTTGAGTTTTATCTCGTCGAGCTTGGACGCTAAAGAGTCAGAGAATTTATCTATCCCGACTGCGCCTGGAATTTCGTCCGGAGCTCGCTCATCGGAATCGGAGTTGTTGCTGGATGACGTGCTCTCTGTCGGATCCGATTCTGTGGCTTCATATTCGGACCCAGAATCTTCACCTTCTGGATTGATTGGAGGAATTTGAGGATTATGTTGTTCAGGAGTCTCAGATTCCGTTTCAGCTACAGATCTTGAGGAAGAGTGGTTGTTCGACATTGCTGCTAGGACGAGAAAATGTGAATGATAAGATTAACACTACCCGTCCCCCGTGTGTGCAAGTGCTACTGTGTGTGCTTGTGTGTGCGCATTATTAAAAGCGATAATAAAACATGAAAGCAGTCGAGGTTATTAAAAGTCATTAGTCGTCATATGCAGTCAAATCATGAAGTCATTTAGTCCAGAGAGATCAATGTCAGGGCTCTATCCTTACTGTCTAGAGTTTTGTAGCGACGAGGCGCTGATTAAAGACTGAAATTCCTTCGTATCATCAGCCGCGAGGCGGATCGCATAGCAAAGGGATCGCCCCCCTCCGACTCGCACGACAGGGGGATCGCCCCCCTTCGACTCGCATGGCAGAGGGATCGCACCCCTTTTTCGATCGCAGAGCAGAGAGTTTGCCCCTCACCGAATCGCCGGGCGAAGGGAAGGCTCCCTCACGAACCGTTGCGACTACCGCGGTACGACCCTTGGTTGCCCTCTCAATCTTTTGTCTCGCCACTTGCTTCCGTCCTCAATCGTTGACCACGATCCGAGTCAGCCTCCTTCCTCCTTCTCCATCCTTCTTCTTCCTCATCTCCTTCCCATCCTCAAGTTCTGAGCTCCACGTTCAATGGCCATGGCGATTTGGTGATTTCTTCGAAAAGTAGCGGATTTATATTGTTTCTCTCTGGAATCAACCGTAGAAATTCAGGAAAGTAGTACGAGGATGCTTCCTATAAAGTTACCTTTCTAAAAACTGAGAGAGTTCTTGGATTTTCGAAAGTTTTAAAGGGTTGGATTCGTTGTTCAACAGCTCGCGCGAGACGATTCAGCAGAGAGGAGAAAGAAGGAAAGTGAAGGGGGGAACGTCGGCTTATATAGGCAAAGAAGGTGACCGTTGGCCTCCCCTCCTTTGTCTTATTCGATCCACGAAACGCCCCCTGAACCACGATCTGAAGACGGAATCGCAATGAAGCCCACGGACCGCTTTGAAATGATGGCCCACGAAACTCAGAGCCCGATACGACTCGAAGGAAGATGCACCCTGTATCGCGCAAGACCCTAAGAACTCAGCACGCGACGAGCAGATGACCAAATCGGACCGTGTCGGCCTATGGCGATCCGATTCATCCATGTGTCAATTTGAACCAATGCGACTGTAAACTTGCATCCTTTCAGGAGAGAATCAATGAATCTCTTCGAAGCATGTTTCATCATCTATAAAACATACTTCGAGGGGGCAAAATGTTGGCTTGCTTTTTCGACCAAGCCATCCAGGATCATTCGTGAAAGGAAATCAGGAAACCAAGTCCTCCAGGAAAGTGGAAGAATGGATCGCACGCCATCGTGTCGCCCCGCTTGGATCGCGCGCCATCGTCTCGCCTAGGAATGGATCGCACTCTATCGACTCGCGCCAGGGAACGGATCGCTCTCGTCTCGTCGACGAACGCCACCTCTAGGCGATCCGATCCCCTGCAACGAACCGAACCCACTGACCCGTTCAACCCCGAGCTGGTCTTCAGCGATCCGAACCGCATGGATCTGACGACACCTGTTCACAACGGCTAGTTTGACTGTTTCTTCAATGGTGGCGATGCGATCCGAAAATCTCGGGATTCGTGCCACGTGTCCGCGATCCGTCCGACAAAATCAGCTATAAATAGCCCAGAGCTTGGCATTTTTCGGGATCTTTTTGGCAATAGTGAATACTGAGTCCGCCATTGTTATCAAACCACTGGAATATTGAGAGAAATCACTGTTGTACTAGCTTTTAAAGCATAATCAATAAGATATAAAGTGGACGTAGGCTCGTTAACGCCGAACCACTATAAATTCTGAGTGTTCTTTTCTTTTTTCTTTATTCCTCATTTAGAATTCTCTATAGTTTATAACGATTTGGGTGTTAGGTCCAAATTTCGATCTAACACAGGAGAATGACTGTTTACCAACCTACTACTTTCAATTTTTAAGGTGGACCATCCACCATAGATGGTTTTTAAAGTGGACCAGCCACTACAGCTATACAAGCTTGTAGTACAGGATCTAGATTGAAATATCTAGACTACAAATTACCTAGTCCAAAGCACTCCACGCGTGAAGGATGTCTAAATACATTACCTAATATGTTTGTGTTATAAATAGAAAACCGAAGTCTATCTAAATAATAATGTAAAAAACATCAAATAAATTCAAACTATTTAACTGAGATCTCAATAATCACTTTAAGAAGAACATCTAATTTAATTTACTTTATATGTCTGCATATTTCATTAAAGTGACAATTATAAATATTTCTATATGTTATTTCTTTTCTTTTAGATCCTTAGTGACTTCATTATTTATTATTTATACACTTATTTAAAATGCATTTTAAATGATTACTTTCAACCTTACCATGCTTCATATTTCTTATTCTTACATAAACTGAAATAAACTTAGTAAGACATCACTCTATTCTTAAATATTATTTTCCAATAATAATATTCTTAAACCAACTATCGTACTAAAAAATAATAATAGCTTGAGTGCTTTTAAATTTTGAAGCCAGATTTTTCTATATAGTACTCATTCAAGTTTCTTTTATTTTGACTCTATGGAATCAAGCAACACAAATTGTGCATGTTTCCCCTTATTGTTTCCATAAAATGCTTTCCATTCTCAATAGATAGCCTAATTAAATTAGTTATCTTTATATATAGCACCTCCCTGAAAAACTTCTAAAATACTTTACCATATAATCCTTTTAATCTTGTTGTTTGAATTATACCATCTTTCAATATTCTTCATAATATCAAAAGAACATTCAATTGTAATTGGTCTGAATAAAACCCTCTTAATTACAAGAGCTACATCTATGAAGTCAAGAGCAGAGAACATGCTATCTTACTGTTCCTTATAAATAGTCCCATAGAAGATGTGAATGCTCTTAAAACTGGCAGACAGTTAAGTCAAATTAGTTGAAAAATGAACAAAAAAAGATTGACCTTATATGCTCATAGCGAAATATCAGCCATATTAAATTCAAATAGTTAGTTAGTCTCTTATCAAGATGCATAAACACATTAATATTAAGTCTTTGGACAATATTATCAGCTGTAAGTGGCACTCTTGTCGTAACAATCAAATGCTGACAATAAATTCCAGTCAACTAACAATCTTCCTTTGGGCTGATTAATTACGCACTCGTAAAACCTTATAATTGTCATGTATTTATCATCATACCTGTTGTTGACATCAAAAAGTGGTTCTTTTGACAATCAACTCCAAGTGCACAAATCATATACAAACCAAAAATAATTCAATCATAGAATAACAGAAAATCGTAAAAATAACATTGTTCGGCATTAAAAAACCTACGTCCACTTTATAATATATTGTTTATACTGTTAGATTACGAGATATAGTTGATTTCTTATGTAAGAGGTGATATCTTCAATACAATGTCCTTGCGTCGATTATAGAGTTTGACCCTTCAGAGTGCAACATCCTTGCATGTAAGAAGTTAGAGAAAAGACGATCCAAACGCCCTTCAATATGTCCAGAAAACATATATTTATAGGTGGTGATGTGCTCGACTCGATAGCCTACGTGGCACCCGATCCGAGAAAATAGGGATAGAGAAAACTGAGTTTTTATCCCTTTGACAATATATAGCTTGGATCACACGTGAATACGTGTTGCACGATCTGAGTTTGTAATGGTAATTGACCGGGTTAATAGTCGAAAGAATAGGCCAAAAAACCAGACCAGCCTTCAATGAGTGATGATGTTCGGTTTTATATATCGAATCGACCTCGGTTCGACATGTTCGATCCAAACCGAATGTAATCCATTCAAAAGCCCAAGCCAACCATAATACTTGTTCGATACGAACCATGTACAATAAAGTGAAATTATGCCGATCCGACTATCACCGACCCAGAATGCACCGATTTGAATTCCTTCGATCCAAAGAAGAGGGTTATATAGATAGGTCGAACCAACCTCTCTAACTTGAAGATGCATAAATCCTATGAGTATATTTTTAAGTGTTTCCGTGCTTCATCAACTACACCAAAAATGTCAATTTGGCGGTGCTTATGGCCGTATCAAAATGGATTTGATATGATTTTAAACCGTATCAAAAAATGGCATCTCTATTGCTTTGATACGGCTTAAAATCGTATCAAATTAATAATTTGATACGGCTTAAAACCGTATCAAATTAATCAATTGATACGGCTTGCTTAAAGCCATATCAAATTAATATGATGGCACTGTCAACTTCATAGATCGATATGGTTTAAAGCCATATCAATTTAGTAGAGTGATACGACTTTTAGCCATATCAAAATCGGTACATCATATATGCAATATACAGAAACACTATACCCATTGATATATATATATATATATATATATATATATATATATATATATGCACAATAAAGAAGATACGCTGCACCCATAGAACAGTATATAAAGAAGATACACAAAGTATATTTCGATTAATATATGAACCATAATTTCAGTTAATACAAACCACATAACACAATATATACAAAGCATAATGTTCAAAGTTCTTGCTTAAAAAAACAACAACAAAACTGCAGTTGTCGAGGCCATGCAACTCATGCTTGTTCCAAAGCCTGAAAAGAAATTAAAATAATAAACATTAGTTTAGTTCTATCTCCGCAACAATAAGAAGAAGACAACAATAACAAGCATCATTTTGCTGTGGACTAACATGGACACAGTTTGCGACAGAAGTCGCAAACTGGACTCAATCTGCGATTTCTGCCGCAAAATGATCTAGTTTGCGACTTCTGTTCGCAAACTGGTCAGTCTGCGATTTCTGCCGCAAAATGACCTAGTTTGCGACTTCTGTTCGCAAACTGATCCAGTTTGCGATTGAAGCCGCAAACTGATTGCGACTTCAGCCGCAAACTGAGTCCAGTTTGCGGCTAAGTCGCAAACAGGTTGTGACTTCAGTCGCAAACTGAACTCAGCAAGGATATTTATATTTTTAAACTGGTTGAAGTGAAGTCTTTTTGATGTTCTCCAATATGACCTTTCCTATGCTTTCCACATATAAAAAAGCAGGGATATTTATATTTTCATTTCATATTGCGTTTATTGTTTCTACAAAGAAAGCACCGTGCTTTGAACTTTATATTTGATTATGTATTATTTGATTGAATACAGAGGAATATTTTCCTTAACTTCGTCATAATGAATGTAGTTTAAGTACCGATAGAGCTACATTTGATTCAATACTTTCAAATTTTCAATTGTTAAACACTTAACACATATCTGCATTTTTCATGGTTCCATTGTTCAGTTGAAAACGTAGTTTGTAAAATTAGTCAGATTGTATACATGAGATGTTAGAGAGTAATGTAACCACCATAGTTTTCTTACACTGAAGAGAAGTATAACATTTTGTTTTAATAGTAAGCGAAAAGGTTAAAAGAAAAACAAATGTATTTTGCATGTGCAATTACCTAACTATCAATCCTCCTTTTAACAAGGTCGTTATGCTTCGGATTTAGAGGTTGTAACATAAATAATTGTTGTAATGTAAATGGAAACCTATATTTTATTCTAGCTTCAATATAGTGAATGTTTCATCTATTCACGTTTAGTTTATTAACACTAGTAAAATGAAACCCACAACGTGCATATAGGTACATCATTACTTATAATCAAAGCGATGGAAGCTTGCAATTAAAGGGATGGAAGCGATGGTACGAGATTTGAGTATCTGCTACGACATAGAATTGTTGAAAGGAGGCACAGGGCACTCACAATAATTTAGAAAATACGTTGTGGACCCATGTTCATTTAGTTTCATTGAAAATATTATAAATTTATTAATATGTTTCTATAGCTAAGCATCAAAGTATGAAATTGACCCTAAGCTAAAAGTTTAGAAAATACTCCCCCATCAGTCCCTTCAGAAATGCTATTGTTGCGATCTTATATTCAGTACACAAATAAATTGTAGAAAAGAAAATCTTAAATAATAGTTCTAATACCTCATGGCATGGGGTTTCATATCTTGACTGTGAAGTATATCTCCCTCCATATTCATGCACTAAAGTAGAGTTTGAAAGAGATAAAAATTACAGTATATAGCACACACCGAAATCATTTAACAAACATTACATTTATGCAAAATTATTATCTTGGTTTAGATCTTCCATAGTTTTTACTTCCTCGATATCTTCTAGATGACGGAAGTTGGGTCCCAAGGGATGAACCACCGTCGGCATCATCTGTCGTAGATTGCTCATCTTCCTCGGTAGAAGATACATAAAAGGAATTTTTGTTTGTGGGAGCTTTGAATCCTGCAACTCCTTTTGCCTCTCTTTTCTCATTAGCTAAAGCATCTAAGCCCTTAATAATACTTTTTTGAGAAGGATCATATTAGTATATAAATACAAACCATAAAACGCTCAATGTTACTTCAAATAATATATTAGTACTAGATAAGTACGCATACCAAGAAGATATTTTCTTTCTGTTGGTTTAAAGATAACACATCCTGGGAAAGAAACCCCACATTTACTATTATTTTCAGGTAGAAGCATATCTATTTGATGTGTTATGTAGAAGAGTCATAACGTGGAACAAGTATCTCTCCATTGATCTTTTGGTAGCAGTTATTTTGTTCATTACTATTGTCCGCTTGAAACCCTTCAAATAGTAACATGCTTAATCAGGACACTGAACTATTAGCATAAAAATTTATAGAAACAGCAGTGTTGATTATACATAAACATCGCATTCAGGTGCATGTACGTCAATTTGAGAGTTTAAATTATACGATAAGTTTCTAAATTTCAAAACATAAGTACAAGAAAATTTCAGTTTTAATGGAACATTATATCGCAGTGTAGCTAAAGAGAACTATGATTTGACTTTTTAAATAGTAAAGTGTTCAAAACCAGTTCAAAAGAAACTGTGATTCTAAAAAACAGTGCTGAAGTGGCAGAAAAGGAAGAAAGAAAATAGTCAGACTTATGATGTCTCTTATAAATAATAAAAATAGAAGCAAGAAGGCTTTGCAATTTTCTGACATTTGCTAGATCTCAAGTGTCATAGGTTTGATTCCATTAGTCAGGAGCCGAGCAAAACAGTAACATATACCTTAGCTTCAGAGCATACGGTTTGTATGACTCTTGTTTCTTTCTGAAGTTCTTTGACTTGTCATGCAAAATAAATGACTAATTAACATATACCCCTACCCCTACTTTCCTTTTTATCCCTGAATCAAAGCAACAAAATAGAACTGGAGAACCAAGTGGCAAGTAACTAGATTAAGAAGTTCAATTTAATAAGGTTAGATCTAATGGATTCTTATGAAAATAGAAACTATCTATATATCACAACTTACCAGTTGGAGGATAACATCACCGTGGGACTGGAAATGACTTTGTAGGAAAGTGAAAACTGAAAATTTTCAAAGAGTTTATATGTTGAATAATCCATAAGCCCAAGAAAGGACAATCAATTCCACTATTTTTCTATCTAACAATGAATGGCGACCAAGATGTTCTTTTTTTGCTATTACAAGTATTGTACCAAAGTAAAGTTCCAAACAATCTGTTTAAATCTAAACATTCGACGGTGTAATATGACAAGTATTTACAGGTTCTCTTCAAAGACTAGTTAATCGATCTAAAAATCCACCAAGGTTTTACCAATAATTCAACTATAGCACAAAATCACCAATGATCACTTTCTAGTAAAAGTACACAGAAAATAAATTAAAACTCACATCGTTTCAAGCCTTCTAGGGTTAGAGCGGGAAAAATTAAAACATTCTGCTTGATTCTAGCACGGTATGAGAACCCTAGGTAATGAAACCACACAGAGGCGAAGGGTTAGGGATTTTTCAAAATGAAAGTAGTAACAAATGCTTCTTTGTTAGCCGCTGCGAATCTTACTGAGGAAGAGAGGATTCTTTTTTTGTAGGGTTTTTTCATCCAGAAGGGGAAGATGGGAAAAAGATAATTAGAAAAGTAGCGGCTAGAAACGAAAATTAACAGGGTAATAACCCAGAAATCTGGGCCAATTTAAAATTTTTATTTTGGCAATTTTAGTGAATTTTGATTATTTAAAATGAATTATTTTAAATAATATAAACGAGAAATTTATTTTGAATATAATTCGAACGTAGATATTATATAGTTCGTCGTTAGAATATAAATAATTATTTATATTTATAAAAGGAATTGAAAATGGCGCGGTAGTTCGATAATTCGATTTCAAACTTCAAATGGATGTAGAGGATTAAAAATAAACCGGATTTTGGTGAAACCAAAAATAGTAGAAACTAATTGTGAATATCTTTCCAATGAATCTGAAAAATCAAAATTTCATAGCGGGAATCAAAAGATATGTCCAGTTGAAATTTTAGATAGTCACTATGGAATTTCGGCCATTGAAAATGGCCATTTTGCAAAAGACCTCGGATTTCGACGAAACCACTTTTGTTGGATCCGCGATGTCAAATTATTGCTAGGTTTCAAATTTTGTAATTTTTCGAATCAATATGTGAGTGTGGCAAAGGAAAACGCGTTTGACCAGTTTCAGTTGATTTTAATCGACTGGAAATTGGCCATTTTTCAAATGGTCTCAGAATTTGACGAAATTAGTTTTGTTAGGACCGTATCGTCAATACGAAGCTAGAAAATATTTTTATGGAATTTTTCGAGTTAGTGTGTCCCCGATAAATTGAAATGCGCGTTCAAATTCAATATATAGAGTTATATGTTGATTTTGACGAAGCCTGATCGAAAGGATCGAATCATCCTACGATACATATCCCATTGTGTTCGGAATAGGGGTAATTAGCTAGGGACGACAGTCGGTAGGCTTGATTTCGACTTCGAAATAAAAAGTTACTTTTAGGTGGATTAAATTAAATTAAATATTTATAATATAACCCCTCACATCTCTCTCTCTCGCTCCTATTCGATCCGTAAACTAAAAAAAAGGGAAAGGGGTGACGGAGGGGGGGGGGGGAACTGCCGCCGCCCCATCGCGGTTCCCCCCAGGTGGTGGCACCGACCACCGTCGCCTCCCTCTTCTTCTTCTCCTCGCCTGAAACCCCACAACCTCCCGTCGCTCCACCGATTACGCACCCCCCCCCCCCCCCCCCCGTGCTCCGCCACCCTTCCTTCTTCCCCTAGCCCCTCCACTCGCACGAACCCCTCCTCCTCTTCCCCTCTCTTCTCTCGATTGAAGGCCGCACCCCCCCTAACCAAATCCGCCCCTTCCACCCCCTACAGCCCTTGCCGACCCCTCCTCAGCCCACCTGAGCCCCGCCTGACCGTTTTCAGCGCCCATTTGGCCCACCTCCAATGGAAAAATCCGATTTTGATAAGGTAATTTTTATTTATATAATATTTTTGATGTTTTATTTCTTTGTTTTAGTTTGTTTAAAAATCAATGTTTTGAAATTAAACAACATTGAAGAAGGTGTTATTTTTATATGTGAATACGGTTATGAAGATCGGAATTTTTTTTTTACATAGAAAGACATGATTTTAAAAAGTAAAAGATGCGATCTTTAGAAAATTAAAGCTTCGATTTTTATAGTGTTAAAGGCAAAGTTTTTATAGTGTTAAAGACGAAATTTTTATAATATAGAAAAGTTAAAAATATATTTTTATACTGGTGGCATATTAAAAATATAATTTTTAATCTTGTAGGAGGGTAAAAATATAATTCTTATACTATAGAAAGAATAAAAATATGATTTTTATTATGTAGAAGAAGCAAAGATATGATTTTTATATGAGTAGCGATATAAAAATATAATCTTTATTATATGAACAGCGATGTAAAAATAGAATTTTTATCTATATAGTAGCGATGTAAAAATAGAGTTTTTATCCATATGGAGTGATTTTAAAAATATGATTTTTATATACATGGCAACAATATAAAAATGTGATTTTTATATATGTAGTGGCTACGAGCAACGAAAGTGACAAAAGACGAAAAGGCGAAGTCTTCTACATAAGGATAGTCGAGGCGGTTGGTTTAGCTAATCAGTGAGAACTCCTCACCTTTTATTTAATTTTCTAGTTAAAAATATATACTAGGATGCAGACGGTGTTTAGTAGCACCCGACACCCGTCGTCCACAGACCATGGACGGCTTGTATGCTTGGTTGTTTGATTTTGATGTGCAGTTGATTGTGTGATGTGATGTGAAATGAAATAAAATATTTATATAGTTAAAATATTTTATAGTAAAAAAAAATAGAATTTTTAATGTGTATATGAAATGAAATAAAAATAAACAAATCGGATGATTTGTTTGTATACACGCATTTGACTGATATTGATTGGGACGATAAATTTTACACATCGCCCAACTACTCAAATAAAATCTGTGTTTGATTGTTTGAAACCCCACACGGGTATTGGGATGATATTTGATGTACACTAATCCCGATTGTTTAGTTGTATGTCGATCGATTGATTGACAGACTGTTATAAGCGTTGAATATTTATATTTGATGCTTATACAGTGTAGAATGCACTTTGGATGATGGTTGATTATTCATCGTTGTTATTGTATACATGTGTGGTAGAAAATCGTTATAATTAACATTATATGGTAATTGATTGGGCCTCATTCCAGTTTTGAAATGGAAATATTTGAAATAGAAATATTTGAAATAGAATATTTGAAAATAGAAACATATGAAGCCGTGTTGATTAGATTGACGCCATTTTGACGTGAACGATATTTATATCAATTATATTCGTTTTTATAATGAATATCGAAAGTGATTTCAAAATCTGATATTTTGAAAAGAATTGAAATTCGAATTAAACTGAACAGAATTGAAATTCGAATTAAACTGAACAGAAATGAATTCGAATTGAAATTGAATAGAAATGAATTCGAATTGAAATTGAATATAAATGAATTCGAATTGAAATTTGAATATAAATGAATTCGAATTGAAATTGAATTGAAATTGAATTGAATTGAAAACGAACTGAAATTGAATTCAAAATCGATTTGAATTGAAATCAATTTGAAATGAATTTAAAACGAATTTATATTGGAATATTCAATTTTGACTTGAAATTGATATGAAGTTGAAACCGTTTTGAAAATGAATTTAAAACGATTTATAAAGCACGTTTTGAATTGAAATCGCCGAAGTATATATTATATATATAATATAATGGCCTGAATAGAACGCGCCGCTGCAGTTCGCGAATTTCGACCAATGACTTCGAATGGATATTGCGGGAGATCCGACCGTCGTATTCACCTAAAACCAGAACCGTTGGATTCGTATCAAAAAGAGATTTCTAACAAATATTAGAAATTTGAAATCTAACGGTTGGATTTGGAATTATGTCCAAATCAAATTTGGAAAAGGTCGCTGTAAGTGAAGTTCGATGGCCATTAGTGGAAATCGACTAAACGGGCCTTGATAAAATTATTAAAAATAGTAATAATTTGTGTAAAATCATAAGAAATGACTTGAGAAGAATTGGGATGAAAAACTCCATATTTGAAAAGATAAAAATAGATTTTTATCGAAATGAACTAGTTTTGAACTAGAATAGTAATTTATTTATTTTTAAAATAAATAAATTGGATTTGAAATGGTTTTGAAAATAACTAGAATTTCCAATAATTGCACTAGAATGGATTTGAATCGAAATTGTCTTCGGAATATTTCTATGATTGGATTTTGTGATCATACATATGTTGTTATGGAAATTTGAAAGATATATATATATATTGTTATTTCCAATACGATATTTGTTGGTCGTAAAATTTGATATTGAATATAAGCCGATATATTTTCTATTCAGAGCCTTGTATTTAATATCAAATGTGATTTGGGTTTGTCGTGAATGGTGTCTTCATTAACGCTGTTCTTAAGCCCAACTGAGGAAAAGATTAAATCTTTTTATTTGGATTTAATGAAGTGTACCAATTAAATAATATTTAATTGGAATTGAATTGGTATTGATTTTTGGGTTTATCGTGAGCAGTGTTTTAAATAACACTTGTTCTTTAACCCGATAATTAATGAATGTGATTTTGGGTTTATTGTGGGCCGTGTTTTAAATGACATTGGTTCTTTAACCCAGTTAAAGACAGGATATTGATTTATGTGAAGATTAAAATTAAGTGGAGTTTTAATGAATCTTTAATTAGATTGAAATGATCGAGAATGGAGTATCACCAGTTTTGCTCCAGGCGATAGTTAAATCTTTAATTAGATTTGAACGTGAAATGGTAATTGAATTTACCGATAACACAGTGGTGTTAGAAATGAAGTATTACCAGTTTTTGTTGCTAGTCCTGTGAGGGCTGGGTACGCATGATGGGGGGTTCTCGGTTCGCGGTTTGGTGGCGAACGGGAGACTCTTACCCCTACATGTCCCTGTTGAGGGTTGGTTAGGCAGTGGCCGGGAGACTCGAGAGGGTCGCCGTAAAACAAGGGACTGGGGGACCACTGGAAGCCACGGTGGGTTTTACCTGCTGCTTTGGGGGATGAAGGGATGGTTGCAAAGCCAACCGGATTTCGTCGGGCTACTTCAGTTGGTATCAGAGCTTTGGTTTACAAAGCTCAGAGAACAAGACATATTAGAACCGTACAAAAGAATTCATCAGAAATTGGATTAGTAATATCCAACGGGAATGACTCGTTAGAGATGGGATCAGTAGTATCGTAGAACGAGTGTGAATAGTACATTTTTGAAAATAAAAACAAATTTTGTTTTGAAATTTAAATCAATTATTTGTATTTGATTAATTATTTATATTGAGTTGGACAGTCCAGTATATAAAGATTTTCCGTATACGTCTGATCCACGTGTATTTGAAATTTTAATATACTGGATAGATATAGAATCACACTCTAGCCGCCCGGGGATATGATGCGGCCGCATCATCAGTATTTATATTCGAGTGCCGAAAGCGTGATATCTATATATTTCCATTAGGCTGGTGTGAGAACCAAAATTAGATAGGGCTATTGTTGTTATTTGGCATCAATAAAAATCTAATTTTTGACTATGTATCAAAGTTATGAATTTCAAAAGCTAATCAACTAATTGATTGATGGTTGTGTTGTTGATTATTGTTTGATTAATTAAAATTTGAACCATTTAGTCGAATTGTACCAAAAAAGTGAATTGTATTGAAATTTGGTCGCATTTGCTTGCATATACATGTACTTACATTGAATAGGTCATAGCAAGGAGGCTAGAACAGAAGAATAAAATTTGTTTGCCCGACAAATAGGTACATGTTTATCATAATTTACTGTTTTGTTTGGGTGATGATGATTTAATGAGCTGATTGGCTAGCCGCTTGACTTTTTCTTTTTGAGATCAGAGGGCCTGTATGGCAATTTCGGGATTTTCCCGTGCTCACGGTGCAGGGGAGGTTATGGCGAATTTTTTCGAAAATTTAGGGTGTTAGCCAAAAATTTTGAAAAATTTGAACAGTTCTTAGAAACTGAAAAGTTGAAGAACTTAAGCCGTAAGCAAAATAAAGGAAGTTGAGTTGATTAGTAAAACAACTTTTGGCTTCGTTCCTTTTCGGGGACGAAAAGTTTTAAGTGGGGGAGATTGTAATAACCCAGAAATCTGGGCCAATTTAAAATTTTTATTTTGGCAATTTTAGCGAATTTTGATTATTTAAAATGAATTATTTTAAATAATATCGACGAGAAATTTATTTTTAATATAGTTCGAACGTATATATTATATAGTTCGTCGTTAGAATATAAATAATTATTTATATTTATAAAAGGAATTGAAAATGGCGCGGTAGTTCGATAATTCGATTTCAAACTTCAAATGGATGTACAGGATTCAAAATAAACCGGATTTTGGTGAAACCAAAAATAATAGAAACTAATTGTGAATATCTTTCCAACGAATCCGAAAAATCAAAATTTCATAGCGGGAATCAAAAGATATGTCCAGTAGAAATTTTAGAATAGTCGCTATGGAATTTCGGCCCTTGAAATGGCCATTTTTTAAACGACCTCGGATTTCGATGAAACCACTTTTGTTGGATCCACGATGTCAAATTATTGCTAGGTTTCAAATTTTGTAATTTTTCGAATCAATATGTGAGCGTGGCAAAGGAAAACACGTTTGACCAGTTTCAATTGATTTTAGTCGACTGGAAATTTTCCATTTTTCAAACGGTCTCAGAATTTGACGAAATTAGTTTTTTTAGGGCCGTATCGTCAATACGAAGCTAGAAAATATTTTTATGGAATTTTTCGAGTTAGTGTGTCCCCGATAAATTGAAATGCGCGTTCAAATTCAATATATAGAGTTATATGTTGATTTTGACGAAACCTGATCTAAAGGATCGAATCAGCCTACGATACATATCCCATTGTGTTCGGAATGGGGGTAATTAGCTAGGGACGACAGTCGGTGGGCTTGATTTCGACTTCGAAATAAAAAGTTACTTTTAGGTGGATTCAATTAAATTAAATATTTATAATATAACCCCTTATCCTCACATCTCCCTCTCTCACTCCTATTTGATCTGTAAACTAAAAAAAAAGGGGAAAGGGGGGACGGAGGGGGGGAAAACCGCCGCCGCCCCATCGCGGTTCCCCCCAGGTGGCGGCGCCGACCACCGACGCCTCCCTCTTCTTCTTCTCCTCGCCTGAAACCCCACAACCTCCCGTCGCTCCACCGATTCCGCACCCCCAGCCCCCCCTCCGTGCTCCGCCACCCTTCCTTCTTCCCCTAGCCCCTCCACTCGCACGAACCCCTCCTCCTCTTCTCCTCTATTCTCTCGATTGAAGGTCGCACCCCCCCCCCTAACAAAATCCGCCCCTTCCACCCCCCTGCAACCCTTGCCGACCCCTCCTCAGCCCACCTGAGCCCCGCCTGACCGATTTCAGCGCCCATTTGGCCCTCCTCCAATGGAAAAATCCGATTTTGATAAGGTAATTTTTATTTAAATAATATTTTTGCTATTTTATTTCTTTGTTTTAGTTTGTTTAAAAATCATTGTTTTGAAATTAAACAACATTGAAGAGAGGTGTTATTTTTATATGTGAATACGGTTATGAAGATCGGAATTTTTTTTTACATAGAAAGACATGATTTTAAAAAGTAAAAGATGCGATCTTTAGAAAATTAAAGCTTCGATTTTTATAGTGTTAAAGGCGAAGTTTTTATAGTGTTAAAGACGAAATTTTTATAATATAGAAAAGTTAAAAATATAATTTTTATACTGGTGGCATATTAAAAATATAATTTTTAATCTTGTAGGAGGGTAAAAATATAATTCTTATACTATAGAAAGAATAAAAATATGATTTTTATTATGTAGAAGAAGCAAAGATATGATTTTTATATGAGTAGCGATATAAAAATATAATCTTTATTATATGAACAGCGATGTAAAAATAGAATTTTTATCTATATAGTAGCGATGTAAGAATAGAGTTTTTATCCATATGGAGTGATTTTAAAAATATGATTTTTATATACATGGCAACAATATAAAAATGTGAGTTTTATATATGTAGTGGCTACGGGCAACGAAAGTGACAAAAGACGAAAAGGCGAAGTCTTCTACATAAGGATAGTCGAGGCGGTTGGTTTAGCTAATCGGTGAGAACTCCTCACCTTTTATTTAATTTTCTAGTTAAAAATATATACTAGGATGCAGACGGTGTTTAGTAGCGCCCGACACCCGTCGTCCACAGACCATGGACGACTTGTATGCTTGGTTGTTTGATTTTGATGTGCAGTTGATTGTGTGATGTGATGTGAAATGAAATAAAATATTTATATAGTTAAAATATTTTATAGAAAAAAAATAGAATTTTTAATGTGTATATGAAATGAAATAAAAATAAACAAATCAGATGATTTGTTTGTATACACACACTTGACTGATACTGATTGGGACGATAAATTTTACACATCGCCCAACTGCACAAATAAAATCTGTGTTTGATTGTTTGAAACCCCGCACGGGTATTGGGATGATATTTGACGTACACTAATCCCGATTGTTTAGTTGTATGTCGATTGATTGATTAACAGACTGTTATAAGCGTTGAATATTTATATTTGATGCTTATACAGTGTAGAATGCACTTTGGATGATGGTTGATTATTTATCGTTGTTATTGTATACATGTGTGGTAGAAAATCCATATAATTAACATTATATGGTAATTGATTGGGCCTCATTCCAGTTTTGAAATAGAAATATTTGAAATGGAAATATTTGAAATAGAAATATTTGAAATAGAATATTTGAAAATAGAAACATATGAAGCCGTGTTGATTAGATTGACGCCATTTTGACGTGAACGATATTTATATCAATTATATTCGTTTTTATAATGAATATCGAAAGTGATTTCAAAATCTGATATTTTGAAAAGAATTGAAATTCGAATTAAATTGAACAGAATTGAAATTCGAATTAAACTGAACAGAAATGAATTCGAATTGAAATTGAACATAAATGAATTCAAATTGAAATTTGAATATAAGTGAATTCGAATTGAAATTGAATTGAATTGAAAACGAACTGAAATTGAATTCAAAATCGATTTGAATTGAAATCAATTTGAAATGAATTTAAAACGAATTTATATTGGAATATTCAATTTTGATTTGAAATTGATATGAAGTTGAAACCGTTTTGAAAATGAATTTAAAACGATTTATAAAGCACGTTTTGAATTGAATTCGACGAAGTATATATTATATATTATATATATATATATATATAATATAACGGCCTGAATAGAACGCGCCGCGCCATGGCAGTTCGCGAATTTCGACCATTGACTTCGAACGGATATTGCGGGAGATCCGACCGTCGGATTCTCCTAAAACCGGAACCGTTGGATTCGTATCGAAAAGAGCTTTCTAACAAATATTAGAAATTTAAAATCTAATGCTTGGATTTGGAATTATGTCCAAATCAAATTTGGAAAAGGTCGTTGTAAGTGCAGTTCGATGGCCATTAGTCGAAATCGACTGTACGGGCCTTGATAAAATTATTAAATATAGTAATAATTTGTGTGAAATCATAAGAAATGACTTAAGAAGAATTGGGATGAAAAACTCCATATTTGAAAAGGTAAAAATAGATTTTTATCGAAATGAACTAGTTTTGAACTAGAATAGTAATTTGTTTATTTTTAAAATAAATAAATTGGATTTGAAATGGTTTTGAAAATAACCAGAATTTCCAATAATTGCATTGGAATGGATTTGAATCGAAATTATCTTCGTAATATTTCGATGATTGGATTTTGTGATCATACAGATGTTGTTATGGAAATTCGAAAGATATATATATATATATATATTGTTATTTCCAATATGATATTTGTTGGTTGTAGAATTTGATATTGAATATAAGTCGATATATTTTCTATTCAGAGCCTTGTATTTAATATCCAATGTGATTTGGGTTTGTCGTGAATGGTGTCTTCATTAACGCTGTTCTTAAGCCCAACTGAGGAAAAGATTAAATATTTTTATTTGGATTTAATGAAGTGTACCAATTAAATAATATTTAATTGGAATTGAATTGGTATTTATTTTTGGGTTTATCGTGAACAGTGTTTTAAATAACACTTGTTCTTTAACCCGATAATTAATGAATGTGATTTTGGGTTTATTTTGGGCCGTGTTTTAAATGACATTGGTTCTTTAACCCAGTTAAAGACAGGATATTGATTTCTGTGAAGATTAAAACTAAGTGGAGTTTTAATGAATCTTTAATTAGATTGAAATGATCGAGAATGGAGTATCACCAGTTTTGCTCCAGGCGATAGTTAAATCTTTAATTAGATTTGAACATGAAATGGTAATTGAATTTACCGATAACACCGTGGTGTTAGATATGAAGTATTACCAGTTTTACTTCATGGGATGAATAGGTTGGGATTGGGAAATTAAAATAAATGATTACTTCGGTGTGGTTCGCTAATCCCGACTAGTTTGAATTGATATTCAAAAGCAGATTAAAGAAATAATTTAAAGAATTTGTCTTTGATAAAATTAATGGGAACTTTTCCCAAATTATAGAAATATTTGAATAAAAGAATATTCTGAATTGGAATGAGGCGTATGTTGTGTTTGTGTAACACTTGTCTATTATATACGCGAGTTATTCAGAAAGACCGGGTTTATCCCATTCTGAATAACTGATTCGACGTGGTGTCGAAGATGAAGACGGTGGTCGAAGACCGGAGGTCTTCACGTCGTTTGGATAATTACTGATGATCTTGATTGGGCTGTACACCCAAGAAGATGGAAACAGTTGGTGATCGTCCAGACGTACTTGGAGATCGATGGATATGCGGGGTACTAGGTGCCTTCGGTTTCGTTCAGACCCAGAACGAACTTGTAAATGGACTGTGTGTCTGACATTGGATTTTAGTCTGTGTGATTGATTTTTATTTAATATTTATCTATTTGGCAGCGGAAAATTTATTCTCTTGCTTAACGCCCTTCTCTGAGACGTACGAGCTCAGGGGTTATATGTTGATAGATATCAAACGCATGGGGTGAATTACCTATGTGGCATGCCTAAGTGGCAATGGATCAAGGCTTCTGTTGAAAAGCAAAGTCTTGTGGTTGATGATCAAAGCACGACCTGTGTGGCATAGCTTTGTGTAACGTGAATTCGCGAGCCTCACACCCCGGTTGTGAACCAGAAACGGGAGAGGACATCAGGGAGGACATGCATTTCTTTCTAGCTAGAAGTGGCATCAGTGGTTTTACACGCCCTGACGAGTTTGACTTATGTGGTTGTTGTAGTTGCGAGGTGCCTCGGATATACCGGTGACTTTGTGAAGCCGATGGAGTCATTTGTTGGCTCATTTACACCCCAAAGGGTGGGGAAACGCAGTGTTCAGGCATAATAATCCACATCGGTGGACCGGTCCTGACGATCCAAGGGGCAGTTGCGGCTGTTCCTAAGGGGCGGGCTAGAGCGTCTCGAATCGGTAGAGGACTATCTTTTGTCTAGTTCATAGATGGAAATCCAATTTCCAAATACGTGACTTTGCGGTTTTAATTGTAGAGCCTAGTATGGCGACATAGTGGGATGGGGCACTTATGCCGTCTATGATTGATACTTATGATTTGATATTGATTTATACACTATGCGCTTATTATGGTATCAAATGATTTGTTTTAAACGTATCAATCATTCTTGGCTATTATAAGGTAAAAACCGTATCCTCCGGCTTGCGTTGCATTGTGTGATGGGACCTGGGTCTAATAATAACTTCATTTTTCTTTATTTAGCATTGCGCTGTTGTTTTATGCACTGGTATTCTTGGGAGGAAACCCGTTCCGTGTTATACGGCGTGGTCCCTTGATTTGCCTAACTTTAAAAATAAAGATTAATAACTGTTTTAGTTCTCACACCAGTCCCATGACTGACCTGGGGTTTATTGTTTTAACCTAAACTCTGGGTGCCCTTATTTTGACACGGGCAACTAGTAGTTTTGGTTTTGTAGATTTATATTCACAGGATCCTGGTTTACAGCTGGAATGATATCCGGAAAGCTTTGTATCCGTATATCTCTTCTAGTTGTGTATTGTATTATTTTCCCCTGCTATGTAATGTATTGTAATCTCTGATATTCTTCGAGTGTATTTTATTCATTTATACTCTGTATATTCTTGTATTCTGATGGAATTGTTGTAATAAACAATGAAATGTTCTTCCGTCTGCGTTCTATTTTGTCTTGTCCTCACAGTAATTCGTTCTTTCTCATCTCTTCGGAGACCGGGGAAGTTTGGGTTGCTTCAAACGGGAAAAAATATGATCTGATTTGATACGGGGTAAATCAATATCAAAGGGAATGATCAAAGTCTTCAAGATCAACGGTTAGATTTTAGGGGTTGGGAAAGGTGTGGATTGGAAGAGGTGTAGCAAAGAAATTTTGATACGGTTAAGAGCCTTATCAAATTTGATACGGCTTAAAGCCGTATCAAATCTCTACATCACGGTGTGTCAAATTTGCTGTTTTGATGTAGTGATCCAAGCCTATTGAATTCTCTTGAGCGTATGTTCAAACCCTGAACACTTCATTCGTAGAAAATCCGAGATATGGCTACCTTACCAAAAGGTGAGTCAACACTGTCCCCTCCAAAAGAATATGTCTATGAAAGATGTGTTTTGAATAATCCATAAGACATAGAAATCATAATAGAAATCCAACATCTGAAATCCAAAAATCCACAATCGCACCGGATCGTAATAATTAATAATAAAAGGCCAAAAAATCACGATCACTCTAGATCGTATTAATAGAAAACCAGAAATTCATGGTCGCACCAGACCATATTGTAAGAAAGGCATGATCACTCCAGATCGTATTGTAAGAAAATCGGAAAACCAATATACCAAGAAGTCCAACGATCGCACTAGATCGTAATAAAGAGAAATCCAAATCCATGAAATCCAAAATCCATTGCTTCATAGCGCTCATTCCATGCAAGTATAACCCATACCTGCAAATAAAACAAGTGAATAATTTTTGCAAATTATGATAATACTATTTAGCCTTCCCACACATAAACCATGTTTGGAAATCCGAATCGAGTATAATCCATAGTTGAGCCATAATTTAATAACTTTACCAAAACCTAACAAGATAGCTTAACCCTTCAGGCATAATCCATACCTAGAAGTCCAAAATGAGCATAAGCCATACTCTAGTTTTGATTGAGTTTTCCTATCAAAACCTGATAGGAGGATCCAACCTAACAGTAACCGTACTTGTACATCGAGTCAATCTGTACTCGAAACCATGACTAAGGGATCTTTCCATAACCTGACAAGATGATTAAGTGTAATCCATGCTTAGGAATTCATTTTATTACATTTGTAACCATTACATAAATCAAAACATAGCGGTTTATCATTGAATGCAGAGCAAGCCTAAGGACTAAATCCTAATCACGTACGTGTGTACTTCAACCGAGTCGTTTATTACTGAATGGTTTTATTGTTAAGCACAGAGCATGCCTAAGGATTAAATCCTAATCCTCGTGCATGAGTGAGCTAATATATCGATCTGGAAAAAAAAAATAGAAATGAAAACACTTATCCTAAAAAAATAAAAAGTCAAATGTGATCCAATCCAGATTACCCGATGATGATCCCAAGTGTGCTCGATTCTGGATCGTTCCCTGTTCGAGGATCAGTAGGTGGTAGCGCTTGTGTTAGCATTGTTGGTTGCACAACATATTTGAGTAGCTCTCTATTTCTGACCCTTTCCTCGATTAAGTCACGCAAATGCCTATAGTCATTAGCTGCGTGACCAACCATGTCATGAAACATGCAGTGCTTTCCAAGTTTTTTCCCTTCTAGGTTGGTTCCTCATTGGAGGCCTTGGGAAAGTAATTGTTTCATGAGTTCCCAATAAGACATCCGTCAATGAGGAATTGAGCTTAGTATAGTTGCCAAATTTGGGCATTCTCTGGAACTTATGATCATTCTTTGCTGGAGTTTTTTCTATTTTCTTTATCCTTTCTAGAGTCGGATTGTCCTCCATACTTGATCATATTTACCTCGGGAACTACCTTTCTGACATTTGCCTCTTCTTTACATAGAAATATGTTTGCTTTGAAATAAAATCCATCAAAATCCTTCATGAATCCCATTATAGAGAAACTTTAAAGTCTATGTTATCCAAGATTCTGAATGCAGCTGCCATCAATACCATGGAAGGTTCGGTCGATCCACCGAAGCTACCGCTGCATTAAACCTTTCTAGAAAAGATCGTAGAGTCACTCTAGACCTCTACTTGATAGCTGTCAAAGTCATTACGTTTTTGGGCCTCGCGATATGGACCCTGAACTGTTCAATAAACTTTGCAACTAGCACATTCCAGCTATTGATCGATTCAGTCTTTAGCTGCCAAAACCACATAGCAACAATGCCAGTCAAGTTAAGTGAGAAGCACTTAGCCATGACATCATCTGACACCGATAACACTTTCAAATGTCGTGTGTAGCGCATCAAGTGTACAGTAGGATCCTTCCTACCATCATAAGCCTCCAAAGCTAGAAATTTGAAGTCAGGCGGGTTAAGAGAATTCTGGATTTTCCATGTGAATAGGCTTTAGTTAACGCTATCCATATTATCTGTGGATGCCCCTTTTTTAAAACGTCAAATCATGTTGGCATTTCGATTTCCATCTCCAATAAATTATCGCTAGTTGTCCAAATTGATTAGTGCTCCCAACGTGCAAAAGATGTAGTTATGTGATGTTGATTCATAGCATCCACATTCGGTTCGACCGTTTCCCCCGTTCACAGTTAGACATGGTCGAACCGGTTCGGTTCGACATAGTCGAACCGTGCTACTATAGATCTTGGAGCTGCTCTATTAATCTTATTAAGAGTTTCCCTGCCCTATGTTTGACCAACATTTCAAGCATTTCCACCCAGATTTTCACGACCTAGAACATCGCGATGTAAGCCATCATCTCTTGGGAAATTCCCCCCTGTTGAGTTTGGATTGACATTTGAACCTGGGCAAACCGAAACTCCCAGTTGCATCGTTTGTGGTTGATCGTAGGGTTGAGCTGGTGTTGTAGCTTTCGTTTGTGCAATGCCACTTGTTCTAGCTAAATTTTGGCCTACTGGCTTGCCAAACTCTTCAAATCTTGTGAATAAGTTATTCATCTTTTCTTCTTGTTTGCGTAGAAGCTCATCCTGCCTCTCCATTCGTGTCCTTAGTTTAGCCAACACACCATCCATCTCTTCCCTAGTGAGATAAACTAAAGGATCTCTATGAGAGGAAGCCTCATAACTCTCCTCATTCATAGCACTTGCATTGCTAGTAGTTTCATAATGGGAGAATGTTCCACCCTTCTTCCATTTCACCATCTTCAAATCCAAAGGCTAGCAATCCAATTTACTCCAGCAATCGAAAGGCTATTGTGTTACCCTCCCTGGTGTGCAAAAATGTTGACATCAAAAAGTGGGTTTTTGACAATCAACCCCCAAGTGTACAAACCACATCAATCACAGAATAAAGTATAAAAAAACAGAGGAACACAGAAAGATTTTTATAATTGTTGTCATTAACGAGCCTATATAAACTTTACAATCTATTGTTTATACTATCAGATTGCAAGATACAGTTGATTTCTAATGTAATAAAAGTAGAGATAAGAAGTGATATCTTCAATACAATGTCCTTGCGTTGATTATAGAAGAAAAATATGATCCAAAAGTTTTTCAATTTGTCCAATAAACATGTATTTATAGATGGCAAGGTGCCTGGCGCAATTAGCTTACATGGCACTCGATCTGAGAAAACAGGGATGGAGAAGACTGAGTTTTTAGCCCTTGGAAAGTATCTAGCTCATATCACACATGAATACGTGTTGCACAATCAAAGTTTGTAGTGGTGGTTGACCTGGTTAATAACTTAAAGAATGGGTCAGAAGACTAGACCAGTGTTCTGTGAGTGACAATGTTCGGTTCGATATTTCGAACCGACCTCGGTTCGACATGTTTGATCTGAACCGTATGTACTTCATTCACAAGCTCAAGCCAACCGTGATACTTGTTTGAATTGAATCATGTACAATGAAGTGAAGAGACACTGACTCGGCTATCACTAACTCGAGCTGCACCGATCCGAAGTCCTTTGATCCAAAGATGATTGTTATATAGATAGGTTGAACTAACCTCTCCGAGCCAAAGATGCATTCGTCCTATGCATATATTTTTAAGTGTTTCCATGCTTTATCCAAGCATGTTTGAACTCTCCTGAGCATATATTCAAGCCCTAAACACTTTGTTTGTAGAAAAACCAGGATGTGACTACCTAGCAAAAAGATGCATCAACACTGGTGCAATTGATTCAGCCAAACATTAGCCTTCTTTGGGGCAGACTAATACTCGTATGAATAACTACACACAAATATCAAATATTTTCATGAACCACAAAACAAGGGAGGTCACTTTGGTAACATTTTTTTCTAGTTAGTTCACTATGAATGTTGGATATTGGTAGTTATAAAGAGGCACTAAAATTATATTTGAACTTGTTTCTTACTGTTTGTACAGTGTACCCTAAAAGCCATAAAACAATCAAAAAATGCTTTATATCCACGTAACAGTTAAAAATTCCAATACAAAAATCTTACTATGGCATAAAATGTTTTAGTTGTGGCTACTTTAATCTTTTTATTTAGGATCTCTCAATAATTTTGATATAATACATCATAAATAAATCACATAACATATGTCATAAATTAATGTAAGAATTTATGCGACATAAAAATTACATGTGAATCACATAGTGAATAACGTTTAAATAACATTAATGAATGTAATAGCTATGATCTACCGTAGTATGGGTACATAAAATGTACTATATCATTTTACCTTTAGTTTATTATTTGAATATTTAACTAAGCCATAAATGATGCAGTTTATATAAACATGCAAACTTTTTCTCCTTTTATTTTATGCTGATAGAAATATTAAAATGCAGCATATCTTCCACTTACGCCATACATATAAAATATATGTATCTATCAAACATAAATGCATAAAAAAAACCATATGACTTCTCTTATTTTCAATAAAAAATGAAGCTGAATCATTTAATTTCCATAACCAAAGCATTTAATGCATTTATAATATTACCATAATGACTACATTTAATGCATTTATGATAAAAAATAAATGCAATTGATTGTTTAATGGTCAGGAATACAAAACCATTATAACAACTAGTTGGTTTAATTGCAAATATATAAATCAATTAAACAATACCATTTCATCTCAAATCTAGGAATGCATAAATTTCTCAAAAAAGCATACTTGATTTAAAATTTATAAACTATCCCAAATACTATGTGTGTATATATATATAAAACATAACTTCATGTCCAGATTACTTAAATTAAGGAACCAGATTCGTGTTATCTTGCACTATATAATAATACCTAAAAATGCTATATGACAATATAGAAATGTTAGACCTTAGAAAACAAGCCAAATAAAGGTAACTTCATGTTAGGATTGTCTCACATGTTGTTAAGGTAGGAATTGCGGTTTGAATAAATAGTCCTACATTACGAAATAAATTGAAGGAATGGAGTATATATATGAGTTGGTAAGTGCGTAACAAAAGGGGTTCCTTTTGTTACAAGGATATGTGTGCGAACTCATATGTGTGCGCACTATGATGAAAGGAAGGGGGACTTTGTTCCAGTCGTCGTTACATAACAGTGGCATCATAGTCGAAGGTTATGGATAGGGCCATGAAGGCAAGGCAATGCACTCAAAAAATACTCGTAGGATGTGATTCAAGGGGAAGACTATTAGGATTACCTCACATGTTGTCAAAGTTGGAATCACGGTTTGAATAAGTAGTCCCACATCATGAAATAAATTGAAGGAATGGAGTATATATATGAGTTGGTAGGCACGTAACAATAGGTATTCCTTTTGTTACAAGGATGTGTACGCCGATTCGTACGTGTGCTCCTTATACTGGAAGGATGGGGTTTTTGTTCCGACCGTCGTTACATTACAGTGATATCATAGCTAAAGTGAAACACCCCACCTCCATTAAGGTCACTCACAAAGGGAATGCCTTAACTTTGGTGGAGGTTTGTAAGTAAAAGTCACAGATAAAACATAAGACAGATATAAACACATATATATAAGCAGCGGAAAACAAACAGACTTTTTATTTCATAAATACGTGTTCATACAAAACATTTCCTTAACTATCACATAATAACTTCCAAAACATTACATCATCATTTCTGTCTTATTTATTAAATAAAGAAGCATAAAACATAATTAAAACTGCATAAATCCCCATAGAATGTGTCCAACAGCCATAGTCAAGGAAAGAGAGTCCAAACCGTACATCTACTATCTTGAAGCTTGCAAAGAGTCTGACTAAGCTGGGTTGTTTTCTCCCTGTGGATGGAGGGGGGGGGGGGGGGGGGGGAGGAGGACGGAAGAAAAGAAGATGAAAGAAAATAGGGTCAGACATAAAGCCTGGTAAGTCTAGAGACTCTTCAGTATGAGAATAAGAAAAAGGGCATGATAGGTATAAACTGGAAATATGAAAGTATCATAAACTAAGATAAAGTAGTTTGAATCGAATATACTATCGCACCCCACACTAAATCTCTGTGCCTACTTGTACTGTCTTAAATGGCATCCCATGATCAGGGTGAAGTGGTCCCCTTTTTCTAAAGATCGTCTCCTACTCGCAAAATCATATGTGTCATACGGCCCCCAAAGTTTGTAGATACCTATGCTGGTCCCACCATACGGTATATCAAGTACCACAGTGGCGGCCCGACACAATTCTAGAATGCATAGGTTATACTACTGGTGCCCCCAGTGCCCTGTTTGTCTGCTCCGAAGTGTGTGCACGCCCGCACTCCATTAGAACCCACACTGTTGCACCCACCGCCGTCGTTTTTGACTGCTTACAATCAGCACAATAGTCGTGCCCCACCCTGCCTAGTTTCAGGGTACCATGATACCTAATTGGTTTACTGCTGAAATGGGTCCCTGTTACTAGGGTTTTCTAGTCAAATATGTTAAGTGGTTAAGTGTCTGTATTTACCTAACCCCACCCATTAGTTTAATTAACATGTTGAATTGGCAAAGTGTTTTAGTTAACTTAACCCTACCATCCTGACTTGTCTGTCCTTAGCTTTTTAAAGCACAGACCACTCACATTAGACAGGTATTGCTACGGTTATTGGATGTGCCAGTCGGTTCCGGGCAGGTTTACACCGTAACTCAGTCTAACCTCGGGTACTTATTGGGCTCAATGCTTAACCACCCACATTGGATATGTATTGTTGTGACTACTGGACAGCCGGGCGGGTCCGGGCAGGTTTACATCACAACTTAATCCAACCTCGTGTTAAGCATACTCGTATTTTCTAAATTTACATATTTGTCTCTATTACTAATTATATGTAAATTTGTTAACAATTAAATGTTATGGCCCACTTTCCAAGTTCATCATTTTTGGTATAAGAATTTTACACCATTTAAATGCCACCAATTATTAGCATGTGCCAAACATGCCAATACATGTATTTTTCACCAATTTATGTCAAGTTTCCTATAATTACCAATTTTCACAACGTTACCCTGTCTAAATATTAGGCTAACAATCTTAGCCTAACTTTTCGTCCACATGATTTTTAACATATAATATTAGGCTAAAAACTTAGCGTAACTTAGCGTACACAAAACTGGCATAAAGAAATTCATAAACACGACATAGGCGTAAACTTGGCATTATCAACATAGTCAATATGAACATCATAGGTGTGAACTTGTAAAATAGTCAACATGAATATCATAGGTGCGAACTTGCAACGTTGTCTAGATCAACATACATATATGTGAATTTGCAATATAGGCTAAATCAACTTACATATGTGTGAACTTGCATTGAAATAGGGATCTAACCAAATAGGTGTCACATGTATTAGCATATGGTTTTGACAACATAAGCCTAAACATGTTTAGATCTAGGCATAACATCGAACATCACTAGCATATGACAAGAATATGACATGTCCATAAAGTATGTATAATTTTATCACATGTGTGTGAACTAGATCAAATCATGTTTACTACCATAACATGAAGCTTGTATTAAAATGGATCTTGGCATGGATCCAATTATGAACTTGCAACTTTTGTATAAACATATGAGCATGTATATGAACTTAATCATTTAGGCATAGAGGTTTTAGCATAAAGTATATACATGAGATCTTAGCGTAGTCATAACACATACAACCTATATAATCGCATAAACATATAGGTGTAGATTACAACATGAAATATACAACTTGCATGTGATGTCGTTTTCATTCTAAAATGTACAATAGGATCAATATCAACTCAACTATACCACAAACATCCCAATACCATTCACAACACAATCATTTCAATACATAGATATGAATTAACATCGTCGCTATACAATAGCACAATTCCATTTCCATTTTACATCGAATCAAGTCTTAATTTTATTCACATCGGAATAATCACTATACTTACAACAAACGATGGTATTGTTTTCTGATTTCTGAGTTCTGATTTTGCAATGCTTTCCTTTGGGTAGGAAAACGTTGTTGATTCTTGTTTTACTTTAGTTTTGCTCGTCTCTAAGCTTTCTCTAACTGACGGCTACTCTTAGTTTCCTCCCAGCAGCATGACGACTCTAGTTCTATATTATTTGTGTGAATTTAGGTTGAGTGTTGAGTTGTATTTGTAAAATTTCAAATTGATTTGAGCCGTCGGATGATCATAGAGTAAATCCAAACCATACACACCAAGAGAAGCCAATCAGAAATTGACAAATTAGACCTAGTGACACAGCCAAGCTCAGAAATTCGACCAGAAACTGACCAAGCCAGCCAGGGCCAAACCAGGTCGACTGGGCAGGTCGACCTGGTGCCTGGGCGGGAATTTTCCGGCCCAGCCCAGTTTGGGTCTGTTTTTCGAATTTCGAACTGAATTTGAACTGTTTGAATTTTAAATTGAATTCTGAAACTTCCGGAGGTCATAACTCCTTCATACGAAGTCCAATCCATGCAAACTCGGACTCTATCTTAGGCAGATTTCCGAGACGAGCACAATGGCGTACCCCATTTCCCTTAATTCTTTCATTTAGAATTAATCATACTTTAATTTGTTAATTTAATGTTAACAGAAAATTTGGGGTGTTACATTCTCCCCTCCTTAAAGGATTTCATCCCCGAAATCTTTAAATCTAGGAGAACGTAAAACCTAACATCCAATCGTCCATTTTCTCAACCATCAAACACAGGCGTCCATTGTCCTTAAAAGACTTCTAATGCTTCATGATCATATGAATAGTGTGTGTACATGTCCTTATCTAATGCAAAATCAGGCGGTCTACTGATTCGGTTGACCTCCTTAATGCGAAACATGTAAGTGTCATTAATCGATTATGTATGCAAATTTTTCCCTACTCATAATTCTGCGTGAGTGCGCAATCATCCATACAAATGCGACATCCATATGACCACACATCAAGTTTCAACCACATACAAATATGAATACATATATGCATATGCAATATGAAGTGACTGAGCCGATCTAAAACCTAGGTTGTGTGTATATGCATCCACGAGCAACCGCTAGCAACCACTTACAACCACTTGCAACCATCAACCATAACATGTTTCAAATAAATGTTTACATCCAAAGAGGTTTCTACCTAAGGGTAAAGGATAATATCTAGGAGATATACCTAAAAAGATAGATACAAGCACAACTTAAGGAAAAAGGGAAATCAAAGATGTACCCTCAAAAAGAAAAGGGTAGGCCGCGCGTATTCTATCCTCAGTTTCCCAAGTCGCGTCTTCCTTGGTGTCGCTCCACTGAACTTTGATAAGCTTGACTTCGCGGTTGTATAGCTTCTTGATTTGAGTTCCTACGATTCGAGTTGGAACTCTCCTTACAGTTGCTTCGCGTTCCACTTCGGCTTCTTCTAGAATGCTTGGCTCCACCACTTCCGCAGATTCATGTAGACGTTTTCGGAGATGAGAAACGTGAAAGACGTTGTGAATTCCAGCCAACCTTTCGGGCAGCTCTACTCTGTAAGCCATCTTCCCAATCTTCTCGATGATAGGGAATGGTCCTAGAAATCTTGGTGCTAGCTTTCCTGCGGACCCAAAGCGAACGACGTTCCTTAAAGGAGATACCTTAAGGAAAACCCTGTCCCCAACCTCAAACTCAAGGTCGGTCCTTCTTTTGTCTGCTTAGGATTTTTGTCTATCTTGGGCAATCTTCATTCTCCTTCGTATCAAGTCCACTTTTTCTGAAGTCTCTCTAATCATGTCTGGCCCAAGTATAAGCTTGTCTGTAGACTCCCACCAACAAGTTGGTGATCGGCACAGTCTTCCATATAGAGCTTCGAAGGGCGCCATGCCAATGGTGGCTTGGTAGCTGTTGTTGTAGGCGAATTCCACTGAAGGAAGATGATCCTCCCATGTCCCTCCGAATTCAAGAAAGCACAGTCTTAGAAGATCTTCTAGTACTCTGTTCACCCTTTCCGTCTGACCATCATTTTGGGGGTGATAGGCTGTGCTCAAGCATAACTGTGTGCCTACAGCTTCTTGCAGACTCCGCCAAAAATCGCTCGTAAAGATGGGATCTCGGTCACTCACTATGCTGGAGGGTATTCCACGGAGTCGAACTATTTCCTTGAGATAAAGAGAAGCTAGAGACGAGGCAGTCCTTCTACTCTTGATAGGTATAAAGTGGGCGCTTTTTGTGAGCCTGTCCACTAATACCCAAATGCTAGTATTTCCCTTTCTTGACCTAGGCAACCCATCAATGAAGTCCACTGAAATGCTATCCCACTTCCATTGCGGCACTTCTAGAGGATGAAGCAGTCCTCCAGGCTTCTTTTGTTCCGCCTTGACCTGTTGGCATGCCATGCACTTAGAAACGAAATCTGCCACGTCCTTCTTTATGCCGCTCCAATAGAAAACTCTCTTTACGTCCTTGTACATCTTGTCCCCACTTGAGTGTATTATCATCTTGGAATGATGTGCTTCCTCGAGAACCTTCTTTACTAAATCCCTTGCTTGTGGGTCGCATGGTCTTCCATCCTATCTCAGCCAACCCTTGTCATCGATGGAGTACCTATTGAGGTGACTGGAAGTTTCACCCCTAATTAATTTATCAATCACATCAACAAGCTGAGGGTCTTTGCGTTGTGTGGCCCCTATTGAGTCTAAAAGAGTGGGCCGTACTACTAGGGATGCCAATAAACTAGGTATAAAATCAGAGGAGGGCCTAAAGTCAAAACTGGCTATATACTCCAAGCTTTGCCTTTCTACAAAGAGAGGGCTTAGGGTCAGCTTCTTTCTGTTCAACACATCTGCTACTACATTGCCTTTGCCAGGAGTATAGGAAATCTCAAAATCATACAAGGCAAGGAAATCCATCCACCTTTGCTACCTCAAGTTAAGATCTTTCTACGAGAAAAGATACTTCAATGATTTATGGTCAGTATATAATTCGAACTTCTCACCTAGGAGATAATGGCGCTAAGACTCAAGCGCAAAGACGATGGCGGCCAATTCAAGATCGTGGGTTGGGTAGTTCTTTTCATGAACTTTCAATTGTCTTCCACCATAAGCTACTACCCTCCCTTCTTGCATCAGAACAACGCCTAGTCACGTACCATAAGAATCCGTATATACTGTGAATATCTTTCTTCCATCTGGCAAATTCAGAACTAGGGCTGTTGTAAGAGCCCTTTTTAGGCGTTGGAAAGCTATATCACAGTCCAAATCCCAAGAGAATGCTAGAATCTTCTTTGTTAGCCTTGTGAGTGGAGCTGAGATTTTTGTGAAATCCCTAATGAAATTTCGGTAAAAACCGGCTAGCCCAAGAAAGCTTCGGACTTCGGTTGCATTTCTTGGTGTCTTCCAATCTTGCACTGTCACCACTTTCGCGGGGTCCATAGCTAACCCTTCTTTGGACACTAAATGTCCAAGAAACCTTACTTCTTTTTTCCAAAAGTGGCACTTGGAGAATTTGGCTTTTAGCTGATGAACTCGAAGAGTTTCCATGATCTCCTTAAGATGTTGAGCATGTTCTTCCTCATTCTTTGAGAAGATCAAAATATCGTCTACGAAGACCACCACGAACTTATTGAGGAATTCACTGAACACCCTGCTCATTAGGTCCACGAAATAAGCTGGTGCATTTGTCAAACCGAAAGGCATGACAAGCCACTCGTAGAAACCGTCTAGGGTTCTGAACGTCGTTTTATCAATGCTATCTTCAGCTAACCTTAGTTGATGGAACCCAGTAGCCAGATCAAGTTGGGAGAAGACCGACGCACCTACAAGCTGATCAAACAAATCGTCTATTCTGGGAAGCGGTGTCTATTCTTTTTAGTCAGCTTGTTTAGCTCCATATAGTCCACACAAAGACGTAATGAGCCATCTCCTTTGGTGGCGAACACCACTGGAACACCCCATTCCGAGATACTCCGCCTTATAAACCCCTTCTCGAGAAGCTGCTTAACTTGCTTACTGAGCTCCTTTCTCTCCTTTGAAGCCATGTGTCTAACAGGCAGAGCTACGGGCTTTGTATTATCGACCAGATATATGCGGAAGTCTATTTCCCGCTTCAGAGGTAAGTCTTTCACCTCTTCAAAGACATCTGGATATTCCCAGACCACTCTAACCGACTGCAAATTTTCAAAAGAAGCGTCAAGCGACTCTAGATAACTAAGCATAACAACATTCAAGGTATTACAAGAAATTTCTAGAGTTTTACTGAGCTGAGTCAAGAGTCTAACCACTCTTTTCTCACAATCAAGATTGGCACCATTACTAGATAACCAGTCCATGCCTAAGATCAGTCCATATCCTGAGAAGCCCAAAACAAAGGCACTACATCTAAATTCAACACTTAGAACAGAGATTTTCAAATCCAAGAAAACCATCGACAAATAAGCCGAGCCGCCAATTGGATTTGAAACAACCAAGGGATCTTCTACCATACTAGTGTCTAGGTGCAGAGATTCTACTAAAGCAGATGAAATAAAGGAGTGTGATGCACCGGAATCGAAGAGAGTGCGAACTAGATGATCATAGAGATAAACTAAGATTTCTACGGAAATATTTCTACCTTGTTCCTACGGAGGTGCCACCAGCGCGTGAACCTGCCCCCCTGAGGTGGATCTAGTCCTCTGTTCCTACCCTCGCTTCTTTGGGCAGACCTTAGCCAAGTGTCCAGTCTCTCCACAATGGAAACAACCACCATTCATCTTTGCCTTATTCTTCCTGTAGTCTTTTGCTATATGTCCAACAATGCCACATAAATTACACCTTCTCATTTCACGGGATTTGTTGTTTTTCCCGCCTTTCTTGAAGTCTATTTTCTTAGCCTGTAAACCCTCTTTCTTTTGTTGAGGCACTTCCACCTTTGCCTCTTTCTTGCCTTTATCTTCCTCGTATAGCAGCGCCATTTCCACCAAGCTTTCATAGGTCGCTCCCATGGGTATATGTGTCAAAGCAAGGCTGTGTAGAGGCTCATTCAGACCTTTGACGAAGCGAAGGGCCTTCTTGTGTTGGGTGTTTACTAAATCCAGCCCAAATCTAGCTAGCTGATTAAACTGATTGACGTACTCCTTGATTGTCATATTTCCTTGTTTAAGAGTTAGGAACTTCTCCATCTACAGGCTTCTTTCAGCTTGAGAGAGGAACTTCATCTCAAAACTCATCCTGAAATCTTCCCAAGTTTCCACTGGCCTCTTAGCATGGGTAACTTCCCACCAATAGGAAGCTTCATCTTTAAGCAACCACACTGCTAGTTGTATCTTTTGCATGTCGTTAACTTCGAAGATGACGAACAAATCTTCGGTCTCCTTCAGCCAGTTCCTTGCTGCCACAAATGATTTAGTTCCATAAAAGTCCTTTCCACCCATAGCCTTGAAGTCTCTACACGTCTTAGCTAAAGTATTTCCACGAGGAGGAGGAGGAGGAACCGCTGCCACTGTGGGAGGAGGAATGTCTGTTGGGCCGGCACCATTGGCCCTAGCCTCTAGGTACCTTCGGAACCAGCCAGGGATCGGTACTCCTTCTGAAAGGTTAAGATCTCCAGACATGCTGGAACAAAAAGGAAAGTATTCAAGACAAAAGGATAGAGAGATAGTGCATATGGCTTTGGGGAATTATGCCTTTTAAAAACAACGCTTTTCCTTTAAAAAAAATGCTTCTTTAAACTTCTTTTTGAAAATAGCTTCAAAATTTTTTATCTAGTCTGGTAAATTTGTGCTCTGATACCAAGTGAAACACCCCACCTCCATTAAGGTCACTCACAAATGGAATGTCTTAACTTTGGTGGAGGTTTTAAAGTAAAAGTCACGGACAAAACACAAGACAAATATAAACACATATATATAAGCAACGGAAAACAAACAGACTTTTTATTTCATAAATACGTGTTCATACAAAACATTTCCATAACTGTCACATAATAACTTCCAAAACATTACATCATCATTTCTGTCTTGGTTATTAAATAAAGAAGCATAAACATAATTAAAACTGCATAAATCGCCACAGAATGTGTTCAACAGCCATAGCCAAGGAAAGAGAGTCCAAACCGTACATCTACTATCTTGAAGCTTGCAAAGATTCTGACTAAGATGGGTTGTTTCCTCCCTGTGGACCTATGGGGGGGGGGGACGGAAGAAAAGAAGATGAATGAAATTAGGGTCCGACATAAAGCCTGGTAAGTTTAGTGACTTTTTAGTATGAGAATAAGAAAAAGGGAATGATAGGTATAAACTGGAAATAGGAAAGTATCATAAACTAAGATAAAGCAGTTTGAATCGAATATACTATCGCACCCTACACTAAATCTCTGCACCTACTTGTACTGTTTCAACTGGCATCCCACGGTCAGGGGGATGTGATCCCCTTTTTCTAAAGATCGGCTCCTACTTGCAAAATCATATGTGTCATACGGCCCCCAAAGATTGTAGATACCTACGCTGGTCCCACATGGGGTGTATCAAGTCCCATGGTGGCGGCCCGACACATTCTAGAATGCACGGGTTATACTACTAGTGGCCCCAGTGCCCTGTTTGTCTTCTCCGAAGTGTGTGCACGTTAGAACCCACACTATTTCACCCACCACCGTCGCTTTTGACCGCTTACAATCAGCCTAGTAATCGTGCCCCACCCTACCTAGTTTCAGGGTACCATGATACCTAATTGGGTAACTGTTGAAATTGGTCCCCGCTACTAGGGTTTTCTAGTCAAACATGTTAAGTGGTTAAGTGTACGTATTTACCTAACCTCACCCATCAGTTTAATTAACATGTTGAATTGGTTAGGTGTTTTAGTTAACTTAACCCTACCATCCTGACTTGTGTGTTGTTAGCTTTTTAAAGCACCGACCACTCACATTAGATAGGTATTGTTACGATTACTGGATGTGTCAGTCGGTTCCGGGCAGGTTTACACCGTAACTCAGTCTAGCCTCAGGTCCTTATTGGGCTCAATGCTTAACCACCCACATTGGATAGGTATTGTTGTGACTATTGGACAACCGGGCGAGTCCGGGCAGGTTTACATCACAACTCAATCCAACCTCGTGTTAAGCATACTTGTATTTTCTAAATTTACATATTTGTCTCTATTATTTATTATATGTAAATTTGTTAACAATTAAATGTTATGGCCCACTTTCCAAGTTTATCACCATTTAAATGCCACCAATTATTGGCATGTGCCAAACATGCCAATACATATATTTTTCACCAATTTATGTCAAGTTTCCTATAATTACCATTTTTCCCAACGTTACCTCATCTAAATATTAGGCTAACAATCTTAACCTAATATTTTGTCCGCATGATTTTTAACATATAATATTAGGCTAAAAGCATAGCCTAACTTAGCGTACACAAAATTGGCATAAAGAAATTCATAAACATGACATAGGTGTAAACTTGGCATTATCGACATAGTCAATATGAACATCATAGGTGTGAACTTGCGAAATAGTCAACATGAATATCATAGGTGTGAACTTGCAACGTAGACTAGATCAACATACATATAAGTGAATTTGCAACATAGGCTAAATCAACTTACATATATGTGAACTTGCATTGAAATAGGGATCTAACCAAATAGGTGTCACATGAATTAGCATATGATTTTGACAAAATAAGCCTAAACATGTTTAGATCTAGGCATAAATCGAACATCACTAGCATATGATAAGAATATGACATTTCATAAAGTATGTATAATTTTATCACATGTGTGTGAACTAGATCAAATCATGTTTACTACTATAGCATGAAGCTTGTATTAAAATGGATCTTGGCATGGATCCAATTATGAACTTGCAACTTTTGTATAAACATATGAGCATGTATATGAACTTAATCATTTAGGCATAGAGGTTTTAGCATAAAGTATATACATGAGATCTTAGCTTAGTCATAACATATACAACCTATATAATCACATAAACATATAGGTGTAGGTTACAACATGAACTATACAACTTGCATGTGATGTCGTTTTCATTCTAAAGTGTACAATAGGATCAATATCAACTCACCTATACCACAAACATCCCAATACCATTCAGAACACAATCATTTCAATACATAGATATGAATTAACATCGTCGCTATACAATAGCACAATTCCATTTCCATTCTACATCGAATCAAGTCTTAATTTTATTCACATCGGAAAAATCATTATACTTACAACAAACGATGGTCTTGTTTTCTGATTTCTGTGTTCTGAATTTGCAATGCTTTCCATTGGGTAGACAAACGTTGTTTGATTCTTGTTTTACTTTAGTTTTGCTCGTCTCTAAGCTTTCTCTAACCGACGGCTACTCTTAGTTTCCTCCCAGCAGCATGACGGCTCTAGTTCTATATTATTTGTGTGAATTTAGATTGAGTGTTGAGTTGTAATTATAGAATTTCATATTGATTTGAGCTGTCAGATGACCATAGAGTGAATCCAGACCATACACACTAAGAGAAGCCAATTAAAAAGTGACAAATCAGCCCTAGTGACACAGCCAAGTTCAGAAATTCGACCAGAAACCGACCAGGCCAGCCAGGGCTAAACCTGGTCGACTTGGCAGGTCGACCCCCAGGTCGACTCTATGGTTGACCTGGTTACCTGGTCGAGCCCAAGGTCGACCTGGTTCCTAGGAGGGAATTTTCCCACCCAGCCCTGTTTGGGTCTGTTTTTCGAATTTCGAACAGAAATTAAACTATTTGAATTTTAAATTGAATTCTGAAACTTCCGAAGGTATTAACTCCATCATACGGAGTCCGATTCATGCAAACTCGGACTCTATCTTAGGCACAATTACGAAACGAGCGCAATGGCGTAACCCGTTTCCCTTAGTTCTTTCATTTAGAATTAATCATACTTTAATTTGTTAATTTACTGTTAATAGAAAATTCGGGGTGTTACATAAAGGTTATGGACTGGGCAATGCGGGCATGGAAGTGCACACGAAAGATTCTCGTAGGATGCGAGTAAAAGGGAGACTGTTAGGATTTCCTTGCATATTGTTAAGGTAGGAATTGTGGTTTGAATAAATAGTCCCACGTCACGTAATGAATTGAAGGAATGGAGTATATACAAGAGTTGGTAGGCACGTAACAACCAGGATTCCTTTTTGTTACAAAGATGTGCGTGCCAACTCATATGCGTGCGCCCTAGGTTGGAAGAAAGTGGGCTTTGCTCTGATTGTCATTACATATCACTTCATAATAGATTTTTTTTGTCTGTACATAGATAAAATAAAACATATAATCTTGAGACCCAATTCACACTAGGCCATTATTTCAAGATTTGAATATGCTAAACATGGCATGTGTTATAAGTCAAAATGATTTATTATATAGAATACTAAAGCATAAATCATTTTAAATATGAAGAGTCAGATGTCAGCGAACGAAAGATTAAAACATCAACATGTGAATTTCATATATAATTCACACAGGTTTCGAATTCCAGAAGAAGAAAAATCTGATAATAAAAGTGTGTGACCTTTAAATAATGTTGCTTCTTATATATTATAAATAAATCATCTAATACTTGAAGATGTTTGCACAAACTGACTCAGAAAGAGAAAAAATGAATCTTAAGAATATTTGTACATATACGAACAAATTTAAGGTATCTTAAGATTTAAATATTTCAATAATTCACAACTTAAATCAAAAAAAAAAAAAATCTCAGTAAAATTAACCATGAGTGGCTTTGATATCACTTATTGGAAATTTAATGTTATAGATTTGAACATGAAACTCATGTTGATTTTATCACAAAAGACATACACGAAAATAACTGAATCAGCAGCAAAGCTTACCTAAGTCAATAGCATGTTTGTAAAAGAAGATCTAGTTACAATCTTCCAAATTAGCACAAGTTCAGATATGAAAATATGTCTATAGAGGAATGTAGAGAGAATATGTTGATGACTTAGGTAATTTGGGGAACACAACCCCATATTTACAGTAGTGTTATTCCAATTCGACCCTTCAACAAATTGAAAATATTCCTGTCTCTATGCATTCCTTCTATGACAACTGAATATTTATGTTAATAAATGTTATTATTATTGGACCACTTTAAATGGCATTCACGCCTAAATAACGTTACACATTTTATTTTAAATGCATGGACCACATAATTGAAATATTCTAACAAGTACTTCGCATATTATCATTATTGTTGTTGTAGTTTTAGCATAACAAATATCATTTTGCCTATTTAAATGCTGACCTAGTATCACTAGTATTAAGTAATACGAGTAATTCATTTTTTGCGGAAGCCACATTCAATTGTTTTTAATGTATGTATATGTATATATGACGGTATATGTATATATATGGAAAGTTTATTTATATACAAATTTTTGACATGATTCGTGATACACTTTATCTACACCGTTTGATCGCACCCCAGAATTCTATTCCCCCTAAATTCTACTTCTCCATATAAGGACAAAAAGATTCGATGGTCGAGGCATTGTGTCTCTATGTTTGTGTCTAATTTTGTACCTAAATAGTCGTCCCTATATATATATATATATATATATATATATTATTTACTATGTATATTTGTAAACATGAACAATATTTTCTTCTTCTTTTTTTCTTTGAATCTAGATACCACAATCTGTCTAATGCTTGCAATGTATTCATTTTGCGTTGGAATTTAAAGGTAACTAACTACCCAACATGTTATATAATTTCCATGGAATATCTTCTTATTCACATGCAAATTTCCGTTTGTAGTATTGTTTTACATTTTGAATTATTTCTCTGGAAAAGATTGCCTAGTACCTTACTTATTTTTATTTTAAAACTAATTTGACATGTTGTCGACGTCAAAAGTTGGCCTAGTGACAGTCAACCCCCAAAGTGTGTTATCCACACATAGTTATAATTACAGAGCGCAAGAAAAATAAAGTAGGCACAAGGGACACAATATTTTTATAATGATTCGACTTCAAACAAGCCTTCGTCCACTTTATAATCTATGTTTATACTATCAAGTACATGTTACAATTGCTTTGATTGAAAGAAAGTAGACAAAGAGGTGGTTTATACACAAAATCCTTGTGTTATATTTTAATTATACGACATGTTATTTTTGGAGTGCCGGACATGAACTCTTTATGTAGAGAATCCAGGATTTTTTTAGATGCTTTCTATTTATGGTAAGGAGGTATTTATAGGTGAAAAGGTGGGCTGAGTTGAGTGCAACATGGCATGCATCTTTTTCGGGGTCGGCCTCGTGTAACTCGATCCCAAAAAGTAGTTGTAGGCGAAGGGACCTGCTCTCCTACTGAAGAACAGTTCCCCTCGAGAATTGTGGCATACACGGAGCTCAAAATCTGGTGCATGAAAAGTAGTGCAGGTTAAAGATGACTAATTCCGTAGCCATAGGAATAGGACTTCGTCTTGTAGCACATAATCTTGCCGGGTATTTTGATCCGGTATTCCAGGCCCGATCCAATATCTTTGGAGTGACTCGATCGATCAGTTGAATTGATTTAGGAAGTCTTGCACCAAATCTGGAGGATGATATCTTTATCTGCTAACAGATTGGTCCAGGTCGAACCATAGTCGATTGATTCATAATGAAGGTTGGTATCCGAGAACGAGTCTCATTTTTGAGTTTTGTTAACTTTTCCAAAAACCTGGTCAACACATTGCCCCCCAGAACATATGTTTTTGGTAAAAGAAGATGTGTTCTGGATCTTCCAGAGAATGTTGAACATAAATCTGATGTATTATGATCCCGAAAGCCATGGTTACACCGAACCATATTATGAAGAAGGCCAGAAAACCGACGATCACTAATGATTGTATAAGGCTAGAAAGCCGATGATCACTGAGGATTGTATTAAGGCCGGAAAACCGACAACCGCAAGTGATCGTATTTAGGCCGAAAATCGAATAATTCTAGAAAACCAATCAACCATACCAGATCGACTTTTGGATAAAATCAGGAAGACCAGGATCTTTCCAAGTTGATCCATACCTATAAATATCTTATGGTAGGCATGTCAAATCCTAACAATTTCATTCGATGTTTTCAAGAATAAGCTATACTTGGATGTTTGTTGGGAGCATAAACCATACTCAGATTGTGATCGAGTTTTCTTGTCAAATCCTAGCATCGTAACATAGTTTGTCAGGTATAAGCCATAACTAAGAGTTTAAAGCAGGGTATAAACCATACCCTGAGCATAAGCTATGCCTTGAGGCTCGATAGTGTTAACCTAGCAGGGTAGTGAGTCTTGTCAAAGCATAGTCCATTATTTGGAAGTCTGGTTCGAGTATGATCCATATTCATTTGGAAAAGGAATCGAGTTTGATTCACTAGGTATATGCCATACCTAGGTTTTGAATATAAACCATATCGAAGTGGTAATTGAATTAACTTTCCATGCTTTGGTGGAACAATTCGATTTTTCATATATAAGTCATACCTGGTTACCAAGGGTCGAGCATCAACAATGCCCGGGGTGTGATTTTTCTAAAGAGATTGAGTATAAACTATACTCGAGATTAAGTAGTATTTACTTGTCAAGTCCTAACAAGGTTTAGTTCGAGTATCATCCGTACCTATATTGAGAGAGACAGAAGCTCATCACATCCTAAAAAACAAAATATTGGCATCAGTATTAACCATTCCTTAGAGACGAGTATAAACCATGCTCGGTTTAAGAGACTCGCCACATCCTGATGAGTAAGCCGCATGTTCAGGTATCAGCCATACCTTAGGAACGAGCACGTACCATGCTCGGTTTTGGGTTAAGGGCTTTGCCATGTCCGGGCAAAGTACTTACGTTCGTCAAACATAATCCATGTTCAGGAAGTGAAGTTTATTGTTGTTAAAAATTATTATGAAAACCAAAACATATCCTAATGGGGTTATAGTCGAATCTGGAGCATACCTTGGGATTAAATCCTAACCCTATGTGTGTAATTCAACACAACCACATTATTAAAAAATGATTGAAATACATTTCTTATATCCTAAGAGATGGGGTGTATCCACAACGATCTAAACTAGATCAGTTGATGATAATGTCGCGCTTGCTAGGCTCGGGGTAGTTCCCATTTTGGGAGGTATGGGACCGTTCTTAGGAGCTTGGGAAGGTAGTTGTGTGGTGCGGATGTTGCGGCCTTCTTAACATACTTGGGAAGCTCTCCATGTCTAACCCCTTCCTCAATGAGATCACGTTAATGTCTGCAGTCGTTGGTGCCATGACCTTCCATATCATGAAACATGCAGTGCTTTCTTAATTCATGTTCTCTTTGGATCGGCTCCCTCTTAGGAGACTTAGGAAAAGAAAGGGATCCTTGCACATCAATTTATATCCAGTAATGAGGAATTGACTTCGGTGTAGTTTTCATACTTGGGATCTCTCCAGAACTGCACATTTCTATCATTCTTTTCCATGGCTTTCCCCTTACCTTTATTTTGGACAACGGTGGTCTGTCCCTCATCCTTTATAGCAAGTACCTCAAGATTTTCCATCTCGATGCTGGCATATTCTTGTCGGAGGAATCAGTCCTCTTCAGAATAGAAATCTACAATGTCTCCGGGAAGGTGTCTCTGAAGAGATATTTTGAAATTTGATCGATCCAAAACTCCATCCATGGAGGCCATGAGCACCATCGATGGCTCAGGTCGATCGACCGATGCTACAGCCGCGTTGAATCTTTCTAGGAAGGAGGGGGTCTCGCCAGACTGTTGCTTGATGGATGTGAGGAGCATGTCGATGTTCGATCGAGAGATGTGAACTCCGAATTGTTCGATGAAAAGAGTGAGCAACATATTCCAATTGTTGATCGATTCAATTGTTAGCCGCTGAACCATATGCCAGCAATACCGGTGAGAAAGAGAGTGAAGCACTTGGCCATGACATTGACGATGCTGATAGTACATTCATGTGACTCATGTATCGCATGAGATGTATGGTCGGGTCGGTCCTACCATTGTAGGGTTCCAGGACCGGAAGCTTGAAATTAGGTAGACTTTGGGAATTCCCGATTTCCCTTGTGAATGGACTGCGATGGACGTTATGCATGTCCTACTGAGAAGTAGTGCCTCGCGTGAAGCGCTTAATGATGCTAGCAATCTGGTTTCCATCCCCGAGAAGTTGTTGCCATGAATCCAGTTCTGCACCATGGACATTGATGAGAATCCCGGGATGGGGTGGAAGCATAACTCTAGTTCTTGGGTCAGTTTGGTACGGCCCATGAGTGATGGGTGTGGGTGGTCCCCAGCCTTGGTTATATATTCTAGATTGTTAGGGGTTTCTGAGTTGGCATGTGTGTTGGTCTGAACCATACCCATGCCTGTAGGATTGGACCGGTTTGGGTAAGTGTTATCAGCTAAGGGCTCGGCACTGCCCCACTCGGGGTGAGTTCATAGTGATTTTTATTAGCTTCTCCCTCTGTCCTACTAGGAACTGGTATGGTAGAGTGGTTTTGTTGGGACAGAGGGTTCCTGCACCCAGATAGGCTTGGATCGCCATGCTGGATTGGTCGAGTAGGGTGATATTAAGTTTGGTTTGTGATAAGATATCGAATGGAACAATAACTTGCATCGAACTATCCTCCAATCGATCTGAAGGTTGCATCAATCGATCTGACCTATGACTCAGTCGATCCGAAAGTGAAATTGGCCCAATTGGAGGAAGAGCAATAGACCTCTCTGGGGCTTGGAGTTCATGGGTTTGAAGATTAGCTATTTCCCCAGCTTCGCCTGGTGCAGGAAGCGATGCTTGGTTGCCCGATCTTCCTTCCATCCGAGCGAGGAAATCATTCTTTGTTTCTTGCTGCTTTGCGAGGAGTTCATCTTGATGTGACATCTGAGCTTTGAGTTCGGTGAGAACTCCATCGATCCTGTCTCTAGTTAAGTATTAGGACAGTTCATTGTGAGAGGATGCGTCCAGGCTTGCCTCCATTGATGCATCTACTTGACCAGTATGTTGAGATTGAGCGTGAGAAGGTGCTACATCCTTCTTCCCTTTTCCATTGCTTCTTTAAGAGCTGCCGAAGGTCGTAGGTTCTCCCCTTTCCTGGTGCGCCAAGTGTTGACATCCAAAGTTGGCCTAGTGACAGTCAAGCCCCAAAGTGTGTTATTCACACATAGTTATAATCACAGAGTGCAAGAAAAAGAAAGTAAACACATGAGATACAATATTTTTATAGTAGTCTAGCTTCTACCAAGCGTACGTCCACTTTATAATCTCTGTTCATACTGTCGATTAAAGGTTATAGTTGTTTGATTGAAAACAAGTAGATAAAGAGGTGGTTTATACACAAAATCCTTGTGTTATATTTGAAGTGTACGACATGCAATTTTTGCAGTGCTTGCCATGAACTCCTAATACAAAGAATCCAAGATTTTTTTCCATATGCTTTCTATTTTCGGTAAGGAGGTATTTATAGGCGAGAAGGTGGTCTGAGTTGAGTACAACATGACATGCATCTTTTTTAGAGTCAGCCATGTGTAAGTCGATCCGAAAAAGTAGTTGTAGGCAGAGGGACCCGGTCTCCTGCTGAAGAACATTTCCCCTCGAGAATTGTGACATACGTAGAGCTCAAAATCTGGTGCATGAAAAGTAGAGCAGGTCGAAGCTGACCAATTCTATAGCCTTTGGAATAGAACTTCGTCCTATAGCACTTAATCAAGCCTAATATTTTGATCCGGTATTCCAGGCCCGATCTGATCTCTTAGGAGTGACTTGATCGATGGGTTGAATTGATTTAGGAAGTCTTACGCTAAATCTGGAGGACGATTCTTTGTCTGCTAACAGATTGGTCTGGGTCGAACAATAGTCGATCGATTCATAATGAAGGTCGGTATCTGAGAATGAGCCTCGATCTTGAGTTGTGATGGCTTCTTCCAAAAAGCTAGCCAACATGTGCAATCTTTTTTTTGTTTATATTTCTACGAAGGCCATGCATTATGATGTAGAAAAATTCATTTTACAGTGTGGTATGTCCACATCTTTATCTTTTTTTTCAAGCCAGTTATGCACTTTGGTATGCTTATGTAGAAACTATAAATGAACTAATTATTTCATTATTTGCAACATGTAGAAAGTAGAGACATTTATTAGAGTGTGTATATTAGTTTTATTTCATATTTCATAATTATCTTCTCATATATGCCTCAAGTGATTTGGCTCTATATGCTTTTGCATATATTTATAAAATTAATTTTGTTTCTATGCTTTTGCATATATTTATAAAATTAATTTTGTTTCTATGCTTTTGCATCTCTTACCTGAGCAACTAACATTATACTTGTTACTACCAAAAAAAATAACGGTGGAACAAGCTGGCCATGAAGGAGTATCGGATGACCGGAAGCTCACCAAAGGCTCGACATAAAGTGGGGTCAAATACTAGGAAGGGCTAAGAGTAGGAAGAAATAATCCGTAAAGCCGCATCAACCAAAACAATTTGGTTCATTTTCAGTGCGAACGAGAAAACCAGTAAAGGCCCGAGGCGACTCCTAAAGTGAATAAATGTAATCGCAATCGCAATGAAAGCGAAGTAAGCTCTCTTGTGCAAATATACTAGGAACTACGGGGTGTAACCGACTGGATCTATCCACCCAGGTGAATCTGACCAAATCCTTCCGACAGTATTAGATCGACAGAAGATTCTATGACAAAGAGTCATCCTAATCCAAAACCAACAAAGTCAAAAGCAGTAAACCCGTCGGGTGAATCTCAAATGGACCTTCGGTAATGATCTACCTAAGAACAGATACACCTGAAGGTAAGGGCGTTGAAGGCACTAAACTGAGAAAACGCAAGGATCATCCAGAATTAGCTTTCGTGGCATTTGTTGTACGAATACGAGAAGGCCAAATCCACAAATAAAATAGAAGTGACACCAAAATTCCCCTTTTCGAGGATTCAGGATACTTCAAAAGAACTCTGTCAAAGAACTAACTAGGACACATGCAAAGATACAGGATACCCATAATAATCTACCTAGTACTAACACCTGCGGCGGCTTCGAACCGACAGTTATCAACATACACCATGAGGTCAATCTCCTCTAAGTATTCACGATAAAGCCGGAAGCCTACATCCGAAAGCTTACGTCTGAGAGCCTACATTCAGGAGCTGCTGTCAAGGATTCAAGTACCATCCAAAGACCATAACTAATACTCCAAATACAATCGGAAGTCAAGCGCCCGAAACTAAGGATAAAGCGACCGACAAAGACCCACACGGGCCTAATAGCCCATCCGCGGAAGGATCCCTGATCCACTATAAATAAGGCCCCAGGAGTCATATTTGAGGGGTCGAATTTCTTTAATAGCTGTACTCTTAAAAATAAACTTGGCACTGAGATTAATCCAAGGATTCTCCCTATTACATCTGTGTACTCCCACTGAAAGTTTAATGAAAAGAAATCTTCTTATAAGAAAGTTGCACTGTAAGTGTATATTGTTATTTTTTCTAATCATCAATGTTGCAGTTTATTGTTCATTCTCCAGATAAGCATGGATTCCCATCCTAACAAGTCCTTAAATAGTGGAATATATTTCGTTCTCTGAGTTTAGATCTATTCTGATAATCCTTAGCGATCCCATACCTCCAAGCTTCAATATCTATGGCAGAGATCCGATTTAGCCTGAAAAATAGGCCAAACCACCTATTTTCCCTTTAGATCTATTCTTGTTGACCCATCTCTGATGTTGACGAAAAATATCGTTAACATTTTGGCGTTGGAAGGAGGGCTTGAACCTCCAACCCTATGGTTCCCTTTTTCACACTCCCACCTGTGCCATTCCGTCCCGAGTTGGATAAAACCTTGAGGAGGCGAAAATTATGGGTAAATAATCTCTACCAGTTGCTAACAGATTTCCCGTGGCAGTGGAAATACTAATGAGCCATGTGCAACCGTAAGGTTGAGATTAGAAACCCTCCATATCCAAGAAAAAGAGAAGGATGTAGAACCCTATAACCCTGATTGATGGAGCATTAACCCTTTCCACGTAGGACCAACTACGATTTTTTCCTTTACCAATCCTCGATGGAGAGATATAACTCCTTTCTCCTTGTGAAAGAAGCCATCCACGCAAAAGCTAGAGGAACCATACTCAAGCAAAGCGTTGAGAGAACTTCTATCCCTTTGACCGATAAAAAGTATGAAAGAGATATATCTCCATGTCAAAGGGCAGTAAAAAGGATGTGTAGATATAAAGAAGGAATGACCGAATTGAGTAATAAAAACCCCAAAATGCAGCAGCAAAAGAAGATTTTTGAGTCAACATTACCAAAGGGTTGTAAGCTCGCTATATCGATTGAGGGTATCTATTTCCTGACTGGACATGAGTTAAACTTTTAGCCATCTCCCAAGTAGAAACCCAAGAACAAAGCTAAGTGAGAAGGATCATATTGCTACTACCATATGGTAAATGGGCACAAAACAAACCACTGTAGAGTTCTAGAGGGAATGATCATCAAGTTCTTAGACCAATGAAAATTACAAAGTTATGTAAAGAAAGCATGGAAGGTCACGCCGCTGAAACCTTCTTGAAATAGTAAGGAAAAGATTATTCTCCATGTTACAAAGGAGAGAAACCCTATAAATAAAATGACCAAGGAAGGGTCAAGTCACAAATGGAACAAAAGAAGAAAAACCCTTGTCAGCGCTAAATTAGTCCAGGCAAGGCATCCCCCGGAGGGGGATGGTCTATTAGTCTTTCTCCATGCCTAAATCAGAGGGGCAGGGTTAAAGCATCAAAAACGGAAGCCTCCGTTTCACACCAGAATTGGTCTTGGCGGTGCATCTAAAATTAGCACGCCCTGCCCCTGCTTGCAAAAGAGTACGTCCTGCCTCTGCTAGAACTAAGCACGTCCTACCTCTGCTCGCAAAAGAGCACGTGCTACCTCTGCTTATTCTCCGCGTTACCCACAGAAGGGAACGCAAACACCTATCATCGCCTACGATGGTCAGGATAGGACACCTCTTGGAGGGAGTGGCGTATAAGCCTCTATCAGTGCCTACGGTGGCTCGTGTAGAGCGTCAAAAGAGTAAACCTTAGTTCTGTGCCTACGAGGGCCACGTCTAAGTTTCTAGACCTTATCATCGCCTACGATGGTCAGGATAAGGCGTCTCCTAGAGGGAGGTCGGGTAAGTCCTTGTGCCCAGCTTGTGGATAAGCTAGCCAAGCGCGTCGGACGCACAAACCCAATGAATGGCCAACGAAGCACGTACATCCTCTTCTTTGACGCCAAAAGCCCAATGAGTGGCTCAGGAAGTACGTTCAGCCTCTGCTTCACAAATCAAATCCAAAGGAGATACTGAAACAATAAATACCGGAGGGGGTTACGTCTACTATTATTAATACCCGAATCTGGGTCGATTCGGTGTTTCACAAATACTGGAGGGGGTTCTAGTCTACTATTATTAATACCCGAATCTCGGTCGGTTCGGCATTTCACAAATACCTTAGGGGGTTCCGGTCTACTATTATAAATACCCGAATCTGGGTCGATTCAGCGTTTCACAAATACCAGAGGGGGTTCTTGTAACACCCCGTAATTTGAACATAAAAATTCACAAATTAAAGTATACTTAATTAAGTGAAATGGGTTGCGCAGAGAAATATATGTATATTGATATATATATATAATTGAAAATTAAATATATAAATATGCAAAAATGTTCAAAACAGCGAATTGGGAGAGGGGAATAACCGAACCGGCCGATTTTTGAGGTCGACCCGAGCATGCTGGGTCGACTAGGGGTTAATCCAGGGTGTTTGGCTGTCAACCCGTGGGCCGATTCGCTCAAATGAAGATTTTGCATTTGAATGGTTCTCATGGTTCAGCTTTAATCTAAAGGCCCTAGATGGTTCCTACACTTGACTTCTTCCCCAAGACATGCTTTGATGGCTAGGATCTAAACTAAGGTTTATCCTATGGCTAAAACTATCCTAGTCTTCTATAAAAAGACCCCTAACCTAAACCTAAATGCTCATTATTCAATCCTATGGCTAAACTATGCCAAAATGTTCTCTCATGGCCTCCACCCTCATCCTCTTGTCATAATCTCCATCTCTAATCATATGAGAGAGTTTCTAAAGAAGTATAAAAGTTCCTAAGCTTGCTTAAGTGTTTCTAAGTTTGATTCAAGGCTTTTCTTCATCAAAGCTAGGATCTTTATTATTGATTTGGCTCAAGGGTTTTCATTTGGAGCATTCTTATTTGGAGTTTTTGAGTTGATAGCTTAGTGGCTTCGTCTCAATCTTTTAATATATTCATAAGAAGGCTAATCAACAAGTTGTGAGTTTTCTATAGCCTTAATGACCAATTATTGAAGTGATTATGATAGGATATGATGAGGTTATGGCTATGAATGTGGATCAATGCATGTTATGCAAGTTATATGCTATGTGTTAATGATGTTATGCATGTTATGCAAGTTATGTTCTATATGTTCATGAAGTTATGCAAGTTATGCAAGTCATATGATACATGTTCATGATGTTATGCAAGTTATGCAAGTCATATGCTATGTGTTTGAGGTATTATGCAAGTTATGCAAGTCATATGATATATGTTCATGAAGTTATGCAAGTCATATGATACATGTTCATGATGTTATACAAGTTATGCAAGTCATATGCTAGGTATTTATGATGTTATGCAAGATATGCAAGTCATATGAGAAACATTGATCCATTATGACACCATGATATGCAAGTTTGGTGTATGATTATATGCTAGTTCATACATGATATGTTATGCAAGTTTGGTGTATGATTATATGCAAGTTCATCTATGATATGTATGCAAGTTTGGTGTATGATTATATGCAAGTTCACATATGACATGTTATGCAAGTTTGGTGTTTGAAGATATGCAAGTAACATGTGCAAGTTTACACCTTAGTATGATATGCATACATATGCAAGTTAACCCCTTTGTATGTCATACATACATATGAAAGTTTACCCCTTTGAATGATATAAGACACTTATGCAAGTTAACCTCTTTATGACATATGTGATTCATGCAAGTTTGGGTTGATTATTTATGCTAGTTGTGTTGATGCTATATGCATGTTGACACATTTAAACCCATGTTGATGCTAATGTTATGCAAGTTGAACCCATTGTATTTGTGATGAATCTTCCCTTTTATGTCATGTTGGCGAATTACGTGGGGAACGATGGGGTTAATAAACATGTTAATGAAATGGTGTGAAGTTGGTATGATTATGCATACCATAAAGTGGATGGACATAATTGAGTCAATTATGTACATCGTTAAATTTGTAATTAATTAGGGATAATTAATACAAATTATGGGGGTGATTAATTAGGTGTAATTAATCGACTAAGACACGAGGTTGGACCCTTTTGTAGCATAAGACTGCCCGGAACCGACCGGCATATCCAGCGGCTACAAATGATTGGCCCAATGTGAGAGGTCTTAGGCACAAACTATATACGTGACAAGTGTAAAGACACGAGGTTAGACTCGGTTATGGCGTAAGGCTGCCCGGACCGGACCGGCAAATCCAGCTGCCATGAGAGGTAGTCTAATGTGAGAGGTCTCTACAACGGTTACGTTCTTAATCAATTAAGAAACACTTAACCATATTAGCATGTAGAGGACATGGGGGGGTTAAGTGGGTGCCTTGGGTGGCATGTGGAAAAATCTAGTAGTTGCCTTGGGTGGCAATAGAAAATACGATTAGAATACTAAACCGAAGTGGAACATGTAATTAAACATGATTAAAGGGTTAAGTAAGTGTCTTGGGTGGCATGGGAAAATCTAGTGGTTGCCTTGGGTGGCAATAGAAGATAAGATTAGAATACTTAACCAAAGGGGAACATGTAACTAAACATGATTAAAGGGTTAAGTGGGTGCCTTGGGTGGCATGTAGAAATCTAGTGGGTGCCTTGAGTGGCAATTAAAATATGATTAGATGACTTAACCAAACCTTAACATGTAGGTGAGCATGATTATGAAAAAGGGGTTAAGTGGGATGCACTAGATTAAATGACAAGCTTAAGTAGTAGCTTGTGGGGGCCTTGAGTGGCAATTGAAATAAGATTAAATGACAAGCTTAAGTAGTAGCTTGTGGGGCCTTGAGTGGCAATTGAAATAAGATTAAATGACAAGCTTAAGTAGTAGCTTGTGGGGGCCTTGAGTGGCAATTAAAATAGGATTAGATGACTTAACCAAACCTTAACATGTAAGTGGGCATGATTATAAAAAGGGGTTAAGTGGGATGCACTAGATAAAATGACAAGCTTAAGTAGTAGCTTGTGGGGGCCCATTTCAACCAGTAACCCATATGTATCTTTTTGGGCTCGACCCAAGTCGAGGACGGGACACGCGTACTGGGCTTGACTGTAAGAGGCCAAAACGGGGTAGCGGTGGCAACGCGAGTCCAACGGGTTTCATATGCGTGTGTGGACACGGGCTGGTAGGTAAGAGGTTGTTGCATCGTGTAGGTATAAGCCGTGCACCATTGATTATCGGGTTGCCACTTTGAGGAGTGATACACCCCACTATGGGGCCAGCACGGGTATCTACGTTAGGGAGCCGATCGCTTGGGGGGTAGTGGGTACACCTAGTGGAGATAGGGGCAGACGGCACCTATGTAGTCAGCTAGGGGTACAAGAAACTACTGGGTAAAATTTCTAAGTACACTTAGTGGGATCAACCTTTAAGTAGGAATTACCCTTGGTGGGTAGAACTGGTGTGGTGCAGTGTACGAATTACCCTTGGGTGGTTAGATCTGGGGTGGTGTAATATAGTAATTATCCTTGAGTGGATAGGCGCGTCTTTATCGTTATCTTAGTTTATCCTAAGTCGAGTTGGCTACTTAGTGTAGTCATTTATCCCCAGTCGTACCGTACCAGGTTTATATCATATCCTAATTACTTTAATGATTGTATTGTTAAGGTTATAGGGCTCACTCAGACTTATGTCTGACCCCGTTGTTTTTATCTTTTTCCCCAACCCTCAGGTTCTCAGAGTGGGCCTAGCACTAGTGGGCTTTGATCAGATTGCTTTATGTATCTTTTGGAGCTTGGACTCTTGAAGAAAAGCTTGGTTATCTTTTCTATTATGGCTATTAGTATGTAGTGGGATTATGTACTTATATTTTAACGAGATGGATATTTTGTACTTGACTCTTGTTGGTATTTTTGAGATGTAACCAAACATGTTTAACTTCTGCTGCAATGAAATGATGTTTTGAATTCCAAGTATTACATATATCTGTCTTGTTGTAATTTTTCAGTTCTATATTCACTTAAATACTCCACCGAAGCTAAGGCATTCCCTTTGTAAGTGACCTTAGCGGGTGTGGGGTGTTACACGTGGTATCAGAGCTCAAGGTTACCAGAACAGATAAAATTTTTAGAAAACTATTTTTCTAAAAAACATTTTTGGAAGAAGTATTTTCAAAAACATGTCTTTTAAGAGAAAAGTTTTTGAAAGAAAAGCATAATCCCCAAATAGCCAAATCTTTATCCTTCGGATTCTCCGTTTTGAATCTCTTCCTCTTTCTCTTTTTGAATTTTCCCTCCGCGAATAGATGTCTTTTTAAGATAAATAAGGAATTCCGCATGAAGGACGGAAGAACCACTTAAAGGGACTAAGACGTTTGCCAGGCTAAGAAGTTAGTCCAAGGAGGTGGAGGGCTTATGGGTACCTTTAAGATGGACGAGAGAGGAAGGTTCAAATAGCAATTAGGTAAATAAAGGACGAAACCTCATCGTGGTAAGAAGGCCACGAAAGGAGAATGTGAAGGGGAAGGCTAGTTGTTTTGGAAATAGGACACCTTGGGGTTGTCCAAAGAGGTAAGGACGAAGTACAGGATCTTCTGGAGGGTAGATGTATTCCCTCACGACGGGTATACCTGATGGTGGTAGGACCGCCTAAGTTGAAATTTGGTTCTCTCGATCATCCTGTTTGAACTTTATTCGACTCTGGCGCACCACATTTGTTTATCTCGTCATCATTAGTTGAGTCACTGCACCTAGACACAAGTTTGGTAGATGATCCCGTGGTTGTTTTAAACCCAATTGGGAGGGCTCCACTTGTTTGTCCATGATATGTTTGGGTTTGAAGATTTCCATACTTAGCGTTGAGTGTAGAGGTGATGCTTTTGTTTGGGCTTCACAGGCTATGGGTTGATTTTGGGTATGGACTGGTTATCAAGTAATGGTGTCGTTCTTGATTGCGAAAGGAGAGTTGTTAGGCCCATGACCCGCTTGGGTAACACTCTCGAGATCTTGTGAAATCCCATATATTCTGTTATGCTAAGTTATCTTGAATCGCTTGACGCTTCGGTCGAGAGTTTGCAATCTGCTAGAGTGGTCCGGGAATACTCGGATGTGTTTAAGGTGGCGAAGGGCTTACCTCCGAAGCGGGAGATAGACCTCCGAATATATCTGGAAGATGATGCTAAACCAGTATCTTTGTCAGTGCGCCACATGGCTCCTCGTGAGAGGAGGGAACTCCATAAGCAAGTAGGGGAGTTGCTTGAGAAGGGATTCATAAGACGAAGTATATCGGAGTAGGGTGCTCCAACAGTTTTTGCTACAAAGGCGGATGGGTCCCTCAGACTTTGTGTAGACTATTTAGAACTCAACGAGCTCACAAAGAAGAATAGACACCCATTGCCAAGGATTGATGATCTTTTTGATCGGTTGGTTGGCGCCTCAGTGTTTCGCAGTGGGACTTGGCCACGGAGTTTCATCAGTTGGGAGTGACTGAGGATAGTATAGAGAAGACCGCCTTTAGGACTCCGGATGGTTTCTATGAGTGGCTTGTGATGCCATTTGGTTTGACGAACGCCCCCGCATATTTTGTTGATTTGATGAGTAGGGTGTTCAGGGAGTACCTAAACAACTTCGTAGTGGTATTTGTGGATGACATCTTGGTCTTTTCTAAAAGCGAAATAAGTTTTCGTGTGTGCTGAATAGGTTAAGTGAAGCCAGTTATTTGATCAACGGTGGTTTTGGAGAAAGATTAGCAAGGACATCCAGAGTTGGACAAAGACTTAATTATTCAGCCGTTTTTGCTAGTATCATCTCACGTAGGTCGTCTGAATTCGAAGGAGGTGTCCCTTGGGTGTTTGTCTGATATTGGTTTAGGCCTTTGGGGCTTGCACTTGGGAGATGTCGAGTTCGACTAGGATGGTCTGCGTGAGAGATGGATAGTTATGATGATTTTGTATGGGAGAATATCCTGGTTTTCTCCAGAAGTGGAGAAAAGCATGCCCTACATCTTAGGGAAGTGTTGGAGACTCTTCAAGCGCATAGTCTTGAGATAGAAAAGGTGAATGGAGTTCTTAGCATCCTATGATTTTGAGATAGCATATACCCCTGGCAAGGGTAACATGGTGGCGGACGCCTTGAGCGGAAAAAGGTCGTCCTTGAGTCCATTGTTCGTGGAACAACGAAGCTTGGAATCTATCTCGATGTTTGATTTTAGACCTTCCGTTGACTATATACCCGGTTTGTTATCATCCTTGGAGGTTAGACCTACTCTTTTGGGATGGATTGGAGAAGCACAGAGGGACGACCCATAGTTGGTTGAGTCGGTAGAGAGGCTCATAAGGGGGGAGTCGTCCAGCCATTTGAGTAGGTACACCATAGACGATAGGGGGTGCTTGCGTAGAGACGGTAGACTTTGTGTACCGCAAGACAAGGGTTTAAGGAAGACTATTCTTGATGATGCGCATCGTTCTAGGATAACCATTTATCCCGGTGGGGACAGGATGTACCAAAACATGAAGCGAGTTTTCATTTGGGCCGGTATGAAGAAAGATATGGCCGAGTATGTCGCAAGATGCTTGGTGTGTCAACAGGTGAAAGCGGAGCAAAAGAAACCCGGTGGGTTTTTCACCCATTGGAAGGTCCGCAATGGAAGTGGGGTAGCGTCTCGATGGATTTTATTGATGGGTTACCTAGATCGAGGAAGGGTAATGAGGGAATTTTGGTTGTGGTAGATAGACTTACTAAGAGTGCCCATTTAATACCCGTGAAGAGCAAGAGGACTGCTCCATGTCTAGCTTCAGTTTATATTCGAGAGATAGTTCGGTTGCATAGGGAACAGGACGTATTCCATGTGTCACATTTGAGGAAGTGCCTACATGAGACCGTAGAGGCGGTAGAGCCGAGCTTGCTTAAAGAAGTAAAGGTAGAGCGTGATGCGATTATTCGACGAGCTCCTACCCGCATCCTTGGGTCAGAGATTAGGAAGTTGAGAAACAGAGAGGTTCAACTAGTCAAAGTGAAAAGGGGAGAAGGTGAGAGCAATGCTACTTGGGAGACAGAAGCAAAGATGCGTTCGTTTTACCCATTCCTTTTTGAGGTTATGTCCTTTAATCGTCCCCTTTATCGTTTGTCTAGTGCTTATCTTATCTTTAGTATGTCCTCTCATTAGTACCTTTGACCTTTAGATAGGGTAAACCTATGGTTGAAACATGTGTTTGAGACATGTTATGTTTGATGGATGCGTTTGGATGCAAGTGGTTGCTAGTGGTTGCTTGTGGATGCATATATACACACTCTAGGCACTAGATCGGCTCAATCACTTCATATTGCGTATTGCATAAAATTGTGTGTAGGTAGCTATATTAATGGATGTATAATGGTTGTGTTATCACATGGATGATGCATTTTGGTGAATGATTGTGCACTCATGTAGAAATAGTATGTGTCGATAGGGATCTTTCGCATACATATTGGATGCATGGCACTATCATGGTTTGCATTAAGGAGGTCAATTAAATCAGTAGACCGCCTGATTTTGCATTAGACAGGGAACATATACACACACTCTTTGCATATGTTCATACAGCATTAGAAACTCTAAGGACAATGGATGCCAGTGGTTGATGGTTTGAGTAGATGGTTGTTTGGATGGTAGGATACGTTCTTCTTGACTTAGAGATTTCGGGGACGAAATCCTTTAAGGAGGGGAGAATGTAACACCCCGTGATTTGAACATAAAAATTCACAAATTAAAGTATACTTAATTAAGTGAAATGGGTTGCGCAGAGAAATATATGTATATTGATATATATATATATATATAATTGAAAAATAAATAAATAAATATGCAAAAATGTTCAAAACAGCGAATTGGGAGAGGGGAATAACCGAACCGGCCGATTTTTGAGGTCGACCCGAGCTCGCTGGGTCGACTAGGGGTTAATCCAGGGTGTTTGGCTGTCAACCCATGGGCCGATTCGCTCAAATGCAGATTTTACATTTGAATGGTTCTCATGGTTCAGCTTTAATCTAAAGGCCCTAGATGGTTCCTACACTTGACTTCTTCCCCAAGACATGCTTTGATGGCTAGGATCTAAACTAAGGTTTATCCTATGGCTAAAACTATCCTAGTCTTCTATAAAAAGACCCCTAACCTAAACCTAAATGCTCATTATTCAATCCTATGGCTAAACTATGCCAAAATGTTCTCTCATGGCCTCCACCCTCATCCTCTTGTCATAATCTCCATCTCTAATCATATGAGAGAGTTTCTAAAGAAGTATAAGAGTTCCTAAGCTTGCTTAAGTGTTTCTAAGTTTGATTCAAGGCTTTTCTTCATCAAAGCTAGGATCTTTATTATTGATTTGGCTCAAGGGTTTTCATTTGGAGCATTCTTATTTGGAGTTTTTGAGTTGATAGCTTAGTGGCTTCGTCTCAATCTTTTAATATATTCATAAGAAGGCTAATCAACAAGTTGTGAGTTTTCTATAGCCTTAATGACCAATTATTGAAGTGATTATGATAGGATATGATGAGGTTATGGCTATGAATGTGGATCAATGCATGTTATGCAAGTTATATGCTATGTGTTAATGATGTTATGCATGTTATGCAAGTTATGTTCTATATGTTCATGAAGTTATGCAAGTTATGCAAGTCATATGATACATGTTCATGATGTTATGCAAGTTATGCAAGTCATATGCTATGTGTTTGAGGTATTATGCAAGTTATGCAAGTCATATGATATATGTTCATGAAGTTATGCAAGTCATATGATACATGTTCATGATGTTATACAAGTTATGCAAGTCATATGCTAGGTATTTATGATGTTATGCAAGATATGCAAGTCATATGAGAAACATTGATCCATTATGACACCATGATATGCAAGTTTGGTGTATGATTATATGCTAGTTCATACATGATATGTTATGCAAGTTTGGTGTATGATTATATGCTAGTTCATACATGATATGTGATGCAAGTTTGGTGTATGATTATGTGCAAGTTCATCTATGATATGTATGCAATTTTGGTGTATGATTATATGCAAGTTCACATATGACATGTTATGCAAGTTTGGTGTTTGAAGATATGCAAGTAACATGTGCAAGTTTACACCTTAGTATGATATTCATACATATGCAAGTTAACCCCTTTGTATGTCATACATACATATGCAAGTTTACCCCTTTGAATGATATAAGACACTTATGCAAGTTAACCTCTTTATGACATATGTGATTCATGCAAGTTTGGGTTGATTATTTATGCTAGTTAGGTTGATGCTATATGCATGTTGACACCTTTAAACCCATGTTGATGCTAATGTTATGCAAGTTGAACCCATTGTATTTGTGATGAATCTTCCCTTTTATGTCATGTTGGCGAATTACGTGGGGAACGATGGGGTTAATAAACATGTTAATGAAATGGTGTGAAGTTGGTATGATTATGCATACCATAAAGTGGATGGACATAATTGAGTCAATTATGTACATCGTTAAATTTGTAATTAATTAGAGATAATTAATACAAATTATGGGGGTGATTAATTAGGTGTAATTAATCGACTAAGACACGAGGTTGGACCCTTTTGTAGCATAAGACTGCCCGGAACCAACCGGCATATCTAGCGGCTACAAATGATTGGCCCAATGTGAGAGGTCTTAGGCACAAACTATATATGTGACAAGTGTAAAGACACGAGGTTAGACTCGGTTATAGCGTAAGGCTGCCCGGACCCGACCGGCAAATCCAGCTGCCATGAGAGGTAGTCTAATGTGAGAGGTCTCTACAACGGTTACGTTCTTAATCAATTAAGAAACACTTAACCATATTAGCATGTAGAGGACATGGGGAGGGGGGGTTAAGTGGGTGCCTTGGGTGGCATGTGGAAAAATCTAGTAGTTGCCTTGGGTGGCAATAGAAAATACGATTAGAATACTTAACCGAAGTGGAACATGTAATTAAACATGATTAAAGGGTTAAGTAAGTGCCTTGGGTGGCATGGGAAAATCTAGTGGTTGCCTTGGGTGGCAATAGAAGATAAGATTAGAATACTTAACCAAATGGGAACATGTAACTAAACATGATTAAAGGATTAAGTGGGTGCCTTGGGTGGCATGTAGAAATCTAGTGGGTGCCTTGAGTGGCAATTAAAATATGATTAGATGACTTAACCAAACCTTAACATGTAAGTGGGCATGATTATGAAAAAGGGGTTAAGTGGGATGCACTAGATTAAATGACAAGCTTAAGTAGTAGCTTGTGGGGGCCTTGAGTGGCAATTGAAATAAGATTAAATGACAAGCTTAAGTTGTAGCTTGTGGGGCCTTGAGTGGCAATTGAAATAAGATTAAATGACAATCTTAAGTAGTAGTTTGTGGGGGCCTTGAGTGGCAATTAAAATATGATTAGATGACTTAACCAAACCTTAACATGTAAGTGGGCATGATTATAAAAAGGGGTTAAGTGGGATGCACTAGATAAAATGACAAGCTTAAGTAGTAGCTTGTGGGGGCCCATTTCAACCAGTAACCCATATATATCTTATTGGGCTCGACCCAAGTCGAGGACGGGACACGCGTACTGGGCTTGACTGTAAGAGGCCAAAACGGGGTAGCGGTGGCAACGTGAGTCCAACGGGTTTCATATGCGTGTGTGGACCCGGGCTGGTAGGTAAGACGTTGTTGCATCGTGTAGGTATAAGCCGTGCACCATTGATTATCGGGTTGCCACTTTGGGGAGTGATACACCCCACTGTGGGGCCAGCCCGGGTATCTACGTTAGGGAGCCGATCGCTTGGGGAGTAGTGGGTACACCTAGTGGAGATAGGGGCAGACGGCACCTATGTAGTCAGCTAGGGGTACAAGAAACTACTGGGTAAAATTTCTAAGTACACTTAGTGGGATCAACCTTTAAGTAGGAATTACCCTTGGTGGGTAGAACAGGTGTGGTGCAGTGTAGGAATTACCCTTGGGTGGGTAGATCTGGGGTGGTGCAATATAGTAATTATCGTTGAGTGGATAGGCGCGTCTTTATCGTTATCTTAGTTTATCCTAAGTCGAGTTGGCTACTTAGTGTAGTCATTTATCCCCAGTCGTACCGTACCAGGTTTATATCATACCCTAATTACTTTAATGATTGTATTGTTAAGGTTATAGGGCTCACTCAGACTTATGTCTGAACCCGTTGTTTTTATCTTTTTCCCCAACCCTCAGGTTCTCAGAGTGGGCCTAGCACTAGTGGGCTTTGATCAGATTGCTTTAGGTATCTTTTGGAGCTTGGACTCTTGAAGAAAAGCTCGGTTATCTTTTCTATTATGGCTATTAGTATGTAGTGGGATTATGTACTTATATTTTAACGAGATGGATATTTTGTACTTGACTCTTGTTGGTTTTTTTGAGATGTAACCAAACATGTTTAACTTCTGCTGCAATGAAATGATGTTTTAAATTTCAAGTATTACATATATCTGTCTTGTTGTAATTTTTCAGTTCTATATTCACTTAAATACTCCACCGAAGCTAAGGCATTCCCTTTGTGAGTGACCATAGCGTGTGTGGGGTGTTACACGTGGTATCAGAGTTCAAGGTTACCAGAACAGATAAATTTTTTAGAAAACTATTTTTCTAAAAACATTTTTGGAAGAAGTATTTTCAAAAACATGTCTTTTAAGAGAAAAGTTTTAGAAAGAAAAGCATAATCCCCAAATAGCCAAATCTTTATCCTTCGGATTCTCCGTTTTGAATCTCTTCCTCTTTCTCTTTTTGAATTTTCCCTCCGCGAATAGATGTCTTTTTAAAATAAATAAGGACTTCCGCATGAAGGACGGAAGAACCACTTCAAGGGACTAAGACGTTTGCCAGGCTAAGAAGTTTGTCCAAGGAGGTGGAGGGCTTATGGGTACCTTTAAGATGGACGAGAGAGGAAGGTTCAAATAGCAATTAGGTAAATAAAGGACGAAACCTCATCGTGGTAAGAAGGCCACGAAAGGAGAATGTGAAGGGGAAGGCTAGTTGTTTTGGAAATAGGACACCTTGGGGTTGTCCAAAGAGGTAAGGACGAAGTACAGGATCTTCTGGAGGGTAGATGTATTCCCTCACGACGGGTATACCTGATGGTGGTAGGACCGCCTAAGTTGAAATTTGGTTCTCTCGATCATCCTGTTTGAACTTTATTCGACTCTGCCGCACCACATTCGTTTATCTCGTCATCATTAGTTGAGTCACTGCACCTAGACACAAGTTTGGTAGATGATCCCGTGGTTGTTTTAAACCCAATTGGGAGGGCTCCACTTGTTTGTCCATGATATGTTTGGGTTTGAAGATTTCCATACTTAGCGTTGAGTGTAGAGGTGATGCTTTTGTTTGGGCTTCACAGGCTATGGGTTGATTTTGGGTATGGACTGGTTATCCAGTAATGGTGTCGTTCTTGATTGCGAAAGGAGAGTTGTTAGGCCCATGACCCGCTTGGGTAACACTCTCGAGATCATGTGAAATCCCATAGATTCTGTTATGCTAAGTTATCTTGAATCGCTTGACGCTTCGGTCGAGAGTTTGCAATCTGCTAGAGTGGTCCGGGAATACTCGGATGTGTTTGAGGAGGCGAAGGGCTTACCTCCGAAGCGGGAGATAGACCTCCTAATATATCTGGAAGATGATGCTAAACCAGTATCTTTGTCAGTGCGCCACATGGCTCTTCGTGAGGGGAGGGAACTCCATAAGCAAGTAGGGGAGTTGCTTGAGAAGGGGTTCATAAGACGAAGTATATCGGAGTAGGGTGCTCCAGTAGTTTTTGCTACGAAGGCGGATGGGTCCCTCAGACTTTGTGTAGACTATAGAGAACTCAACGAGCTCACAAAGAAGAATAGACACCCATTGCCAAGGATTGATGATCTTTTTGATCGGTTGGTTGGCGCCTCAGTGTTTCGCAGTGGGACTTGGCCACGGAGTTTCATCAGTTGGGAGTGACTGAGGATAGTATAGAGAAGACCGCCTTTAGGACTCCGGATGGTTTCTATGAGTGGCTTGTGATGCCATTTGGTTTGACAAACGCCCCCACATATTTTGTTGATTTGATGAGTAGGGTGTTCAGGGAGTACCTAAACAACTTCGTAGTGGTATTTGTGGATGACATCTTGGTCTTTTCTAAAAGCGAAATAAGTTTTCGTGTGTGCTGAATAGGTTAAGTAAAGCCAGTTATTTGATCAACGGTGGTTTTGGAGCAAGATTAGCAAGGACATCCAGAGTTGGACAAAGACTTAATTATTCAGCCGTTTTTGCTAGTATCATCTCACGTAGGTCGTCTGAATTCGAAGGAGGTGTCCCTTGGGTGTTTGTCTGATATTGGTTTAGGCCTTTGGGGCTTGCACTTGGGAGATGTCGAGTTCGACTAGGATGGTCTGCATGAGAGATGGATAGTTATGATGATTTTGTATGGGAGAATATCCTGGTTTTCTCCAGAAGTGGAGAAAAGCATGCCCTACATCTTAGGGAAGTGTTGGAGACTCTTCAAGCGCATAGTCTTGAGACAGAAAAGGTGAATGGAGTTCTTAGCATCCTATCATTTCGAGATAGCATACACCCCTGGCAAGGGTAACGTGGTGGCGGACGCCTTGAGCGGAAAAAGGTTGTCCTTGAGTCCATTGTTCGTGGAACAACGAAGCTTGGAATCTATCTCGATGTTTGATTTTAGACCTTCCGTTGATTATATACCCGGTTTGTTAGCATCCTTGGAGGTTAGACCTACTCTTTTTTGGACGGATTGGAGAAGCACAAAGGGACGACCCATAGTTGGTTGAGTCGGTAGAGAGGCTCATAAGGGGGGAGTCGTCCAGCCATTTGAGTAGGTACACCATAGACGATAGGGGGTGCTTGCGTAGAGACGGTAGACTTTGTGTACCGCAAGACGAGGGTTTAAGGAAAACTATTCTTGATGATGCGCATCGTTCTAGGATAACCATTAATCCCGGTGGGGACAGGATGTACCAAAACATGAAGCGAGTTTTCATTTGGGCCGGTATGAAGAAAGATGTGGCCGAGTATGTCGCCAGATGCTTGGTGTGTCAACAGGTGAAAGCGGAGCAAAAGAAACCCGGTGGGTTTTTCACCCATTGGAAGGTCCGCAATGGAAGTGGGGTAGCGTCTCGATGGATTTTATTGATGGGTTACCTAGATCGAGGAAGGGTAATACGGGAATTTGGGTTGTGGTAGATAGACTTACTAAGAGTGCCCATTTAATACCCGTGAAGAGCAAGAGGACTACTCCATGTCTAGCTTCAGTTTATATTCGAGAGATAGTTCGGTTGCATAGGGAACAGGACGTATTCCATGTGTCACATTTGCGGAAGTGCCTACATGAGACCGTAGAGGCGGTAGAGCCGAGCTTGCTTAAAGAAGTAAAGGTAGAGCGTGATGCGATTATTCGACGAGCTCCTACCCGCATCCTTGGGTCAGAGATTAGGAAGTTGAGAAACAGAGAGTTTCGACTAGTCAAAGTGAAAAGGGGAGAAGGTGAGAGCAATGCTACTTGGGAGACAGAAGCAAAGATGCGTTCGTTATACCCATTCCTTTTTGAGGGTATGTCCTTTAAACGTCTCCTTAATCGTTTGTCTAGTGCTTATCTTATCTTATCTTTAGTATGTCCTCTCATTAGTACCTTTGACCTTTAGATAGGGTAAACCTATGGTTGAAACATGTGTTTGAGACATGTTATGTTTGATGGATGCGTGTGGATGAAAGTGGTTGCTAGTGGTTGCTTGTGGATGCATATATACACACTCTAGGCACTAGATCGGCTCAATCACTTCATATTGCGTATTGCATAAAATTGTGTGTAGGTAGCTATATTAATGGATGTATAATGGTTGTGTTATCACATGGATGATGCATTTTGGTGAATGATTGTGCACTCATGTAGAAATAGTATGTGTCGATAGGGATCTTTCGCATACATATTGGATGCATGGCACTATCATGGTTTGTATTAAGGAGGTCAATTAAATCAGTAGACCGCCTGATTTTGCATTAGACAGGGAACATATACACACACTCTTTGCATATGTTCATACAACATTAGAAACTCTAAGGACAATGGATGCCAGTGGTTGATGGTTTGAGTAGATGGTTGTTTGGATGGTAGGATACGTTCTTCTTGACTTAGAGATTTCGGGGACAAAATCCTTTAAGGAGGGGAGAATGTAACACCCCGTAATTTGAAAATAAAAATTCACAAATTAAAGTATACTTAATTAAGTGAAATGGGTTGCGCAGAGAAATATATGTATATTGATATATATATATATATATAATTGAAAATTAAATAAATAAATATGCAAAAATGTTCAAAACAGCGAATTGGGAGAGGGGAATAACCGAACCGGCCGATTTTTGAGGTCGACCCAAGCTTGCTGGGTCGACTAGGGGTTATTCCAGGGTGTTTGGCTGTCAACCCATGGGCCGATTCGCTCAAATGCAGATTTTGCATTTGAATGGTTCTCATGGTTCAGCTTTAATTTAAAGGCCCTAGATGGTTCCTACACTTGACTTCTTCCCCAAGACATGCTTTGATGGCTAGGATCTAAACTAAGGTTTATCCTATGGCTAAAACTATCCTAGTCTTCTATAAAAAGACCCCTAGCCTAAACCTAAATGCTCATTATTCAATCCTATGGCTAAACTATGCCAAAATGTTCTCTCATGGCCTCCACCCTCATCCTCTTGTCATAATCTCCATCTCTAATCATATGAGAGAGTTTCTAAAGAAGTATAAGAGTTCCTAAGCTTGCTTAAGTGTTTCTAAGTTTGATTCAAGGCTTTTCTTCATCAAAGCTAGGATCTTTATTATTGATTTGGCTTAAGGGTTTTCATTTGGAGCATTCTTATTTGGAGTTTTTGAGTTGATAGCTTAGTGGCTTCGTCTCAATCTTTTAATATATTCATAAGAAGGCTAATCAACAAGTTGTGAGTTTTCTATAGCCTTAATGACCAATTATTGAAGTGATTATGATAGGATATGATGAGGTTATGGCTATGAATGTGGATCAATGCATGTTATGCAAGTTATATGCTATGTGTTAATGATGTTATGCATGTTATGCAAGTTATGTTCTATATGTTCATGAAGTTATGCAAGTTATGCAAGTCATATGATACATGTTCATGATGTTATGCAAGTTATGCAAGTCATATGCTATGTGTTTGAGGTATTATGCAAGTTATGCAAGTCATATGATATATGTTCATGAAGTTATGCAAGTTATGCAGGTCATATGATACATGTTCATGATGTTATACAAGTTATGCAAGTCATATGCTAGGTATTTATGATGTTATGCAAGATATGCAAGTCATATGAGAAACATTGATCCATTATGACACCATGATATGCAAGTTTGGTGTATGATTATATGCTAGTTCATACATGATATGTTATGCAAGTTTGGTGTATGATTATATGCTAGTTCATACATGATATGTTATGCAAGTTTGGTGTATGATTATATGCAAGTTCATCTATGATATGTATGCAAGTTTGGTGTATGATTATATGCAATTTCACATATGACATGTTATGCAAGTTTGGTGTTTGAAGATATGCAACTAACATGTGCAAGTTTACACCTTAGTATGATATTCATACATATGCAAGTTAACCCCTTTGTATGTCATACATACATATGCAAGTTTACCCCTTTGAATGATATAAGACACTTATGCAAGTTAACCTCTTTATGACATATGTGATTCATGCAAGTTTGGGTTGATTATTTATGCTAGTTAGGTTGATGCTATATGCATGTTGACACCTTTAAACCCATGTTGATGCTAATGTTATGCAAGTTGAACCCATTGTATTTGTGATGAATCTTCCCTTTTATGTCATGTTGGCGAATTACGTGGGGAACGATGGGGTTAATAAACATGTTAATGAAATGGTGTGAAGTTGGTATGATTATGCATACCATAAAGTGGATGGACATAATTGAGTCAATTATGTACATCATTAAATTTGTAATTAATTAGGGATAATTAATACAAATTATGGGGGTGATTAATTAGGTGTAATTAATCGACTAAGACACGAGGTTGGACCCTTTTGTAGCATAAGACTGCCCGGAACCAACCGGCATATCTAGCGACTACAAATGATTGGCCCAATGTGAGAGGTCTTAGGAACAAACTATATACGTGACAAGTGTAAAGACACGAGGTTAGACTCGGTTATGGCGTAAGGCTGCCCGGACCCGACCGGCAAATCCAGCTGCCATGAGAGGTAGTCTAATGTGAGAGGTCTCTACAACGGTTACGTTCTTAATCAATTAAGAAACACTTAACCATATTAGCATGTAGATGACATGGGGGGTTAAGTGGGTGCCTTGGGTGGCATGTGGAAAAATCTAGTAGTTGCCTTGGGTGGCAATAGAAAATACGATTAGAATACTTAACCGAAGTGGAACATGTAATTAAACATGATTAAAGGGTTAAGTAAGTGCCTTGGGTGGCATGGGAAAATCTAGTGGTTGCCTTGGGTGGCAATAGAAGATAAGATAAGAATACCTAACCAATGGGGAACATGTAACTAAACATGATTAAAGGGTTAAGTGGGTGCCTTGGGTAGCATGTAGAAATCTATTGGGTGCCTTGAGTGGCAATTAAAATATGATTAGATGACTTAACCAAACCTTAACATGTAAGTGGGCATGATTATGAAAAAGGGGTTAAGTGGGATGCACTAGATTAAATGACAAGCTTAAGTAGTTGCTTGTGGGGGCCTTGAGTGGCAATTGAAATAAGATTATATGACAAGCTTAAGTAGTAGCTTGTGGGGCCTTGAGTGGCAATTGAAATAAGATTAAATGACAATCTTAAGTAGTAGCTTGTGGGGGCCTTGAGTGGCAATTAAAATATGATTAGATGACTTAACCAAACCTTAACATGTAAGTGGGCATGATTATAAAAAGGGGTTAAGTGGGATGCACTAGATAAAATGACAAGCTTAAGTAGTAGCTTGTGGGGGCCCATTTCGACCAGTAACCCATATATATCTTATTGGGCTCGACCCAAGTCGAGGACGGGTGTAACAACCCGTATTTCGATAACATGATTAAGACGAGAATCAAGGCAGAATTTAATTTTAAATTCTGAATCAGGTGAAACGGGCTATGCCATTGCGTTCGTCTCGGAAAAATACGCGAAATAGAGTCCGAGTTTTCGAAAATCGGAGTCCGTATGACCAAGATATGGCCTCGCGAAGTTTCACGAAAAATTCCCAAATTAAAGGATACTTAATTAAGTGAAATGGGTTGCGCAGAGAAATCTATATATATTGATATATATATATATAATTGAAAATTAAATAAATAAATATGCAAAAATGTTCAAAACAGCGAATTGGGAGAGGGGAATAACCGAACCGGCCGATTTTTGAGGTCGACCCAAGCCCGCTGGGTCGACTAGGGGTTAATCCAGGGTGTTTGGCTGTCAACCCGTGGGCCGATTCGCTCAAATGCAGATTTTGCATTTGGATGGTTCTCATGGTTCATCTTTAATCTAAAGGCCCTAGATGGTTCCTACACTTGACTTCTTCCCCAAGACATACTTTGGTGGCTTGGATTGAATCTAGGTTTAATCCTATGGCCTAAAACACTTGCCTAATCTATAAATAAGCCCCTAACCTACCCCTAAACCCTCATTATTCATTCATGCAACTAAACTATGGCAAAATTGCTACTCTCATGGCCTCCACTCAACTATCCTAGCCTCCACTTCATTTCTATGAGAGGTTTCATGATCATGAGAGTATTAGAGAGTCCCTATGTTAGTATGAGAGCTTCTCAAGTTGATTTCAAGGCTAAAGCTTTGATCTTTGTTCATAAAGATGGGGTTTTTATTGATTTGGAGTGTTCATCTTTGGGTTTTTGGGTGATGGCATGCATAGGCTTCATCATAAGCTTTAGTTTAATCGATTTAGGCCTTCATAGCTATGTAAGCCCTTCCCTACTCTTAGATATTAACTATGAAGTTAAATGTTCATGTTGAAAGTTTGGGTTTGATTAATTGGAATGATTTATGCTATCATGTCATGCAAGTCTATGAAGTCATTAGCTTGATCTTATGAGCAAAAAGCCACAACCTTTATGTTGAAATGTTGCATTATGCAACATGAGAATCTTCATAATCATTATGTCAACTTGCATATGAAGTCATAATCCTTATATGATGATATATGCGAGTTTCTAGCCATCATTCCATGTCTTTTGTCACCATGATTCGCTTATGTACCAAGTTTGGTTTTATGCATGTTTTTGGGGCTTAAGAATGTAACATGCAAGCTAATGAACACATTTGTGCCTCATTTGCCACCATGATTAACTTGTGGCTGAATACCCATTTTTGTCATTCCTTCGCCAAGTCTCTTCTTTTAATCCATTACGTTGTTGCGAACGTATATGCGAGTTTAAAAGCGTTGGGTTATGTTATGGGTAATTTCTAATGACATGAAGATACAACTTGAAAACATGGCTTGAAATATAACATGAAAGTTGACATGTAAGTATGCATAAAAACATAAGCTTGGGAATTTACCTATTAAGTTAGGTCTACCCTTTGGGAATTTACCTATTAAGTTAGGTCTACCCAAATGCTTGAAAAACTTGTAACATGTTTTGGAAACATGATGAACATGACACTTAGATAATATAAGTGTGGCCAACTCGAGGTTGGGTTGAGTTTGCAACGTAAAACTACCCGGAACCAACCGGCCTAACTAGTAGTTGCAAACAATAGGACCCAATGTGAGAAGTTGGTCATGTTGTGCTTGAACCCGAGGTTAGACCAAGTTGTGGTGTAAAGCTACCCGGAACCGACCGGCTTAACTAGTAACCACAACAAAGTCTAATGTGAGAGGTTGGGGTGCATTAAGTAATTAATGCCACATGATAGGGTTAAGTTAATTTGATTAATGACTCTTAACCAAATATGACATGGATAAATGGGTTAAGTAAATTGGTTAGGCTAATGATACTTAACAAAACATGACAAGGTTGGGTAGGTTAAGTGATTTGATTTGCCTAATGACGCTTAACCATTTTTATACGACTAGTGGACGGGGATTGAGTTAACCAACACTTAATCAATCCAACATGATAAGTTGGCAAGGTTAAGTAAGTTTTCTTAATGACACTTAACCAAAAGATACAGTTAATGGATGGGGTTAAGATTAGACTCAACTAGTCTAAACACGATAATCGGATGGGGTTAAGTTAGCTTAGACTTAATTAATCCCACTTGGTAGTTTAAAGGGGGTTAGGTTAAACACTTAACTAATATAACCCGTTAATTTGATATGGTTAAGTGACCTAAACTTAGCCAATCTAACTCGTTAATTTGATGTGGTTAAGTGATCTATACTTAACCAATCTAACTCGTGAATTTATGGAGGCTAAGTTAACCCATACTCAACCAATATAACGTGAAGACATGATAAGGCTAAGTCACGAATCGCTTGAATACACTTGACCGGTTTGACTAAGCAATTTGATAGGGTCAAGTTAATATATACTTAACCAACTTGTAGGGCTAAGTCTTGAACTTAAATAATTAGCCAATCTTGACGTGATTCGTGGGCGGGTCAAGGCATGGACTTGAATGATAACACTTAACCCAATAAGACAAACCCTAGTTAGAGGAACTAGGTAGAGACTCGTGGTTAATCAAGGATAACGGGAAAGGAAGCTAAGTGGTAAACCTTAGTTAAGGGTAACTAAGTAATAATTCTTAGCTAAGGACATAGGATTAATTCACAAAACGATGAGTAACCTGATACGGTAGGTCATCGCTTAGTATACGAGGGGGAGCAAGTTATCTGACTTGGATAAAAGCTCCAGCGCACTGGGTGCAGAAGTGGAAGCTTCGGGGGACGTGAGGATATTCTTGGGATCCCTCTGTGGGCTGCCAGGTAATTATACTAGGCCCATGAGAGGTTAAGGTCTGCGTTAGAAGGACCAAGAGTATGCCTTGGTTGCTATGCGAGCGACTTAAAGACTGGGATGGATTAGCGTGGAGTCGACGATTCTTGGTTTTTGCCCTGGATAGCACATCGCCGACTACCTACCATCTTTAGTCAATCGTGTACGTGCGGAAAGGCAGGGAACCCCCAACAGACCATGTGCTTGCTATCGAGTCATGGGTGAGGTTGGCCCGTAGGAAAGTGGGCTATAGTGGGGCCGGGGAGTGGTTCTTATACATGATTTTTCTTGGATTGCCTTTCAGTAGTTGAGGGAGGGGTCACGTGGGACCATAGCCACGGGTACAAAAACAGACCTTGATATCTGCATCGGCAGACGATTTAAAGCTCCCGACCGAGTTCCGTATTTCTTGATTTGCCCTAGCACGGAACTCGGATGGCACATTGGAGAACATGTGCATCTAGACATGGAAAACGATTCACGATACATACGTGGGATCAAGGGCGCGGTTGACGGGTGGCGTAATCCCTAGTGGTCCTAGGTGGCCAAAAACCCAAACCGAGACACGGAAACATTCATTAGGTAGCATAATCCCTAGCGGCCCTAGGTGGCATAAATCCTAAGTGGACGCGCGATAGTTCATGGTAGGGAAACACAACTAGATCAAGGGTTGCAGTCCAAAACAACTTCAAGGATAAAACGTTTACATGGGAAAGCCCGTACAGCCTACGGCAAAGGACTGAACTTATACATGGAAAGAAACATATGAGTTGAGTAACCTATATATGCGGCATATTAGGTTGACATGGACCATTACACGACTTTTGAGTAAGGGTCATTCACGGATAACACGTAATACAGTTGGGGTACTAGTACGGTAGGTGCAGAGCGGATATACAGGATGGATGCCATGGGACGTTATACGCGATAGATATCTTGGGATATTATACTTGATAGAAACCTGACAATGTGATACCTTGTTTTATCTTGACATCGTAGTTTATCACGACACCCTAGTTTATCTGAGTTCAGTAGTTCATCCTGTTATTTTGATTTAGCTTATCTATCTTGTTATCATGCTTATGTTCATCTCAGTTTCTCATGTCAGTTAACTTTACTAGTTTTTATACTAATAGTAGATAGGGCTTACTCAGTCTTTTTGACTGACCCGTTTTGTTTCGCCTCTTTTCTTCCGTTTCCCCCCCCCCCCAGTTTACAGGGAGGAAATACTGTTGTTTAGTTCGGACTTCTTCTGCTTGAAGGTCATCATGGATGGCTTGGATTTTTCTTGGCTATGGCTACTTTACTGCTTTTTCTTGGGGAATAATTTATGAAAAAGTCTTTTTGCTTCTTTATTATTGCAAGACAGGTTTTGATGTACTCTGATGTAAAAAGGCTTTAGACCTTATTTATTCATGTTATGAAAGTTTGATTTTACTTCCGCTATTTTATATATGTTCTGTCTTGTAATATTTATGTGCATGTTTACCAATAATACTCCTCCAAACCTAGTGCATTCCCTTTGTGAGTGACCCTAGCGGAGGTGGGGTGTTACATTTGGTATCAGAGCAGAAGGTTACCAGACTGGGCAAAAGTTTTTAAAGACCTTCTGAAAACTATTTGAAAATCGTTTATAAAGAAGCATTTTTCAAGAAAATTTTCTTTTAAAAGAAAAAGGCTATTCCCCAAAGGCCATTAGCACTATCCTTGTTTCCTTAATTGAATCTCTTTTCCTTTCTTTCCTCCATCTGTAGTCACAGTGGTTTTAACTGCGACTAGTCTTTTCTATCTACGAAAGTGCTTTCCATGCGATGGAGGTGGTTCTCGAGAGACCAGTGGCCGCGTTATAAGAAAGGATAGTAAGAAAGGGGATAAAGGATACGAGCTTAAGGATGAGCAACTGGTTGGTATGGCTTAGTCCTCAAAGGAGGGAGAAAGATGAACAATGAAACCCATGACGAGAGAGTACCTTTGGCATGGTAAAACGGGGTGGATAGTTAAGTATTATGGGACAAGGACAAGATCATCGGGAGGGTAATAGTATGCTCTTATTTCTAGGGTACCTCGGAAGGAGGGTAACGATTTTGTTAAAAGTTTAGCTCTTCTTTTCTATCATCCCGCCAAGACTTTGTTTTGATCCCCGCATCATTTAAGTTTGCTTCGATAGTTGAGTCTCTGCACCTTAAGTACTAGCGTAATAGAGAATCCCATTTTTGTCTCAAGTCCTGTGGAGAACCGGTCCATTTATTCATGACTTGTTTTGGATTTGAGAATAACATGCCTCGGTTATGGATGAAGTGGTTATCCAGTAAGTGGTGCCACTCTCGGTTTTGATAGGAGGGTAGTTAGACTCTTTGACTAGCCTTGGTAATACCCTCGAAGTCTCGTGTAACCTTTTTGGGTTCGGTCATGATTAATTACTTAGAATCCCTTGATGCCTTTATTGGAAATTTGAAGCCCGATCGAGTGGTGTTCGCCGATAAGACGGATGGTTTATTTCACTTATGCACGGGTTATGGAAATCACCCAAGTAAGTGCGCTTGATAACCTGGTTGGCATCTGTTTACTTTCAAGAGAAAGTTCTTCTACGTGGAATACCTTGTGGTACGAGGTCCGAGATTCACTAGTGAATTTTGGAAAGCTTGCATGAGATCATGAGTACGCAGTCATGTTTGCGTCAAGTATTCTAGGAAAAGGATAAGTGCAAGTGGAACGAGAGGCGACAAAGAAATGAGTTCTAGCTCATGTTATGGAAACAGGAAATAAGAAGCTGCGAAATCGTGAAGTTAAAAGACGGTCAAGGCACGATGGAATTAAGCTCAGGAAAGACGACTTTGATGGTCAAAGACTAGATACGCGCATGATATCTCTTTTTGGGAGTATATTCTTGATCCCTGTTTTCGGTAGAGCTTACTTGTAGGCTATCTTTTGTGGACATCCTCTCGGTCCTATTTTCTGTTACAAACCCCGTAAGGAGTTTGTCTTGTTTATCTTCTCGACCCTGTTTCAGGGAATCCTAGGTAGAACCCTATGGATGTAAACATGTATTTGAAACATGTTATGATTGATATGGTTGCAAGTGGTTGCAAGTGGTTGCAAGTGGTTGCTCGTGGATGCGCGAATACACATTAGATACTAGCTCGACTCGGTCACATTTCATATTGCATATGCACGAGTATTTATACTTGTTTATGAATGAAATCGAGTGTATTATCATGCGGTTGTTGCATATGAATGAATGATTGTGCACGCATATAGTATCTATATGACTAGGACTATTTGCATACACGTTGGATACATGGCACTATACATATTTTTGCATTAGAAAGATTATTCAGGCCTGATCACTAGCATTAGCTAAGGAACATGTACACACACGTCTTGCATATATTCATACAGCATTAGAAATCATCTAAGGACAATGGTTGCTTGTGGATGATGTTTTGAGTAGATGGATGATGGACGGTAGGATATGTTCTTCCTAACTTGGAGATTTCGGGGACGAAATCCTAAAAGGTGGGGAGAATGTAACATCCCGTATTTCGATAACATGATTAAGACGAGAATCAAGGCAGAATTTAATTTTAAATTCTGAATCAGGTGAAACGGGCTATGCCATTGCGTTCGTCTCGGAAAAATACGCGAAATAGAGTCCGAGTTTTCGAAAATCGGAGTCCGTATGACCAAGATATGGCCTCGCGAAGTTTCACGAAAAATTCCCAAATTAAAGAATACTTAATTAAGTGAAATGGGTTGCGCAGAGAAATATATATATATTGATATATATATATAATTGAAAATTAAATAAATAAATATGCAAAAATGTTCAAAACAGCGAATTGGGAGAGGGGAATAACCGAATCGGCCGATTTTTGAGGTCGACCCGAGCCCGCTGGGTCGACTAGGGGTTAATCCAGGGTGTTTGGCTGTCAACCCGTGGGCCGATTCGCTCAAATGCAGATTTTGCATTTGGATGGTTCTCATGGTTCATCTTTAATCTAAAGGCCCTAGATGGTTCCTACACTTGACTTCTTCCCCAAGACATACTTTGGTGGCTTGGATTGAATCTAGGTTTAATCCTATGGCCTAAAACACTTGCCTAATCTATAAATAAGCCCCTAACCTACCCCTAAACCCTCATTATTCATTCATGCAACTAAACTATGGAAAAATTGCTACTCTCATGGCCTCCACTCAACTATCCTAGCCTCCACTTCATTTCTATGAGAGGTTTCATGATCATGAGAGTATTAGAGAGTCCCTATGTTAGTATGAGAGCTTCTCAAGTTGATTTCAAGGCTAAAGCTTTGATCTTTGTTCATAAAGATGGGGTTTTTATTGATTTGGAGTGTTCATCTTTGGGTTTTTGGGTGATGGCATGCATAGGCTTCATCACAAGCTTTAGTTTAATCGATTTAGGCCTTCATAGCTATGTAAGCCCTTCCCTACTCTTAGATATTAACTATGAAGTTAAATGTTCATGTTGAAAGTTTGGGTTTGATTAATTGGAATGATTTATGCTATCATGTCATGCAAGTCTATGAAGTCATTAGCTTGATCTTATGAGCAAAAAGCCACAACCTTTATGTTGAAATGTTGCATTATGCAACATGAGAATCTTCATAATCATTATGTCAACTTGCATATGAAGTCATAATCCTTATATGATGATATATGCGAGTTTCTAGCCATCATTCCATGTCTTTTGTCACCATGATTCGCTTATGTACCAAGTTTGGGTTTATGCATGTTTTTGGGGCTTAAGAATGTAACATGCAAGCTAATGAACACATTTGTGCCTCATTTGCCACCATGATTAACTTGTGCTTAATACCCATTTTTGTCATTCCTTTACCAAGTCTCTTCTTTTAATCCATTACGTTGTTGCGAACGTATATGCGAGTTTAAAAGCGTTGGGTTATGTTATGGGTAATTTCTAATGACATGAAGATACAACTTGAAAACATGGCTTGAAATATAACATGAAAGTTGACATGTAAGTATGCATAAAAACATAAGCTTGGGAATTTACCTATTAAGTTAGGTCTATCCTTTGGGAATTTACCTATTAAGTTAGGTCTACCCAAATGCTTGAAAAACTTGTAACATGTTTTGGAAACATGATGAACATGACACTTAGATAATATAAGTGTGGCCAACTCGAGGTTGGATTGAGTTTGCAACGTAAAACTACCCGGAACCGACCGGCCTAACTAGTAGTTGCAAACAATAGGACCCAATGTGAGAAGTTGGTCATGTTGTGCTTGAACTCGAGGTTAGACCAAGTTGTGGTGTAAAGCTACCCGGAACCGACCGGCTTAACTAGTAACCACAACAAAGTCTAATGTGAGAGGTTGGGGTGCATTAAGTAATTAATGCCACATGATAGGGTTAAGTTAATTTTATTAATGACTCTTAACCAAATATGACATGGATAAATGGGTTAAGTAAATTGGTTAGGCTAATGATACTTAACAAAACATGACAAGGTTGGGTAGGTTAAGTTATTTGATTTGCCTAATGACGCTTAACCATTTTTATACAACTAGTGGACGGGGATTGAGTTAACCAACACTTAATCAATTCAACATGATAAGTTGGCAAGGTTAAGTAAGTTTTCTTAATGACACTTAACCAAAATATACAGTTAATGGATGGGGTTAAGATTAGACTCAACTAGTCTAAACACGATAATCGGATGGGGTTAAGTTAGCTTAGACTTAATTAATCCCACTTGGTAGTTTAAAGGGGGTTAGGTTAAACACTTAACTAATATAACCCGTTAATTTGATATGGTTAAGTGACCTAAACTTAGCCAATCTAACTCGTTAATTTGATGTGGTTAAGTGATCTATACTTAACCAATCTAACTCGTGAATTTATGGAGGCTAAGTTAACCCATACTCAACCAATATAACGTGAAGACATGATAAGGCTAAGTCACGAATCGCTTGAATACACTTGACCGGTTTGACTAAGCAATTTGATAGGGTCAAGTTAATATATACTTAACCAACTTGTAGGGCTAAGTCTTGAACTTAAATACTTAGCCAATCTTGACGTGATTCGTGGGTGGGTTAAGGCATGGACTTGAATGATAACACTTAACCCAATAAGACAAACCCTAGTTAGAGGAACTAGGTAGAGACTCGTGGTTAATCAAGGATAACGGGAAAGGAAGCTAAGTGGTAAACCTTAGTTAAGGGTAACTAAGTAATAATTCTTAGCAAAGGACATAGGATTAATTCACAAAACGATGAGTAACCAGATACGGTAGGTCATCGCTTAGTATACGAGGGGGAGCAAGTTATCTGACTTGGATAAAAGCTCCAGCGCACTGGGTGCCGAAGTGGAAGCTTCGGGGGACGTGAGGATATTCTTGGGATCCCTCTGTGGGCGGCCAGGTAATTATACTAGGCCCATGAGAGGTTAAGGTCTGCGTTAGAAGGACCAAGAGTATGCCTTGGTTGCTATGCGAGCGACCTAAAGACTGGGATGGATTAGCGTGGAGTCGACGATTCTTGGTTTTTGCCCTGGATAGCACATCGCCGACTACCTACCATCTTTAGTCAATCGTGTACGTGCGGAAAGGCAGGGAACCCCCAACAGACCATGTGCTTGCTATCGAGTCATGGGTGAGGTTGGCCCGTAGGAAAGTGGGCTATAGTGGGGCCGGGGAGTGGTTCTTATACATGATTTTTCTTGGATTGCCTTTCAGTAGTTGAGGGAGGGGTCACGTGGGACCATAGCCACGGGTACAAAAACAGACCTTGATATCTGCATCGGCAGACGATTTAAAGCTCCCGACCGAGTTCCGTATTTCTTGATTTGCCCTGGCACGGAACTCGGATGGCACATTGGAGAACATGTGCATCTAGACATGGAAAATGATTCACGATACATACGTGGGATCAAGGGCGCGGTTGACGGGTGGCGTAATCCCTAGTGGTCCTAGGTGGCCAAAAACCCAAACCGAGACACGGAAACGTTCATTAGGTAGCATAATCCCTAGCGGCCCTAGGTGGCATAAATCCTAAGTGGACGCGCGATAGTTCATGGTAGGGAAACACAACTAGATCAAGGGTTGCAGTCCAAAACAACTTCAAGGATAAAACGTTTACATGGGAAAGCCCGTACAGCCTATGGCAAAGGACTGAACTTATACATGGAAAGAAACATATGAGTTGAGTAACCTATATATGCGGCATATTAGATTGACATGGACCATTACACGACTTTTGAGTAAGGGTCATTCACGGATAACACGTAATACAGTTGGGGTACTAGTACGGTAGGTGCAGAGCGGATATACAGGATGGATGCCATGGGACGTTATACGCGATAGATATCTTGGGATATTATACTTGATAGAAACCTGACAATGTGATACCTTGTTTTATCTTAACATCGTAGTTTATCACGACACCCTAGTTTATCTGAGTTCAGTAGTTCATCCTGTTATTTTGATTTAGCTTATCTATCTTGTTATCATGCTTATGTTCATCTCAGTTTCTCATGTCAGTTAACTTTACTAGTTTTTATACTAATAGTAGATAGGGATTACTCAGTCTTTTTGACTGACCCGTTTTGTTTCGCCTCTTTTCTTCCGTTTCCCCCCAGGTTACAGGGAGGAAATACTGTTGTTTAGTTCGGACTTCTTCTGCTTGAAGGTCATCATGGATGGCTTGGATTTTTCTTGGCTATGGCTACTTTACTGCTTTTTCTTGGGGAATAATTTATGAAAAAGTCTTTTTGCTTCTTTATTATTGCAAGACAGGTTTTGATGTACTCTGATGTAAAAAGGCTTTAGACCTTATTTATTCATGTTATGAAAGTTTGATTTTACTTCCGCTATTTTATATATGTTCTGTCTTGTAATATTTCTGTGCATGTTTACCAATAATACTCCTCCAAACCTAGTGCATTCCCTTTGTGAGTGACCCTAGCGGAGGTGGGGTGTTACAACGGGACACGCGTACTGGGCTTGACTGTAAGAGGCCAAAACGGGGTAGCGGTGGCAACGCGAGTCCAACGGGTTTCATATGCTTGTGTGGACCCAGGCTGGTAGGTAAGACGTTGTTGCATCGTGTAGGTGTAAGCCGTGCACCATTGATTATCGGGTTGCCACTTTGGGGAGTGATACACCCCACTGTGGGGCCAGCACGGGTATCTACGTTAGGGAGCCGATCGCTTGGGGAGTAGTGGGTACACCTAGTGGAGATAGGGGCAGACGGCACCTATGTAGTCAGCTAGGGGTACAAGAAACTACTGGGTAAAATTTCTATGTACACTTAGTGGGATCAACCTTTAAGTAGGAATTACCCTTGGTGGGTAGAACTGGTGTGGTGCAGTGTAGGAATTACCCTTGGGTGGGTAGATCTGGGGTTGTGCAATATAGTAATTATCCTTGAGTGGATAGGCGCGTCTTTATCGTTATCTTAGTTTATCCTAAGTCGAGTTGGCTACTTAGTGTAGTCATTTATCCCCAGTCGTATCGTACCAGGTTTATATCATACCCTAATTACTTTAATGATTGTATTGTTAAGGTTATAGGGCTCACTCAGACTTATGTCTGACCCCGTTGTTTTTATCTTTTTCCCCAACCCTCAGGTTCTCAGAGTGGGCCTAGCACTAGTGGGCTTTGATCAGATTGCTTTAGGTATCTTTTGGAGCTTGGACTCTTGAAGAAAAGCTCGGTTATCTTTTCTATTATGGCTATTAGTATGTAGTGGGATTATGTACTTATATTTTAAAGAGATGGATATTTTGTACTTGACTCTTGTTGGTTTTTTTGAGATGTAACCAAACATGTTTAACTTCTGCTGCAATGAAATGATGTTTTAAATTTCAAGTATTACATATATCTGTCTTGTTGTAATTTTTCAGTTCTATATTCACTTAAATACTCCACCGAAGCTAAGGCATTCCCTTTGTGAGTGACCTTAGCGGGTGTGGGGTGTTTCAGTTCTGGTCTTCAACTGTTAATACCCAAATCTGGGTCGATTTGGCGCTTCGCAAAAACCGAAGTGGTTCCAGTCCTCAATATATCGATACCCGAATCTAGGTCCATTCGGCTCTGTATAATATCAGAGGGGGTGCCGGTCTTCTTCATATTGATGTCCGAATCTAGGTTGAAAAGATCCTTGGAAAGCATTGGAAGAAGGCCCTACCGTTATCATATGATTGTCCAAAGATCTCCGAAATAATTATCTCAAATTGAAGCAACCATAGGTATGCCCATGGGAAAGGATCCACAAAATTTGGGAAGTTGACGAAAAGCTCATCGTTAAAAACAAGGCCTAATAAAAAGGGTTGTATCTTCTCTTACTCAATGAAAACCTCTTAGATCGTTCATTATGCAAGCAATTCTTACTCATGTTTTATACCAACAGTTATTTACATACTAAACATTGTCAATACACAGGTTTATTCACCAAACAGTTACATTCTCAGTACCCTGATTATGAGTATAATTATGTGTCACCATTACAAAATGTTACTGAATATTCAGGTCCTCTCCTCCTTAGGAAAAGGAGGGTCGATAGCATGACAGTGCAACTCCTAGTAGCTTGTTAAGTCTTCTTACTTTCCTACTCATTTTGCCTAAATGATCGGAAGATTTAATCTGAAGTTTCAAGGCTCTATTGTAAGCCGTACACATTGCCCTGAGAGACTTATTTTCCTTTTCCAATTCAAAAATGTTTATAAGCAAATCATGATTTTCTAATTGCAAATGTCTAATATGGTTGACATACCTGATGACATAGTCGTGAGAATCCTTAATTAATTTAGTATCATAGATTCCTTTCATCTCAGCTACCACACTTTTACACCACTCAGAAATAATTGATTCCTTTAACCCTGAAGGAGGGTTATTCAAGTAATAACACTTTTGAAGAGCGGGAGCCTTACAAGTTGTTGCAAAGCTAAGAGGCGAAGATCCCGTCATTATATGGATATTCTAGAAATAATGATCAAACTTTGTAGTAACATTGTTTAAATCAATGTCCAAGTCGAAGATACGTTGACATAGACTCCTTAGCTCATCCTCGAACTCGATAGAGGGTTTAGTCTTTATGTATGTCCTCATTCCAAGAATAGTCCTATCCTTTTCCCCTAACAAATCTTTCAAAGCATTAATTCTTTCATTCAAATACTTGATGGTTAAACTCTAATGGAAAATTTTCCTTCCTTGAGACATAGAAGTTTGTTCTATTGACAAGGGCACTTCACCCTGAGGTGGTGGATCTCCACAAGGATCTACCTACTTGCAAGAACAAATAAAAATAGCCCCGTTTATATCTTTTTCGGTCTACAACAAATAAAACCCCTTCTTCTTATACATATTTGCGCAAATTAAACCCGAAACCAATCTAATGACATATAGAGGAACCCATACAAGTGTTGCACAGGTTACAGAACTAAATTTACAAGTTTGCCACCTGCCCTACATAAAAACGGTTTGGGCTTTTTGTTCTCTAACTTTGCTTAAAGCAGGAAAACTAGTTGTCTTGTCTATTGTAACAACAGGAGACTATTCAAATTCAGATATGCAAAAAAAGTCCAGAGTAAGAATTATACCCGAGGGGAGGGAACTTCATGGACAACAGCATTCTTTCCTCCCGGAAGACCGAAGGGGTCACCTTCTCTAGGCAATGACGATTCAGAATTATGGACAAAATGCTTGCCTTTGCAGCCGCCATCTCTGGGACCGTTATCCCCATTCTCCTTATTATTATCAACAGAAGCGAGAGTCTCCCTTTCCTCGTCTAAATAATAGAAAGACGATCAATATATAAAAGGTCTTCAATTGCAGGTTCACTCCTCCACGAAACCTGGATTCCTTCCTCACCCAACTTAATCCTTTCGATAACCTGATCCCAGATGAAAGAAGGAATGTGGGTGGTTCGGAGTTCAGGAAGGTTCTGAATGTTGTCAGAAAGAAGGTGAAATAGGGCATCTTTATAGCAGTCGGATTTGATCTGCGGGAGGTGGGCTTGTAAGAAATCAAAAATCTTCTCCTCGGCTACATAGATTATATGGGCGGCATGAGAATGCTTTTCATTATTCTTCCGACGCTCATTAGAATGGGTAACCACTTCCTCCACCATCTAGTGCTCTAAGGCCGACACCTTGTCAGGTGTTACGTCCGTAGGCTATCACCCTTTCTCCAAAGTTAACTCAGCATGTTCCAAGGAAGGCTTCAACCTCTCACACTCATCGCTTAGGACTGCGTTTGCCTCTCGAAGCCGAGTAATTTCAATAATAGAGGAAGAAGGAATGGGGTTAAACAAGTGCCATTCCTTAATATTCTTGGAAATTAGAAGCATTCAGCATATAATTGCGATAAGTCGGAAGCCCAGAGTAAAAAAAAAGTTGTACCTTAAGCTATCGAGTTATCAAACGCTAATAAAAGTCCATTGTGTCAGAAGAAGTGGAAGGCAATGAAATATCAGAAAATTCAAGTCCACAAAGATTAAGTTTCACAAGATCAGTAAAAACTGTCAGAAAATCAAGGAGCCTCGAAGGTCTAGCAGTCTGAGAAGTGGAAGTATGCGGCATGGCACCTACACCTGTCTGAATATACTTGAAAGAAGTGATGGAAAAACACAACTTCTTGTTTCCCTACCGAAGAAACTCCCGGAAATCGCAGTGGTAGAAATATTGAGATTTAATCTCTTAGCTGGCGAATCAATAGGAAATTCGGATAGCCTCTTAAGAGTAGACACTGTAGTTCGATTCAAGGCATCGGTAAGAATAGGGGCTTCCGAAACCGAAACTCCTAGTCAAACGAAAGGTTGGGAAAAAGTTGAGACCGTGAAATGTTAGTGTTAAAAAGATCTCCATAAAGAAACTATCGAATCAACAAAACATACATAGAAATAAAGGAGCCGAGGGAGCGAACACTTATAAACATACCAACAAACGTTTAGAGCCAGGAAGACGGACAGGTGGGCGCCCCAATACCTTCTGTTCGTTGGTAAGACGGTTATAAAGACGCAGTTTATACTTGGTTAGTAGAGTGGACCGACTTGGCGGCTTTTCGAGTAGTTTCAAAATAAGCTCAGATACGCGAGATTCGCTCTCGGTTAAAGACAACCCTTCAGAAGAAAAATCTGAAAGAAAGGAATTAAGGATACATAACAAATGGAAAAGTAACCACTTGCGAAGGGTTAAAAAGACTTACTACAATCAACAAATTGGCCAGAAATACTGGCAGGACATTTAATAAAGAAGAATCGATCTTCCCAAGGTATAACCTTTCCAGCACCGTCGCTGACAATCTTCCCTAAAGGGCTAGCATGGAATATGGGGAAGTTAATACCCCTTGAAAAACACATCAGATGTTAAGCAAGGTTCGAAGTAAGAGAAGGTTGACCCGATTCCAGAACAAGTACTTCCAGGCATAAAAGCAGTATATAAGCGCTTAGTAGAAATTGAATGGGCATAATTTCCAAGTCCCGCAGAAGTCGAAACACAAAGGAAGGAAAAGGAAAGAAGCCTCCATGCCAGATGTGTATGGTTGAGTAGGCAAAGTATCCTTCAGGAGGATGCATGATGTCATCATGGTAGGTAGCAGGAATAGCCTCCACATTGTCCATTCCAAAGCTGGTAAGAATGGAATTTACTTCATCTTGCGAAGTAATCAATGATTTCAAGAGAAGAGACTTCCCCCTCCGAGAAAGATCACAAGCATCAATGGATGATAAACCGAAACTCCTTTTATCAGACATAGTGCTGCCAGGTGGTATATTTTCGTAAACATATAAAGTTTATATACCACTCATTAGAACATTCGAAAATGATAACATATGAACCTGTCAGTAATGGATAGTCAGAATAGTGAATGTTGTGATAATCCTATACACCATTCCAGTCATTAATTGAAAGAATAGATGCTTTTATGCAATTGCGTGTCCCTAACCCTACAATTAATATATGGGGAAAAAGGCGTATGGAGGGATTGCGATGAATTGCCTCTCAGGTTATTAAAATACGAACAATTTGTGCCTTATATACAAAACCCTAAACGAATTTGAGCAAAACAATTCAACCCCTCGATTAAAGATTAAAACAAAGATATTTACCAAAAGTTTAAGCAATGAGTTTCCCACAATAAGCTTCAAGTCCTCAGCAAACAAATAATATGGTTCGATAAATTAATGTTGCGGGTAAAAATTAAAGAATAGGCAGTAGTAATTGTGCAAGGATATTTACCTTAATCCCTACCACACAAACAAGGATCAATCAACGTTCCCCTGCAAAGGAAGATCAAAAGACTCCGATATGACACTTTGAAAAAAACGAAGAGTGTGACTTCGAAAGCCTAAAATACCCCTTCACTAGGGGGGCAAATGTTACTACCAAAAAATTAACAGTGGAACAAGCTGGCGGTGAAGGGGAATCGGATGACCGGAAGCTCACCGATGGCTCAACAGAAAGTGAGGTCAAATACTAGGAAGGGCTAAGAGTAGGAATAAATAACCCAAAAAGCAGCATCAAACGAAACCCTTCTAGGGGAAAGGATCGTAGGAACTACGTGGTGTAACCAACAGGATCTATCCGCCAGGGTCAATCCAACAAAATCCTTCCGATAATATCAGTTCGACAGAAGATTCTGTGGCAAACAGTCATCCTAATCCAAAACCGAGAAAGTCAAAAGCAATAAACCCATCGGGTGAAGCTCAAATGGACCTTTGGTAATGATCCGCCTAAGAACCGATACACCTAAAGGCGAGAGCATCGAAGGCACTACTGAGAAAACGCAAGGATCATCCAAAACCTGCTTTCGGGGTATTTGCCGTATGAATACCAGAAGGCCAAATCCACAAATAATATAGAAGTGACACTAGAATCCCCTTTTCGAGGATCCAGGATACTTCAAAAGAACTCCGTCAGAGAACAAACCGGGACCCAAGTAGAGGTACAGGCTACTCGTACTAATCTACCTAGTACCGAAATCCGCAGTGGCTTCGAACCGACGGTTGTCAACATACACCTTAAGGTCAAGCCCCTCTAATTATTCACAATAAAGCCAGAAGCCTACATCCGAAAGCTTACGTCTGAGAGCCTACGTTCAGGAGCTGCTGTCAAGGATTCAAGTATCCAAAGACCATAACTAATACTCCAAAGACGACCGGAAGTCAAGTGCTCAAAACCAACGATAAAGTGACTGGCAAAGACCCACACGGGCTCAATAGCCCATCAGCGGAAGGAGCCCTGAACCACCATAAATAAGACCCCAAGGGTCGCATTTGAGGGATCGATTTTCTTTGACACTTGTACTCTTAAAAATAAACTTGGCACTAAGATTATTCCAAGGATTCTCCCTATTACATCTATGTACTCCCACCAAAAGTTTAATGAAAAGGAATATTTTTATAAGAAAATTGCTCTATAAGTGTATACTGTTATTTTTTTCTAATCATCACTGTTACAGTTTATTGTTCATTCACCCGATAAGCATGGATTCCCATCCCAACATGTACTCAAATAGTAGAATATACTTCATTCTCTGAGTTTAGATCCATTCTGATAATCCTTAGTGATCCCGTACCTCCAAGCTTCGATATCTAGGGTGGAGATCCGGTTGTGCCTGAAAAATAGGCCAAACCGCCTATTTTCCTTTTAGATCCGTTCCTGTTGACCCATCTCCAGTGTTTACAAAAAATATCGTTAACAATACTAATAAAACACATTGAAGTAACAGGCTTGAATTGTATTGTTCAAATAATATTATCCCGTTATATACATATATGTGAACTTGAATTGTTCAGATACCGAACTAAAGATTTCTATATATCATGCGCTGAATCAGGTCCTACTTTATTTGTACTCACCTTTGAATTTAATTATTCAACGATATTCAGTTTTGAATGATTCCTTATGTATTTTGGGAATGCATCACATTTACTTTTGTGCTTTTAATTACAACTATATGTCTGTTACTTCGCGTGCAACCAATTTTGAATTTTGTTTTATTTCTTTATTTATTTTTGAACCAACTTTAATTGAAGAATTAAATCCAAATTTGTTATGGCATATATTTGTATGATCTTCAACTGATTTCAAATCTTAATGTTTTACATCTCATAAGATGCCAAACATTGCTAAATTTGAATTCAAGGTATTTGACATATCTAGAGAAAACTATTTTTCATGGATACTGGATGTAGAGATTCATTTACAGCATCAATGCTTTGAAAATGCTACTAAAAATGGTAACAATACATCTCAGCACAATAAAGCAAATGCCCAAATATTTTTAAGATGCCCCTTTTAGGATATTCTCAAAATAGAATATTTTACTGAAAAACATCCTGCTTACTTATGTAACTCCCTAAAGGAGCAGTATGACCACCAAAAAACGATCATACTTCCAAATGTAAGTCAAAAGTTGTTAAACCTATGGTTTCAAGACATTAAATTTGTTATAGAATAAAATTCCCCTATGTTTAGAATTAATTCTAAGCTGAAATTATGTAGAAAGAAGATAGGTGATGCACAAATGTTGGAAAAAACTTTCTCAACATTCCATGCCTCAAATATTTCAAACTAATTGAAGGTATGACCGAATTGATTACTTAGTAGTCTAAAACTTATTGTGCATTTTTTGTTTATTTCATTTTTAACATATATAAATAAGTTAATTTGAAATTTTTGTTTATCTATTTATTTGTTTACCTCTACGGACTTGCTGAAATAATATATACTACTAGATATTGATAAGTAGTTTGCTTTTGGACTCCTTCTTGTCTTAGAAAGTCTTAGCATTTAATTACGTTTATAAGCTATTTCAGTGATTGACTAATTGTATTGTCTTTAATTCTTAAGGTATGGATCGTCAGTGTTTAAGCAATGATATATGCCTTCTAATTAGGGCAAATACTCATGCGATCTTAGAAAATCAGAAATTTCCTATGAATTATCTGAAAAAAATTTCAATTAATGTTTCTACTATAGTTGGATCTGCTAATATAATTGAAGGGACCGAAAGAGCTTATATATTACTACAAATAGTACACTTATATTGATTCAAAATGCAGTATATTCAAGAAATTTTGAAAGAAATATGCTATGATTTAAAGATATAAGAACTAACGGTTACCACATCAAAACCATAAATGACAAAGAATATACTTATGTTATTTTTAAAATTGAAAGACAAAAGTCTATTTGAGAAAATTTTGGTATATTCAACTGGATTGTACTTTACAAAAATTTGCACAGTTGAATCTCATTCTATAAACATGAGCCAGAAGCTCACAAAAACAAAGATATTCATTCTTCGGCATGATCGTTTGAGTCAAACTGGATCAATTGTGATGTGTAAAATTGCTAAAAATTCAAGTAGGACTAATCTACAAAATCAGTTGAATTTACCAAGTGATTACTTGTGTGTCCCATGTGCATAAGGAAAATTAATTACTCGACCTTCATATAGTATAATCATTTCTGAATCTCTAACATTTTTGCAAAAAATTCATGGTGATATATGTGATCAATTCATCATATGTAGACCTTTAAGTACTTTATAGTATTAATTAATGAAGCAATTCATTGGTCACACGTGTGTTTTCTTTCTATCAGAAACATGACATTTGCCAAATTACTTGCTCAAATAATTAAATTGCCGGCATACTTTCCTGATAATCAAATTAAATTAATTCAACCTGATAATGCAAAAGAATTTGCTTCTCAAATTTTTGATGATTATTTTCTATCATTGGGAATTGAAGTTGAACATTCAGTGGCTCATGTTCACATTCAAAATGGTCAGGTAGAATCATTAGTTAAGCGTTTGCAACTTATTGCAAGATGGTTGCTTATGCAATGAAGCTACCTATTTCAGCTGGGGACACGCAGTTTTGCATGCACTGAAACTGATTAAAATTAGACCAATGGTTTATCATCAAATTTTACTATCATAGCTTTTAATTAGATCACATCCAAATATTTCATATCTACGAAAATTTAGTTACATTGTGCATGTGTCCATTAGTCACCCACTTGTACTAAAATGGGTCCTGAATGAGTACTGAGAATTTATATAGGATTTGATTCACCTTGGATAATTAGTTATCGTAAACCTCCTAAAGGTGATGTCTTTACATTAATATTTATAGAACATAAATTTGATGAGTTAGTTTTCCCTCCATTACGGGGGGAACTTTCCAATAGAACGTCGTGAAAGATCATGGAATAATCCATCTCATTTGGATTCACATACTTAACAATGTCAATATGAGGTACAAAGATTTTTGCATATTCATAATGCTACAAATCAAATGCGAAATGCATTTAAATTTTGAAAAAATAACTAAACCTCACATTCCAGCAGAAAATGCACCATCTTGAAATGAAATCCCAGAAGGACCAGTAGTAGATGAATCTAAAGCCAAACAAAAACATAAAAGACCAATAAGTTCAAAGGACTTGGCACCTATAAAAAGAAAGTCTAATGAAAAATTATCAAATAAAAAAACCTTCCGAAGAGGTTATAAGTAATACAAAGGGTAACTCAAATGAAAGTTCCAATTTTTCTAATGTTGACCAACTTTTTGGCAAAAGCTATCACAGATCAACGGATCGAAGCCCAATATCCAGAAACCTTCTTCAGCATTGATCGATAGGCAGACAGAGCAACCCGCACTCCAGAAAGCCTAGGCAAGGTTCGGCCGAAAACAACTTCCTTTCAAGCCAACCCAAAACGAGGCTGACTCAAGTTAGTCTCATTCAAACAACAGCTCATCAAACCCGGAACAATCGCTCTCCTCGACCGACTGATTTACCCGCTCCCCTCAAAATCAGATCGATCAAGTACCTCGAATTCATCAGGAAATATCCAATTGTGTCATTCATTACTCAGTCCAGTTCTCAAGGAAACAAAGGCGGCCAAACACCACCGTCTAAAGCTCTACTTTTGATACACCTTATCTTGGTTGCAACATAAGCCACATTTCTCGATGATACTATTAGTCGGCAGTAGACCGGGTCCTACTGCCACAACTACTTCCACTAATCAAGCTCTACGTGTCCAAGCTCCAAAAAAGAGGAAAGCCACGTGGTGGCCCGCTCAGCCCACTTCTTCACCTATAAATACATCCAAGCTCAAAATGGAAAGGGACTTTTTCTTCAACCTTTTTTCAAATATTTCAACTTTTGGCTGAACTTCTCCTCCTAAATCTAAACATCTCCACGGCTAAGTCTCAAAAATAGACAATTCTTCTTCTTTCTCAAAAATAGAAAAAGCATTGTACTTGTAATCAAAAGTAAATCAATACATATAAAGTGAACGTAGGCACTATCTTTGTCGAACCATTATAAAAAGTCTTGCGTATTCCCTGTTTTCTTTAACTAACGTATTTTATAATCATTATTCGTGTGCTTTCCACACGATTGGGGTTTGATTGTCACTAGTGACCAACTTTTGATGTCAACACTTTGGCGCGCTAGGTCGGGCGCATGCACTGACATACTCTAGAACATTCAACTAGTTCCAATCCATGACGAACAAGTGGAAGAAGGATGCAACATCTTCTTGCCCCTACAACGCTGATGCAGCTGAGACAAATGCTGCAGAAGCAACTCAGGAAGCCTCCTCTCATGAAGACATGTCCTGATATCTTACCAGGGATGACATGGACAAAATGATGGTCGAGTTCAAAGGCCATATGACATCTCAAGATAAAATCCTTGAACGACAACAATAGTTAATGGATTACCTTCTCGCTCGGACGGAAAAGGGATTTAACGCTTCAACATCAATTCCTCCATCGGGTGAGGCTAGGACAATAACTGATCTTCAATCTTCGGAAATCCAAGCCCTAGATTGGGTCACATCTTTGCTTCCTCCTGGCTCGGCTCCACCTCCAGACCAATAACAACTACGAGTATCGCTTCCAACAACCAGCGTAGCCGTAGCTGCAGATTCACAGGAGGCCCTCGATCAAGATCTAGGTCGTTTGACCACTTTGCCTCCACTCTTGTTCACAACTCGACCCCCTGGACCAGTAAAGAAACCACTTGGTCAGACAGAATCAATGCCATTCCCTGTACAACCCATTATCTTACACAGACTCGTCTTATGCCGCCTCCCCTTCAACAAAGAGCTGGTAGAGCCTTCCCTTTGAACAAGGGAGACCACTCTACCATACCGGTTTCCAGATTGGCGGAGGAAAACACAATCGTAGACCCTTCTGACATCAACACGGGCAGGGAAATTGAAGATCCCCGAACATCACATGTTATGTTGGGTTAGCCCGGACCTTTCGTCATGGGTACGACCCAGTCCAATTCTCGTCAGGTTCAAGAGGAACCAGTCTTCCTAGGACCAACATCTATGATGAACCCTCGCCCTCAACTTCACTAAACTCTCGGAGGTTAAGCCCAACCTATGGCTACACTTCCGAGCATGTTGCCGTCGGACCCCGATGCTGGAGGTCTCCCAAATGTAGAGCTGGATTCATGGCAAAGACTTCTCAAAGATGGAAGCAAGCTTGCAAGCATCGTCCGACGTTTCACCCAAGGCAGTTCTTCTCAGTAGGATATAGATAACCTCAACCGTAGCCCTTTTACCAGGGAAATCGGAACTCCCGCAATCCACCAGACTTCAAGTTTCTAGCTCTCAAACCTTACAATGGTCGGACCGACCCAACCATCCATCTCATGCGATACATGAGCCATATGGAAATGCTCGACGTATTGGCCAATGTTATGGCTAAGTGCTTCCCACTCTTCCTCACAGATATAGCCAACATGTGGTTTCGGCAGCTAACAACGGAGTCGATCAGCAGTTGGAACACATTAGTCACCCAGTTCATTGAGTAGTTGAGAGTTCACATCTCAAGACCAAAGAGTGTCAAGTTCTTGACCTCCATCAAGCAACATCCGGGAGAGACACTTCAATCTTTCCTCGAAAGATTCAACGCGGCCGTAGCATCAGTCGATCGACCCGATCCATTGATGGTGCATATGGACGCCATTGCAGGTGTTCAGAACCGATCAGAATTCCCAATTTCTTCGACTAGAGATCCTCCCAGGGACATAGAAGATTTCTATGTAGAGGCCATGTGATTCCTCTAAAAAGAAGACACCGTGATTGAGATGGAGAGCCTTGAGGTACTATCCACCAAACAAGGAGGTTTATTCCACACCAATAAACAGAATAAAGTAAGAGGAAAGGATCCAATGATTGTATGCAACGTACGACCTCAGAGAGAGAATAAGTACGATCAATATACCGAGCCAAGCTCTTCCTTTCTTGACATCTATTATGACATACAAGGGTCCCTACCTTTCCCAAAACCTCCTCGAAGAGAGCCAACCCAAAAAGAGCTTGATCCTGGAAAGCACTGCATGTTTCATAACATTGTCGGTCACATCGCCAGTGAATGCAAGCACCTACGCGATCTGATTGAGGATAGGTTCAGGCGAAGGGAGCTTCCCGAATATGTCAAGAGGAACACACAGGCCATGACACCACAATCTTCTGCCCATGCTCCTCAAGCCGGTCCTCGAGCTCCTAGAAATAGAAAGGACCCCAAGCCAAATACTCGCGGCATCATCGTTAATTAACGAGATCTAGATTTTTTATTTTTACAATAATTTCATTTATTTCATTAAAAAGGATATGTTGATGTACACACGTACGGGGGTTAGGATTTAGCTCTTAGGCATGCTCTGGGATCAACGTTCGTCCTCTTATAATTTATTTTCTTATAATAGTTCTTTGGTAAACAATGACCTTTCTTTTGCAAACATGAATTATGCTTGAATGATTTAGATCGAGCATGACTAACACTCACCAATCCGAATATGGTCAATGCTAAGCCAGCGTCCGTAGCGCACGTTCAAAAGCCTGCCACCATAACAAAACCTACTCCTTAAGCCGAGTATGGTCAAATTTCCTTAAGCCGAGTAAGGATTATACTTGCCCTTTCTTTAAACTGAGTGCACTCTCCACTCATTAAGAATTAACAAAAGACCTTGAAAAGGTCGAATATGGCTAACACTTGTCATAAGCTGAGTATGGTTAATATTCACCACCTCCGTAAGCCGAGTATGGTAAATACTCCCTACCTCTGTAAGACGAGTATGGTTAATACCCGCCATCTCTCTAAGCCAAGTGTAATTACCGCTCACCATTATCTTCAAGCCGAGTATGATTAATACTCGCCCAAGCGAGATCAATGCCTTCTCTAGACCGAGGATGGCCCGCACCATCTTTGCAGGTTATGTCTCTTACATCCAAAGATAACAATTATTTTCTCGGCCTTAATGCGGTCTTCGATGGTTGTCGGTTTTCTTACCTTAATATGATCTATCTCGATCGCCGTTTTTCTGGTCTTAATACAACCATCGGGACTATCGGACTTTTGGCCTCAAATATGGTTCGGCGCAACCATCGCTACCCGCACATTGGACTTCAATGCAAGAATCTGAACACACCTGCTTTACTAAGGAAGATGTATTCTCAGGGGAAAGTGTTGGCCAACTTTTTGGCAAAAGCTATTGTGGTTCAACAGATCGAAGCCCAATACCTAGAAACCTTCTTCAGCATCAGTCGATCGGCCGACAGAGCAACACGCACTGTAGAAATCCCAGGCAAGTTTCGGCCCATACCATCTTCCTTTCGAGACAACCCGAACTGAGGTTGACTCAAGTTAGTCTCGTTCAAACAACAGCTCACCAAACCTGGAAGAATCACTCTCCTCGACCGATCTAGTTAACCGCTCCCCACAAAATCGGATCGACCAAGTATCTCTGATTCATCAGGGAATATCCAACTGAGTCATTAATTATTCAGACCAGTTCTCAAGGTAACAAAAGGCAGTCAAACGCCACCGGCCAAAGCTCTACTTTTGATATAACTCATCTTGGTTGCCACGCAAGCCACAATTCTCGAGGATACTATTAGTCAGCAGTGGACCGGGTCCCACTACCGCAACTACTTCCACTAATCAAGCTCCATGTGTCCAAGCCCCGAAAAAGAGGAATCAATGTGGTGGCCCGCTCAACCCACTACTTCATCTTTAGTACATCCAAGATCAAAATGAAAAGGGACCTTTTCTTCAACCTTCTTTTGGCTACTTCAACTTTTGGCTGAACTTCTCCTCCTAAATCTAAGCTTCTCCACGGCTAAGTCTCAAAATAGCCAATTCTTCTTCTTTCTCAAAGATAGAAAAAGCATTGTATTTGTAATCAAAAGTAAATCAATACATATAAAGTGGACGTAGGCACTATCTTTGCCGAACCAATATAAATAGTCTTATGTGCTCTTTTTTTCTTTACCTTACCGTATTTTATAATCATTATCCATGTGCTCTCCACTTGTTTGGGGGTTGACTGTCATTTGTGACCAACTTTTGACGTCAACACCTAAATTGATGAAAGAACTATTATCTTAGAAGAAATAATAGAAGCTTTCAAAAATAAAATGATACCTAATAATAAGGAGATCTAAATATTTATTTGAATTATGGAGAAATATGGGATCGAATTAAAATAATAATTGATGATGTATTCCCATTCGGAGTAGCTACTGAAATAACTAAAAGTCATGACTATAATTAGAATGATGATAATGGACATACTAGCGTTAAAGAATGTCGAGAAAGACATGGTTGGATCGACTGGAAAGATGTCATTCAAATTGAACTGGATACACTTCAAAACGTGGTGTATTTGGACCAATAGAGAAGATAACTGAATTTTTTTTGAAAATTGGTTAACGGTGGTTAGAGTAGGCCTCAAACTCCTAACCTCTTACCAGGCAGGAGCACGTCCTTCTACTATGCCACCCTATGTTGGCAAAAGTACAAGGAGATGCAAAATTAGTAGGACATAAATGGGTATTCATTAGAAAACAAAATGATAAAAAAAAAGATGTGAGATACAAGGCACAAATTATTGCACAAGGTTTCCTGTAGAGACTAGGTTTTGAATTTAAAGGAACATAATCTCTTATTATGGATGTCATAACTTTTCGATATGTGATAAGCCCTGTTTTTTCTGAGAAGCTTGATATAAGAGGATTGATATTGTGACAACTTATCTTTATAGTGAGTTGTATACCCATAATTACATGAAAATCCTAGATGGATATAAGTTTCCTGAAGCAAAACCAAGTCAGTGTACTCATTAAAACCAAGACTTCCACTATACATTTGAAACAATCCAGAAGAATACGGTGTAACCATCTTGCTGAATATTTGATAAAAGCCGGATATAAAAAATAAGCTCATTTCTTCATGTGTCAACATAAAGAAATCGTTAAAATGATTTGATATTTTATCAATATATGTTGACGATATAAATTTGATTGGGACCCCTGAAGAGATTGATGAAACAATAAATTACTTGAAAAAGGGAATTTGAATGGAAAATCTTGGCAATAGTATTGTCTTGGTCTGCCGATCGAGCATAGTACAAATCGCATATTAATCCATCAGTCAAATTACATAGAAAAAATCTTGAATCAGTTTCAAATGGATAAAACATGTCCACTTAGTAAGCCTATGGCGGTTAGATCATTAGATATTGAAAAGGACCCTTACCGCCCAAAAGAAGATGATGAAAATGTTCTTGACCCAGAAGTACTAGTTCCAGTGGCGTATTGTTATATTTATCTTAATGCATGAGTCCAGATATTGTATTCTCAGTCAATCATTTAACAAGATATATTTCGATACCAACTAAAAGAGACTGGGATTATGTAAAACATGTCATAAGGTATCTTTATGGAATGAAATTTTTTTGGCATTTTTTAATATAGGTAATAATCCAACTCTAGTTGGCTAAGATGATGCAGGTTACCTTTCAGATCCACACAAGATCACAAACTGGGTATGTGTTTAGTAATAGCAATGCAAATTCATCGACAGTCGGCAAAACCAAATTACGGTATAAACCTAGTCAACTGGAAGCTCTGAACCTTTTTAATGGTGACTTGTCCCCATATTTCTATGCTTCTTCTCCTTCTCCCCTCCAATCACTCTAAACTTTCCACCTTAGATTTCCCCATCTATTTCTTCTCCCTTCTCTCGAAGCCTGCCAAGCTTTCGTCATCTTGAGGTTTGGAGGTTGATCCCATTCTAGATCTAACCCTAAATTGACTCTTCTTACATTCTTTTCCACGATTTATTTGCTTTCCTACCATTTCCGTTTTATTGGCCTTTCTACCGTGGATCTTCTACGACATGTGGCATGTCATGCTGTCTCCCACATGTTTGCATTTTAACCCTTTTCAATGACCTCTCGTGACTCCTATCATGCTCTTTTTCGCTGGTCACTAGACGTAGTGCTCGACTTAACACCGAACGGGTCATCATACTGTTTGTTGCTGGTGTGGATCGCTAGAGTTGTTTGGATGCTAGAGTTGTTGGTCTAGTTCGTTTAAGTATTTTCTTGGTTGCTAAACAGTGTGGTTTCATGTCAAAGCCTTTGCTTTTATGTCAGATCTATTTGTTGTGAGACGATGTAATTACAGCAGGTGTCTTGTAACGTTGGGTGGGTGAGTACTTTGGTGAAGATACTCTCTAATATGTAGTCCCTTCCTTGATTTGATGTACCCTTGGGTACACTGTTCTATGTACGAATGAACTGCTTGGAATGGTTATGTCTATGCCAGTAGGTGTGAGCTAGTTTAGCTAAGGTATATTGTTGTACCTTTAGGCCATGTGTTTTATGCTTAAGTTGCTCTCCTATTAGTTAGTGGGTGGGCGCGGTTCGGTGCGTTTTGAAGCTCAGACCGCTTCCACGCCACATCAAACGGGTGATCAAATATTCAAACCGTTCAAATGGTTCGGTTGCGGTTCGGTTTCAATGTAATATGGTCCGGTTTTGGTTCGGTACGGTTTGAATCCGTATTAAATATGAAACAAGAATAATACTTCCATCAATAAATAATTTACGATTGTATGACGTTGTGTCACCTGCAGGTTAAAACACATAGTGTTATCTTTAATTAAAATAACTACAACACATATTGAAATTAGAATATATATCATTAAATTAAAGTTAGATGAGATTTTGTTGATTTTTTTATCATAACATTATCGGTGTAGCTATGCGGTTCAGTTCAATTTAATATGGTTTGGTAAAAGTTCAAACCGCAACCGAACCGTATCATTGCGAGTCGGTTCAGTTTGAGTTGTTTGCTTTAGAGAGAGAATCCAATGCGGTTTTCCACACCATTTTTACGGTTCGGTATGGGCGGTTTCCATATTGCGGTGCAGTTTATGTCTACCCCTACTATTTGTTGTTAAGCCTTTATGTTATGTAATTATCAGCATTGGCGAATCCCTGCGTGGAGTTCAATAATGTGAGTTGCTCCCTATGTAGAGATTGAAATGTTTTGTAGTCTAGATAATTTGTCTAGCTACAAGTTTGTAAACTATTTTAGTAGCAGTGGACGGTCCACTATGCAAAACTGATTCTAGATGATTTGAAATATGTCAATCTCCTGTACTTATTGTAATTATTATTTGTTTTAATAATAAGTGTTACGAAACATTATAAAAACTGGTCGGCATTACCCAAAAATATAGCTAGTTCATGGCGACCTACAAAGCAAACGATATTAGCAACATCATTCGCTCATTCTAAAATAGTAGCACCACATGAAGTAATTCGAGAATGCATTTGGTTAAAATCATTAATTAAGCATATTCGAAGTATATGACAACTCTCTTTAACTACAGAAAGATCAACTATCATTTACGAAGACAATGCAATTTGCATAGCTCAAATTCAAGCAAGTTATATCAAGAGTGATAGGATTCGTAATTCTTCCTCGCATATGAACTACAAAAGACAATAAGATATAGGTCAAGCAAATTAGTCTTGAGAAAATCCAGTAGATCTATTCACAAAGGCACCTCCAAAATCAACATTTCAGAAGATGGTTTACAAAATTAGTATGTGCCACTTACATCACCAACTTAATTGAATAATGCATTACGAATCAGAGGGAGCATACAAAGTTATGCTATAATGTACTCTTTTCCTACACCAATATTTTTCCCATTGGATTTTTGTCTATAAGGTTTTCAATGAGGCATTATCATGATCTAGAAGTATCAACCCCCAATATAACATTGTAAGCATGATACCTAAAAATGAATTAAAATTTTACTCTTTTCCTTATTTATGATTTTCCCCACATGATTTCTTATAAAAAAAGTTTTTAATAAGGCAATTCATCTTATCATTTTTGCATACGTATTTCAGGGAGGAGCGTTGTAATATACTGAAATAATAAGGTTGAATACCCTTAATGTGGGAGACATTATTGCAATTTACAGGACATGCAGAGTTTATAAATAAAGAGCTCATTTGTGTTGTGTGTGTGTGTGTTTGTGTGTGTATATATATATGTATATATGTGTGTGTATATATATATATGTATATATATGAATCGATTAAAGTTTCTTCTCTTCCAAATAATTTCACATTCTTATTTTGTCTTATAACAACTATGCATTTTTAAAATAATTTTGGATTCTTTTTACTATCTAACCCGATACAATTTTTTATGATTTTATTATATATCTCTAGCTAATTTTTTGTATATAAGAGATAAAATAAGGATGGTTCCTAAGAAGTTTATAATTTGACATCGTGAAACAAATAAAATCATTATTCTAACACCTTATAAATCAATAATTAATTACAACGAAATATGCATTCTACAAATATCAATACCTATTGTAATAGACCTATTACAATGATCTATTGAGACTCTTAATAAGTGAAGTTGTATGAGGATCGAAGCATGTTACAAATATGTTAAATTATTGCAAGTAACTATTGTAATAAAATATTGTATATCTGTTTTTGTTCATTGTAAGAGGTCTGTTACGAATATTTGGCCCTCTTGTAATAGATCTTTTATAATATTTTATGCTTGTTGTTAGATAAATTCAAATTAAATAAACATAATGTATTTATATACTACGCACATGTAGATCTAATATCGTTTTGCAATACGATAAGTTTTCAAGATATTTTCTCATTAAAAAATGGTGTGTAATGACCTAAGGTTCTATTATTGGTTTAGGGAATTCTATTTGCGATCCGGTCTTTTGATGCGCCTACTTTTAGACTAACTTGAAAAAAAATCCGATTCAAGGATTATCAAGATAATAAATTTGTAAAAATCATCCTAAGTTCTACTGACCAAAGAAATAAAGAACATAAGATAACAATTGAGAATATTCAAGCCAAAAGTCTCCTAAATTTGACTAAGTATTGATTGGACACTTCCCTAGGCAAGGGATAGGTATCTATCCATTCTCTATAGGGATCGATATGAATCCTATGAACATCATGCAAGATTTGGATAAGTACTAATTAGTGTATCGTTTAACGAAGTGATCGCTACATATCCCATCACTACATGCAACAACACTTCAAAATTAACTTAGCATGGAGTGATATACTCCCTAGGCAAGGATTCAATATATATATATATATATACATACATACATACATACATACACACACACACCCCCTTCACCATACAAGAACATAAAAGATTCTTAATATCTCTAAGAAACACTTAGGTTGTTACGCAAAAAACATGTAAATTGAGATACCAATATCTAGATGACCATTCCTAGGGGACTGCAGCCCCTCAATCATCAGGATACGGAATTGATATGGATCCCTTGCTTATAAGGTTCAGTTTGGATACAAAAAAACTATCGATTTGGGGGTCATGATTTATAAATGACCTAGTCTACACCGTGAAATTCTATAATGGAATTTCAACTGGATCTCTACACATCTTCAGCTATAAATATAATCTTTATTGCTCATTCTATGAATCTTATCGCTCTTGTAAAACATTACGTATGTTGTACTCTTGGATCCATAATGATCAAATCCCTTATAACTGGAAAATAGATTCATAAAAACTTTCAAGTAGGCATAGGCTGTAAATTCCAAACCACTATAAAATCGTTTTTCCGCTATTTCTATTTAATTTTTGTTTTCTATTTATGCACTATTTATTTTGAATTTCTACATATATCTCTCTTTACATGTAATTCTAAGGTGTTTGGATCATTTTTAATGCAAACATTTTGGTGTTTTCACTGCAAAACTAGCACATACTTATTGAAATAGTAAGAGAAGGATTAGCATTTACTATGATTACAAGGACGACTATCATCCAAGGAAATGGATTAGAGAGCAACTTGGAGGCTTCCCAAAGAGGTAACAATTCATTTATCTACATCGCCAAATAGGAGATGCAGACTATGATAGATTAAAAGAGAACAAGGATTATTGCGAAATATAAGCACATGATAAAAGATTTACTTAGATAAGTTTGAACTTTTTGAATTCAAATTCAGGACCATAGAGCAGATCAAAACAGGTAAGGGAATAGATATCAACCACAAGGGCCAAACCGCAAACAAACATCAGATATTATTGTTGATCCCACTAGAGGGATCGACATCGACCCGAACTCCAATTCACCCTGGAATTCAAATGGACTTGTGTGGGTGAAATAACAGCTTGGGTTTCGACGTAATTTTTTACATTGATATTCTGTGCTTTCACCAAGAGTTCAATCTCATTTCTTTATGTCTCGTCATTTACTTATAGAATTCAAAATTCCTAAGGCAAATACATTTTCTAATTCCAAATTTCATACTATTCAGATCTCCTTAGACCTAAAGGAAATTATTTTCATCCATGGCTCCCAATTCCAAAGCTACCACTTCTTGTGTCGTGGAAGATCAAGAGAATGCAAGAATTTAACAAATAGAATAGGATTCACAACTTGTCTTCCTTGCAACGAACAATATATACCCTAACAATCCTATCACTAGAGCAGATCTAGAGAATCTGATGTAATAGTTGTTAGATATCCTATAATATCTCAACCAACAAATCCAAGTCAACATCAGCTGGATGAAGAAGCTAAATGGTCATCGTAAAAGAAACAGGGAAGAGTAGACTTCCACTTTCAATTCATCTTCAATAGTTCAATTTCTGAGCACCAGAAGACAAAGGATAAGTTAACAAGAAGTTAGGACCACAACACACGAGAACGAGGTCTATCCCTAATAATCACTAGGTATTGCCACAATCCCTTTTAGAGATATTGGTACCATCCCTAACCTAAGGGATCAGGATACTTTCTCATTCTTGCATGCTTCCAACCACCTTGCGTGTGACTTTATTCCTAGGTCCCATGATCAACTGAGGCACCAAGTATTATGTAGAAGTTGTTGTTTCCCTTCGGGTAATAAATGTGAAGTTACTAAACAAACAACTCTCTTGAAGGTAAGAGAACCAAGACAACGTGGTAGAACATGACGTTGCAATTCAACTCAAGCTTATACACTGGATTTGAATACCATTAAGTGAAAAATATATGAACTCTAGCCTTAACAATTATGATTCGACAATTTATCCAAAAAAACTGACATTATGACAATGAATATTGGCAATTTACTCCAGCTTACAATCCTTTCATCGACACTATTCTATGCAAGGAGTGTCCATATAGGTTCAACATGTTGAATATGCCATCATACACATAAAGGACTGATCCGTGACAATACCTCTTGAAGTATGAATGATATGTGGATTCCGCTCGATAGATTGATGTCACAAGGTTCAAATGATTCCTCATATTTATTGAAGGAACAATGATCACATGATTTATTTGATTAGTATTCAGTTCCATTTCCTCATATGAACAATTGGCGAGAAGATTCGTTCAACATTTTCGAATGCATATGACTTTCCCCAAAAAGATCATGTCTATATCCAATTTATTTCAAAGATCAAAAGAACCGCGTAGAAGCTTCTTTCAATGTTTCAACACCACCATGATTAAAGTGATCAAACTAAAAGACGATACAATCCTAATGGAATTAATCCAAGGAGTCCACCTGGACACCTACTTCGGAGATTAGCTAGAAAAGAAGCCCCCTTTAATGATGAGTTTCTTCTATAACAAGGAAAATATGCATCTAAGCATAAAGGATGCTAGACAATCTAAGATCTTTGCAAACTAATCATTCGATGAAATCCAACGTGATGTTGATATAGAGCTATATGGAGCCAGTTTAAGAGACAATTCAAATGTTTAAAAGGGTCTGAAAAGTGATTGATGATCCTAATATATGGAACATACATTCTTCTTTATAACATAATGGAGAGCGCCTATCTCACGACTTGAGATTTGGAAGAATACATGAGGTTGACCTCGAACTAGTACAACTAAAATCAAATACCAACAAAAATTCAATGAATTCCATGAGGTTTGCATTCATAAATATATAAGTGTAAGTACCTTCATACATGATCGAAAGGTTCGTTAGACAAAACAAGCACCAATAATATGTGCATGCCCCTATTGGATGGTAGGCAACGGATTCTTACACACACTACGAGTGATGGCTCGAAAGAGCGTTGGTGATTGACTAGACCTTCGGTAGCCATTTTTCAGTTGAGACAAGACGAAGCTAAGAGGACTGGTGATGACATACAACGCCATTTCTATAACGATCCTTATTCTACATACTGGAGGATCATGGATATTTACATTATTTTCACATGAGTGCTTATGATTTTCTAATTTTTGAAAATGACCACCAAGGTCATTTCTCAACTAAAGGATGTTCATCGAATTTTTTATGATCGTTTTATCCCTAACAAATCTTGTTTTGTCCATAGTTTTCGACTGAAAAGGAATTAGGATTTGAAACCATTCCCATTATGTTACTATAAAAAATTTCGTTTCTGTAGAGTGGTTACATTAAAAAAATTGACTTCCATTGGTGAGATATGGATTTTTAAGGTTTAATGTGGTATAGGTAGCTTAAATATGTAATTAAGGTCATTAGTGAGATAGGATCATGAACTATTTGGACATTTTGGGGAGGTAGGAGTTGATGAAACAATATTCCTTATCATTTTATAACTCCCCAAAAGTAGTTCCCCTCCACCGTTAATGCACTCTTTGTAACACCCCGTGAATTCTATAACGCTAAGCTTCAAAAATTAAAGTATAATTAATTCTAAATGAAATAATTAAGGGAAACGGGTTGCGCCATTGCGTTCGTCTCGGAATTCAGCTTGAGATAGAGTCCGAGTTTGCGGGAATCGGACTCCGTATGAAGGAGTTATGGCCTTCGGAAGATTCAGAATCAAATTTAAATTCAAACAGCTCAGTATTAAATTCAAAATTCGAAATTCAAGTTCAAACTGGGCTGGGCGGGAAAATTCCCGCCCAGAGACCAGGTCGACCATAGGGTCGACCATGGTGTCGACCTGGTCACCCCAGGTCGACCACAATGTCGACCTGGTTCCCCCCAGGTCGACCATAGTGTTGACCTGGGTATCGACCTGGCTGGTCGACCTGGCTGACCAGGTCTGGCTCTGGCTCGAATTTCTGAGGCTCTGTGTGTCACTAGAGCTGACATGTCACCTCTTGATTGGCTCTCTGAACTTTGAATGGCCTAGATTCCTCCTATCTTCATCTGACGGCTCAAAACAACTTAAAAATCTATAAATATACCCTACGTCTCAACTAAAAATTCACACAAAAAAATGAGAAAGGAGTCGTCATGCTGCTAGGGAGGAATTAATCATAGCCATCAAGAGAAAAGCCTAGAGACGAATCAAACTAAAAAGAAGATTAAAGATTAAATCAAAATTATCAATGCAACGTTAGTCTACCCAAAGGTGCGCATCCCAATTTCAGAATTCAGAATCCAGAATTCAAGATTCTGAATTCGTTGTAAGTATAGTGACCTTTAAGAATATGAATAAAAATTGTGATGTGATTCAATGTGAATGGAATCAAACTAAGAAGAAGATTAAAGATTAAATCAAAATTATCAATGCAACGTTAGTCTACCCAAAGGTGCGCATCCCAATTTCAGAATTCAGAATCCAGAATTCAAGATTCTGAATTCGTTTTAAGTATAGTGACCTTTCAGAATATGAATAAAAATTGTGATGTGATTCAATGTGAATGAAAATAGAATTGAGTTATTGTAATGTATAAAATTCTATGTATTGTGATGGTTCTATCATGACTTATGTATTGATGTTTGTGGAATAAATTGATTGTTGCAAGCCTATTGAACAATTGTATATGAAATCAATGGCACTTGCAAGTTTGTGGCAAAGATTGGAAATTGATCCCTTTATGTATATGTCGAAGGCATGGACTATGTATATTCCCTTAGTCTAAATTAGGATTTATGTAAACATGTTTTAGACTTGAAACCTTTTTATGCCTACATGACCCAAAACCTATGATATCATTTTCATGTATATTTCCAAGTATAATTGGATCTATGTCAAGTACCGTTTGGGTTTCATAAACTATGCAAGTTCATGTTGAAATAGGCTATGTGATTAAATGTTATAATTGGACCTTTTGGTGAATATACATCATGCTAGTTTTGTGTTTGACATTATGCCAAGTTAAACATATTTAAACACAAGTTGTGTAAGCCTAAACTATGCCATTTCATATGTCACCTACTTAGTTATACATTGATTTGAATGCAAGTTCACATGACTCATATTATATGTTAGTTGAATCGCTAAATTGCAAGTTCATGCGCCACACACCCTTATATGTTGTAAAATATTACATGTTCTTGATTTCCCTTTTTCCCACGCTTAGAAAGTTGGGCTGAATTGTGTCGAGCCCAACATTTTTTATAACGTTGCGAACATATAAACGGGGGTAATAACGTTGGGTGTAAAACATGAAAATATATGTTGGCATGTTTGGCACATGCCAACAACAATGACATTTAAAGCGGTATGAATTTTTATACCCAAAATAAAAGATATGACATTTACATATATAATTGAGAAATAATAAAATATGTAAATTTAGAAAACACGATATGCTTAACCCGAGGTTGGATTGAGTTGTGATGTAAACCTGCCCGGAACCGCCCGGCTGTCCAGTAGTCACAACAATACCTATCCAATGTGGGTGGTTAAGCATTGAGCCCAATAATGACCCGAGGTTAGACTGGGCTACCGTGTAAACCTGCCTGGAACCGACCGGCATATCCAGTAACCGTAGAAATACCTGTCTAATGTGAGTAGTCAGGTGCTCCTAAGAGGCTAAGGACAGATGGTTAGGTTAAGTCAACTATAACAGTTAACCAAATTCAACATGTTAACAAGAATTGATGGGTGGGGTTAGGTAAATACAAACACTTAACCACTTAACATGTTTGACTAGAAAATCCTGGTAATGTGAGACCCATTTCAGCAGTAACCCAAGTTAGGTATCAACGGTACCCTGAAACTAGGCAGGGTGGGGCACGATTACTGGGCTGATTGTAAGCGGTCAAAACGACGGCGGTGGTTGCACAGTGTAGGTCTAACGGGGTGCGGGCGTGCACACACTCCGGAGTAGACAACCAGGGCACTGGGGACACCAGTAGTATAACCTATGCCTTCTAGAATTTGTGTCGGGGCCGCCACCATGGGTCTTGATACACCCTATGGTGGGACCAGCATAGGTATCTACAATTCTTGGTGGCCGTATGACACATGTTAACGTGAGTAGGAGCCGATCTTTGAATGAAGTTAGGGATCACTTCACCCTCACCATGGGGTGCCAGTGAGAGTAAACTCAAGTAGATGCAGAGATATAGTATGGGTGCGATAGTACATTCGACACTCCCTTAGCTTGTGACACCATCCTATTTTCAGTATTTATCTATCATGCCCTTTTCTTATTCACGTACTGAAGAGTTACTAGATTTACTCAGGCTTTATGTCTAACCCTATTTTCTTTTCGTCTTCTTTTCTTTCGTTTCCCCCCAGGTACACAGGGAGGGAACAACTCAGCTCAGTCAGGCTCTGTACAAGCTCCAAGAACGTAGATGTATGATTTGGGTATCTTTTGCTCGGACTATGGCTTTGGATATCACTATGGGGATTTTTGTCACTTTATTTATGTTTTATGCTTCTTTAATAATCAAGACAGTTATGATGTTGTAATGTTGGAAGTATTTTGGGACAATTATGGAATGTTTGATTTTGAACACATATTGATGAAATAAAAGTCTGTTTAGTTTCCACTGTTTAAAATATGTGTATTTATATCTGTCTTGAGTATATATGTGGCTTTTACTTATAAACCTCCACCAAAATTAAGGCATTCCCTTTGTGAGCGACCTTAACGGAGGTGGGGTGTTTCACTTGGTATAAGAGCAAAGGTTTACCAGATAAGATAAAAGTTTTTGAAATTGTTCTCAAAAAGAAAGTTTAAAGAAGCATTTTTCAAGAAAAGTGTTATATTTATAAAAGACAAAATCCCCCAAAGCCATGTGCCCCATCTATCTCTCTCTATCCTTCGTTTTGAATTTTTCCTTTCTGTTTCAGCATGTCTAGAGACCTTAACCTCCCGGAAGGAGTGCCGATTCCCGGCTGGTTTAGGAGGTACTTAGAAGTAAGGGCCATTGGCGCGGGCCCAACAGACATTCCTCCTCCAGTGGACGCGGTGCCTCCTCCTCCATATACTTGTGGAAATGCCTTCGCAAAAACATGTAGAGAATTCAAGGCAATGGGTGGAAAAGACTTCTATGGGACATAATCCTTTGTAGGGGCAAGAAACTGGCTAAAGGAGACTGAGGATCTGTTTGTCATCTTCGGGGTTGATGACAGGAAAAAGATACAACTAGCGGTATGGTTGCTTAAGGATGAAGCTTCTTATTGGCGGGAAGTTACCAATGCTCAGAGGGCGGTGGAAACATGGGAAGATTTCAGGACAAGGTTTGAAATGAAATTTCTCTCCCAAGCGGAAAGAAGCCTGCAAATGGAGAAGTTCCTAACTCTGAAATAGGGAAGCATGACGATCAGGGAATATGCTAATCAGTTTAATCAGCTAGCCATATTTGGGTTAGACTTAGTAAACACCCAACACAAGAAGGCACTTCGCTTCGTCAAGGGTTTGAATGAGCCTCTACACAGCCTTTCCATGACTCATGTATCCACGGGAGCAACTTATGAAAGCTTGGTGGACATGGCGTTGCTACACGAGGAAGATCACGGTAAGAAAGAAACTAAGGTGGAAGAGAAGAAAGAAGGTCTACAAGCAAAGAAAACAGACTTCAAGAAAGGAGGGAAGAACAATAAGCCCCAGGAGAAGAGAAGGTGCGATTTCTGTGGCATTGTGGGCCATATATCAAAAGACTGCCGGAAAAGAAAGGCGAAGATGGGTGGTTGCTTTCATTGTGGAGAGACTGGGCACCAAGATAAGGACTGCCCAAAGAAGAAAGGGCAGGGACAGAAAGCCGGATCTACTTCAGGGGGTCAGGTTCATGTGCTAGTGGCAACATAGCAAGAACGAGGTAGTAATATTTTTGTAGAAAGTGTAGTCTATCTTTATGATCATCCAGTTCATACACTTTTTGACTCTGGCGCTTCACACTCTTTTATTTCATCTGCCTTAGTAGAATCTCTGCATCTAGACACTAGTATGGTAGAAGATCCCTTAGTAGTTTCAAATCCAATTGGGGGCTCCGCTTACTTGTCAATGGTTTGTTTGGGTTTGAAAATCTCTATTCTCCGCGTTGAGTTTAGTTGTGATGCCTTTGTCTTAGGCTTCTCGGGATATGGTTTGATCTTAGGCATGGACTGGTTATCCAGTAATAGTGCCATTCTTGATTGTGAGAAAAGAGTAGTTAGACTCTTGACTCGGCTTGGTAAAACTCTAGAAATTTCTTGTAATCCCTTGAATGCTGTTATGCTAAGTTATCTAGAGTCGCTTGGTGCTTCTGATGAGAATTTGCAATCAGCAAGAGTAGTCCGGGAATCTCCGGATGTCTTTGAGGAGGTGAAAGGCTTACCTCCGAGGCGGGAAATAGACTTCCGCATATATCTTGTGGATAACGCAAAACCTGTAGCTTTACCTGTCAGACACATGGCTCCAAGGGAGAGAAAGGAGCTCAGTAAGCAGGTTAAAGAACTTCTCGAAAAAGGGTTCATTAGACGGAGCATTTCAGAATGGGGTGCTCCAGTGGTGTTCGCAACCAAAGCGGATAGTTCGCTTCGCCATTGCGTCGACTATAGGAAGTTAAACAAATTGACCAAGAAAAATAGGCACCCTCTTCCCCGAATCGACGATTTGTTTGATCGGCTTGTTGGTGTGACTGTCTTCTCCCAACTTGATCTGGCAATTGGGTTCCATCAGCTAAGAGTAGCTGAAGATAGCATTGATAGGACAGCGTTCAGAACCCTAGACGGGTTCTTCAAGTGGTTTGTCATGCCTTTCGGCTTGACGAACGCACCCGCTTATTTGGTAGACCTAATGAGTAGGGTGTTCAGAGAATTCCTCAACAAATTTGTGGTTGTCTTCGTAGATGATATCTTAATCTTCTCAAAGAGTGAGGAAGAGCATGATCAGCATCTGAAATAAATCATGGAAACTCTTCGAGCTCATCAACTAAAAGCCAAATTCTCTAAGTATCACTTTTGGAGAAAGGAATTAAGATTTCTAGGGCATATAGTGTCCAAAGAAGGGTTGGTCGTGGACCCCGCAAAAGTGGTGGCAGTGCAAGATTGGAAAACACCAAGAAATGCAACCGAAGTTCGAAGCTTTCTTGGGCTAATTGGTTTTTACCAAAATTTATTAGGGATTTCGCGAAAATCTCAGCCCCACTCACAAGGCTAACAAAGAAGAATCTAGCGTTCACTTGGGATTTGGATTGCGAGTTTGCTTTTCAACGATTAAAAAGGGCTCTCACAACAGCCCCAGTTCTGACCTTGCCAGATGGAAGCAAAATGTTCACAGTATACACGGATGCATGTGGAACGGGACTAGGCGCTGTTCTAATGCAAGAAGGAAGGGTAGTAGCTTGTGGCGGAAGACAAGTGAAAGTTCATGAAAAGAACTACCCAACCCACGATCTTGAGTTAGCCGCCATCGTCTTTGCGCTTAAGTCTTGGCGCCATTATCTCCTAGGTGAGAAGTTTGAATTATACACTGACCATAAATCGTTGAAATATCTCTTCTCGCAGAAGGACCTTAACTTGAGGCAGCAAAGATGGATGGAGTTTCTTGCCTCATACGACTTTGAAATTTCCTAAACTCCCGGCAAACGCAACATAGTAGCAGACGCGTTGAGCTGAAAGAAACTAACCTTAAGTCCGCTCTTTGCGGAAAGGCAAAGCTTGGAGTATATAGCCAGTTTTAACTTTAGGCCCTCCTCAGATTTTGTACCGGGTTTGCTAGTATCTTTCGAAGTACGCCCTACTCTCTTGGACTCAATAGGGGCTGCACAACGTGAAGACCCTCAGCTTGTTGATGTGATTGATAAACTTATTAGGGGTGAGACTTCTAGTCACCTCAGTAGGTACGCCATCGATGATAAGGGTTGGCTGAGGCAAGATGGAAGATTATGCGTCCCACAAGCAAGGGAGTTGACAAAGAAGGTTCTCGAGGAAGCACATCATTCCAAGATGACCATACACCCTGGCGGTGATAAGATGTACAAGGATATAAAAAGGACTTTCTTTTGGAGTGGTATGAAACAAGACATGGCAGATTTTGCTTCTAAGTGCATGACCTGCCAACGGGTCAAGGCGGAACAGAAGAAACCTGGAGGACTACTTCATCCTTTAGAGGTCCCACAGTGGAAGTGTGATAGCATTTCAATGGACTTCATTGATGGACTATCTAGGTCGAGAAGAGGCAACACTAGCATTTGGGTAATAGTGGATAGGCTTACTAAGAGCGCCCACTTCATACCTATCAAGAGTAGAAGGACCGCCTCATATCTAGCATCTCTTTACCTCAAGGAAATTGTTCGACTCCATGGGATACCCTCCAGCATTGTTAGTGACCGATACCCTATCTTCACAAGCGAGTTTTGGCGGAGTCTGCAAGAAGCTATAGGCACACAGTTATGTTTGAGCACGGCCTATCACCCTCAAACCGATGGCCAAACGGAAAGCGTAAATAGAGTTTTAGAGGATCTTTTAAGATTTTGCATTCTTGACTTTGGAGGGAGTTGGGAGGATCACCTTCCTTTAGTGGAATTTGCCTATAACAACAGCTACCAAGCTACCATCGGTATGGCACCCTTCGAAGCCTTGTTACCATCGGTATGGCACCCTTCGAAGCCTTGTATGGAAGACCGTGCAAATCACCAACTTGTTGGTGGGAGTCTACAGATAAGCTTATACTTGGGCCAGACATGATTCGAGAGACTTCGGAGAAAGTGGACCTGATACGAAGGAGAATGAAGACTGCCCAAGACCGACAGAAATCCTACGCCTACAAAAGAAGGACCGACCTTGATTTTGAGGTTGGGGACAGGGTTTTACTTAAGGTATCACCTTTAAGGAACGTCGTTCTCTTTGGATCCGCAGGAAAGCTAGCACCAAGATTTGTAGGACCGTTTCCTATCATCGAGAAGGTTGGAAAGATGGCCTATAGGTTAGAGCTACCCGAGAGACTGGCCGTAGTTCACAACGTCTTTCATGTTTCTCATCTCTGGAAGTGTTTACATGAGTCTGCGGAAGTGGTGGAACCTAGCATTCTAGAAGAACCCGAAGTGGAACGTGAAGCAACTGTGAGAAGAGTTTCAACCCGCATCTTAGGAACTGAAGTGAAAAAGCTACGCAACCGCGAAGTCAAACTCGTTAAAGTTCAGTGGAGCGATGCCGAGGAAGACGTGACTTGGGAAACGGAGGACATAATATGCGCTTCCTACCCTCTTCTTTTTGAGGGTACGTCTTTGATCTCTCTCTTTTTCCTTAAGTTATGCTTTATCTATCTTTTAGGTATATCTCCTTGGTCCTTTTCCTAACTCCTTAGGTAGAAAACAAATGGATGGAAACATGTATTTGAAAACATGTTATGGATGATGGCTGCAAATGGTTGCTAGTGGTTGCTCGTGGATGCATATACACAGACACCATACGTTATAAATCGGCTCAGTCACTTCATATTGCATATGCATAAATATGTATTCTGATTTGTATATGGTTGAAACTTGATACGCTGTCATATGGTTGTCGCATTCATATGAATGGTTGTGCACTTATGTAGAATTATGAATAGGAATTTTTTTTGCATACATAATGGATTCATGACAATTACATGATTCGCATTAAGGAGGTCAACTGAATCAGTAGACTGCCTGATTTCTGCATTAGATAAGGACATATACACATACTATGCATATGATCACGAAGCATTAGAAGTCTTTTAAGGACAGTGGATGCCTGTGTTTGTTGGTTGAGTAGATGGACTGTTGGATGATAGGAGATACGTTCTTCCTAACTTGAATATTTCGGGGACGAAATCCTTTTAAGGGGGGGGGGGGGGAGAATGTAACACCCAGTGAATTCTATAATGCTAAGCTTCAAAAATTAAAGTATAATTAATTCTAAATGAAAGAATTAAGGGAAACGGGTTACGCCATTGCATTCGTCTCGAAATTCTGCTTGAGATAGAGTCTGAGTTTGCGCGAATTGGACTCCGTATGAAGGAGTTATGGCCTTCGGAAGTTTCAGAATCAAATTTAAATTCAAACAGCTCAGTTTTTAATTCAAAATTCGAAATTCAGGTTCAAACTGGGCTGGGCGGGAAAATTCCCGCCCAGAGACCAGGTCGACCATAGGGTCGACCATGGTGTTGACCTAGTCACCCCCGATCGACCACAGTGTCAACCTGGTTTCCCCCAGGTCGACCATAGTGTCGACCTGGGTGTCGACCTGGCCGGTCGACCTGGCTGACCAGGTCTGGCTCTAGCTTGAATTTCTGAGGCTCTGCGTGTCACTAGGGCTGACGTGTCACCTCTTGATTGGCTCTCTGAACTTTGAATGGCCTAGATTCCTCCTATCTTCATCTGAATGCTCAAAACAACTTAAAAATCTATAAATATACCCTAAGTCTCAACTGAAAATTCACACAAAAAAATGAGAAAGGAGTCGTCATGCTGCTAGGGAGGAATTAAACATAGCCGTCAAGAGAAAAGCCTAGAGACGAATCAAGCTAAGAAGAAGATTAAAGATTAAATCAAAATTATCAACGCAACGTTAGTCTCCCAAAGGAGCGCATCTCAATTTCAGAATTCAGAATCCAGAATTCAAGATTCTGCATTTGTTGTAAGTATAGTGACCTTTCAGAATATGAATAAAAATTGTGATGTGATTCGATGGAATGAAAATAGAATTGTGTTATTGTATTGTATAAAATTCTGTGTATTGTGATGGTTCTATCATGACTTATGTATTGATGTTTGTGGCATAAATTGATTGATGCAAGCCTATTGAACAATTGTATATGAAAACAATGGCACTTGCAAGTTTGTGGCAAAGATTGGAAATTGATTCCTTTATGTATATGTCGAAGGCATGGACTACGTATATTCCCTTAGTCTAAATTAGGATTTATGTAAACATGTTTTTGACTTGAAACCTTTTTATGCCTACATGACCCAAAACCTAGGATATCATTTTTATGTCTATTTGCAAGTATAATCGGATCTATGTCAAGTACCGTTTGGGTTTCATAAACTATGCAAGTTCATGTTGAAATAAGCTATGTGATTAAATGTTATAATTGGACCTTTTGGTGAATATACATCATGCTAGTTTTGTGTTTGACATTATGCCAAGTTAAACATATTTAAACACAAGTTGTGTAAGCCTAAACTATGCCATTTCATATGTCACCTACTTAGTTATACATTGATTTGAATGCAAGTTCACATGACTCATATTATATGTTAGTTGAATCGCTAAATTGCAAGTTCATGCGCCACACACCCTTATATGTTGTAAAATATTACGTGTTCTTGATTTCCCCTTTTCCTGCGCTTAGAAAGTTGGGCTGAATTGTGTCGAGCCCAACATTTGTTATAACGTTGCGAATGTATAAACGGGGGTAATAACGTTGGGTGTAAAACATGAAAATATATGTTGGCATGTTTGGCACATGCCAACGACAATGACATTTAAAGCGGTATGAATTTTTATACCCAAAATAAAAGATATGACATTTACATATATAATTGAGAAGTAAAAAAATATGTATATTTAGAAAACACGATATGCATAACCCGAGGTTGGATTGAGTTTTAATGTAAACCTTCTAGGAACCGCCCGGCTGTCCAGTAGTCACAACAATACCTATCCAATGTGGGTGGTTAAGCATTGAGCCCAATAATGACCTGAGGTTAGACTGAGCTACGTGTAAACCTGCCCGGAACCGACCGGCATATACAGTAACCGTAGCAATACCTTTCTAATGTGAGTGGTCAGGTGCTCCTAAGAGGCTAAGGACAGATGGTAGGGTTAAGTCAACTATAACACTTAACCAAATTCAACATGTTAACAAGAATTGATGGTCAGGGTTAGGTAAATACAGACACTTAAACACTTAACATGTTTGACTAGAAAATCCTATTAACGTGGGACCTGTTTCAGCAGTAACCCAAGTTAGGTATCAACGGTACCCTAAAACTAGGCAGGGTGGGGCACGATTACTGGGCTGAGTGTAAGCGGTCAAAACGACGGCGGTGGGTGCACAGTGTAGGTCTAACAGGGTGCGGGCATGCACACACTCCGGAGCAGACAACCAGGGCACTGGGTACACCAGTAGTATAACCTATGCCTTCTCGAATTTGTGTGGGGCCTCCACCATGGGTCTTGATACACCTCATGATGGGACCAGCATAGGTATCTACAATTCTTGGGGGCCGTATGACACATGTTAACACGAGTGGGAGCCGACTTTGAATGAAGTTGGGCATCACTTCACCCTCACCATAGGGTGCCAGTTAGAGTAAACTCAAGTAGATGCAGAGATATAGTATGGGTGCGATAGTACATTCGACACTCCCTTAGCTTGTGACACCATCCTATTTTCAGTATATATCTATCATGCCCTTTTCTAATTCACATACTGAAGAGTTACTAGATTTACTCAGGCTTTATGTCTGACCCTATTTTCTTTTCGTCTTCTTTTCTTTCATACCCCCAGGTCAACAGGGAGGGAACAGCTCAACTCAGTCAGGCTTTGTACAAGCTCCAAGAACGTAGATATATGATTTGGGTCTCTTTTGCTCAGACTATGGCTTTGGATATCACTATGGGGATTTTTGTCACTTTATTTATGTTTTATGCTTCTTTAATAATCAAGACAGTTATGATGTTGTAATGTTGGAAGTATTTTGAGACAATTATGGAATGTTTGGTTTTGAACACATATTGATGAAATAAAAGTCTGTTTGGTTTCCGCTGTTTAAAATATGTGTATTTATATCTGTCTTGAGTATTTCTGTGGCTTTTAATTATGAACCTCCACCAAAATTAAGGCATTCCCTTTGTGAGTGACCTTAACGGAGGTGGGGTGTTTCACTCTTCCTTCTAAAAACCATTAAGTTTTACTATGATCACCAAGATCTCATCATTAAAGAGAAACTAGCAAAAATTAGCATAAATCTGGAAGCGCAGTCACCTAGTGATTCATGTGAATTGTTGTCCAAAGGAGATTAATGAGCTAACTTAGATTAAGATGCGTGACTACTATTTTCACTTATTAGTTAGTGTTTATTAGGTCATGGCCACCTCCTAAAATTCTATAAAAATGCTTGCTTAATCGTATCAGTATACATATGTAAGTCCAGGATTAATTAGATCATGTTTTTGGACACCTTTTTTTTTTGGAATTTATAGAAATCCATATGAGCATGATGTTATTCTCTTATATCGAGGAATTCCTTGAAAAGCATATAAACATGATGTTATTCTCCTAGATGTACACCTTGGTTTATTTGAATTTGACTAAATTCTTGTTTGAGTATGTTTGACATGTTATATGCTTGCCCGAAATATGTGTGCATGGATAAGAATTCTAATCGAATGGCAAGAATAGTTGTAGGAAGATGTTTATGTGTGTTATGCAATCCATATCGGATATGACCCGAGCTAAGATCTCATATAAGATGCGATATATAAGGAGCAATAAGGAAAGCTCCAAGAACAACACACAAACTTCAAGTCATTTGGAGTTCGTATGCTTTAATTATGGCTTCGATAAGTTCAGATAGGTATGGCTCGTCACCTCATATCAGTGCAATTCGAGTTGGAGTATTTTGAATCGGCCAAGGTGAACTTCACAAGATAATTGTCTAGTTTGATGTGAAGGAATGACATCAGGTCAGAGCAATTCAGATCGATGTTATAACGACCCCCTTGCCAAGCAACCCAAGTCGATCAATAAACCGACTTAAAGCGATCAAGAAGGCGTATCGTTATGAGAAAACGGTGCATCGGAACATAGAACAAGAGAAATTTCCGTTTCTTTTACAACAACTTTACAACAGAGTACAAGAATATCATAGCACGAACAAAAGATACACAATGGAAAAACAACATAAGAGAGTAATGAATTACAAACAGCGAAATTGTAAATACAGAAGTACACTGCATTACGGAAAACATCAACTAACACAACGGAAGACTACCAAACAATCCTGAGAACAGCTCTAGACATAATCCAGGATCTGTTTAAAGAATATCTACAAAAACAAAACTACTGGTTGCCCATGTGGAAAATATGGGCATGTAGAGTTTAGGTGAAAAACAATAAACTGCATGGTATGGGAACTAAAAACAATTGTTAAACTTTATTTTAAAGTTGGGTAAATCATGGGACCACAATGTATGACACGGAACAGGTTTCCTCCACATGAATATCATTTAAACAAAACTCGCAATGCTTTTTGAAAAATGAAGCTATTATAAGACTCAGGTCCTATCACACAATGCAAGCGCAAGCCAAAGGATAAAGTTTTACCTTATAATAGCCAAACATGTTTGACACGTGAAATATCTCTTTTATTATTATTAGTTCATAGTGTAGAAAACAATTATGAAAATAATTGTACAAATATTAGATGGCATAATACTCAGTCCTATTATGTCGTCATATAGGTTTACAACTGCATGGGTCGTATTGGAAATTGGTTTCCATCATGAATTGAGGCAAAGGATCTTCCACATACGAACTTCGGAACTTCTCTAGCAAAATGTCCTAAGGAACAATACATCTCTTTGGTGCTGCGGGGTTGGTCAGTAGTACGTCGCTGATTAGACAATTACTTGAACAATACGTTTCTCGGTCCTATCGGACCTCTTGGTTAGTATGCCAACCACCATGGCCTTGTGCGGCCACATCTAAGGGACCTTGATTCCAAAACTACATAAGTAAAATGCCTGGGCTCCATACCATGGCACATCTTCTAGCTAAAAAGAAACACATGTCCTCCCTACCGTCCTTCATCCCTTTTTGGCTGATACTGGGGAGTGAAGCTTGACGAAGTCATGTCTCAACACAAAGCTACACTATATTAGCCATGCTTTGATCATCACCCATGAAGCCCTACTTTTCAACAAAATCTTTGATCCATGCATCTCAACATGCCACACTGTCAATTCATAACATACAACTGATGTCCACCAATATATAACCTATGAGCTAATACGTCTCAGAGAAGGGTGTTAAGCTAAGAGAATAAATTCTCTGCCACCAATTAGATATATATACAATAAAAATAAATTAATACATAATCAAATACAATGTCAGACATATAATCCATTTGCAAGTCTGTTATGGGTCTGAACGAAATTGGAGGCACCTTATTCCTCATCTCATATGTCTAATGCAGGAGAGAGGTCCTCGCATATACGGTTAATCTCCAAGGACATATGGACGACCACCACTTATTACCTCTTCTTGGGTGTACAGCCCAATTGAGACATCGACAATATCCTAAACAATGTGAAGATCTCTAGTCTTCAACCACCGTCTTCATATCTTCGAATTTTAATCGTCGTAACAGTTATTCAGAATGGTTAAACCCAATCTTTCCTAATAACTTATGCATCTTTAAAATCAAGTGATATATAAAGATATTATACAACTCATTTCAATCCAGAATATCCTTTTATTCAAATATTCTTTTTATTGATAATCAACCCCAAAAACTTATCAAAGATTTACATCATTTAAACTTATCGTTTAAATCTTTCCTTGGAAATCATTTCAAAAAAATATTATTATGTCTTTTCACAAACTAAGCTTAAATTAAGGTTTACACCTTATCGGGATCAACGAGCTTTACACGAAAGATAATATTTCATATAGTTATCCCATCCCAACCTATTTATCCCATGGAGAAAAACTGGTAGTACTGCATATCTAACACCCATTATGTTACGGTAAACTTAACTACCTCTTTACATTTCAAATCTAGTTAAAGATTTATTAAAACTCTAATACGGTTTTAATCTTCAAAAATCGTTATATTATGATTATTCAACTTTGGGAAATTAATCCCGCCTTTAACCGGGTTAAAGAACAAATGTTGTTTAAAATACCATTCATGATAAACCCAAAATAGATCTTCCATTCAATTCCAAATTAATTTATTAAATTGGAAAACTCCAATTCACTTTGAAAAAATTCTATTAAATTTTAATTAAAAGATTTATTCCATAAATTCACTTTCAACTGGATTTACGAACTGTCTTATTTAAGACACCAATCACGACAAACGAAAAATACAATTTGATATCAAATACAAGGCTTTAAGTAGAATTCGTATCGACTTATATTCAATAACAAATTTTGAAACTAACAAATACCTTTTTGGGAATAACGATATTCATAGTTTCCAAATTCCTCACAATAGTATCTGCATAATTAAAGAATCCAATGCTGAAATATCTGAAGATTATTTCCATTTAAATACATTACAATTCATATGTTGGAAAACTCTGGTTATATTAAAACCACTCACAATCCAATATTTTATTTTAAAACCTCTATATTCTTCATTCAAGTTATTAACTAGCTCATTTAGATAAAAATATCTTTATCTTTTCAAAACTTGGAGTATTTCGTCCAAAAAATTTCTAAATCATTTATTATGATTTAACATAATTTATTCATATTTTTAATAATTTTATTAAAGCTCTTATAGTCTATTTTCAATTCCGACCACCGAACTTCATCCATAGTGACCTTTTCCAAAATAGATTTGAATTTATATTAAAATCAAATCATTTGACTTCAAAACTTCTTATTTCATTTAAAAAATCATTTCGTTTCGGACCTAATGTTTTTCATTTTGGGAGAATCCGATGGTCGGATCTCCAATTACGTCAATTCAAATTTACGGGTTGAACTTCGCAAACTATCGTTGCGCGACACGTCCTTTTCAAGCTCAAATCGAATTATAATTTAAAATAAATCAAAATACTTTCCAAAATATTTTATAAATTATATAAAATATATATAATCGTTATTTGAAATTCTATTTCACTCATTTCGCTTCAAAACCAAATATTTCCACATTAAGCCATTTTAATGTTATTTTAATAACTAAATAATATTATTTTTCAAAACTCGTTATTTTTCATCCAAACTTCCCTGACATTCATTATAAGAATAAATGAGAAAATATCAAAAATAATTTTCTTTTAAAATATTTTCTACCTAGCCTAACCGAACTTCACTTTCAGAAGTTACTATTCTTTTCGAATGTAAAACTTTGATACACCATAAGTATATTAATTTTACTTTAAAACCATTCGTTAAAGTTACGAAAATTCATCGATATATGAATATCTTCGCTTCCATCCAAAATCGAATATCAAAATCAAACATTGATTTTTCACTAAAAATTATATTAATAAAATATTCAACTATACTCTGAATTGGAATGAAATTTAATTAACTACCATATAATTCCATTTATATGGATTTCATACATCATATGTATTCAAAAATAGTTTTAAACAACTATTAAACATCCAATTCACATCCAGAGTGCAACTACCCCCGTATAAGTCTTAAATAAAATAATTAACGCTTATATCGGTATGTCAGTCAACCGATTAACATACAGACTACACAATTGTCATCAGTGTAAATCAAATATCATCCCAATACCCATATGAGGTTTTCATCACAAACTAATGATTATTATCTACACCCTTAGGAGATGTGTAAAGTTATCATCCTAATACCCGCGTGGGGTTTACATCAAAATCCATGTGAACTTATCTACACACTTAGGTGATGTGTGGGCTAATTGACATCCTAAAACCCATGTGGGGTTTTAGAGCAATAAATAGTAATGAATAAACTACTCAATCCATTTCAGATCAACGACAAATTCAAGCAACTAATGATAACTTGTTCATTTCAAGCTATTTTTCAACTCAGTCAAATCAACTTAAACAAGTGAGTATAAATATGCCATTTGACTTCCGAATGGGTGTTTAACCCTACAACGACTTTTATAAACATTTTAATAATTTTTAACTTGTTAATTTAGGAAACTCGACTACCAAATCATATCACGATTTAATCACCAATTCAAACATTTAACAACCAAGTATTTTACAGTGTAAAATATTATATACCCTACAATTAACCTTTTAATTAACTAAAACAGGTTAAGAGCTCTCACCCCAAGCATCCTATCACCTCAATTCTTCTCAATAGATTACGCATACTTTCTTCGAAACAAAGATCACTCCTTTTTGACTTAAACTCATCGACTAACTCATGATCACACGCAAAATCACTCTAATTTAAATTACTAAGTATAAAGATGGAACTTTTAGTGGACTTAGGGTTTAAGGGGGCTATGGCTCATGGAATGGGGATGTTAGAGGGGGAGGTGCATGGTGGTGGGGATTGGCATGGAGTGTAGGGTCAACTAGGAGGAGGGTGGAGGAGGTGCTGGTCAATTTAGGGTTTAAAGGTGCTAACTTTGAAGTTAAAAAGGGATTAAGGGGTTTATGGTGCAAGAAGGGGGACCACGTAAGCACAAGTGCAGAAGGGGGTAGTGGAAGGCGGTGCACATCATAGGAGGATGCATGAGTTTACCAAATGTGATTGGTTGTAGAAATTAGTGGAAAAAGGATTAATTAATCCCTTAATTATTTACATGTCATTAAATTTGTTTTGGTCATGTGACCAAATACTAACTCCAAAAATTACAAAATTCGAAATCTTGCTACATTACAAAATTACGGTTCCAACGAACCAAGTTTTGTCCAATTCGGAGTCCATTCAAAAAATTGCCTTATTTTTAGCTTAAATAAAAATTTGACTGAATTTTCAACTTACATTTATATATCATGCACTCACATATTAACTCCGTTTGATTTGAAATTTTAAATCCTAAAATATTTCGTCATTATGGATCTAATAAAATTGGTTTCGTCGTATTTCGAGACCGTCTCAAAAGTGGTCCTTTTATAGTTTATCAAAATAGCATTAAAATATCGATTTTCAAAATCTCAACTTTTAAATTGATTTAAAAAGTTTACTGACCCTGTTTTAAGTCAAATAAAACACAAAAACAAATTTAAAATTATTTTCAAATTTTATGGAGTCAAAAATAGACATTTTCCATTTTAAAATTCATTAAAATAGATTAAAGTCCAAATTTTAAATTGACCAAAAATACGGGTCGTCACAGATGTAGGATTTTGGATTTCAGATTAGTTGAAAACTAACAATTCCATATAAGTAGAGGAGCTTATGTAGTATACCTTAAGAAATAAGTTCATGAACTTTAAACCTCTAGAAAAATAGGAACACTGTTGTATAGATTTATAAAAAAATCATATTTTCCAATCTCAAAATGTTATTTTTATTAATTATATGTTTTTCGATCTGAATTCGATAGGTCCATATATATGTGGTGAGCTCACCTTGCGTTTGCAATTCTATGTTTTTTTTTGTTTTGAGTTGTATGTTAGGTATTTGATATAGATACGCTAACCTAAATTTTCTATTTAGAGTAATTTTTTTCCAAAGTAGGAGTTCTAGATTCTTTTGCTTATCTTATTTTGACTTTTAGTATTGAAGTTATATGAGTTTGCCATGTATGGTGTTTCAGACTGCCTAGTGCAGCCTTTTAACATATGAAAATAGTCTCTCCAGATCCATAAGCTGGTATAATTCTTTTTTTTGTTTGGTACATGTATAGAACACATGTTGCCAAATTTATATTAAAAGTGGAATAACAACTACAAAATGGTTGACTTTGCAAAAAAAAACGTTGTTCTAGATAAAATACAAAAATGAATTTTCAAAATGTAATTTATTTTATATGAATTTAATAATTCATACAATGATTGAATAATAATAATATTATCAAATAATTAGTAGAAAATTATTTTATTTTGCAAAAATTCTCATTTAATATAAACATACATTTTAAAATATTAGATCAATTATTTATGTGATATAGTTATATAATTAAATATAAATCATATTAACAAATGAGTTAACATATTAATGTATGCATATATATATATATATATATATATATATATTAGTTAACAATTTTCTTTTTAAAGATTCAGTTGTGTTTATTAGATCCTTACGAAAAAATCGTATTCATTTTTTTACAAACATGTACACATATAAACAATATGTAACAACAACAATACTTATTGGAATTTCACCTAACCAATAATACAATAATAACAATATATTTATATCCTTAAGCATTAAATATTTACATCGAGACAACACATCGTATATAAAATTACACGCTTAACAAAAATTAATGTCTAAGTACACCTTGTAATGATGAGTTGTCCTCCCTTTTAAACCATATTGATTCCACAGACCGCTAGTACTTGAACCGCAAATCCATTTTTATTAGATAGTATTAATTTGAATTAATTTTATTTGAGTTTTGTTGGAGCCTTAGGAGTTGAGGTTTTTCCAGGAAACAAATGAAAATTGCATCAAATATGGATTATATTCATTCATGTTCGAAAGAATAGAGAGAAAGATAGATCATATCTTCTAACCGTTCTTCCGAAATCTAAGTGATTCATATAAATATCCCTAGTACATTTTTTAGCCTCCTCTTACATCATTTAACAGAAAAATTCAGCCTCTAACATAGGCTTTAATCCCACTTTAGGCCCAGATAAATATTACTGGTTATATCTAATTGTAATTGCTTATAAAAATCGTATATCAATAGATAGATTTGTAACTATTACAAATACAAACAACAATATTTATTCCTCAAATCATATATAAAATTTATAACTAATATATCATAAGTATTAACAAAACTAACTAATTTATAATAATCATAAGCTTATTAAATCATTTGGCCAAAAGAGAATTTGCCATTTCACTTGTGTGACTCTTAGGTGTAAATTTGGTCAAAGATTAACATCGAACTACTTGAACATAAACACTCACACATCACTTAGCAGGTGATGTGAAATTTTGGTCGAATATATCATCTATATAGTCTTAAGTAAATGTTTTTTTGCATTATTAAGCATTACCTACTTGTGAATATTACTTTACACTAATTCTCTTTGTCAAATTATATCACTATGGACTCATGGAATTTAGTAACAGCCCAAATTCCAATATTGTCCAAATTCAACTATATAGTATAAACATAAAATACTTTATTCAACAATAACAATTACTAATAATCAAAATGCTTTGGCCGAGGACTTTGATCTCGAATTGATCATGATACTAACCCCATATAACCGAGGAGATGAATCCTCTTTTGAACATTGCTTTACTTTCAACACTTCCACTTAACCTAACAATGGTCATTCCATGGATGCCATGCCATGATTTGACTATAATCAAAGTGGGATTTTATAAGGTTCACATCATTCTTAACTTGAGAGAACTGTGTATGTTAGCAACGTCAATATTTTCTGATTGACCTTTGTAGTATTAAAAATAGAGTATGTCTCTAGCAACCTAATTTTTTTTCTTTTTGAAATGCAAATATTTAGTCCAGTGTAAATACCTAGCTAAAGGTTATATTAATTTAAGTGGATATTTTTTAAGGGTACATTTTAGAATTAAAAAAAAATATAAAAAAACAAACAATTTTTGTTATCTACATTAAGGACTACCTCAATTGTTTAATTAGAAAAGATCCAAATATTTTAATCTAAGAACACACACTATTAACCGGCTTTTTGGTCTGGTTCCCAAAAATACACAAGACACGCTCGACTCAACGCATCGCGTGAAACTAAAGCCGAAAAGGATGCATAGGAGTGAAGGAAACAAGATGAAGAGGGATCATGCCAACAGGGTCCTCACGACATCCCAAACTCCCGTTCGTGCAGCCTTCGAGTCGCACCCTCGAGGCGCGAAATCTCGCACGCTCGAGGCGCGAAATCTCGCACCCACAAGGCGCGAAATCTTGCACCCTCGAGGCGTAAAATCTCGCTCCTACGAGGTGCGAAATTTCGCACCCACGAGGTGCGAAATTTCATACCCACGAGGTACGAAATTTCGCGCCTCAGGCTCAGGTGCGAATTTCCCGTATCCACAAGCTCCAAGTGCGAATTTCTGCATATGATCCCCTCTTTCTACCTACTCCTACCTAACCCCTACCTACTCCCTTCCTATAAATACCCCATGAATTTTAAACTTGAAAGGGGTTGGAATTTGAGACCTTGGGACCTCTGGAGAGCTCCATTAATGGAATCTTCCATTTAAGGGAGAAGAAGGGCAAAAGTGTCCCTTTCTTTAGATATTTAATATATGTTAATTTTGACATCATATATCAGGATGATGACATCAAGCCTTAGAGGTGACATCACATAGCCCTAAGGATGACATCATATAGCTTAATTAGGACATCATCTAGCATAAAGATGAAAGTAATGAGATGTCATGAGAGGGTCTCAACCTTGTAACTCCTTGTGATTAATAATATTCCAACAACGCTTCAAAGTGGATGTAGGCCCCTCACAGTGCCGAACCACCATAAATCCCTTGGGTTATTTACTACTTTTTTACTCTTGTCTGTGCAACCAAATTAAATATTCCTAGTAATTGGAATCTTTGGTGTTTACGACATTTTTTACCGTCAACATTTGGTGCTTTCACTGAGAAAATTCGAATTTTGCGCCTCTGTCGCACGTTGTCAGCTCGACCTCCGACAAGCTTGAGGTTCCTTGCTAAACCTGCTGTCGAGTCCATTTACGATAGCAAAGAGACCAAATAACGCAATGGTCGGCTCTTCAGCTGCAGCCGAGGCCGGTACGTCCCAACCTCAACCAACGGACATCTCGACCACTAATGAAACCGTCCCTCCTACTGTGGACCCCGAAGCGCCCGCAACACAAACCCAAATCCATGTGCTTGATGAAAAGTATGAAAACACAACGGTCGAGCTTAACCAAGCATTAAGGAATAACATCGACCTTATATGACAACTTCAGGAAAGTTAGCGCATCGTCGCTCGACTTCAACAAACTCGGAACATAACTCCAGAACCTAGACCCAATCATAGATGTCGAGGACATGGAGGAAGATGATCCGGATGTCCATCATAGGAGACGCCCTCGCAACATAACTACAGAACCTTGCTAAAACCTATGGGTCCCAATGGCGAATCCCCATCCAACTTACCTACCCGACATGGTTCAAAGAATCATGAGGGAAATGCGAGGAAATGTGCATGATTCATAGGAAATGCACATTAGGCATAACCCCTTCACAAGAAGGGTAAACGAAGCTGAATTGCCGCGACGCTTCAGCATGCCGCAAATGCCGCTCTATGATGGCACGACTGATCTATGTGTCTTCCTAAATCGTTATGAATGGAAAACGGACTCGAGCTGGGGCAAAGATCCGGTCAAATGCAAATGTTTCCCTGTCTTCTTATTAGAGGCCGCTCTGTTATGGTTCTCTCTCCTCCCGCTTGATTCCATTAACAACTTCAGTCAGTTAGCGACACTGTTGGTCAAGCAATTCAGGATGCACATACCAACTCCAAAGAATGCTCTCGCCCTTTCAAACTTATACCAAGGGCCCGCTGAGTCGCTCAAAAGCTACCTCTCCAGGTTCAATATTGCCCTCGCCGAGGTCGAGGATCCGGACCCTCGCACCATACTCTTTTAGTTAGCCAAACGTGTACTCCTTACTTCTGAATTCGAGGCGTGGATTGATCGGAAGCAACCAAAAAGCCTCAACACCTTCTATGAGAAGGCGGATCAGTACTTATGCCGAAAGGAGGCAAGCCGCAACCGACTCTCAAGCAGGCGGACCAGTCGCCCTAATGGCCATCAAGAAGGAGCTGCAAATAACAACCTCAGAAGAAAACAAGTAGGAGAGACCTTCGATCAAAACAAGGAGGCAGGCCCTAACAGGCAAAAACCAAACAACGGTAGGCATGACGGCCAGAACAATGATCAAACCCCTACCGAGCCAAGAAATCCCGACCCTTATCGAGCCTTCGAGACATACACCCCGCTAAACGAGGATCTAGAAACAATCTACTTGGAGATATGCAACACTTTGCCATATAAGAAGCCGTGCACCAGGGAATCAACCGATCTTGAGAAAAATACCGAGAGGTAGTGCCGATACCATGACTGTACGACCACAATACCAATGAATGTCGCCAGCTCAGAGATACAATTGAAAAGTTTATCCGCAAAAAGCGACTTGAGAAATATGTACAAGAGCCTTTTCCTCCCGAAGCAAACCTAAAGACTCAGGCACCAACGCCTCAAGCAGCTGCCAAAGCAGCTCCAGGTCCATCTAACCCAAGGAATGGGATCGTAATCAACAACATATGTGGCGGACCTTATCCAGCACATGATAGCTTCCAAAAAATGGAAGAGTATGTTAGTTCAATAAAGCATGCTACTTATCGAACTTGCTCCGCACTCAACGAATCCGTCCCAGCCAAGCTCCAAAAGACCATAAGGGATGACGTCATCTTCCGTGAAAGAGATTCTACTGGGGTGGAAATCCCAACCACGGATCCATTGGTTATTATAGTTTAGATCGGTGCCGCTTCTGTCCAAAAAGTGTTAATCTATTCTGGAAGCTCAGTCAACATTATTTTCAAAGCTGCTAACGACCAGATGAAGTTAGAAACAAAAACTTAAAGCCATGTCGTGTCACGATCCACGGCTTCAACATGGCTTCTAGTTCTCCAGTAGGAGTGATCGATTTACCTATGGAGCTGGCGAGGGGGATCGAAGCCGGGTCCGAATCCTCACTTTCGTACTTATAGACATTGATTCCCCCTACAACACTTTCCTTGGGCACCCTTTTCTCATAGAGTTTCGGTAATGGAACAATTAGAGGCGACCAAGTAAGCGCCAGAGAATGTTATGCAATAGAATGGAAGAACGCGTGCAATAAGGACAAGGAAAAAGCAGTGCCCACACCTTCTTGTGCCAAAACTATTTCATTATAGCAATCAGCAGTGTCTGGGCCTTGGGTTACGTGCCATTGCCGTCTTTCCGAAGACCTCGACCCATAGAAGGACGAAGAGCCTGAGTACGAAAGAGCTACCCCGGTCGAATCTACAACAGATATTCCCGTTAATCCCGATGATCCATCCAGATTTCTAAAGATACAATCGCAACTCCATCCCACAATCAAAGAAGATATTATGGATTTCTTGAAGGCTAACCTATACATGTTTGCATGGACTCATTCCGATATGAAAGGCATCGACCTTGCTGTCGCTTGCCATTGTCTAAGTATCGATCCTACAACAATTACAGTCAAGCAGAACGGCCACTTCTTGGGACCCGAGTGATCCAAAGCACTGGAGGAAGAGGTAGACCGTCTACTCAACAATAATTTCATTCGCGATGCCGACTACCCCGAGTGGGTCTCCAACCCCGTTTTGGTTAAGAAGGCCAACGATAAATGGCGAATGTGTGTTGACTTCTCCGACTTAAACAAAGCATGTCCCAAGAACAACTTTGCACTTCCAAAGATCGATTGACTTGTTGACTCAACCACCGGACACCAGCTACTATCATTCATGGATGCCTATTCAGGCTACAATTAGATACCAATGAACCTTCATGACGAGGATCACACCTCTTTCATAGTAGACCTCGGACTTTACTGTTATTGCGTCATGCCCTTCGTCCTCAAGAATGTCGGCGCTACTTATCAGCGAATGGTTAATCGACTCATTAAAAACCAAATCGGAAAGTCCATGGAGGTGTAAGTGGAAGACATGTTTGTAAAATCTAAAGCATCAAGTGGTCACGTCCACGACCTCTCTGAAATATTTTATATCCTTCGTCGGTACGACATGAAACTCAACCCTTGAAATGCTCATTTGGAGTCGCTTCAGGAATGTTCTTGGGTTTCATCGTCAACTACCGGGGAATCGAAGTTAATCCAAAAAAAATTCAAGCTATTCGGTATATCCAAATCCCCAAAAACATCAAGGATGTCCAAATTTTAAATGGAAAGGTCGCCGCTTTAAGTCGATTCATATCCAAGGCTATCGACAAGTGCATTCCTTTCTTCGGTTTACTTCGAAAAGGGAAACGCGATTTCGAGTGGACCCCAGAATGCATTTCTGCGTTCAAAGAACTTCTGGATCACTTAGAGCAACCACCTATCCTATCCAAGCCCATAGAGCATGAGGACGTATATATTTAGTTGGCTGTTTCTACGTAGGCAATCAGCTCGGCATTAATCCGCCTCGAGAACCGCATCCATTTGCTCGTCTACTACATAAGCAAACGATTAACAAGGGAAGAGAAGAACTACCCGAAGTTGGAACAGCTGGCATTCTGCTTGATCATTTCCTCTCGGAAGCTTCGACCATACTTCCAGTCTCATCCTATAAAGGTTTTCAGCAATCAGCCACTATGACCGGTCCTGCAGCGACCCGAAGCGTCTGGATGGCTATTGAAGTGGAGTATGGAGGTGAGCCAATTTGAGATAATGTTCATTCCTCTTTGAGCCATCCTCGGACAAGCTCTCGCTGACTTCATAGTAGAATTCACTGCCCTCGAAAAACTCCATTAGAAAACACGGAAGCCCCCGGTACTCAATGGAAATTATTCGTGGATGGGTCCTCCAACAACAAATGCTCTCGGGCCGGAGTTGTGTTCATCACCCCCGACGAATGGACAACATGATACATGCTAAAACTAAATTTCCCTGCTACCAACAACGGCGCGGAATATGAGGATTTGATAGTCGGACTTAGAATCACGATCGAGCTTAAACTAAAGACAATCCAAATCTTCTTCGACTCGCAACTCATTATGTGTTAAGTAAAAGAGGAATATCAAGCCAAAGGGGAACAACTCACCCTCTGCTTGACCAAGGTTCAGAAGCTACTCGCTCGCCTCGACCACTTCGCCATTACTCACATACCCCGAGAACCGAATGAAAAAGCTGATTCGCTACCCAAACTAGCAAGCTCCGGGGATCCGCAACTTTTGGGGTTCGCCCCGATTGAATGCTCAACTCCCCTGGTATCAAGAAAATTTAGACTGAGGTAGTCATGAGCACCGAACCCGAAACTGAATCTTGGATGACACCAGTCAGTAGTTACCTGTAGCATGGGACCCTTTCGGGGAGCTACAAGGAATGACGAGCAATTAACCGCCAATCGGATCACTATCTTCTTATGGATGGAATTCTCTACCATAGAGGTTTCTCCGTCCCATTGTCAGATGTGTAGCCTATTATGATGCCATCAAAGTCCTAAACTATGTGCATGAAGGGGAGTGCGGCAACCATACTAGAGGGAAAACCTGGCTAGAAAAATACTTAGATATGGTTATTACTGGCGCATGCTCGATCAAGACGCTGAAGACTATGCTTGCAAGTGCGATAAGTGCAAACGTTTCTCAAAGATCCTGAGAGCCCCGCCAACTGAGTTAACACAAATGATCAGCCCATGGACATTCTCCATGTGGGGAATCAACATCATTGGAACTCTTCCAATGGTCAGAGGCGGGGCACAATACGTCATCATCACAGTTAATTATTTTACCATATGGGCAAAGGCCGAAGCCCTCGCCACAATCACCACCAAGAAGATGATCAATATCGTTGTACGCAACATCATTAATCGATATGGGGTCCCTCAAGCTATCATTTCTGATAACGGCACTCAATTCGAGAGCCCAAATTCAAAGCCTTCTGCCAGTGGCACAACATCGAAAAGAGATTCTCGGAAGTAGCTCATCCTCAAGCCAATGGGAAGGTCGAAGCCGTCAACAAAGTTATTAAGTCCATCATCAAGAAGCGCTTTGAAAAGGCTGGGGGCATGTGGGCAGACGAATTTCCACTAGCCCTATGGGCATACCGAACCACCCACAAGGCAGCAACCGAACATACTCCATTTGCCCTCGTCTATGGATCAGAAGTCGTCATTCCTATTGAACTCAAGCTTTCATCTCACTGAGTCACCTATTTCGATCTAAGGACAGACCAAGATCTACTTTTAGGATCACTTAACTTGTTGGAAGAAAAAATGAACGAAGCTGATCTCCGAGCTGCTGCCCAACAACAACGAGTCGCCCGATACTTCAATTCTAGGTTCCGCCATAAGGACCTCAACGTCGGCGACCTCGTCCTGAAACGGGTCTTCCCTCCCCCGACCGGCCCAAGACCTTGTTGGGAAGGTCTGTACTCCATACAACATAAGCTCAGCAATGGATCTTTCAAACTCGCAACCCTGGACGAAGCTAAACTCTCAAGGGCATGGAACAGTGAACATCTCCGCCGTTACTTTACATAATTTAGTAAACAGTTATTTATACTTTCCAACAATGTTTTGTTTTCTAACAATTCTATGCATTGTAAAGGCTATTACTTCCAAAGTTATTAGTGGAAATGATGTTCAGCTTCCCATCTCTTCCTGTTTTTTCCTACTCCGCACATGACACATTTGATCAATCCTGACAACTAGCTTATGTTCGAAAAATCGTTGTCGTATCAACCTTCGACCACGGAGTCGGCACCGCCGCCCGAGCCTCGAGCCAACCTCGAGGCTAAAACACAATGGCTACGACCGGCACCCCATCCACAGGAGCCGGCAACGCTACTCGAGTCGCCGGCCCATGGCGCGACCGAGTATAAATAACAACGAACTCGAATCTTGGCCCCGTGTCGAGACTAAGGATACATCATTCCACGCCTAAGTCCTAAGCGACTTGGGGCCACCCAACAGCCAAACAGCAGTAATGTACATCCCTCCCTTGGCTATGGGTACCAGTCGAATCTTAGCGTAGCACCAAGATCGATCCTTGAATCGTTTCTTCCCCGAAGCTCTCAAGGCTGAGCAGTAGCCCATAGCCACGATCGGACCCTATAGGTTGATGATCCGGGCTTCTCTTCTCAAGTGAATAAATGACATCTGCGGCCCTCCTCAACCCGATAAACGATGGGAGAGCCATACAACGGACGGACCGCACAACGCGAAGTCATACACCTTCGCTACACTTGGGATTAACCCCGAGCAAACCAAATCCAACAGGCGCTCAGCCTGGCTTCACAAACTATGGGTTTCCTGAGTTAAGGGAAACTTACAGATGCCTGCGCTCTATCACACCCGTTTGGAATAATGACCCAGAGCGTGATACAAAATCACACCCCTCTGGAATAATGACCCAAAGTGCGGTACACAATCACACCCCTCTTGAATAATGGCACAGAGTGCGGTACACAATCGCTTTTTGGTTAAGTGTAATGATAAGTATGCTTATGCAAGTACGAGACGCCTGAAAACATAAGAAGAGCATCTGAATACTTGACACAAACTGCGATCTTTGCTAATTCATACATTAATTACAACACACACATTAAAAAAAGACTGCATATCTAACATCGTTCTTTCTAATGACAAAGTGTACATGAGAACCACACCATGTCTTGAAAAAACAAAATCGAGGGTCATACTCACGTAAACTATTGGCCTACACTACCAAAATAAATGGTAACTACTACGTAGGTTGCTAACACTAATCATGTTTTTTCCTCTTGTGCTTGTTTTTTTTTTGCCTATTCAGTGCTTGATGGTTCATACTTTGCACCGGGCCTCTTCTTGCTAGACCCGCTTTTTCACACTTGGCCCTTCCGAGAAGTGGTCGATTCATGAGAAGACAAGAGATGCTTCTGGTCCCCCCATCGCCGCTCGAGATCTCGGTGATGTCAACAAGGGCGGTATATGGCATAGGTCCGGGGGCATAACCGGCAGCAAGGCCTACTACAGCGCTACTCTTCTCCGGTATCTCCTTGCTTTCTCGCTCAGCTTGTTCCATGGCCTCTCTAGCTTCCCGACACTCAGCCAGCTTCTAAGATCTATGCGACATGTCACCACCATTCTTGGTTTTCTCAAGGGACTCAGTAGTCCTCTGATGTGCTTCATCATCAGCTTTCCTCTTCTGAACCGTATCAGCGGGTCTCGCCTCGATATCCTGCCTGGTCTTCATTAAGACCTCCTTCCTGGCAGCCTCGTCATGCCTCTGCTTCTCCACCACCTCTTCATGCTTAGCCACCATTTTGGCTTTTTGGGTCTACACCATAACAGCCATCGATGGCACACAAGCGTCCATTGGGACTCGGGTAGCCGCGCTCTTCCCATCAACCACCTCTCCATCCTCCATAAAGGTATCGATCATGTTGGGAGTTAGCCTTATATCCGAGTAAGTATCCAGTTGATCGTCACCTTCTCCAAATTGCACTGCCGCAAGTCCTAGCCCAGATTCAGTTGTTTATGGAACCACGGGGGTAAGGCCCGATGTCGTGGTCTATCCAGGAAGGGTTGTAAATTGAAAACACAACCTTTTAGTCCGCAAATTCGGTAATTACATCATCATCGGGGATGCATGGCAAAAGAAATTTACCTCCGGTCAAGGACAGTGTAGGAATGTCAAGGGGTACTTGTGGTGGTCGACAAAATAAATCCGGTCTCACCAAGCTTCGGGTGTTCAAGGTCATAATCAGTCGAATGGAAACTGTGGGATCACTCACCATACCGGATTCGGGGACCGGTGGTCGATAAGAGCTCGCTTCTGCAAACGTCTCAACAACCACAACGGTATAAGTCATGGCTGCTTTCCCTCTCTCGGTAGTGATCCTCTCCAGCCAATCTCTCTCTCTCTCTCGGCATCCTCAAGCAACAAACTCCTGTCCTCTCTCTTCTTCTCATGCTCTTTAGCGGTCAGGAGATCAATCGCGAGTTGGCGTTCATCTAAATTTCCCACATCCACTTCACACAAGAAGGCCTCATACGTCACCAACCTCTCCCATGTCCGAGCTAGTTCCCGAGGATAATCGTCAACCCATGAGAGTCCATGGAATCTCAAGACCTTAACGTACATATTTTGGATATTCTCCACCATGGAAGATTGCACTCGGAACTCTGTGTCCGCCAGCTCCTCTCTCAATTGTTTTACCTCTCTCAGATGTGCCACTCTCATCCCATCCACTGTACCTAACACTTCCCCATTACTGGCCTCGGCTTCCTCCATGGCCTTCCTTATTTCCTCGTGTTGCCTCTTCCGGTTGTCATTCTCCGCTCTAAGAGCATTATTATAGTTTGGAGGTTGAAGACTCCGACATTTTCCCTTTCTAACTCAATGCATTTTTTATCCACCTCGACCTTATCCCTCTTAAGGGCCGTGTTTTCGGCGGTCAAATCAACTACAATTTCCTTAAAGGAAGAGCGGGAGTGATCAGTCTTTTGATTGACTTTATCGTATGCCCTTTTCATCTACGCTGCAACAACAGGGTCTACAAATCATTATATAAAGACACATGAATGGGAAACAATGCGCGCACACTACAAATAGCAAACTCACCAATGACAACATTCAAATTGTCGGTGGTCGCCCGTTTAGCCTCAATGGCCAAACCTTGGTTGGTGAGCTCCAAATTTTTCTTCCTGGTTAGCTTCAAGAGTTAGCAGAAGTAACTGAGAAGTTGGTTGACCTGATGGTATTTTGCCTTTATGCGCATCCAGACTTCCCCGGACTCCCTAACAGAGGATGGTTGAAGATCAGGAGGGGACTTTATCTTGTCAAAATAGTGGTGAGGAAAGTCTTGCTTCAGTAGCTCTTTCCTCTCGCCAATGGGAAGCTCTGACCTCCCGGGCTTTGAAGGACTTTGCCTCCCAACTACCGTTGTTCCCGCGAGGTCTCGAATGACCGGATGACAGCTCCCTACCCTTAGCAGGCAGAGCTAGAGCCAAGGGTGTGGTGTGTGAAGGAACTGTCGAAGACGGGCCCCGAGAACCCCCTAAGTTAAGTCGAGAGTCTCCCTCAGGCACCTGAATCGGAGGGGGGGAGGAGGAGTCGGAGATCGTCGAGACCGATCCCCATCCCGGTCCCCACTGCCATAACCAATTGGGGATGGAGTGCCATACAGGGTGGTACCCATTTTAAAACCTTCAAATAAAGGTTTCGTAGGGAAGGGGCAGCCTCCACGACCACAACCTCGTCCTCCGCGTCCTCTAGCTATGTCACCTGTCAATGAAATGAAGAGAAAGTAGTTAAGTCGCATGCTCAGATAAGCCACTATGATATGCAGTGCTAATGAGTGTATGCCCTAAGTGATCTTTCAACAGACCAGATTGTAGTCCGCTCGAAGGAGTTGACCCCACCGCAGCAAGAGCTAAGTCGTCCATGATAGCCAGAGTCGGCTGTAGGGATACGTCAAGGTCAAGTTTATTCAAGTCATCAAACTGGCGCTCGTCCTCGAGCGGAGTGGTAGCTCTAGGAGAAGCCACTGGAGACAATGGCCTATTCGACTCTCCCTCCCCTATCCCTCTAGTCGGGGGCAGAACGAGAGCATTCAATGGGCCCTCATTTCCGGTTGCAGCCTCCTCACTACGAGCCCCATCTCCACCGACGTCTCCTTGAGACTTAACAACCTTCTTCGGCCTAGGCCCAGCAGAGGGCACCTTTCTTTTCTGACCAGGGTTCATTAGGTCTTTCGCCACCACTTTCTCAGGTACACCACTTTCCACTGCAGGCCTAATGACAGCCTGGTCATCGGGACGCAACCCCGTACGGCGAAGGCGCTCTTGGCTCGTCACAGTTTCCGTTTTGCAAAATTCCACGGGAATCGCCCGTAAGGCATCAAGACACTGTCAATACTCTTCGTTAGTGGGTACCTCTGGATTTCCTACTGTAATCAAAAAAGGATAATAATAAGATATGAGCTCCAAAAACTTTATAGTTGAAAGCAAAGTTCGAAGGCACTTACTCCCATTAATCCACCTCCTTGCAAATCCAGGAGGGCAGTGATGGCACCGAGACCGTCAGATTTCCTAACCGCCGTAGCATCCAGTCACGATGGCACTGAGTCCGTCGGATTTTCCAAGATAATAGCATCGTGTAGCATATCCGGGGCTGCTGGTCCTGTTGGTGCATCTTCGTTCATAATGTCCACATTCCCAACCTCTTCGCGTATGACCGAGGAATGTAGCCTCTTAATTTGTTCCCCGTGATCGGCTACTTCGGGCGAACTAGCCGAGTGAAAAGGAACAGATTCTTCAGTAGTTTCGAGCTCGCTGCCACTCGAGCTATCACTATTGGTAGAATCAGATGAAGGTGACGATAATGGGGAAGCCTTGGCTTCCATGGTTTTCCCCGTCTTTGATCTTGTTTGCATGGTTAACTATACTTTAAGACACCAGTATTAGACATCGAACTAGAATAACCTGTACACCTCGTGTTGGTGAAAACTAGCATGTGTGTGCGTTGTCGTGCAAGACTAAGTTATACTTAGGAAAGTCAAAAAGTCCAGCAGTTCATTCATAGTTCGGATATACGCGCTACCCTATGTGAAAGATTCATGTCCTTGTCCGTGCAGCTGCCATTATATGCATTCATGCAATCGCGCAAGCAAGTATGTGATATGTAAACTTAAGAGTGGGCAGTCAGGAGATCAAAGTACTAAACCAGAAAAACGATACTCCACCAAGGCGTGGCACAAAGAAGTTAGGGTAGTAGCAAACCAAAAGACCGCGATGAGGAGGGGAGGCTACAACAAGCTTCGAAGTTCGAAAGTCGGAGCTTCAAAACACCATGATCCGAACTCCTAAGGGCTCGAAAATTTGAACCTCAAGGTTCAAAATTTCGAACACCACAGCGTTCGAAAATTTGAACCCCAGAGGGTCAATAGTTCGAACCCTAGGCTCAAGGACCCGAAACCTTTGAGGTTCATAATTTTGAACCCATAAGGTTCGAAACTCCGAACCCAAAAGGTCCAAACCTTCAAACCCCTCAGGTTCGAAGTTGCGAACCCGAGAGTTACGAGAACTTGTACCCACGAGGGTTTAAAAGTTCGAACCACAGAGGGTCGAAGCTTCGAACCTCGAGAGGGTCAAAATTTCCAACCCAGTTCAGGCCCTCTCCTCTCTCTCCCTCGCGTCGAACCACTCGGACCAAGCCTCGACGTCTCGACCTCCTTCCCCCTCGCAGCTCGACCCCATGCATTACCTAAGTCTAAGTTCGAAAATTAGTAGGCCTCGAAGCTCGGAATTAATGGCGGTCGAGATAGAAAAAACAGTGGAAGAGGAAAATAAGGAGGGGGGTTATTTATAATAAAAGGAAATAGTCCCTTCGCATTCCCAAGAAATTTGAGCCCACGGGTTCGAAATTTCGAACCCAGGAGTTCGAAATTTTGAACCCCATAGGGTCGAAATCTTGAACCTCTATGGTTCGAAATTACGTGCCCCACCTACAAAAAAGGTGATGAAAAAACCGAACCCCCCGGTTCGTGCGCCACGCGCTCATGTACATGTATTCCCTGCTCATGCTGATCTCGTGAACACGCGAGGCAATGCCTTGCGAATACTTAGCAACTTGAGCATGACGCCACGCCAGCAACGACTCGCTCGCCACGATGCAGCGAACAAGCCCGTCAATAAACATGTGTTTTTGTAACACCCCGCCTCCGCTAGGGTCACTCGCAAAGGAATGCACTAGCTTTAGAGGGGCATTATTGGTAAACATGCACAGAAATATCACAAGACAGAACATATAAAATAGCGGAAGTAAAATCAACCTTTCATAACATGAATAAATAAGGTCTAAAGCCTTTTACATCAGAGTACATCAAAACCTGTCTTGCAATAGTAAAGAAGCATAAAGACATTTTCATAAATTATTCCCCAAGTAAAAACAGTAAAGTAGCCATAGCCAAGAAAAGTCCAAGCCATCCATGATGACCTTCAAGCAGGAGAAGTCCGAACTAAACAACAGTATTTCCTCCCTGTAACCTGGGGGGGAAACGGAAGAAAAGAGGCGAAACAAAATGGGTCAGTCAAAAAGACTGAGTAAGCCCTATCTACTATTAGTATAAAAACTAGTAAAGTTAACTGTCATGAGGAACTGAGATGAACATGAGCATGATAACAAGATAGACAAGCTAAATCAAAATAACAGGATGAACTACTGAACTCAGATAAATTAAAGTGTCATGATAAATTACGATGTCAAAATGAAACAAGGCATCACATCGTCAGGTTTCTATCAAGTATAATATCCCAAGATATCTATCATGCATAACGTCCCATGGTATCTATCCTGTATGCCCGCTCTGCACCTACCGTACTAGTATCCCAATTGTATCACGTGTTATCCGTGAATGACCCTTACTCAAAAGTCGTGTAATGGTCCATGTCAACCTAATATGCCGCATATATAGGTTACTCAACTCATATGTTTCTTTCCATGTATAAGTTCAGTTCTTTGCCGTAGGCTGTACGGGCTTTCCCATGTAAACGGTTTATCCTTGAAGTTGTTTTGGACTGCAACCCTTGATCTAGTTGTGTTTCCTTACCATGAACTATCGCGCGTCCACTTAGGATTTATGCCACCTAGGACCGCTAGGGATTATGCTACCTAATGAACGTTTCCGTGTCTCGGTTTGGGTTTTGGCCACCTAGGACCACTAGGGAGTACGCCACCCGTCAACCGCGCCCTTGATCCCACGTATGTATCGTGAATCGTTTTCCATGTCTAGATGCACATGTTCCCCAATGTGCCATACGAGTTCCGTGCCAGGGCAAATCAAGAAATACGGAACTCGGTCGGGAGCTTTAAATCGTCTGCCGATGCAGATATCAAGGTCTGTTTTTGTACCCGTGGCTATGGTCCCACGTGACCCCTCCCTCAACTACTGAAAGGCAATCCAAGAAAAATCATGTATAAGAACCACTCCACGGCCCCACTATAGCCCATTTTCCTACGGGCCAACCTCACCCATGACTCGATAGCAAGCACATGGTCTGTTGGGGGTTCCCTGCCTTTCCGCACGTACACGATTGACTAAAGATGGTAGGTAGTCAGCGATGCGCTATCCAGGGCAAAAACAAGAATCGTCGACTCTACGCTAATCCATCCCAGTCTTTAGGTTGCTCACATAGCAACCAAGGCATACTCTTGGTCCTTCTAACGCAGACCTTAACCTCTCATGGGCCTAGTATAATTACCTGGCAGCCCACAGAGGGATCCCAAGAATATCCTCACGTCCCCCGAAGCTTCCACTTCGGCACCCAGTGCGCTGGAGCTTTTATCCAAGTCAGATAACTTGCTCCCCCTCGTATACTAAGCGATGACCTACCGTATCAGGTTACACATCGTTTTGAGAATTAGTCCTATGTCCTTAGCTAAGAATTATTACTTAGTTACCCTTAACTAAGGTTTACCACATAGCTTCCTTTCCCGTTATCCTTGATTAACCACGGTTTTCTACCTAGTTCTTCTAGCTAGGGTTTGTCTATTGGGTTAAGTGTTATCATTCAAGTCCATGACTTAACCCGCCCACGAATCACGTCAAAGATTGGCTAAGTATTTAAGTTCAAGACTTAGTCCCACAAGTTGGTTAAGTGTACCCAGAGGCTCATGACTTAACCTTATCAAGTCAAATTGGTCAAGTACTAGCTTACCTTAATCCTATCGGATTATCTTGCTAGATCGATTAAGCATAGATTATCTTAATCCCATCAAATTATCGAGTCGGATTGGTTAAGTATAGGTTGGATTAACCCCATCCTCTAATCGTACTATAATGGTTAAGTATATTCTAAAAAGGTCTTGTGACTTAACCTTATCAGGTCCGCGTATTAGATTGGTTAAGTGTAAGTTACTTAACCCCATCAAATCATCATGTATAATTGGTTAAGTATAAGTTGCTTAACCCCATTAAATTGTCACATTAAGTTGGTTAAGTATTGGTTACTTAACCTCATTGAATTACCGAGTTTAAATTGGTTAAGTGTTTAACTTAACCCCATCGAATTGCCGTGTTTAGATTAGTTAAGTGTGGATTACTTAACCCCATCTAATTACCGTGTCGGATTAGTTAAGTGTAAATTACTTAACCCCATCCCCTAATCATCTTGTATGGTTAAGTGTCATTAAGAAAACTTACTTAACCTTGTCAAATTATCATGTTGGATTGATTAAGTGTTGGCTAACTTAATCCCCGTCCACTAGTCGTATAAAAATGGTTAAGCGTCATTAGGCAAATCAAATCACTTAACCTACCCAACCTTGTCATGTTTTATTAAGTATCATTAGCCTAACCAATTTACTTAACCCATTTACCCATGTCATATTTGGTTAAGAGTCATTAATCAAATTAACTTAACCCTATCATGTGGCATTAATTACTTAATGCACCCCAACCTCTCACATTAGACTTTGTTGTGGTTACTAGTTAAGCCGGTCGGTTCCGGGTAGCTTTACACCACAACTTGGTCTAACCTCGGGTTCAAGCACAACATGACCAACTTCTCACATTGGGTCTTATTGTTTGCAACCACTAGTTAGGCCGGTCGGTTCCGGGTAGTTTTACGTTGCAAACTCAACCCAACCTCGAGTTGGCCACTTTGATGTTTAGTCTAGTGTCATGTTCATAGTCAAGTTTTCAAGCAATTGGGTAGACCTAACTTAATAGGTAAATTCCCAATGGGTAGACCTAACTTAATAGGTAAATTCCCAAGCTTATGTTTTTATGCATACTTACATGTCAACTTCCATGTTATATTTCAAGTCATGTTTTCAAGTATAAACACATGTCATATTTAACGTTACATGTTGTCATGTTTATACCCATTTACCCAAGTAATATTCATGTCATTATGTTTCCCCATAATGTGACCCCCAACGCTTTTTAAAACTAGCATATACGTTCGCAACAACGTGATGGATTAAAAGAAGAGACTTGGCAAAGGAATGACAAAAATGGGTATTAAGCCACAAGTTAATCATGGTGGCAAATGAGGCACAAATGTGTTCATTAGGTTGCATGTTACATTCTTAAGCCTCAAAAACATGCATAAACCCAAACTTGGTACATAAGCGAATCATGGTGACAAAAGACATGGAATGGTGGCTAGAAACTCGCATATATCATCATATAAGGATTATGACTTCATATGCAAGTTGACATAATGATTATGAAGATTCTCATGTTGCATAATGCAACATTTCAACATAAAGGTTGTGGCTTTTTGCTCACAAGATCAAGATAATGACTTCATAAACTTGCATGACATGATAGCATGTATCATACTCAATGATCAAACCCAAACTTGCAACATGAACATTTAACTTCATAGTTAATATCTAAGAGTAGGGAAAGGGCTTACATTGCTATGAAGGCCTAAATCGATTAAACTAAAGCTTGTGATGAAGCTTATGCATGCCATCATCCAAAAACCCAAAGATGGATGCTCCAAATCAACAAATACACCATCTTTATGAACAAAGACCAAAACTTTTGCCTTGAAATCAACTTGAGGAGCTCTCATACTAACATAGGGACTCTCTAATACTCTCATGATCATGAAACCTCTCATAGAAATGAAGATAGCATTTTGGCAAGAGGATGGAGGCTAGGGTTTTGAGTGGAGGCCATGATCACTAGAAATTTTGGCATAGTTTAGTTGTAGGATCAATTAATGAGGGTTTAGGCTAGGTTAGGGGTCTTTTTATAGAGATTAGGGGTAGTTTAGGCCGTTAGATTAACCCTAGGATAGATCCCAGCACTCAAAAATCGTCACAAGCCTCCAAAACAAGACCAAGGGCCAAAACAGGTGCACCAGGCCAGCCAGGGTCAAGCCAGAAGGCTGTGCAGGTTTCTGGCTCGACACGGGCGCACTTCCCAAGTGCGCCAGTGTATTTTTGTGCTGGCGCACTTCACAAGTGCGCCAGTGCATTCTGGCTTGTTTTCGGTTTTTCTGCCTAACTTCGTTCGTCCATATCTTCTTCATACGGACTCCGATTTACGAAATTTCGGACTCTATTTCGCGTATTTTTCCGAGACGAACGCAATGGCGCAACCCGTTTATCCTGATTCAGATTTTATAATTTAATTCTGCCTTGATTCTTGTCTTAACACGTTGCTAAAAATTCGGGTTGTTACAGTTTTTCCTTTAACTTGCAGGATAAACCAGCAACTCAATTACCACTTCAGCCAATCCAAAACACATCATGTCAATAAAAGACGTACTTTAGGAGGGCAAATGTTAGCAGGCTTTTTGGTCTGGTTCCCAAAAGTGCACAAGACACGCTCGACTCAATGCACGTGAAACCGAAGCCGAAAGGGAAGCATAAGAGCGAAGGAAACAGGATGAAGAGGGATCACGCCAACAGGTACCTCACGACACCCCAAACTCCCGTTCATGCAGCCTTCGAGCTGCAGAACCTCACACCCTCGAGTTGCAAATTCTCGCACCGTCGAGGTGCGGAATCTTGCACCCTCGAGATGTGAGAACTCGCACCCTCGAGGTGCGAGATTGCACCCACGAGGTGCAAAATTTCCCACCTACGAGGTGTGAAATTTCGTGCCTCATGCTCAGGTGCGAATTTCCCGTATCTGTAGGCACCAGCTGCGAATTTCTACATATGATCCCCTATTTCTACCTACTCCTACCTAGCCCCTACCAACTCCCTTCCTATAAATACCCCATTACTTCACACTTGAAATGGGCTGGAATTTGAGACCTGTGGACCTATAGAGAGCTCCATTAATGGCATCTCCCATTTAAGGGAGAAAAAGGGCAAAAGTGTCCCTTTCTTGAGATATTTAATATATGATAATTATGACATCATATATGAGGATGATGACATCATGCCTTAGAGGTAACATCATATAGCCCTAAGGATGACATCATGTAGCTTAACTATGACATCATCTAGCATAAAGATGAATGTAATGAGATGTCATGAGAGGGTTTCAACCTTGTAACTCTTTTTGATTAATAATATTCCAACAACGCTTCAAAATGGGCGTAGGCCCCTCACAGTACCAAACCACTATAAATCTCTTGTGTTATTGACTGCTTTTCTACTCTTGTCTGTGCGACCAAATTAACTATTCCTAGTAATTGGAATCTTTGGTGGTTATGATATTTTTTGCCGTCAACGCACACTGATATTTCATAAATAATAAATTTGGTACAAAAATATTTTTTTATGATTATAAGATTAAAAAATAATAAAAATTAATAAGAAAACATTTTTTGTTTTGTAAATATGGAAAAAAGGAATATAAGAAAGCATCATTTTCTCATACAAAATTCACTATAAAGGTAAGGTAAATATAGTCTATTGCGATAAAATAAAATTGCATAGTGCCTATTCTTGTTTGAGAAAGCGAATATTAAAAATGGAAATTTAAATGCATATAGCTTTGTTTTTTTAAATATAGCTTTTTTCAAATGCTAAATGAGATTAGCATTAAATGACTTAAGTCTATGTTTAGGTGATACATATAAAGACATATTTTTAAGTTATAAACCTATACTCATTTAACTTTCCCGGTTTTTATTTATGCATGCTTAAATACCATCAATGAACAAAAATATTTTTGAAATCAGTTTTTATATCAATTTTAAGGGTTGTTTTTTATTTTTAATTAATATAGTGATGATCAAAGCAAACTTTTGGTTCATATAATATAATCTGGTCTTTGTTCTTGATCTAATTATAAAACTTAGTTGTCCTCGGATCTATTTTTTTGAAATGTATCCTTAAAGATCAATACCCTTTAATTTAATTATCCCTCTTATAAATTTGTAACGAATAATTGATTTTTTTTTTTTTTGAAATATGGGTCAATATAAATAGGTACTTTGATAGAAAACTAAAAACATGACCGGAACATGTTTCGCTGATTTTTAGCTTTTCCTTCGAACAAAAAATTATTTTTAGCTATAATAAATCTTGTATAAATTAGGTAACATAAATTAGCTAAAAAATATAATTTTCCTAAGTATTTAAATGTAATAAAGTAAGTATAATGTTATAATGTTGTTAAATAGTAATAACAAGATAAAATTTTATAATATCAAAATATGACATGATAGGAAACAAAATTAAAAGAGATGTTTATGCAAATATTTGTTAAGTACACATATTTCAGTATTTTTCCAACGTAAATGTATTTTGATTTTTAAAAGTGATGAAGGTTGAAATTTTAAACTAAGGGCTTAATCAAATTTCTTTTACTTTTCTTCTTGTATAAACCATACATTAGCTTTTCTTTTACACTATTTTTCACTTTTTTCTCTTATTAAAATCCTTCATCATCTAAAAAGAAATGTAGTGGTGCTCTCTGTGTCTCTAATTTTATTTAGTGTAAAATTGGTGAATTAATACTAGTTGTGAGGATGGTATTTCTATTTTCATTAAGCATGTCACAAGGGCAAACGGGTGGGGGAAAAGGACGTGTCAAAAGTTGTTACCTTTAGTCAGCCTGATAGCTAATTGGAAAATTAGTTCATTGAGTGGTCTTCTGATTTGTCACCTACTTTATCTATTTTTTCAGTGTAGTTTGTTTGTTATCTTTGTTCTGTTTTCATTTGTGTTTCTCCAGTGTATTGATACACTTATTTATCTATAACTCTCCAAGCATGTACAGATTAGATGTCTAACATGTTTGTGCTTTTTTTTGTAAATTTCTTTGTTTATCATGAAGTGGTAGGGTACCATTCAACTCCTTGGTCTTGCCTAAAAAACAAGGAAATTCAAATCTTATCAAATTTATTCGAGAATCAAAGTTCAAAACTCGAAGAATAACTTAGCGTTGGAAGACCAATATGTAGAAGGTAGGAAAAATGCACTTTGGTTTAGGTCTTGTTTAAAATTGAAAAAAAGTTAATATTGTAAGTTTATATTTAATCTTTCTTTGCTTGTATATTGCCTCAAAACCTTGATGAATTTTTGATGTTGTGCATACATGCAGAGTAAGAATCCGGTTAAACGCCCTTCTCCATCCAAAGAAAACTTCTATTGTTTGTATTTATGCTAATTATATGTAGATATAATGTAACGATAAGGAAATTCGCTTGATCCGAATAGAACGCTAAACCGACCAAGACCGTTCAAAACCCGTGATTGTTTTGAGAACACGACACCAGAACGCAAACAGAAGAATATTTCATTGCTAATTACAACAATTCATCAGAATACAAGAATATACAGAGTATGAATAAATATTACACAGAAAATATCAGAGATTTAAATACATTATTGCAGTGGAAAAATAATACAAAACACAACTGAAGGAGATATACGGATACAGAGCTTTTCGAATATCATTCCAGCTGTAAACCAGGATCCTATGAATATAAATCTGCAAAACCAAAACTACTAGCTGCCCGTGTCAAAATAAGGGCACCCAGAGTTTAGGTTAAAACAATAAACTCCAGGTCAGTCACGTGACTGGTGTGAGAACTAAAACAGTTATTAATCTTTATTTTAAAGTTTGGTAAATCAAGGGACCACGCCGTATAACACGAAATGGGTTTCCTCCCAAGAATAACAGTGCATAAAACAATAGCGCAATGCTAAAATAAAGAACAATGAAGCTATTATAAGACCCAGATCCCATCACGCAATGCAACACAAGCCGGAGGATAGGGTTTTACCTTATAATAGCCAAAGAATGCTTGATACGCTAAATTTCATCTTTTACTACTATAAGTGTACAGTGTCAAAACAATTTCAATCATAAATATCAATCATAGACGGCATGGGTACCATATATCTTGTCGCCAATACTAGGCTCTACAATCAAAACCGCAAATGTTCATATTGGAAATTGGATTTCCATCTGTGAACCAAGGCACGGGATCATCCTTACTGAATTCGAGACTCTTTAGCCCGAGCCTCAGGAACAGAATGCATCGTCCCTTAGGAACCACAGGGTCGGTCCACCGATGTGGATTAAAATGCCTGAACACTGCGTTTCCCCGCCCTTTTGGGGGCGTAAATGAGTCCAATGACTCCATCGACTCCACATAGTCACCGATATATCCGAGGCGCCTTGCAAAAGCAACAATCGCACAGTTGAAAATAATATAAATGTCAAGGCTAGTAGGTCACAGACACCACCCTAGCTAGAAGGAAACGCATGTCCTCCATGGATACTTCTCTCGTTTCTGGTTCACACCAGGATGTGAGGCACGCTAATCAACGCTACACAAAGCTATGCCACACAGGTCGTTCTTTGATCAACAACCACAAGACTCTGCTTTTTAACAAAAGTCTTGATCATTTGCCACTTAGGCATGCCACACAGGCAATTCACTCCATGCGATTGATATCCACCAATATATAACCCCTGAGCTCGTACGTCTCAGAGAAGGGCGTTAAGCAAGATAATAAATTCTCCGCCGCTAAACAGATATATATTTAATAGAAATCAATCACACATAATAAAATCCAATGTCAGACACACAGACCATTTACAAGTTCGTTCTAGGTCTGAACGAAACCGAGGGCACCTTGTACCTCGCCTATCCATCGATCTCCAAGTACGTCTGGACGATCACCAACTGATTCCCTCCTCTTGGGTATACACCCAATCAAGATCATCAGTAATCACCCAAACGATGTGAAGACCTCCGGTCTTGGACCACCGTCTTCATCCTCGACACCACGTCGAATCAGTTATTCAGAATGGGATAAACCCAGTCTTTTTGAATAACTCGCGTATATAATAAACAAGTGTTACACAAACACAACATACGCCTCATTCCAATTCAGAATATTCTTTTATTCAAATATTCACACCACTGGGGAAAGGTTCCCATTAATTTTGTTAAAGATAAATTCTTTAAATTTATTCTTCAATCTTCCTTTGAATATCAATTCAAACCAAGTTATAGTTTATCCAAACTAGTCGGGATTAGCGAACCACACCGAAGTAATCATTTATTTTACTTCCCAACCCCAACCTATTCATCCCATGAAGTAAAACTGGTCATACTTCATATCTAACACTACAGTGTTATAGGTAAATTCAATTACCGTTTCACGCTCAAATCTAATTAAAGATTTAACTATCGCCTAGAACAAAACTGGTGATACTCCATTCTGGATCATTTCAATCTAATTAAAGATTCATTAAAACTCCACTTGGTTTTAATCTTCCCAATAATCACTATAAATGATTATTTAACTTGGGAAATCATATCTTGTCTTTAACTGGGTTAAAGAACCAATGTCATTTAAAACACGATTCACTATGAACCCAAAATAACATTCCATTCTAATTTATTTTATTAAATTGGAAAAACTTTACTTCGGAAAACCTCCTGTAAATCTTAACAAAAGATTTATAAATCCCAAATCACGTTTCACTGTAAATCGGGTTAAAGAAAAAATGTCGTTAAAACAAAGTTCACGATAAACCCAATTCCTATTTGATATTAAATATAATGCTCTGAATAGAAAATATATCAGCTTATATTCAATATCAAATTCTACGACCAACAAATATCGTATTGGAAATAATGATATAAATATATCTTTCAAATTTCCATAGCAATATATGTATAATAACGAAATCCAACATCGAAATATTCCAAAGACAATTTCGATTCAAATCCATTCCAATACAATTATTGGAAATTCTGGTATTTTCAAAACCATTTCAAATCCACTTTATTTATTTTAAAAATAAATGGGATTATAATTCTAGTTCAAAACTAGTTCATTTCGATAAAAATCTGTTTTTATCTTTTCAAATATGGAATTTTTCATCCTAATTCTTTCTAATTCATTTCTTATGAATTGACACAAATTATTACTATTTTTAATAATTTTATCAAGGCCCGTGCAGTCGATTTCCATCAACGACCATCGAACTGCACTTACAGCGACCTTTTCCAAATTTGATTTGGACACAATTCCAAATCCAACAGTTAGATTTCAAATTTTAATATTCATTAGGAAGCTCTTTTCGATACGAATCTAACGGTTCTGGTTTTAGGAGAATCCGACGGTCAGATCTCCCGTAATATCCATTCGAAGTCAATGGTCGAAATTCGCGAACTGCCGTGGTGCGGCGCGTTCTATTCAGGCCATTTAATATATAAAATATATATATATATATATATATTATATATATTTCGTCGATTTCCTTTTAAATCGTTTTAAATTCGTTTTCGAAACGATTTCAACTTCATATTCAATTTCTAATCAAAATTGAATATTCCATATCATTAATCTATAAATGATAATATTTTTAAAACGTTATATTTTGAAATCACTTCCTTTTCTATATTCATTATAAAATGAATAAAATTGATATAAATATCGTTCACGTTAAAATGGCGTCAATATAATCAACACGGTTTTTATTCAACACATGTATGTTTATTCTATTCAAAACACGAATTTATATTTTTATTCAATACACTAATATTTATTCTATTCAACACATGAATTTATATTTTTATTCAACACATGAATATTTATTTTATTCAACACATGAATATTTATTCTATTCAACACAAGAATTTATATTTTTATTCAACCCATGAATATTTATTCTATTCAACACATGAATTTATATTTTTATTCAACACATGAATAATTATTTTATTCAACACATGAATATTTATTCTATTCAACACATGAATTTATACTTTTATTCAACACATGAATATTTATTTTATTCAACAATGAATTTATATTTTTATTCAACACATGAATATTTATTCCTTTAAAACATGAATTTATATTTTTATTCAACACATGAATATTTATTCTTTATTTTCCAAATTGGAATGAGGCCCAATTAATTACCATATAATGTTAATTCCATACAACACATGTATATAATAGCAATGATAAATAATCAACTATCATCCAAAGTGCACCACACAACTGCATAAGCATTAAATATAAATAATTAATGCTTACACAGTTTGTCAACCAATCGATTGACATACAACTAAACAATTGGGATTAGTGTACGTCAATATCATCCCAACAGCCGTGTGGGTTTCAATCAATCAAACACATATTTTATTTGTGCAGTTGGGCGATGTGTAAAATTTATCGTCCCAATCAATATCAGTCAAATGGGTGTACATAAACAAATCATCCGTTTTGTTTATAAATACTTATTTTATATACATCTTAAAAATTATATTTTTAACTATAAAATATTTTCCACTATAAAATATTTTATTTCATTCACCATCACACAATCAAATTTCACAACACAGCAACTAAACAAACAAGTCATCCATGGTCTTTGGACGATGGGTGTCGGGTGCTACTAAGCACCATCTGCATCCTAGTATATATTTCAACTAGAAAATAAATTAAAAGTGAGAAGTACTCACCGAGGGTTCCACACCTCCATTCTTTATTTCTGAACGTTCAGGATTCTGTTTCGCTTCTAGTTAGTTCCATCGCAATCTGTTTCACACGGTTTGCGTTAAAAACCCTCTTTTTAAACAACGATCTTTATAAATAAAAATCACATTTTCTTTCGGGGAAAAAAAGTATAAAAAAAATCACATTTTTATTTCGTTTTCTAGAGAATAGAAATCATATTTTTATTTCGTCGCTATATATATAAAAATCACATTTTTATATCGCTACTATATAGATAAAAATTCTATTTTATATCGCTACATGCGTAGAAAAGATTATATTTTTATAATTTAGTTTTTGATATAAAAATCATATTTTTACCTTGCTATATATATAATGAAAATCATATTTTTATTGCTTCTTCATAATTGTAAAAACCGAATTTTTATCTCTACTTTCAACATGAAAATCTATTTTTTTTCTATATATAAAATATAAACTCTTCTTATATAAAAATATAATCTTTCCACAAACAAAAATCATAACTTTTCATATACATAATTGTAACTCTTCATTATAAAAATCAAAGCTCTTTCATTTTAGAGAACAAACCTTTATCCTTTTAAAAGATTAAACCTTTTCCTTTTTCTAGTACCATTCAACCATAAAAATCATATTTTTTTTGTATGCGTTAAAAACTAAAAATAAATCTAGTCTTTGTACGTATGAAAATCTCATTTGAGTACCATGATAATGTATAAAAAAACTGATTTAAATAATGTTTTTTATTAAATCAAATTAATTATTTAACATAAATTAAAATAAATAAACAAATAAAAAATCTTACACTCAATCGGAAGAGGAGGGGGCTCGCAGTGGTGGACGCTTGCGGTAGTGCGGCCTAGAGGAGGCGGCGCTCGCTGATTTGGGGCTAGGGTTCGGGTTTCAAGGTTTGAGGCTGGGTTTGGGCGAGGAGAGAGAGAGAATGGGAGGAGGAAGGAGGAGGGGGTCAGGGATTGACGGTGGTGGCGCGATAGGGAGGGCGACGTATGCAGATCGATTTTCCTTTTTTTTTCTAAATGGTCAACGGTGGGAGAGAAAGTGAGGGGTGGGGTAAGTATATATATATATATATATATATATATATATATATATATATATATATTTAAAAAAGTATCTTTTTATTTCAACCTCCAAACGAGACCCACCACCTGTCGTCCATAGGTAATTACCCCCATTCCGAACACAATGGAATATGTATCGTAAGCTGATTCGATCGTTTCGATCAATTTCCGTCAAAATCAAAATATAATTCTATATATTGAATTTAAACGCGCAATTCAATTTACCGGGGTCACATACGGACTCTAAAAATTCCTAAAAAATAATTTTTAGCTTCTCATTGACGATACGGTTCTAAATTTCGTCAAATTCTGAGACTGTTTGAAAAAGGGCCATTTTCTGGTCGATCGAAATTGACTGAAACTGTTAAAACATGTTTTCTTTTGCCACACTCACATATTGCTTTCAAAAAATATGAATTTTGAAACCTAGCAATAACTTGACATCACGGATCCAAAAAAAGTGGTTTCGTCAGAAACCAAGGTCGTTTGCAAAATTTCCATTTTTATGGGCCAGAATTCCATAGCGATTATTCTGAATTTTCAACTAGACGTATCTTTTGATTCCCGCTATGAAATTTCAATTTTTCGGATTTATTAGAAAGATATTCTCAAATAGATCCTAATATTTTTGGTTTCACTAAAATCCGATTTATTTTGAATCCTGTGCATTCATTTGAACTTCGGAATCGAATTTTCGAACTACCATGCCATTTTCAATTCCTTTTGTAATTAAAATAAAATACTTATATTCTAACGACGATTCGAATAAATATATACGTTCTAATTCTATTCAAAATAAATTTCTCGTCGTTATTATTTAAAATAATTCATTTTAAATATTCAAAATTTATTAAAATTGCCAAAATAAAATTTTTAAATTGGCTCGGATTTACGGGTTGTTACATATAATTATACCAGGTTATATAAATACCCAGTATTTCTTTTCTGTCTTGTTTATACCTAGTTGATTTGCTCTTTTGAAAATCAACATCATCAATTCTATGCAATAGTAATCAAAATTGTCAACTAGAAACTTTTTCATATTTATGTCTAGTTCATTTTAAGTTAGCTGGATGACTATTCATGAACTACGAAAAGAAATAGATAGGTTTGACAAAAAGGAGTGTATTTTTGTAGTAAATATAATATGGATGATATTAGATTATTAATCATGGAAAGAGATGAATTTTAAGACTTGTTTCAGGAATTTTTTATTAATTGAAAAGACGAAAATGTGTATTTGATTGATTTAGGACTTAAAATCAAATTCGATTTATTTGGATGATGTTTATACATGGTGATTCGAGGAGTTAGAGTTGGCAAACTAATCAAAGGTGGAAGAATGATTTCATGCGGTTGGTAGAGGTGGTAGGTTCAGGTGTGAGTATCGTCTTTTTGTCATGGTAAGGAGCTCGACCTAGGGGTCGTTTCACGTTTTGAGGCATCGCAGGTAATGGAGTGGGGTTGAAGGATATATGCATGGTTAGTGGAGGTTATTAGCAATGATGCAGTGGTGGTGCCCAGTCGACGGAAGCGTGCATGGAGTTTAGTTTCATGTGCATGCAAGTATGTGCAGTTTCCTTTGTGTTTAGGCTGAACCTTTGTTGAAATGGGGAAGGAAGATGGAAAACTTGGGTCTCTTCAAGGACATCCCATAAAACTGGAATGAGACAATGAAGATTAGCAAGGTCTATGCGCAACACGCACAAATCAGGAAATTGTCCCCAGAAAAATTTAGGCTGCAATAGTGGATCGGGTTTGAGTTTTAGTTTGGGCTTCGGCCCATTCTTTTGTTAAAAAGGGTTTTAAGGCCTTAATAAAGGGTTGATTCATGAACTAGACTTTGATTAGAAATTGGGAAATGGAGGAACCTGGAAGTGATGTTGGTTCCATTTCATTCATTTGTAAAACAATCAGTGAACGTTTGGACCTAGGTATAGATTTTGACCAATCAGGTTCTTATAAAAAAAATGAGATTTTTAGTCTAATACTTTAAAACCTTATATCCCATTTGTCCGGAATTTGATTGAGATGTGGTTTCCTATGTTGACTCGTATTCACATGCAAAAAACATTAATGTAATAATTAAACCCTTTGCTGATAGTATAATTTTATGATAAAATTTTAACTGGTTGTGCATAATTATGATATTTTTAATTGACATGAATCTTCATTCCTCTATAATTAAGTAATTTTGATTATGCTAGACAATTATTTAGCAGAATAAATTATCATTTCGCTATTTTTTTAATGGAGATGTATTAATCTATCAGTTGATAAAATTAATTATTAACTATTTGTTGATATTATAGGCTATTAACATGTCTTTTATTTAATTGGGATTGTTGGGATTCTTAACCCTCTTTCTGGGATTGTGATAAGCTATTAATTTTAGTATCAGTCTTGGTACTGATTACAAATTGAGCAAATTAATGTCAACAATGTTTTCATTTGTTCAAAGTTAATTATTTAATTAGCAAATATTTAAGAAATTAACTTTTATTTCATTAGTAATTATTTTTAGGGGTTATTTATTATTTTAGTTGATAATAATTTTGATAATTATCTATTAATAATAATTAAATTAGGTTGATTAAGTTTGTAGTTAAAGATGGTTTTGAAGTCATTAATTACTTTAAATAAAGATACTTAAGATAATTAATCATTAATTAAAAACATCTAATTTATTTTACTACTTTGTTAAAAAGAGTTTTAAGTCGATAATTAATAATTAAATATTTTGAAACTGTCTTGAAGCTAATTACTTATTTTACTAACAATGTTCAAATTAATTTTAGAGCAAATTAGTTTAAAGGAAAAACTTTAAAACAATTTTTAAAACGGGGACGTGACTTTTAAAATTTTGGCAAAAAGATAAACCAGCGATGTCACATTCTTCCCCAAATCGCCTTTTAAAGTCATCGCACTGCGATTTCGCCATCTCTCCCTAACCGCCTTCCGAATCTGTCTGAAGTCGTCGTTGTCACCTGTCGTGTGAAGTCGTCGCTGCCTGTCATATGAAGCCGCCGTTGCCTGAGCCTAAAGCTGTTGTTGCCTGAAGCTAATTGAACCCCTAATCATCGTTTTTTTTTTGAAGTAGTCTGCACCCTCATCATCGTTGATTTGAATTTAAAAAAAAAAATATCAGTACCACGTCCTCCACTTAATCATCGATGGTCTGAATTTAAAGAAAAAAATCAGTGATACCAAAAGTGCTAAATCAACTTAGCATTAAATCAGTGATGTGCAGTATATTCAAAAGTAATTCATATGCACGAAGGACGCTCTAGAATTATTAAGTTCCAATTTATGAAGGACTATTCTACCTTATAACAACATCAAAAATGCTCAGTTCAGCGATCATTTCGTGTATGCAATATATTTTATAGAAGCTTAAAAATACAATGATATATTTAACTATCATTTAGAATATTATACACATGCTAGATCAGTTTCAAAAATAGAATGCTAAATTCAACTATCATTTATCATATCTATGCTTGCTAGTTCTCTTTAGGAAACACACTATTATGTTTTGTATCATTTTTCATATCTTATATGTGCTAGTTGTGCTTAAAAATATAATGCTATTCAACTATCATTTATCATATTCTATACATATTAGTTCACTTTAAAAATACAATGTTGAAATCAACTATCATTTATTATGTTTTGTACATTCTAGTTTACTTTAAAATACAATGCTATATTAACTACCATTTAGCATATTTAAACGTTCTACTTTCTTTGTTATATTCAACTATCATTTGTTATATTCTATACATGCTAGTTCATTTTACTATTAAATACCATACTCAAACTTTATTTTGCAAACTCTACACGTGCTAACTCACTTCAAAAATACAAATGATAAATTCAACTGTCATTTATTATATTTTATACATGGTAGTTCACTTTAAAAATACAATGTTATATTCAACCATACCAAAAGTGCTAAATCAACTCAGCATTAAATCAGTGATGTGCAGTCTATTCAAAAGTAATTCATATGCAAGAAGGACGCTCTAGAATTCTTGACTTTCAATTTATCAAGGACCATTCTACCTTATAACAACATCAAAAAAGCTAAATTCAGCTATCATTTCATGTATGCAATATATTTTGTAGAAGCATAAATATACGATTATATAATTAACTATCATTTAGAATATTATACACATGCTAGATCAGTTTCAAAAATAGAATGCTATATTCAACTATCACTTATCATATCTATACATGCTAGTTCTCTTTAGGAAACACAGTGCTATATTTGTGAATCATTTTTCGTATCTTATACGTACTAGTTCACTTTAAAAATAAAATGCTTTATTCAGTTATCATTTAGCATATTTTATACATGCTAGTTGTAATAACCTGGAAATCCGAGCCATTTTTATTTTGGTAATTTTGATGAATTTTGAATATTTAAAATGATTTTTTTAAATAATAATGACGAGAAATTTATTTTGAATAGAAATAGAATGTATATATTTATATAGATCGTTGTTAGAATATAAATATTTTATTTTAATTATAAAAGGAATTAAAAATGGCACGGCAGTTTGAAAATTCGATTTCAAAGTTCAAATGGATGTACAGGAATCAAAATAAACCGGATTTTAGCGAAACCAAAAATATTAAAATATAATTAAGAATATCTTTCCAATGAATCTGGAAAATCAAAATTTCATAGCGGGAATAAAAAGTAATGTCCAGTTGAAAATTCAGAGTAGTCGCTATGGAATTCTGGCCCTTAAAAATGGAAATTTTGCAAACGACCTCGGTTTTCGACGAAACCACTTTTGTTGGATCTGGGATGTCTAGTTATTGCTATATTCTAAAATTCGTAATTTTTTGAATCAATATGTGAGCGTGGCGAAGTAAAATGTGTTTCGACAGTTTCAATCAATTTCGATCGACTAGAACATGGCCATTTTTCAAACGGTCTCAGAATTCGACAAAATTAGTTTTATTAGGACCATATCGTACATACGTAGCCTGGAATAATTTTTATGGAATTTTTAGAATCAGTATGTGATGGAAACTGATCGTAACTAATGAATCGGCTTGCGAAACATATCCCGTTGTGTTCGGAATGGGGGTAAATAGATAGGGGTGACAGTCGGTGGGTTTGGGTTGGACTTCGATATAAAAAGTTGCTTTTTATAATTTAAAATAAAATATATAAAATTATATATACTCTCCCTATCCCTTCATTCTCTCAGTCAACGCACAGATCAAAATAGAAAGGAAAAAACCCATCGTGCATCTTGATACTCCATCGCCTCCTTCACCACGCGCTCCCCTCCTGTAACGCCGTCATGCTGCCGCCGCCTCCACCAAACCCCCCCTCCGACAATCTCCCCTTTTCTCTGCTCCCCCTTCTCCAATTCGACCTCCACTCCCCAAATCTGCCTAAACCCCTAGCCGCCAGCCCCTTCCACACACCCACCACCACCACCGCTGGCCAGAGGTGCTGCGACCCCCTCCCTGCCACCACCACGAGCCACAGAGCGCTCTTCCTCCCTCTTTCTACTATGAGTGTCCCTTTTTACAATATATAGTTTTGTTCTTTTTTTTATGATAGTTATGTTATTGAAGAAAATTTCTAATCTTTAATGAACAAAAAGTTTGATTTTTAATGGATAAAAAGACTAGATTTTTAATGAATAAAAAAATTTGTTTTTTATTTAAACAAAGTTCTTATTTTTAGTTAGCAAATGAAGTGATAAAGTAATAATTTTTATCTATATGAAGAAGGATAAAAAAGTGATTTTTATCTATGTTGAGTTGAAGTAAAAATATAATTTTTATATAGGAAGTAACATAGTAAAAATATAATTTTTATATATGGATCAAAACAAAAAGGCAATTTTTATTTGAAGTTAGCGGTATGAAAATATGATTTTTATACTATAAACACCGTTATAAAAATATGATTTTTATATATGTAGCGTTGAAATAAAAATACGATTTTTAATATGAAAATCGTGTGAAACAGATACGAGGAGACCGATTGGAAATGAATCAAAATTCAAAACCATTCAGAAATAAAGAATGGCGGAGTGGATCCCAAAGATGAGAACTCCTCACTTTTATTTCTATTTCTAGTTTGAAATATATACTAGGATACAGATGGTGCTTAGCAGCACCTGACACCCGTCGTCCACAGACCATGGATGACTTGTTTGTTTGATTTCTGTGTGGTGAAATTTGATAGTGTGATGTGGAATGAAATAAAATATATATTCATGTGTTGAAATAAAATATATATTCATGTTTTGAAATAAAATATATACTCATGTGTCGAAATAAAATATATACTCATGTGTTGAAATAAAATATATATTCATGTGTTGAAATAAAATATATATTCATGTGTTGAAATAAAATATATATTCATGTGCTGAAATAAAATATATATTCATGTGTTGAAATAAAATATATATTCATGTTTTGAATTAAAATATATATTCATGTGTTGAAATAAAATATATATTCATGTGTTGAAATAAAATATATATTCATGTGCTGAAATAAAATATATATTCATGTGTTGAAATAAAATATATATTCATGTTTTGAATTAAAATATATATTCATGTGTTGAAATAAAATATATATTCATGTGTTGAAGTAAAATATAAGTAAAATAAATATTCATTTACAAATCGAACGATTTGTTTATGTACACCGATTTGACTGATATTGATTGGGGCGATAAATTTTAAACATCGCCCAACTGCACTAATAAAATATGTGTTTGATTGATTGAAACCCCACACGGGTATTGGGATGATATTTTACGTACACTAATCCCTGTTGTTTAGTTGTATGTCAGTCGATGGGTTGACAGACTATGTAAGCGTTAATTATTTATATTTAATGCTTGTGCAGTTGTGTGGTGCACTCTGGATGATGGATGATGATTTATCGTTGCTATTATATACATGTGTTGTAGGGAATCCATATAATTAACGTTATATGGTAATTGATTGGGCCTTATTCCAATTTGGAAAATAAGGAATATTAAAAGAAAATTCATGTGTTAAATAGAAAGAAAATTCATGTGTTGAATAGAAAGAAAATTCATGTGTAGAATAGAAAAAAAATTCATGTGTTGAATAGAAAGAAAATTCATGTGTTGAATAGAAAGAAAATTCGTGTATTGAATAGAATAAATATTCATGTGTTGAATAGAATAAATATTCATGTGTTGAATAAAAATATATATTAATGTGTTGAAGAAAATATTCATTTGTTGAATAAAAATATATATTTATGTGTTGAAGAAAATATTCATTTATTGAATAGAACAATGAAGTTATTGAAATATATAAAGCCGTGTTGGTTAGATATGCGCCATGTTGACGCAAACGATATTTATGTCAATTATATTCGTTTTATAATGATTATAGAAAAGGAAGTGATTTCAAAATATAACGTTTTGAAAATACTATCATTTATATATCGATGATATGGAATATTCAATTTTGATTAGAAATTGAATATGAAGTTGAAATCATTTCGAAAACAAATTTAAAACGATTTATAAAATACGTTTTAAAAGGAAATCGACGAAGCATATATTATATATATTATATATAAAATATAATGGCCTAAATAGAACGCGCTGCGCCACGGCAGTTCGCGAATTTCGACCATTGACTTCGAATGGATATTGCGGGAGATCCGACCGTCGGATTCTTCTAAAACCAGAACCGTTGGGTTCGTATCAAAAAGAGCTTTCTAACGAATATTAGAGATTTGAAATCTAACGGTTGGATTTGGAATTATTTCCAAATCAAATTTGGAAAAGGTCGCTGTAAGTGCAGTTCGATGGCCGTTGACGGAAATCGACTGTACGGGCCTTGATAAAATTATTAAAAATAGTGATAATTTGTGTAAAATCATAAGAAATGATTTTGAAAGAATTGTGATGAAAAACTCCATATTTAAAAAAATAAAAATAGATTTTTATCAGAATTAACTTGTTTTGAACTAGAATAATAATTTATTTATTTTTAAATAAATAAATTGGATTTGAAAGGATTTTAAAAGTAACCAGAAGTTTCAATAATTGAATTGGAATGGAATGTGATTTTGGGTTTATAGTGAACTGTGTTTTAAATGACATTGGTTCTTTAACCCACTTAAAGAGAGGATATGATTTCCCGAGTTAAACAATCATTGATATTGATTTTTGGGAAGGTTAAAACCAAGTGGAGTTTTAAAGAATCTTTAATTAGATTGAAATGATCGAGAATGGAGTATCACCAGTTTTGCTCCAGGCAATAGTTAAATCTGTAACTAGATTTGAATGTGAAATGGTAATTGAATTTACCGATATCACCGTGGTGTTAGATATGAAGTATTACCAGTTTTACTTTATGGGATGAATAGGTTGGGATGGGGAAATAAAATAAATGATTACTTCGTGTGGTTCTCTAATCCCTACTAGTTTGGATAAACCATAATTTGGTTTGAATCGATATTCAAACGAAGATTAAAGAATAAATTTAAAGAATTTATCTTTGATAAAATTAATGGGAACCTTTCCCAAAGAATAAGTGTATTTGAATAAATGAATATTTTGAATAGGAATGAAGCATATGTTGTTTTTGTCTAACACTTGTTTATTATATACGCGAGTTATTCAAAAAGACCGGGTTTATCCCATTCTGAATAACTGATTCGACGTGGTGTCGAGGATGAAGACGGTGGTCGAAGATCGGAGGTCTTCACATCGTTTGGGTGATTACTGATGATCTTGATTGGGCTGTACACCCAAGAGGAGGGAATCAGTTGGTGATCGTCCAAACGTACTTGGAGATCGATGGATATGCGAGGTACAAGGTGCCTCCGGTTTCGTTCAGATCAAGAACGAACTTGTAAGTGGACTATGTGTTTGACATTGGATTTTATTCTGTATGACTGATTTCTATTAGATATATATCTATTTGGCAGCGGAGAATTTATTCTCTTGCTTAACGCCCTTCTGTGAGACGTACGAGCTCAGAGGTTATATATTGATGGATATCAATCGCATGGAGTGAATTGCCTATGTGGTATGCCTAAGTGGCAAATGATCAAGGCTTTTGTTGAAAAGCAAGGTCTTGTGGTTGATGTTCAAAGCACGGCCTGTGTGGCATAACTTTGTGTAGCGTTGATTCGCGAGCCTCACACCCTGGTTGTGAACCAGAAACGGGAGAGGACCTCAAGGAGAGCAAGCGTTTTCTTCTAGCTAGGATGGTGTCAGTGATCTACCAGCCCTGACATTTATATTATTTTCACCTGTGTGGTTGTTGTTGTTACGAAGCGCCTCAGATATATCGGTGACTATGTGGAGCTGATGGAGCCATTGGGCTCATTTACGCCCCAAAGGGCAGGGAAACGCAGTGTTCAGGCATTTTAATCCAAATCGGTGGACCGGCCCTGATGATCCAAGGGCTTGACTGAGTACTTGTCCCGAGACTCAGGCTAGAGAGTCTCGAATCGGTGCGGACTATCTTTTGCTTCGGTTCACAGATGGAAACCCAACTTCCAATACGTGACATTTTCGGTTTTGATTGTAGAGCCTAGTATGGAGACGTGATATATGGTACCCATGTCGTCTATGATTGATACTTATGATTTGAAGTTGTTTTATGCACTATGCACTTACAATAGTATCAAATGATTTTTTTAAACGTACCAAGCATGTTTGGCTATTATAAGGGAAAATCCTATCCCCCGGCTTGCATTGCATTGTGTGATAGGACCTGGGTCTTATAATAGCTTCATTTTTCCAAAAAGCATTGCGCTGTTTTTTTATATGTACTGTTATTCTTGGGAGGAAACTCGTTCCGTGTTATACGGCATGGTCCCTTGATATATCTGATTTAAAGTAAAGTTTTAAACAACTGTTTTAGTTCTCACACCAGCCACATGACTGAACTGGAGTTTATTGTTTTAACCTAAACTCTGGGTGCCCTTATTTTGACACGGGTAGCTACTAGTTTTGGTTTTGCAGATTTATATTCACAGGATCCTGATTTATAGCTGGAATGATATCCGGAAAGCTCTCTATCCGTATATCTCCTTCAGTTGTGTATCGTATTATTTTCCGCTGCTATGAAATGTATTATAATCTCTGATATTTTCTATGTAATATTTATTCATACTTTGTAATATTCTTGTATTCTAATGGAATTGTTGTATTAACAATGAACTGTTCTTCTGTTTGCGTTATGATTTGTCGTGTTCTCAAAACAATCAGGGGTTTCGAACGGTCTTGGTCGGTTTAGCGATCGATTAGGATCGAGCGAAATTCTTGATCGTCACATTTGGTATCAAGCTTTGGTTTACAGAGCTTGAGAACAAGACACATTATAACCATACGAAAGAATTCATCAGAGATTGGATTAGTAATATCCAATGAGAATGGCTCGTTAGAGATAGGATTAGTAGTATCCTAGAACGAGTGTAAAGAGTGTTGTTTTGAAAATTAAAATTGAAAACAATTTTTGTTTTGAAAATTTAAATGAATTATTCAACGTATTTGAATATTTATTTGTATTGAATTTGGATAATCCAATATATAAAGATTTTGCGTATACATATGATCCACATGTATTTGAAGTTTTAATATATTGGATAGATATAGAATCACACTCTAGTCGTCCGGAGATGGTTCTGATGATTGCTATAGTACATACATAATCAGAATTTATATTCGAGTTTCGAAAGTGGGATTTCTATATATTTCCAATTGACTAGTGTGAGAAACAAAATTAGATAGGGCTTATTGTTGTGATTTGGCATAAAAAAATGTGATTTTTGACTATATATCAAAGTTATGAATTTGAAAAGCTAATCAACAAATTGATTGCTAATTGTGTTGTTTGATTATTGGTTGATTAATTAAAATTTGAACCTTTAGCCAAATTGAACTAAATAGTGAATTGTGTTGAAAATTTGTCGCATCTGCATACATATACATGTACTTACATTGAACAGATCATAGCAAGGAAGCTAGAGCAGAAGAGTAAAATTGTTTGCCCGACAAATAGGTACATGTTTACAAATTTATTGGGTTTGGATGATTTTATGAGCCGATTGGCTAGCCGTTTGGTTGTTTCTTTTACTTTTTGGATTGGTGAGGGCCATGGGAGGCTATTTGAAATATCTCGAAGCTCTCGGTGCAGGGGAGGTTATGGAGAAATTTTTCAAAACTTTAGGGTGTTAGCCAAATTTTTGAAAAAGTTGAAAAGTTCTTAGAAACTGAAAAATTGAAGAACTTAAGCCGTAAAGAAAATACTGAAATTTGAGTTGATTAGTTAAACAACCTTCGGCCTTGTTCCTTTTCGAGGAAGAAAAGTTTTAAGTGGGGGAGATTGTAATAACCTGGAAATCCGAGCCAATTTAAAATTTTTATTTTGGCAATTTTGATGAATTTTGAATATTTAAAATGATTTATTTTGAGTAATAACGACGAGAAATTTATTTTGAATAGAAATAGAATGTATATATTTATATAGATCGTCATTAGAATATAAATATTTTATTTTAATTATAAAAGGAATTGAAAATGGTGCGGTAGTTTGAAAATTCGATTTCAAAGTTTAAATGGATGTACAGGATTCAAAATAAACCGGATTTTAGCGAAACCAAAAATATTAGAATTTAATTGAGAATATCTTTCCAATGAATCCGAAAAATCAAAATTTCATAGTGGGAATAAAAAGTTATGTCCAGTTGAAAATTCAGAATAGTCGCTACAGAATTCTAGCCCTTAAAAATGGAAATTTTGCAAACGACCTCGATTTTCGACGAAACCACTTTTGTTGGATCCAGGATGTCTAGTTATTGCTAGATTCCAGAATTCGAATTTTTTTGAATCAATATGTGAGCGTGGCGAAGGAAAACGTGTTTTGATAGTTTCAGTCAATTTCGATCGACTAGAAAATGGCCCTTTTTCCAACGGTCTGAGAATTCGACGAAATTAATTTTGTTAGGACCGCATCGTCAATACAAAGCTAGGAATAATTTTTCTGGAAGTTTTAGAATCATTATGTGACCCCGGTAAATTGAAATGTGTGTTCAAATTCCATATATAGATTTATATTTTGATTTTGATGGAAACCGATCGTAACTGATGAATGAGCTTGCAAAACATATCCATTTGTGTTCGGAATGGGGGTAAAGAGCTAGGGGTGATAGTTGGTGGGTTCGGGTTGGACTTCGATATAAAAAGTTGCTTTTTAGAATTTAAAATAAAATAAAATATATAAAATTATATATACTCTCCCTATCCCTTCATTCTCTCAGTCAACGCACAGATCGAAATAAAAAGGAAAAAAAACCTGTTGTGCATCTCGATACTCCGTCGCCTCCTTCACCATGCGCTCCCCTCCTATGACGCCGTCAAGCTGCCGCCGCCTCCACCAACCCCCCTCCGATGATATCCTCTTTTCTCTGCTTCCCCTTCTCCAATTCGACCTCCACTCCCTAAATCTACCTAACCCCCTAGCCGCCAGCCCCTTCCACAGACCCACCGCCACCGCTGGCCAGAGGCGCTGCGACCCCCTCCCTGCCACCACCGCGAGCCACAGAGCGCCCCTCTTCCTCCCTCTTTCTACTGTGAGTGTCCCTTTTTACAATATATAGTTTTGTTCTTTTTTTTTATGATAGTTATGTTAATGAAGAAAATTTCTGATCTTTAATGAACAAATAGTTTGATTTTTAATGGATAAAAAGACTAGATTTTTAATGAATAAAAAAATTTGATTTTTATTTAAACAAAGTTCTGATTTTTAGTTAGCAAACGAAGTTATAAGGTTATAATTTTTATCTATATGAAGAAGGATAAAAAAGTGATTTTTATCTATGTAGAGTTTAAGTAAAAATATAATTTTTATATAGGAAGTAGCGTAGTAAAAATATAATTTTTATATATGGATCAAAATAAAAAGGCGATTTTTATTATGAAGTTAGCGGTATAAAAATATGATTTTTATACTATAAGCACCATTATAAAAATATGAGTTTTATATATGTAGCATTGAAATAAAAATACGATTTTTAATATGAAAATCGTGTGAAACAGATGCGAGGAGACCGATTGGAAATGAATCAAAATTCAAAACCATTCAGAAATAAAGAATGGCGGAGTGGATCCCAAAGGTGAGAACTCCTCACTTTTATTTCTATTTCTAGTTTGAAATATATACTAGGATGCAGACGGTGCTTAGCAGCACCTGACACCCATCGTCCACAGACCATGGATGACTTGTTTGTTTGATTTCTGTGTAGTGAAATTTGATAGTGTGATGTGGAATGAAATAAAATATATATTCATGTGTTGAAATAAAATATATATTCATGTGTTGAATTAAAATATATATTCATGTGTTGAAGTAAATTATATATTCATGTGTTGAAGTAAAATATATATTCATGTGTTGAAGTAAAATATATATTCATGTGTTGAAGTAAAATATATATTCATGTGTTGAAATAAAATATATATTCATGTGTTGAAATAAAATATATATTCATGTGTTGAAGTAAAATATATATTCATGTGTTGAAATAAAATATATATTCATGTGTTGAAGTAAAATAAAAGTAAAATAAATATTCATTTACAAATCGAACGATTTGTTTATGTACACCGATTTGACTGATTGAGACGACCCGAACTTCCCCGGTAAGGAAAGCATGGATAGAATTGAGGACAAGACAAAATAGAACGCAAACTGAAGAACGTTTCATTGTTGTTACAACAATTCCATCAAATACAAGAATATACAGAGTATAAATGAATAAATTACATTCAACAAATATCAGAGATTTAAATTACATTTAAATACATCGCAGCGGAAAATAATACAAAAGCACAACTAGAAGTAATGCACGGATACAGAGCTTTCCGAGCATCGTTCCAGCTGTAAATCAGGACCCTGTGAATATAAATCTGCAAAACCAAAACTACTAGCTGTCTGTGTCGAAAATAAGGGCACCCAGAGTTTAGGTTAAAACAATAAACTCCAGGTCAGTCATGTGACTGGTGTGAGAACTAAAACAGTTATTATAAACTTTACTTTAAAAGATAGTAATTCAAGAGACCACGCCGTATAACACGGAACGGGTTTCCTCCCAAGAATACTAGTGCATATAACAAAACAGCGCAATGATAAATAAAGAAAAATGAAGCTGTTATAAGACCCAGGTCCCATCACACAATGCAATGCAAGCCGGAGGATAGGGTTTTTACCTTATAACAGCCAAAGCATGTTTGATACGTTTAAAACACATTATTTGATACTATTATAGGTGTCTAGTGTCAAAACAATTTCAATCATAAATATAAATCATAGACGGCATAAGTGCCCCATCCCACTATGTCGCCATACTAGGCTCTACAAATAAAACTGAAACACATGTATTGGAAATTGGATTCCATCATGAGTCGAGGCAAGGGGCAAGCTCCTCTCCGCGTTCGAGACACTCTAGCAAATGTCCCAGGACCCCACTATGATCCTTGGATCTTCAGGGCCGGTCCTCTCTTACTTTTGAGGATTGGCAATTCCTGAACACACGTTTCCCGGTCCTTACAGACCTATATCCGAGGCGCCTCACATTCCAACAACCACACAGGTGAAAAGTATATAAATGTCAGGGCTGGTAGGTCACTGACACCACCCTAGCTAGAAAGAAACGTCGTTCTCTCCCTGTAGTCACTATCCCGTTTTTGACTCATACCGAGGTGTGAGGCTCGCGAATTCACGTTATACACAAAGCTGCGCCACACAGGCCGTGCTTTGATCATCAACCACAAGACTTTGCTTTTCAACAGAAGCCTTAATCAATTGCCACTTACGCGTGCCACACTGGCAATTCACTCAATGCGACTAACGTCCATCGATATACAACCTCTGAGCTCGTACGTCTCAGAGAAGGGCGTTAAGCAAGAGAATAAATTCTCTGTCGCCAAACAGATGTATATTTAATAGAGATCAATCAACACAGAATAAAATCCAATGTCAGACACACAATCCATTTACAAGTTCGTTCTGGGTCTAAACGAAACTGGAGGCACTTTCCTCGCATATCCATCCATCTCCAAGTACGTCTGGACGATCACCAACTGTTTCCCTCATCTTGGGTGTACAGCCCAATCGAGATCATCAGTAATCACCCAAACGATGTGAAGACTTCCGGTCTTCAACCATCGTCTTCATCTTCGACATCTCGTCGAATCGTTTATTCAGAATGGGTATAAGCCCGGCCTTTCTGAATAACCCACGTATATGATAAACAAATGTTACACAAACACAACAAACGCCTCATTCCAATTCTGAATATTCTTTTATTCACAGAATCACATTCTTAGGGAAAGGTTCCCATTAATTTTATCCAAGATAAATTCTTTTAAATTTATTCTTCAATCTTCCTTTGGATATCATTTCAAACTAGTCGGGATTAGCGAACCACATCGAAGTAATTATTTATTTTGTTTCCCAATCCCAAACTATTCATCCCATCGAGCAAAAATGGTAATACTCCATATCTAACACCACGATGTTATCGGTAAAATTAATTATCATTTCACGTTCAAATCTAATTAAAGATTTAACTATCGCTTTGGAGCAAAACTGGTGATACTCCATTCTCGATCACTTTCCAAATTTAATAATTTAAATTTTCAATTCACATTTCAATCAAATTAAAGATTTATTAAAACTCCATTTAGTTTTAATCTTTTAAAAAATCAATATTCTGTCTTTAACTGGGTTAAAGAACCAATGTCATCTAAAACACGATCCACGATAAACCCAAATCACATTTGATATTAAATACAAGGCTCTGAATAGAAAATATATCGGCTTATTCAATATCAAATTCTGAAACCAACAAATATCGTATTAGAAATAACGATATAAAATATATCTTTTAAATTCCCATAACAATATCTGTATAGTCACGAAATCCAACATCAAAATATTCCGAAGATAATTTCGATTCAACTCCAGTCCAATTCACGTATTGGGAATATTGATTATTTTTAAAATCACTTTCAAATTCAATTTATTTATTTCAAAAATAAATTGATTTTAATTCTAGTTCAAAACTAGTTCATTTCGACAAAAATCTATTTTTACCATTTCAAATGTGGAATTTTACATCCCAGTTCTTTCCAGTTCACATATTATGATTTTACACAAATTATCAATATTTTTAATAATTTTATCAAGGCCCGTACAGTCGATTTCCAACAATGCCCATCGAACTGCACTTACAGCGACCTTTTCTGAAATTGATTTGGACATAATTCCAAATCCAAGCGTTAGATTTCAATTTTCTAATATTCATTGGAAAGCTCTTTTCGATACGAACCCAACGGTTCCGGTTTTAGGAGAGTTCGACGGTCGGATCTCCTGCAACGTCAATTCGAAGTCAATGGTCGAAATTCACGAACTGCCGCGGCGCGGCGCGTTCTATGCAGGCCATTTTATATATAATATATATATATATATATATATATATATATTATATATATTTCGTCGATTTCCTTTTTAAAACTTATTTTATAAATCGTTTTAAATTCGTTTTCAAAACCATTTCATCACTATTTCAATTTCAAATCAAAATTGAATATTTCATATCATTACTATATAAATGATAATATTTTCAAAACGTTATATTTTGAAATCACTTCCTTTTCAATATTCATTATAAAAACGAATATAATCGATATAAATATCGTTCACGTCAAAATGGTGAAACTCTAATCAACACGACTTTATATATTTCAATAAATTCGTTATTCTATTCAATAAATGAATATTTATTCTATTCAACACATGAGTCTATATTTCTTTCAACGCACGACTAATCTCAACACATGAGTACCGTCAACACATCACTATTTTTGTTACGTAAAATATTTTATAAAATTGTGGTATCTATCGTTTGATTTTTAATTAGACTCCACCGTGAAGTAGTTCTAATTTTAAATATGACAAAGATGTAAATTTTATTGTTTAAAATATTTTACTTAGCCCATGAATAGTTTCAACACATGAACATCGTCCACACATGACTATTTTTATATTCAACACATGAATTGTCTTTTATAATATTCATTATTTTCCCGATTGGAATGAGACCCAATCAATCACCATATAACGTTAATTATATGGATTCCACCCAACACATGTATATAATAGCAACGATAAACAATCAACCATCATCCAAAGTGCACCACACAACTGCATAAGCATCAAATATAAATAATTAACGCTTACACAGCCTGTCGACCTATCGATCGACATACAATTAAATAATTGGGATTAGTGTACTCAAATATCATCCCAACACCCGTGTGGGGTTTCAAATCAACAAACGCAGATTTTTATTTGTGCAGTTGGGCGATGTATAAAATTTATCGTCCCAATCAATATCAGTCAATTCAGTGCATATAAACAAATGGGCCGATTTGTTTGTAAATATTTATTTACTCACATTCACTATATTCATATTCACGTTAAAAATTATATTTTTAACGATAATTAATTTATTTCAACCATCTACAATTTATTATTGATTTCACATCAACATCACAAACAAATTTTCACAACACATCAATCAAACCAACAAGCCATCCATGGTCTGTGGATGACGGGTGTCGAGTGCTGCTAAGCACCGTCTGCATCCTAGTATATATATAACTAGAAAAAGATATTTAGAGTGAGAAGTTCTCACCAATAGCTAATCCAAACGCCTCGACTCTTCTTATGTAGAAGTCATCGCTGTTCTCGCCTTTTGTCACTTTCGTTGCCCGTAGCCACTAAATATATAAAAATCACATTTTTATATTGTTGCTATGTATATAAAAATCATATTTTTATAATCACTCCATATGGATAAAAATTCTATTTTTACATCGATTTTCATATAATAAAGATTATACTTTTATCATGCTATTTTACACATAAAGATTTCGCCTTCTCAAATATAAAGACTTCGCCTTTTCATATATAAATATTTAATCTTTTCATATATAAATATTTTGCCTTTTCATATATAAATATTTCGCCTTTTCATATATAAAGATTTCGCCTTTTCAAATATAAAGATTTCGCCTTTTCAAATATAATGATTTCGCCTTTTCAAATATAAAGATTTCTCCTTTTTAATTTTAAAACTCTCACCCCTTTTACTTTTAAAAATATCGTCTCTTTACCTTTAAAAATCAAACCTTTATACCATTATTCACATAGCAAAAAAAATCCTATTTGAATAATTAAAAATTATAAAAGCTTACATCTTTATGACGGGAGCAGCTCACGGTGGCCGTTGGTGGAGTTTAGGGGCTATGGAGGGACCCACGGCGGAGATGGCGATCAGAGAAGGGGCGGTGGAGTGTTGGAGAAGAGGCTAGGGAGCGTAGGGGGGGTCAGGGCGTCGGTTGTGGCGGTGAGGGCCAGGGGAGGCGGCGCAGGTGGCTTGCGAGGCTGGGGGTGGTGGTGCATGGCGGGTATGGAAGGGGAGGGAGCGATTTACAGTAGAAAGGGGGAGAGAGGGAGGAGAGGGGAAGAAGGAGGAGGAGGTGAAGATCGGAGGGAGGGGGCGGCGGCGGTCGGCCAAAGGGGGGGGGGGCGGCGCGATATTGACGGTTTTTTTTTCTTTTAATTTCTGTTCGATGGAGAGAGAAGAGGGAATGGGGGGTTTATATAAAGTATATATATTTAATTATTTATTGATTTCAAAAAGCAACTTTTATTTTCAAACTCGAAACGAGGCCCACCGCCTGTCGTCCATAGCTAATTACCCACATTCCGAACATAATGGGATATGTACCACAAGCTGATTCGACCGTTTCGATCAGTTTCCGTCAAAATCAACATATAACTCTATATATTGAATTTGAACGCGCATTTCAATTTACCGGGGTCACATACTAACTCGAAAAATTCCAGAAAAAATATTTCCTAGCTACGTATTGACGATACGGTCCTAACAAAACTAATTTCGTCGAATTCTGAGACCGTTTGAAAAATGGCCAATTTCCAGTCGATTAAAATCAACTGAAAATGGTCAAATGCGTTTTCCTTTGCCACGCTCACATATTGATTCAGAAAATTATGAAATTTGAAACCTAGAAATAATTTGACATCACGGATCCAACAAAAGTGGTTTCGTCGAAATCCGAGGTCGTTTGCAAAATTCCTATTTTTAAGGGCCTGAATTCCATAGCGACTATTCAGAATTTTCAACTGGACATATCTTTTGATTCCCGCTATGAAATTTCGATTTTTCGGATTCATTGGAAAGATATTCACAAATAGATTCCATTATTTTTGGTTTCACTAAAATCCGGTTTATTTTGCACCCGGTACATTCAATTGAAGTTTGAAATTGAATTATCGAACTACCGCGCCATTTTCAATTCTATTTATAATTATTTATATTCTAAAGACGACGTATATAATATATACGTTCGAATTCTATTCAAAATAAATTTCTCGTCGTTATTATTTAAAATAATTCATTTTAAATGTTTAAACTTCGCTAAAATTGGCAAAATAAAAATTTTAAACTGGCCCAGATTTTCGGGTTGTTACACTGATATTGATTGGGACGATAAATTTTACACATCGCCCAACTGCACTAATAAAATATGTGTTTGATTGATTGAAACCCCACACGGGTATAGGGATGATATTTGACGTACACTAATCCCGATTGTTTAGTTGTATGTCAATCGATGGGTTGACAGACTATGTAAGCGTTAATTATTTATATTTAATGCTTATGCAGTTGTGTGGTGCACTTTGGATGATGGTTGATGATTTATCGTTGCTATTATATACATGTGTTGAAGGGAATCCATATAATTAACGTTATATGGTAATTGATTGGGCCTCATTCCAATTTGGAAAATAAGGAGTATTAAAAGAAAATTCTTGTATTGAACAGAAAGAAAATTCATGTGTTGAATAGAAATAAAATTCATGTGCTGAATAGAAAGAAAATTCATGTATTGAATAAAATAAATATTCATGGGCTGAATAGAATAAATATTCATGTGTTGAATAAAAAGATATATTCATGTGTTGAAGAAAATATTCATTTGTTGAATAGAATAACGAAGTTATTGAAATATATAAAGCCGTGTTGATATGCGCCATTTTGACGCAAACGATATTTATATCAATTATATTCGTTTTATAATGATTATAGAAAAGGAAGTGATTTCAAAATATAACGTTTTGAAAATATTATCATTTATATATCGATGATATGGAATATTCAATTTTGATTAGAAATTGAATATGAAGTTGAACTCGTTTTGAAAACGAATTAAAAACGATTTATAAATTACGTTTTAAAAGGAAATTGACGAAGTATATTATATATATATATATATATAATATAATATAATGGCTTAAATAGAACGCGCCGGCCGCGGCAGTTCGCGAATTTCGACCATTGACTTCGAATGGATATTGCGGGAGATCCGACCGTCGGATTCTCCTAAAACTGGAACCGTTGGGTTCATATTGAAAAGGTCTTTCTAACGAATATTAGAGATTTGAAATCTAACGGTTGGATTTGGAATTATTTCTAAATCAAATTTGGAAAAGGTCGCTATAAGTGCAGTTCGATGGCCTTTGATGGAAATCGACTGTACGGGCCTTGATAAAATTATTAAAAATAGTAATATTTTTGTAAAATCATAAGAAATGATTTGGAAAGAATTGGGATGAAAAACTCCGTATTTGAAAAGATAAAAATAGATTTTTATCGAAATTAACTAGTTTTAAACTAGAATAATAATTTATTTATTTTTAAATAAATAAATTGGATTTGAAAGGGTTTTAAAAGTAACCAGAAGTTTCAATAATTGAATTGGAATAGAATGTGTTTTTGGGTTTATAGTGAACCGTGTTTTAAGTGACATTGGTTCTTTAACCCAGTTAAAGACAGGATATGATTTCCCAAGTTAAACAATCATTGATATTGATTTTTGGGAAGATTAAAACCAAGTGAAGTTTTAATGAATCTTTAATTAGATTGAAATGATCGAGAATGGAGTATCACCAGTTTTGCTCCAGGCGATAGTAATTGGCATAGAAATGTGTTTATTTTATACTCTTATATCTTGTCTTTTGTATATAAATAAATATTACTTGGGTATTGTTTTGTTACTTTTACAGATATTCCAACCAAGCCCGCATGCAACCAGAAATGTAGAGAAATAGAGTTCAATTTGCAGTGTATTTGCATTTTGAAGAATTGTAGATGAAGATATCACATCTAGTTGCTGTTGGACAAGAAAAGGATTGATAAAAAGGCTTTGAACATCACAAATCAATGAAGAAATATCAAGGAAGCAAGAGGAAAAAGAGAAAAGGCCCAAATTTGCTTTATTTATCTAAGGCCCATTTATGTTTCTCATTGTAAACAAATTAGTGGTGTAATGACCAGGCCCATTTACCATTAGGGTTAGGGTTAGGGTTTGGCTATCTACCCTATATATACCCTTGTAATGGCATTGTAGCCACCATCACATATCTCATCTCTTATTCCATTGTTCTAATAAAAGTTCTTCTTTCTCTTTTATTTTCTGCATTTTTTTGTTTTCTTAGCAACTAGTGTTGTCTACACGATTAGATTCGGTAGAACACTATTTGTATTTTGCACTTGTTTGCATTAGTGATTTACCGTCTGATTAGATTCAGCGGAAATCCTAATTTTAATTCTTGTTTGTTATTTCAATTTCTGCAATTTCAATTTCTGCTTTTTATTATTTTCTTAGGTCAAATTGGGTTTGATTAGATTCAAATCTAATTCATAGTTTCATTTGCTTTCCATTGAAATTGTGATTTGATCGTCGGTTCAGTTAGATCTGTTCTGAATCAAATTACAGTTTTAATTTTGTTTTGTTTTGCAAAATCAACCTCCAAAGTTCGTCTAACACGCCCATGGAACATATAAATAATAAAATTTAACTTTCCTCCCTGTGTTCGACCTGCATGCTACACACCTGTATGCTTGCAGAATTTATTACAAATGTCGCGCTTTTCTAATTCATAGATTAGCGTCGATCAAGTTTTTGGCGCCGTTGCCGGGGAGGTAACGATTAAATTTTATTATTTATTTAATTTTTGATTCGTGTTAGCTTTTATTTTATTTTTTATTTTATTTTCTTCTGTGTATATATATAAAATCTTGATTAATGATTTGGTATATCAATTCTATTGGTGTTATCATCCATTAAGCAAGAGAAAAAAATTACCATTTTTTCTCAAATTTCTTTCTATCTTTCCTCTGCCTTAATTGTCAAATTTCTTTCCCTCCTGACCTTCTTTTTACAATTTGATTTCTTTCCCTAAAAAACAAACAAAAAAAATCTTGTCAAATTCTGTTTAAATTCTTTCTTTTTTCTCTCTCATCTATTTCCCCTTTCTCTATCCCCTTCTCTGTTTTCAATACATTTTTTTTAATAAAAAAAATTGCCAAATAAAAAAAAGTTGTTATTTGTTTTCTTTTGTATAGATATAGGAAAAAAAATCTTGATTGATTGATTTGGTATTATATACTGTAATCATCTAAATCAAGAAAAAAAAAATCATGCCAATTTTTGTTTAGTTTGTTTCCCCTTCTACCATCTATTTCTTTCCTTTCCTTTCCTTTCCTTGTACATTTTTTTTCTTCTTTTCTACAACTCTCAAAAAAAAAAAAAAAAAAAAACAACTTTCAATTTTCCTTTATTCTTTCCATCTTTCCAATCATCTACATTCTTTTTATTTTTACAAATTTCAAAAAAAAAAAAAGATTCCTCTTTTAATTTTTTTTTCCTTTCTTCTTTTGTCCTTCTTGTTCTCAATACATTTGATTTCTTTTCTTCTCTTCCAAATTTCCTTTCTTTTCAAAAAAAAAAAATCCACTTTTGATTTCTTTTCTCTTTATTCCTCCTTTCCAATTTTCAATACAATTACTTCTCATTCTTCTTTTACAAGTTCAAAAAAAAAAAAAAAAAAAAAAAAAAAAACTTGCCATTTTTCTTTTGTTTCTTTCCTGTTTTCAACCTCTTTCCCCTTTCCCCTTTCTTTCATTTATTTGTTTCCCTCTTGCAAATTCATTCCTACTTTAGACAAATTATAATAATAAAAAAAATAGAACTTGCCAAATTCTCTTGATTTTTTTCCTTTTCATTTTTGTTTTTCCTTTTATATTTCTTTTTTTTCTTTCCCTCTTCATCTATTCCTTCTTTCCAATTTTTACTTTATTTTTATTGTTCATTATTGTTGTACATTTAATTTGCCAAATTTTCTTTAATTGGTTTCCATTTATTCCTTCCTTCCTTTTACTTCTTTCCAATTGTCAATACACTGGTTTCCATTCTTTTACAACAATAACCAAAAAAAAAACTTGCATTTTTTAATCGATTGCTTTCTAATTACAACTCTCTCTCACTTCCTCTAATCTTTCTTTCCATCTTTCTACCACCTTGTTTTCATCTTTTCTCTACAATTTTCTAAAAAAAAAAAAAAACTTTTGCATTTTCTTCTCTGTCTACGTTGATTTCTTTCTTGTTTTTGTCTGCTTTTATTTCTTTCCTCCATTCCTTCTACCCTTCCTCTCTACTAAAAAAACCTTGTTTTTTCCCTTATTTCCTTCCTTTTTTTCATTTTTTTCCCTTTTTTGTTTTTCTTTTCTCATTCATTTCTTTCCCTTTCTTCTTGCTCAAATTTTCAAAAAAAAAATAATAAAAAAAAACTGCATTCTTTTTTTTTATTTATTTCTTTCCAATTGCATTTCTCATTCACCTCCTACAATCTCTCTTTCCATTATTTCATTTATTTCTTTCCAGCTCTCTCCTTCATATTTTTTCTTTTCTCTCTTTTATTTCTATTGTTGATTTTGCTACCTTTCTCTCTCTCTCAAAAAAGAAGAAGAAGTAGAGGTGAAATTCAAATCAAAGGCCAAAGGAAGGAACGAATTCAAGCAACGACCAAGGATTCAAAGGTCAACGGATTTGCAAATAATGGATTTCAATCATTAATACTGCTCAATTTTTCTGGACAGATTGCCATACACCGCTGTAGTATTTTCTAAACTCTACAGGTGCTTTGCTGCAAAGAAAAAAATATAGAAATTGTGTGTAAAAATCTTCTGCAGGGGCAGCGGCTTGCTTGTACAAATTTTTAATCTGCTATTGTTCTGTGACTGTTCTGTGATTGAATTTTTCTTAATCTGTTTAGTTAGGAATTATTTTCCATAACTAAAATAATCACGCTCGTAGTTTTTCAATAATAAAACTTGATTTGATTTTCAAAATAATATAATTGAAAAGTGGTGTTTTGTGAAGTTGACTGTCTCATATAATTGGATCGCGGATATATAGTAGTTCAATTTATTGAACTATTAGCAAAAGAGGTTGCATACTACCCGTAAAACATTGGTCGTATCCCTTAGTTTTATACTATACGTGAACGGCCATAAGACCCTCTTCCCCCTTCCAATTGAGTTAGTTAATTAATAGAGCACAACTCATTCTTTTATATTATTTTGAAATAGGAATAATTTATGTCTTACCCTGACTTCATTCAAATGTCTAATTCAAAAAAACCCCTGAGAGAAATGTGGGATAATAGTCGGAGTAGACGTCCTCTTGAAGAGTATGAGCATGAAATACAACTCATGAAGCAAGATTTTCCAAAATTTCGTGAGCCCGATGCCAATTTTCAAAATTTTCCAATTGACCAACATTTTCAAAATCATAGATATAATCGAAACGACGATTTCAATTTAAATTTCAATAACTTCGATTATGGGCCACATCCACATCAAAACGGTTTTGAATCGCAATGTACCTTTGATCAATATGGGGTTGGAAACCAATTCAAAAATAATTTTGAAAATGATTTTCAAATCGATCAAAATTTTCAAAATTACAACCCATATCAACATCTTGAAAATAACCAAAATTTCAATTTTCTATCGAATTTCAACAGTTTTGGTTATGACCCTAATTTTCAAAATCAAAATGATTTCCAATATCATTGTCATTTTTTGGAAGATTCAAACAACCACCACATTGGGAATGATATTGATCGTGAAATTGATGTGGAATATAATTTTGAGAATCAAGAAATCCAAAACGAGAGCTTTCAAATCAACGATTCTGAAGAATATCATCTTAACATTCTTAGAGAGAGGGTAGAAAACCAAGATAGAAAGCTTGATGAACTTCTTTGCTTAATGAAATCTTTTAAAGAACAACAAGAGCAACAAAATCAAATGAGCATTGAATCAGAAAATAATCCAATTTCTACTGACATTGAAAATTTTCAAATAACGACTTTGGAAATTGAGAATAATCATCTTGATGAAGATTTTCAAAATTCAACAAATGATTTGGACTTCAACTCTTTTCAGAAAAAAGACTTAAGCTTAGATTTTGACCTTCCTCTTTCAGGATGTGAAAAACTTGAAATTCTAGAAGTTGAACAAAATGATAATGTTGAATTTTTCAAAAACTCAGAGTTGGAGAAGAATTTCAATGAACATGAATTTTTTGGATTGAATGAAGAGGAGTTGCCGAATGAGGATGCAACAGAATTAGGTCACGAATCCAAGTTTGAAAATTTTGAGATTTCAAATGAACTTGAAATTGTCAGTGTCGAAAATACATTGTCAGTTAATGATGAGAAATGTGATCACATAGTGTTGAACAACACTCAGATTTCAAATTTCACTGAATTTATATGCGATCACAATTTTTTGAAAAATTACACTGATAAATTTGTTGAACACATGAACTATTTTTGGAATGTTAGTTTGATTGAAAAACTTCATGTTAGGACGACCTTGAACATTCATTTACTGGACTATAAATCTAGGTTTAAAGATGAGATGGTTTTCAAAAACCTTTGCTTATTAGAAAACACACCTAGACATAGTGGGAATGGGACTCATCGGGCTAGAACCAAGTGTGGGGGAAAAAGTTGGTGGAATTCTTTGCGTCACATGCATCGCAAACACATATATCATTGTACATATGATTTTCATTCACATATAGTGGCTAAACTCCATTTCATTCTTCTAATAATTTTGCATCTCATTCACCTTTGGGTACTGTCTTTCAAATTTAGAAAAAAATTACAGTGTGGACACTGTATAGTTCTAGTGTGGGGGAAATCTGCATTGCGTTCTTTTGATTTTTCTTTCTTTCTTTTCATGTAGGACCATCATGCATTTTAGATTGTAGCGACATACCATAATTTTTTTTTTCTTGAAATACGACTCATTTTAGTTTGATACAACAAAATAAGTTTACAATTTTTAGCCAGTTGATAGTATTTTTCTCTCTCAACTTAGATCGAATAGGAAATATAATGAAAAGTTTAATTTTGAGGGATAATAGTGTAACCGGTACATAGGGAGATTCTTAGGTGATGGCCATGAAATTTATTCTATATTGTAGACTTTGTTTAAATAAGTGGAGGACTTAAAATACTTATAATGGCTTGTCGAATCTTTAAAACTAAGTTGTGTTAAGTTGAATTCGTGTAACTCTCTTTTGTGCTTATATTTTCAATAATAATACTAATCCAAGGGTATCCAACATTGCTTGTATATCGAGCGTTGGTGTGCAAACCCGCCAAGCTCTATCCGACACGTTGTTGACAAAGTCAAAGTTGGAATATCTTGGTCTCATTTTATGGGATTGGACACCTAAGGATTACCGACACGTTGTTGACAAAGTCAAAGTCGGCCTGCACAATCCGCCAAGCTCTTTACCCACTCTCCGTTAGTCCGCGAGGCAGTGCATGGGTGGTAAACCTTGGTCTTTTTAGTTAGGTGTATGTACTTAATCGTAAATCTTAAAATTTTATAAAGAATAAGCGATGATACCCAAACACTTCTTGACCTTGTTGATTTGACTAGCCATACATGAGAAAATTAGAAGACCACTTTGCAAACTGTGCCAAGCAAACTAAGAATTTATTTCATGGCTGCACTATGTTATCGACCGAACTAACTGGCCAAACTGGAATTTAACATTTGAAAACTTGATTTATATTGAAAATTTGTAACAAGTCGAGGTATCTAAAATAAAATCAACTGGTTAGAAATTATTAACTTAATTTGTTGTACCACTTTCCTGAAATAAGTCGTGTTGTCATTTTTCGTTTTTATTTTTGCATATGTCCATTGCATTCATGTAGTTTCATTAGAATCATAGCATACTGCATGTGGATTTTGTGGGTAGTATCCGCTGAAAACCCTCACGAGACACCACTCGTCCTACTAGGGACACCTAGAGGTTTAACGGCTTGTTGCATACGCTCAATGCAATCGTGTTTCCTACGAAAGTGTGACCTATCTAGTTTAGTTTTTCATTTTTTGTTTTACTCGAGGACGAGTAAAAGGTAAGTGTGGGGGTATTTAATTGGCATAGAAATGTGTTTATTTTATACTCTTATATCTTGTCTTTTGTATATAAATAAATATTACTTGGGTATTGTTTTGTTACTTTTACAGATATTCCAACCAAGCCCGCATGCAACCAGAAATGTAGAGAAATAGAGTTCAATTTGCAGTGTATTTGCATTTTGAAGAATTGTAGATGAAGATATCACATCTAGTTGCTGTTGGACAAGAAAAGGATTGATAAAAAGGCTTTGAACATCACAAATCAATGAAGAAATATCAAGGAAGCAAGAGGAAAAAGAGAAAAGGCCCAAATTTGCTTTATTTATCTAAGGCCCATTTATGTTTCTCATTGTAAACAAATTAGTGGTGTAATGACCAGGCCCATTTACCATTAGGGTTAGGGTTAGGGTTTGGCTATCTACCCTATATATACCCTTGTAATGGCATTGTAGCCACCATCACATATCTCATCTCTTATTCCATTGTTCTAATAAAAGTTCTTCTTTCTCTTTTATTTTCTGCATTTTTTTGTTTTCTTAGCAACTAGTGTTGTCTACACGATTAGATTCGGTAGAACACTATTTGTATTTTGCACTTGTTTGCATTAGTGATTTACCGTCTGATTAGATTCAGCGGAAATCCTAATTTTAATTCTTGTTTGTTATTTCAATTTCTGCAATTTCAATTTCTGCTTTTTATTATTTTCTTAGGTCAAATTGGGTTTGATTAGATTCAAATCTAATTCATAGTTTCATTTGCTTTCCATTGAAATTGTGATTTGATCGTCGGTTCAGTTAGATCTGTTCTGAATCAAATTACAGTTTTAATTTTGTTTTGTTTTGCAAAATCAACCTCCAAAGTTCGTCTAACACGCCCATGGAACATATAAATAATAAAATTTAACTTTCCTCCCTGTGTTCGACCTGTATGCTACACACCTGTATGCTTGCAGAATTTATTACAAATGTCGCGCTTTTCTAATTCATAGATTAGCGTCGATCAGATAGTTAAATCTTTAACTAGATTTGAACGTGAAATGGTAATTGAATTTACAGATAACACCGTGGTGTTAGATATGAAGTATTACCAGTTTTACTTCATGGAATGAATAAGTTGGGATGGGGAAATAAAATAAATGATTACCTTTTGTGGTTCTCTAATCCCGACTAGTTTGGATAAACCATAATTTGGTTTGAATCGATATTCAAAGGAAGATTAAAGAATAAATTTAAAGAATTTATCTTTGATAAAATTAATGGGAACCTTTCCCAAAGAATAAGAATATTTGAATAAAAGAATATTTTGAATATGAGTGAGGCGTATGTTGTGTTTGTGTAACACTTGTTTATTATATACGCGAGTTATTCAGAAAGACCGGGTTTATCCCATTATGAATAACTGGTTCGACGTGGTGTCGAGGATGAAGACGGTGGTCGAAGACCGGAGGTCTTCACATCGTTTGGGTGATTACTGATGAACTTGATTGAGCTGTACACCCAAGAGGAAGGAATCAGTTGGTGATCGTCCAGATGTACTTGGAGACCGATGGATATGCGAGTTACAAGGTGCGTCCGGTTTCGTTCAGACCCAGAACGAACTTGTAAACGGACTGTGTGTCTGACATTGGATTTTATTCTGTGTGATTTATTTCTATTAAATATATATCTGTTTGGCGGCGGAGAATTTGTTCTCTTGCTTAACGCCCTTCTCTGAGACATACAAGCTCACAGGTTATATATTGATGGATATCAATCACATGGAGTGAATTGCCTGTGTGGCATGCCTAAGTGGAAAATGATCAAGGCTTTTGTTGAAAAGAAAAGTCTTGTGGTTGATGATCAAAGCACGGCCTGTGTGGCATAGCATTGTGTAGCGTTGATTTGCGAGCCTCATACCCCGGTTGTGAACCAGAAACGGGAGAGGACCTCAGGGAGGGCATGCGTTTCCTTCTAGCTAGGGTGGTCTCAGTGACCTACCAGCCCTGACATTTATATTATTTTCACCTCTGTGGTTGTTGCTGTTGCGAGGCGCCTCAGATATATTGGTGACTATGTGGAGCCGATAGAGCCATTGGGCTCATTTACGCCCCAAAGGGCAGGGAAACGCAGTGTTCAGGCATTTTAATCAACATCAGTGGACCGGCCCTGACGATCCAAGGGCTAGACTGAGTACTTGTCCTGAGGCTCGGGCTAGAGAGTATCGAATCAGTGAGGAATATGTTTTGCCTCGGTTCATAGATGGAAACCCAATTTACAATATGTGACATTTGCGGTTTTGATTGTAGAGCCTAGTATGGCGACATGATATATGGTACCCATGCCGTCTACGATTGGTACTTATGATTTGAAGTTGTTTTATGCACTACGCACTTATAATAGTATCAAATGATTTGTTTTAAATGTACCAAGCATGTTTGGCTATTAACAGGGAAAACCCTATCCCCCGGCTTGCATTGCATTGTGTGATAGGACCTGGGTCTTACAATAGCTTCATTTTTTCAAAAAGCATTGCGTTGTTTTGTTATATGCACTGTTATTCTTGGGAGGAAACTCTTTCCATGTTATACGGCATGGCCCCTTGATATATATGATTTAAAGTAAAGTTTTAAATCACTGTTTAGTTCTCACACCAGTCACATGACTGACCTCGAGTTTATTGTTTTAACCTAAACTCTGGGTGCCCTCATTTTGACATGGCCAACTAGTAATTTTGGTTTTGCAGATTTATATTCATAGGATCCTGATTTACAGCTAGATTGATATCCGGAAAGCTCTGTATCTGTATATCTCCTTCAGTTGTGTATCGTATTATTTTCCGCTGCTATGTAATGTATTGTAATCTCTAATATTTTCTGTGTAATATTTATTCATACGCTGTAATATTCTTGTATTCTGGTGGAATTGTTGTACTAACAATGAAATGTTCTTCTGTTTGCGTTCTAATTTGTCATGTTCTCAAAACAATCAGGGGTTTCGAACGTTCTTGATCGGTTAACGATCGATTCGGATCGAGCGAAATTCTTGATCGTCACATTAGTTCACTTTAAAAATACAATGTTGAAATCAATTATCATTTATTATGTTCTATATATTCTAGTTTACTTTAAAAATCACAAGTTATATTCAACTATCATTTAGCATATTTAGACGTTCTAGTTCCTTTTAAAAAATATAATGTTAAGTTCAACTATCATTTATTATATTCCATTCGTGCTAGTTCATTTTACTAATAAATACTATACTCAAACACGTAAAAGACTTCCGCACCCAGTAGGAATTATATTCTATTCATTTATTATATTTTATTGTATTCTATTCATACCTAATCGGGTACTCCATCAACAATTCTGCACCCAGTAGGAATTAGTTAACCGAGCAGGTACCCGTGACACGTAAAAGCCTTCCACACGTAAGGCCTAATCGGGTACCTATGACACGTAAAACACTTCTGCACACAAGACCTAATTGGGTACTCCAGCAACGATTATGCACCCGGTAGGAATTATTTAACCGAGCGGGTACGTGTGACATGTAAAAGACTTATGTACGCAAGGCCTAATCGGGTACCTATGACACGCAAAACACTTCCGCACGCAAGGCCTAATCGGCTACTCCAGCAATGATTCTACACCCATAGGAATTAGTTAACCGAGCGGGTACCCGTGACACGTAAAAGACTTCTGCGTGCAAGGCCTAATCGGGTACCTATGACACGTAAAACACTTCCGCACGCAAGGGTTAATCGGGCACTCCAACAATGATTCTACATCAAGTAGGAATTAGTTAACTGAGCGGGTACCCATGACACGTAAAAGACTTCCACATGTAAGGCCTAATCGGGTACCTATGACATGTAAAACATTTTCGCACGCAAGGCCTAATCGGGTACTCTAGCAACGAATCTGCACCCAGTAGAGATTAATTAACCGAGCGGGTACCCATGACACATAAAAGGCTTCCGCATGCAAGGCCTAATCGGGTACCTATGACATGTAAAACATTTCCTCACGCAAGGCCTAATTGAGTATATCAGGTTAAGGTTAACAAAAGCTCAAAGAAGTATTCCTTGTTTAAAGTCGATTGTAATGTAATACTTATATAAAATGATATATTAATATATCATTTTATTCTTAATACCCTCTATTATACTAAATTATGCAAAAAAAAATAGATGAATGTAACACATTTATGTATAATAAGTATTGCCCAATGTGAAAAACCATTTAGTACACCTCTCAACTATATGCAATCATGCAATATACAAATATGAATCCATGTAACCAAAATGATATGTACAGTTATCATTATACTCAAACAAAGAATAATAAAACCACAAACACAATCAATAGAGTAAATCAAACAGAAATAAATCACACAGCATGCATTATACAATCAATAGAACAACAAACACAATCAACATAGAAAATCAAATAGAATAAAAATCAGACGATATTTGCATAGTATTTAAACAATTAAAAAAAATTAATTACGTGGAAAAATGTATAATACATTTAACTGCATGAGCACATGGAAAACCAGTAACTCTCCAATGATTATAACTACATAAATGATTTTGAAGATCAACAACTTGTGACTTCTACAACTTAACATAAAAAATAAACTCTAATGACTTGAAAACATCACAACCAAAACCATCATCAACTAATTTTGATAAATAGTCCTCTATGATAGGACAAAGAACTATTTTCCATAACGCACATTTCTCCCTCCTTCTGGCAATTTGCTCCCTAGTTTTGCTATATGAAATGATATATACAACTAGCATTATGAAATAATAATTATACAATCATCAGACTAAAAGAAATAAACCACTATCAAACTAAATGACAATATAAATAAAAAATGATAGTTAAACATACCATTTGAATACGAATGACAATAAAATTTAAAAACCATATTTAAGATGATAATCGTACCTTGATGCGATCAACATTCACAAATTTCATACTTAACTTCAAATAAAGAAGAGTCCATGCTAAGAAAGGTGGAATATGAATTATCATTATAGAAAAAAACAACTAGCAAGCTTGTTGATTCACCAGAGGTTATATCATCACTGCAAAGCAAAGTTGTACAGTTATTATTAACAAAACTGAAAATGTTATACACACATCGCATATAGTTATTATTAACAAAACAGAAAATGCTATACACACATAGCATATCAGGGTAAAATAGCTTCCAATATGCAATAACACAATCTAATTTAATAACGATAAAGAAATTTGAAATAAGAAACAAAAGCATACTTCACAGGAGGAGTTGTTGATGTCAACGAACTCAATTAGACCTTGCCTGAAGCCGCCGCCGCTTGAAGATGTCATCGCAGCCGCCGCCTGATGCTATCCTTCGAATGATTAGCTGAAAAAATTGATGAAGAAACTGAAGACCTAGAATTTAAGATTTGGGAATTGTTTTTCCTTCGAACGAAAACTGAAAACCCGCGTCCTTCTGACGAAAAAAAGATGCCGCGTCGTTTTGACAAAAAAAATAGATATTTTCATTCTTCAGCGATTTTCCTGTTAGTTTTACTAGCTTAAAAGCGATGCTTAAGTTGATAATTAATTTACTAGCGATGTTCAAGTTAATTAGTGATGAAATTCCTAAACCTCTGAGCAATTATGGCTGCTTATGAGCAGCGATTTTTTTCACCTTCCCAATCCATTTCTGCAATCACATCCTCGACTAAGCATCGAGTTTCCCTTCCCCTCCTCCTTCTTTTAGCACGTTTCAACTCTTCCACCTCCTCTCAAGATGGTAAAGAATTGGAAATCTAAACCCCATTTCTCGAATAGTGCTACCAGATTTTGGTGAATTTATTTCCCTTCCCAATTGGAGCTAGCTAGCATCAGTCATGCTCGTGCTACGTCAGTTGAACCCGTTCCTTTTCCAGAGATGCAATTAATCGCAAAAGACATAGTTTAAATGGAAACTGGTGTGCCACTATTAGGATTTATTAACCTAGTTGAATTGGAAGTTACTAGCTTGTTGGTTGGTTGCACTCCCTCTGAAGAACAATGGACTCATGTCATGTTGTTGTGTCTGTCGATGCGACGAAACAAATAGGTATTAAATCTGACAGTCATTCAAAAGACAATGAGGTTACAGGATTGGGTTTAGACAGTAACACCTTAGACCCGAACATTTGTGTATGTTAATTGTATAGCTACGAGATGTAATGTTGTGGTTTCCCTTACAAACCGGCTCAATGCCCAGTTTCCAAATCTGCCACTATTCGCCCACTACCTGTTTGTGTGAATATCGCTTCCATCCCTATTGTATCCCCCCTTCAAATCTACTAGATACTAACTCAAATGTTCCTACTTAGCTTTCTTTTCTTCTTCACTGCAACAATGCGTTGGGGCCTACACCCCTCATGAGCTCACTACCTCCCTGGATAATCCGATTCTTCTATCTGAAATTGTACAAGAAGGGGTTAACTATTGAAAGGACTTCCTAATTGGTTTCTTTTTAGATTCAAATGTTCCATACTAGGACGTATGCGAGAATTTCCATACTTAATGAAAATTGAGGGGGTAGCCTACGTGTCAATTATGTGAATGGTATGTTTTATTTCAAAATCTCGTGTCCGAAAAAGAGAAGAATTGAGTTAGAATCTTATCCGACAATAACTTTAGGCAAGGCATTTATTATAAGTTCTTGGAGTACCTCTATGGAAATTGATTTGGAAAGAGTTCTTTCTATTCCGATTTGGACTATCTTCACGAGGATCCCCTTTATTCTTCAGAAGCTTCTAGAGCTTAATTTGTTAGCCAGTAGAATAGGAAAATCTAGATATTTTGATGCCAATAGTGAGACTAGAAAATACCTTGTGTTTGCGAAAGCTTTGATTTAGATAACTTTAAATAACTGCTACTTACTAAGATAAAAATCTCAATGGATGGTTTTGACACGTTTGTTGATGTCCAATACTCTTGGCAACCTAATATATGCTTCATTTGCCTTTCTTTCGGACATTTGTCTAAAGCTTATAAACTTTCTGCTGAAGGTCCCAGCCAGGAAAAAAAATTCCACTTCTGGGAAAGCATCTCGTATTTTGATTCCCAAATCCAAAGTGTTAAAAGAGGACAATATTGTGCCTCCAATAGGCACAACAATGCCTATAGACTTTGAGAGTGCTGAAAATAATGAAATCAAGTGGAATTATCACGAGAACTCATAACATCTTCTATAGTCTGAAATGTGCAATGATCCCTTACTTGAAGTTTACTACATGTTTATTCATGACGAAGATGGCGAGATTAGGTGTTTACACAATCATGATTATGGATCTAACTTGACTCTATGTAAATAAGGTAACTTCGAGGATATTAATAAGTCTATTCCGGAAGATGTGAATTATGATGGGAAGTACATTTATGATAAGGTTTATTTTTCATATGTGCCAAATTTATTTTCTCTCTGCCAATTTGTTGTATGATACTGGTCTTGGGTCTCCATCTGCCTACAGTCGATCTTCGTATTCCTCTGCCTCTGGAGATTAGCCCCCGATACTTCATGGTTGAAGCAATTTGCTTCACTCCTAATTTCATTGTATAGTGTTTGGACACTTCAATCCAGCTAGTGTGGTAGTCAAATAAAGTGTCTAACTCCTGTTTTATCTTGTATTCATCATTTATTATAATGAAAATGGTTACAGTCACTATAAAATCCAGCTTAGCTTTGTTGAAAGGAACTAACTAAAAAGCAAATGATTTTGGTATATAAAGCGATTTACTTAGTAATTAAATTAAGAAACAGAGTTTTAGAATCAAAAAGAGATTTTGAAAATCCAGAAATGATTTATAAATCTATTATTAAAAGAATTGTATATGAAACTTTTGAAATCATTTATGACATGTCCATTTTGAGATAACAAACTTCTATTTATCTTGAGGATAAGAATGTTTTTTAGTCAAGATCCAAGAGCTACTATTAACCTTACTTGAACGAGTTTATTACTATCCAATGGATGGAAATAGTTTGAGATTGAGATTAATGTTTTGGAACCCAAAATACTATTCCATCTACTAATATGCAAACTTTTGGAACAAAAGTTTAAAATTCATGGTTTGGGTATATAATATCTGACATTTCAAATGTAATTTTTTAACCTATTAAATACAATTTTGAAAGAGAAATTTCTTAATTATTTCATTAATATATATATATACACACACACCACAGGGTCAATTATATTGATTATCTTGTAAAAGAAAAATAAATGATACTCAAATAGTAGAACAGTAGTTTAAAGGAGATTTAATAATTTCCTTGGAAAATTAAATCTATGATTTTTTGTTATTATTGGAGAGTTAAAAACCGAATATCGATTATTGGCCAGTTTAAATAAGGAAATATTTAGAAGAAACATTAGAGTTATATGGAACAATCATCCCCAATCATTATTCAATATGGTTTTTCTATGATAAATAATGAGGAAATCAGTCTATAGATGGTTAGGAGGTGAAGTTCTTTCTTATGTATTGTCTATTTACAAAAAATATAATAAATTTGAGTTTTTTTTAAAACTTATTGTTCTTTCAATGAGATCGGGATTGGATTAAGTTATCTAAAACTCACTTTGATCTATATGAGCGCTCAAAATTATAGACATCTCAAGATTCTAGAATCGAAGATAGAACTTTGAAGTGCAAGGATTATTCGCTACTAATTCCGAAAGTGATTCCAAAATGGATGTTGTAGGAGTGGTGCCTTCAATCCATTAAAACTCAGGATGAATTATACGGATAAATGTAGCACATTGCCAATGGAGGGAAGTGAACATTCCAAGTGAATGTGACAAATAGTAATAATCGTAGCCTTTAGCCTCATCAATCGAAAATGGATAAAATAAGGATATGTCGCAGAGCTGTGTGGGATGCTCCTAGTAGAAGCGTTCTTCCCTAATCTAAATTCAATAATTGTATCTTTATGAGACGTGCAATAATGGTCCAAACAAAGAGCATGTAATTATGTAGATTTGTTTTGAGAATGATGCAATTTGATATGTCATTATAGAATGGTATATGGTCCTACGTGCAAACTGTCATAGATTAACCATCCAGTATGTTACCGAGCCATTTGGCCCAATTGTCAAAAGCGATTTAGACCGACACTACTCGACCGTCTTATGGCTAAACGACTCAAAAGTGTCACTCAAACACCTAGAGATCAAGTCCAGAAAGAGTCATGCAAGTACGTTCATTCGAGCTCATCAAAAAAAACTCTCGGATGCATAATTATTTGTGGATCGATACGAATCCCACTCTAAGATTAGTATGAACCACACAATCCAAACATCTAAACAAATAAGTTTAAGACACTGGGGATCAGTACAACTCTCAACATCACAAATTCCATAACAACACACAAGAGATTGGTGTAACTCAGAAATCATCAGGGATCAGTATAAATCAACAACAAAACTCTTCTAACTTCAAGTGTTCGTACTTCTCGATCCCTTCATATCGGTACCGATCCCGGGTTCTATACCGAGCCTGTTACACATGGTTTTAGGCTTTATCCCCCTATGGGTTATGATCTCCATGCACTCACCATCTTCCATTGGAATTTCACTTATAAATGCCCCATTCTCGAGTGAGAATAGGAATTTTTGCACTTGTATTTTTCATTTATTTTGTAATCCCCGTGAGTTATATCAATCCTGGGCTATAAGTTGTGATTTTCACCAATAAAGTGCTAAAAACTTGGAAGTGGACGTAGGTTTTGATATGTCGAACTATTATAAATGTCGTGTGATTTTTTTTGTGTTTTCTCTACAAAATTTCCTCATTTTCATTTAGTTTTTATATCGCAAAACTCATTGGGTATTGTGCCAACATTTAGACATCAACATTCCGATACTTCCATTGAGAAAATAAAAAAAAGCTTTCTCTTTTCCTATCGTTCTTCCATCTAAGTTTGGATTGCTACTTAGATATTTAGAAATTTACCTATCAGTCTTGAAAAATGGCGAAGATGGGAAAATATTGCATTGTTGATCCTTCTAATGCTGACCTACAGGCATCTATATAATAACAACCTTCCAGTCCTCTAGTCATCACCGCTGTAGCTACTTCTCATGTCACCGAGGCTCCGATTACTCAAGCACAGCTAATTGAAGTTACAAGAAGCTTGAGGAAACTCAAAGAATGGTTAATGAACAAATCAAGAAGAATCTTGAGTTGATGCAACAGCTCCAACAGAATGCTCAACAAGACATCATCCACCTTCAGGTAAATAGGTCGCTCAACCTCTTCCTAACCGTGTCTCTGAGGGCTCCTCTTCTGATACTCTGTAATGACCTGGCTTTTGACTGCCTCAAGTCGATAATTGGACCAACTCAAATTGTTCAGAATGACAGATTGTTATTTCTTATGAAGTTGAAATACAAATCATCACAGAATCATAGACACGGAATATCTCATAGCGGAAGAAAAATTATCAAACAATATTACAAAATCTTTTAAATTTACATGATATCAGAGTACAGAAGTAAATGCAGATATAGTGGAAGACTGAATACATAATCATACTGATATATAAATATACTGACAGAAGGGCGGATAACTACGTAATAATAAATCGATGACTGGATCTACAACAAATCTCAAGCTCTAACAGATATATCTCCAAGTTTAATACTTGGTCTGAACAGAGCATTTTGCTTGAAATAAAAAAAACAAAATAACCAAGTCCGGACTAACATTCTCATATAAGTGAATTAAATCAAGTGACATGTTTAAATGGAATGCATCAGTAACGTAAAGGATGGTTGGGATTTCCATCTCCTAAGGACCATGAAACTAATATGTATAGTATGATATGCTATTATAATAGTGTCTTTTCAGTAAAATAAATATATCAAAATAGCGTAAGTGGGATTACCATGATTACACTTACACTGCTTATAAGCCTTGCAGTCTATACAGTACCATAAATTCACCGTACTGGTGTTATCAAAGGGCACTCCATAGAAAACAACGCCAAATCAAAATCGTAGGGGCCTCAATCAAGATAATATGATAAGGCACACGAGGAATACCCATGGTAGGATTCCATCGGATTGCGGCCCCCGGGCTGGTGGTAACACATAGTAGAAACTACCGCCCACCTCGAATAACACTCCCATAATCCAATGTGCACACCCGAATCAATCACAATAGCCATAGAGAAGTATAGAAGAAGTGTGCTAACAAGAAGTGCGACCTTAATTAACCCTGATACAGCTCCTTTTCTTGTTATTTTAATTATGACCCGAAGGTCAAGGCCAATCCATCAGCGCTCTCATTCTTCAAATCCAGTAATCGCCTGCATACCATCCTACTTCATTCTGCAATCTCCACCACGTACACAGTTGTTAAAGTGTTGTCAACATTGGGAGAGAGTATGACATTTACCAACTCTGGTCTCTTTAACAACCAAATGTTTACATTTTTCAAACCGTGGTCGTTACATTTTGAAACTATATTTTCGAGTATCACAGATTGATTCGTTTCAAGTATGGCCTTAAACCGATCACTCAAATAATTCATTTACGATTGATTTAAGATTTCAAGTCCAAAGTTCACAATAATTGGTTATCAAAACCATTTGAGTTTCGATTTCATTATTATTCAAAATATCATTATCACCTGAAACCATCATTCTAAATCTTCGGATTTAGTAGCTCGGATTGGACATGGATTTATTTAAATTTATAAAATGTACTTAAAATAGTAAAATTTAAAATAGTGTAATGTGTTAATCTGAAAATAATGTATATTTTTGTAAAATAGTGTAAAAATACTTAATCGCCAAATAGGTTTAAGTCTTAAATATATACAAAATAAGTTCAAAAAAGTTAGAATTGAAAATACTTAAAAATGGTTATAGATAGTTGTTTAAAGAGTCAAAATAGTTTAAGATTATTTATTATAAGTATTTGTGAAACCCAGTAATAAGGAAAACTAGTTTTATAAAATATAGTATGATTCAAAACAATATGATCCAATCTGATCGCATCTCCAAACCCATGTTCCAAAATTCATCTTTCAACCATTCATTTTCTAATTCAAATCAATTTCCCATTTATTGGTTTGAATTTAAATTCATCTCCTAACTTGAGATATTTCCAAATCATTATTTCAAGTTAGATTTAAGTAAATTCCGAGTTCACTCATTATAATGGATTACAAATAGCTTTGTTGACCTTTAATTTAGTCATTACTTAGATTGCTTTTTAATAAATTCCAAAATTGTATTTTTTTTCATATTTGACAATCTCATGTCAAACTTCTTTACAATCTTCATTATTATGATTTAACCAAGAAATCTTATGTCCATATTCTATTCTTCCCTTTAAATAACATTCGAAAATTCGCTGCATCCAAACCTTCATATTTCAAAGATTTCATTAATTCTTTAAAACAAATCCATATTTCAATATTCGGTCGATTTCTTCGTTTGGTTTATATTCAAATTTATCTCGAACGGGAAATATTCCCAAATCATTCCTCTTAAATAAAATTTATCAAAATTCAACCTTAATATATCAAGTAAGGTTCGTAAAACCATTAAAGTGAATTCATTTCCGAGAAATCATACACATTTTGTTATACGTTATAAAACCATGCAAAATTGATTTCATAAAGCCTTGTTTTGCCAAATTTCAATTTTAATCCCTTACTAAATGTTTTAAATAATTTATCAAAATAAATCTTTCTTAACTTCAAGGAAGAACACTTTCTAAACAATATTTAAATTACATTTGGCTCCTTTCAGTTTAAATTTTTAAACTTTATCGAATTGAATCTTTACAAATCAAAATGTGGTAAAGCCTTTAAACCAAATTTTCAACTAAAATATTTACATTGAATCAGTCATTTAAATAAGGAAACCATCAATATAATATAAAATCGACATATAATAAAATATTGTTTAAACCAAATATCAACTCAAAATCTTAAATTTATAAAATCAAATATATTGAAAGCCTTATTTAAACAACATAAGTAATTAAATTTAGAAATCACATATATTAAAAAAGTTTAAGATTTTAGTTCGATAAATCTCTCAACATATCCCTTTATTTCAAAAATTCCATTTCCAAATCCAATTATCAAAAATCGATGCATACATATTGTATTTTAAAAAAAAATTAAATTATTGACCCCGACATCCGTATATAATTTTCTATCCTATGGTCCAGTGGTACGAATATATATCATTTCAATCCATTTGAAGGAAAATACAAACCCCGGGTATATATCATTTCAACCCACATCCCAAATCGGTTCGAATTTATTTTTCTAAATTCATGCCATTATTTAGGTATGTATCATTTCAACCCATGGTGATTTTCCTAAATCTATAGGGAAATTGCAAGGTGAGAGCAACATAAACGTAACATGTCATACATAGTATCCATTTGTGTCATATAACAGGTAGTGTATGTGTCACATGTGCACAAATCACATAGCAAACAATTTCTAGAGCAAGCTAATATTTCATTTAACATCTCAAATATTTAATCCACTTAAACAAAAGTTAGTCTATGAGTGAGCGAAACTCACATTCCGAGGATATTCAAAGGCTGAAATTGATTAAGAGATAGACACGAGTTCAGCCACAACACATTAAGCATGACAAATCATATTAAATCATCTTCTATGCACATATACACACACTTATGTGTATATATATGTATATGTATACTGACCTTCCTAAACACACCACCAATGCTCCTTGTTTGACCAACAGGACAGCGAGCCTACACCGTGCAGACCCATCGTTTTTGCCCTGCTTCATCACAACTGATTTTTTTAGGTATTTGGTTGAGTACTTGGAGTGCGACCAGCGAGTCGATGGTTTTATTCGGATGGCAGGTGGTGCCTGCAGGCTTTGTCCTTGGTTCTGGATTCATGCGTGGTCAGTGTCCATGACACCATCTAGCGGATCCTCACTGGGGTATTGTTGGGTGCAAAGGTTAATTTCGAGGAAACGAGTGCAAACAGAGATTGAAAGAAGCCGTGACCAACGGCAAGGCGGGGAGCTGTGAGATAGTGAACGGATCTCGCAAGGTGCAACATCGAAATGCTCACGGGTCTAGGGTTTGCTGGAGAGAGAGACCTGGTCCTGTAGTGTCGAAGACGGTGGCGGGCCTAGCCTGGGTACACACACGAAAATTGGAGAAGTAGATCGGTTTTGTTTTTACAAAAGAGGGAAAATCAATTTTCGTGTTTAGAAGAGGAAGATAGGAGTGAAGGAGGAGGTCGGGCATGGTCTGGTGGTGCGGGGGTGACAGTCGACGAAGGGAGGAGGCTTGCGATCTGAAACGACCCAAACTTCCCCGATCCTGGAAGAGACGGAGGATCCCGGATTGTTTTGAGAACACGACGCATCAAAACACAAACAATAGAACATTTCATTGATATTACAACAATTAACATCAGAGTACAATAATATCAGGGAATAAATAATATATAGTGGAAAATAATATCAGAGATTTACAAATTACAAAGCAATGGAAAATATAATACATGAATAAAATGTGCAGTGGAAAACATCAACTACAACAACGGAAAGAAACACACAGATACAAACTTTCTGAATATAGCTCCAGCTGTAAATCCAGAATCCTGTGTAAAGAAATATCTACAGAAACCAAAACTACTAGTTACCCATGTGGAAATATGGGCACCCAGAGTTTAGGCAGAAACAATAAACTCTAGGTCAATCATGGGACTGGTGTGAGAACTCAAAACAATTATTAAATCTTTACTTTAAAAGTTGGGAAATCATGGGACCATGCCGTATCATGGTACGGGTTTACTCCACATGAATCTCACTTTAAAATAAAACCACGCAATGCTTTTTGGAAAATGAAGCTATTATAAGACTCGGGTCCCATCACACAATGCAACACAAGCCGAAGGATAGTGTTTTTCCTTATAATAGCCAAACATGCTTGGTACGTTTAAAAGAAATCATTTTGATATTACTATATGTGCATAGTGTCAAAATCAAATTCTAATATAAATGTATCAATTATAGATGACATAGGTACCATATATGATGCCACCATACATAGGTTTACAATTAAAACCGAAAAGTCGTGTATTGGAAATTGGATTCTGTCTATGAGCAAGGCAAGGGACCGTCCTCAACGGTTCGAGACACTCTAGCCCGTGCCTTATGATTCACTCGCAAGTGTACCAAAATCGTCAGGGCCGGTCCACACTTACTTTAGTGGATTAGTAATTCCTGAACAATACGTTTCCCTGCCCTATGGGGCATAAAATCTGGTCAGTACGTCGACCATATCAAGGGTCACTAGGGACCCAAATCCAAGGCGACTCGTAATCCATCATCCACATAAGTAAAACTTTCTAAGCTCCATACCATGACACCATTCCTAGCTAGAAAGTAGCGCATGCATTCCCTGCAGTCACTATCCCATATTTGATCCATACCGAGTGTGAGGCTCGCGAATTAACTCTATACACAAAGCTATGCTATTTAAAGCTGTGCTTTGATCATCAACCACAAGACTCTGCTTTTCAACAAAAGCCTTGATCATTTGCATCTCAGTATGCCACACTGACAATTCACGCCTTGTAACTAATGTCTATCAATATATAACCTCTAAGCTCGTTTGTCTCAAAGAAGGGTGTTAAGCAAGAGAATAAATTCTCTGCCACCAAATAAATATATTTTATAGAGATCAATCAACATAGAATGAAATCCAATGTCAAATACACATCCATTTACAAGTCCGTTCTGGGTCTGAATGAAACCTGAGGCACCTTACTCCTCGTCCCATATGTCCAATACAGGAGAGAAGTGCTCGCATATCCGGTCGATCTCCAAGTACGTCTGGACGATCACCACTTATTACCTTGACTTGGGTGTACAGCCCAATCAAGGCATCAGTAATCATCCAAACGATGTGAAGATCCCCGGTCTTCAACCACCGTCTTCGTCGTCGACTTTTAGTCGTTGTATTAGTTATTCAGAATGGGATAAACTCGGTCTTTCCGAATAACTTGTGTATTTTATAATCAATAATTAAGTAGTATAAAAACACATCATATGCCTTATTCCAATTCAGAATATTTTTTATTCAAATATTCACATTTTTAGGGAAGGTTCCCATAATTTTACCAAAAATAAATTCTTTTAAATTTATTCTTTATTCTTCCTTTGGATATCCATTTTATTTTATCCACAATTCTAAACCAAATTATCGTTTATAAAACTAGTCAGGATTATCGAGCCTTACCGAAGAAATCATTTATTTTATTTTTCAAATCCCAACATATTTATCCCATGGAGCAAAACTAGTAGTACTCCATATTTAACACCACTGTGTTATTGGTAAATTTAATTACCATTTCCCATCCAAATCTGATTAAAGATTTAACTATCGCTTGGAGTAAAATTGGTGATACTCCATTCTCGATTATTTTTCGAATTTGATAAATTTTACTATCCCATTCGCATTCCATTCTAATTAAATATACATTAAAACTCCATCTTGGTTTTAATATCAAAAATCATTACTTTATGATTATTCAACTTTTCAGAAATAAATCTTGCCTTTAACTGGGTTAAAGAACGAATGTCATTTAAAACATAATTCACAATAAACCCAAATCAACTTCCATTAACTATGGAATCTTCACGGAAAACATATCAATACATATAATCGATATCAATTTCCGTATCCGACTAATAATATAAATGGAATAACAGCAAAGCCATTGAAGTTCCCTATATAGTAACGACCTTCATTCTCAGAAGGTCATCTCGATTATTATTAAATCGAATTCCATTCAATTCCAATTTGATATATTAAATTGGAAAACTTTACTTTGGAAAATTTCCATTAAATCTTAATAATTTTTTTATAAATTCCAAATCATATCTTCACTGTTAATTGGGTTAAAGAACAAATCCCAAAAATCCACTTATAATTCAATTCCAATTAAATGTTAATTAATTGGTAAATTTCTCTAAATTTTAATTAATAGATTTATTCTTTTCTCAACTGGGTTTCAGAACAGTATTACCATTCACGACAAAACCAAAATCCAATTGGATATTAAATACAAGGCTCTGAATAGAAATTATATCGACTTATATTCAATACAAGTTATGAAGCCAACACATATCGTATTGGAATAACGATATATATATCTTCCAAATTCCTCAACAATATCTGTATGATCAAGGAATCCAATATCAAAACATTCTGAAGATTATTCCCATTCCAAATCCATTTCAATTTATATATTTTGGAAAAATTCTGGTTGTTTTAAAACCCCTTTACAAATCCAATTTATTATTTCTAAAAATCATTGGATTATAATTCTAGTTATTAACTAGTTCAATTCAATAAAAATATATTTTTATCTTTTCAAATATGGAATTTTTCATTCAAAATCTTTCCAAGTCATTGATTATGATTTTTGACAATTTTTCCATATTTTTAATAATTTTATTAAGGCCTTTACAGTCGGTTTCCAATAACGGCCACCGAACTGCATCCATAACGACCTTTTCTGAAATTGATTTGGACATATTTTAAAATCCAGCCAATTAAATTTAAATCTCTTGTACCGATTTGGATTTTTGCCCGAACCTAATCGATGGCAAAATCGACCAAGACCGTTCAAAACACGAATACGCTAACTTTGGGCATACAACACATCAGAACAAATAACAAAAGACTTTTATAAATATTATAATAATGTTACATCAAATTATAGAATATCAGAGTACATCGATAAATAATAATACAGCGGAAGATAATTTACAATGAATTTAATACAGTGCAGTGGAATCAATAATCTGATACAGCGGAAGTCTATCAATGCTCTGGACACGGCTTTAAGCTTCGTTCCAGAATCATGCTTAATATATCTACATAATAAGCTACTCGACTGGCCGTGTGGAAAAGAGGGCACCCGAGTTTGCAAGTGAAACAAACTACGAGTCGGTCATGGGACTGGTATGAGAAATCTTTCCTAACTTATCTAAAAATATGGCTAATCACAAGACCACGCCATTAACGCGGAACGGATTTACTCCATTGGATTTCCAGTGCATAAATAAAGTAATTCGTTAAACAACGCAATGCTTTTTAGAAAAATGAAACCATTATAAGACTCAAGTCCCATCACAAAATGCAATACAAACCAGAGAATAGAATTTTACCTTATAATGGTCAAAAATTTTGATACGATAAAACGGATTTTATATTATTATCAGTATACATATGTTTCAAAAACATTTCAATCATAATGTATCAATCATAGACGGCATAGCTACCATATACTATGTCGCCATACTAATTCTACAATCCAAACCACATGCTGTCATATTGAAAATTGGATTTCCATCATGAGTCAAAGCTAGGGACGATCTCCTTACCGATTCGAGACACTCTAGCAAATGTCTCAAGATTCGGACGTTGGCGAACCCTTGAATCCTGCAGGGCCGGTCCACAAATACTTTAGTGGATTAGCAATTCCTGAACACAAGCTTCCTGGCCCTATTGAACCTATAAATTGGTCACTAGTGACTAATATAACCGAGGCCTCGTAATCCATCATCCACATAAGTAAAATGTCAGGGCTTGTAAAACCCTGATACCACTTCTAGCTAGAAAGAAACGTGTGCATTTCCTGCGTTTCCTTGTCTCGTTTTTGACTCATATCAGGATGTGAGGCTCGCAAAGTAACGCTATATACGAAGCTACACCTAAACAGGTTGTGCTTTGATCATCAACCACAAGGCCCTGCTTCTCAACAAAAGCATCGATCATTTGCGTCTTAGCATGCCACATTGACAATTCACGCCATGCGATCGATAACTACCAATATATAACCTCTGAGCTCGTGCGTCTCAAAGAAGGGTGTTAAGAAAGAGAATAAATTCTCCGTCACCAAACAGATATATATTGAATATAAATCAGTTTACATGAAATGAAATCCAATGTCAGACACACATTAATTTTCAAGTCCGTTCTGGGTCTGAACGAAACCGGAGACACCTTATTCCCTGTCCCGTATGTCCAATACGGAAGAGAGGTGCTCGCTTATCCGGAAAATCAAAAAGTACATCCAGACAACTACTAATGTAACCCTTTCCTAGGAGAAAATCAGTCCAGGGCATCAATAGTCATCCATTCGATGTGAAGATCGCCTGTCTTCAATCACCATCTTCAATGTCTTCGACTTTAAATCGTCGTATAATTATATGAAATGAGATTGAGCTCGGTCTTTCAAAATAATTTGCGAATAATTATAATTTAAATCATTTCATATCGTTAATACTATTTTATAACGATTTATCGCTATTTTTATTTATATAAAAAGTGCTCAATTTAATTCAACGATGTTTCGGGTCAATAGGCGGCCCTAGAGCTGTTTTTATCAAAATTTGATTTACAAATATCTCAAAATCTAACCGTTGGATTTTGATGAATTTTATATTGTTACAAAGATCTTCCGAAAGCGAACCTAACATTTCCAATTTTGGGAAAATCGGACAGTCAGATCTTTCGGTATAATCGTTTAAAGTTATGATTCTGAAATGCGAACTACCGTGCGCGATTCATTTAATTTTAATATATATATATATATATATAATCTTATACAAATATAAACCATTCGATGATTTCACTAACGTGTTTAACATTCCAAATAAAAGAATGTTTAATATTGCATAACTGTTTTAAATGTTTCTAATGATACATTAAAAATGGATATTGTATTTGCAAACAAATTCCTATACATATATTCTAAATACAAATAAATAGAGATTTTTGTTTTCATACATTTCCTACATATTTTCTAATATCCAATAAAAATATATTTTTATTTCCATAACCTCTCTACATGATTCTAATGTCAAATAAAAATGTATTTTATTTGCATACATTCCATACATGTTTTTTAATGTCAAATAAAATGTAATTTATTTGCATATATGTCGCTAATGACAAAAAAAAGATATTTTTTATTTTTATATATGCAATTTCTATTTCTAACTTTAACTAAGAAATATTTTTATTTTCATATAATCTCAATGTATAACATGATACATAGAAATGTTTGTTATTTTTATTTGCATATAATCTCAATTTATAACATGATACATAAAAATGTTTGTTTTAATTTGTATACAAATTCTATGTATAAAATGACAAATAAAAATGTATGTCAATTTGTATGCAAATTTTAATGATGATAAACATGTCTCTTTTAAATTGTATACAATTTTAATATAACAAAATAATTAAAAATGATAACTTTATTTTATTCACAATTCTATTTCAACAAAACAATAAAAATGATGACTTTGTTTTGTTGACAATAATCAAATTCAACAAAACTGATATTTTGTTTTAACACCAATCTAATTAACAAAAATGTTATTTTTGTTTTTACTACTTTATTTCAACAGAAATATTACTTCTGTTTCTAACTCAACAAAACAAATAAAAGTGATGTGTTTGTTTTGTCGACAATTCTAACTCAACAAAACAAATAAAAGTGATATGTTTGTTTTGTCAATAATTCTAACTCAACAAAACAAATAAAAGTGATATGCTTGTTTTGTCGACAATTCTAACTCAACAAAACAAATAAAAGTGATACGTTTGTTTACAAAATATGTTTTCTGTAACAACCCGAACTTCCCCATGTAAGAAAACCCGGATTGCTTTGAGTAAACGACAAATCAGAACACAAACAGAAGAACATTTCATTGCTTATTACAATAATTTACATCAGAGTACAAGAATATACGGAGTATGAACAAATAATATACATTCGTTAAATATCATAGATTTACAAATTACAATGCAGCGGAAAATAATACAAAACACAACTAAAGGAGATACACGAATACAGAGCTTTCCGGATATCATTCCAGCTATAAACCAGGATCCTGTGAATACAAATCTGTAAAACCAAAACTACTAGCTGCCCATGTGGAAAATAGGGGCACCCAGAGTTTAAGTTAAAACAATAAGTTCCAGGTCAGTCATGTGACTGGTGTGAGAACTAAAATAGTTATTTAAAACTTTACTTTAAAATCAAATATATCAAGGGACCAAGCCGTATAACATAGAACGGGTTTCCTCCCAAGAATACTAGTGCATATAACAAAACAGCACAATGCTTTTTGGAAAAAATGAAGCTATTATAAGGCCCAGGTCCCACCACAAATGCAACACAAGCTGGAGGATAGGGTTTTCCCCTATAATAGCCAAACATGCTTGGTATGTTTGAAACAAATCATTTGATATTATTATAAGTGCATAGTGTATAAAACATCTTCAAATATAAATGTATCAAACCTAGACAGCATGGGTACCATATATCATGTCGCCAATACTAGGCTCTACAATCAAAACCGCAAATGTCACGTATTGGAAGTGTAACAACCCGCATTCTACGCATCGAAGGATCGTAGAATATTTCTTTCTTTCTTATACGAAGTCGTATGGTCATGTGGCTTGGGCAAACGACTATTGGGTTCATTTCCCATGTTCATGATTTTTGCCGATTTTTAAATGACCGTTTTGCCCCTAGCTGGTCTTGTTTCGTCCATAACTTTTGATTAGAAAGGAGTTTTGACCTAAACCCACTTCCATTGGATTTGAATGATGGTTTCTCTTTCCGTAGAGTGGTTACATTAGCCAAACGGACTTACCGTTTGGGAGGTATGGCTGAAACAAGGTTTAGAAGGTGAAAAACAGCTTAATTGGGCTAAACCGGGTAGTTAACAGCTAGGCCCATAACCCATTTCGGGATTAGGGTTATGGGGAGGCTGATAGGGTTTGGGAAATCATTTCATTTCAGTTTTTGAGCTGCCACTTTCATTCTTGAAACCCTAGTAATGGCCTCCACTCTCTAAATCTCTTCAAAACATCTTTTTGGCTTTCCTAATCACATATTAGCAAGATCTACACCAAATCAAGGCGGATTAGCATCAAATCAAGATAGGAGCTGCTGCTAAGCATTGGAGTTTGACCCAAACAGAGAATCATTTCAGATTTATAGTTTACTTTGTGGCAAAGGTGAGTGATTTGCATTGTTTTCACTAATTACGGCTAATTATGGTAATTAGCGAAATTATGGCTCAGAAAAATCTAGAAAAATTCCTGAAATTCTAAAACATCATTTTATGCCTCTGATATGAATTTGGGTTAATTTCGACTAATTTTGCAAGTCCCGGAATTCGGGGGATTAAGGAGTGATTAGTGGAAATTAGCGAATTTATGCATGTTAAAAATCTGGGAAAATATTTATAAATTGCTAAATATTATTTTAGGCCTCTGTTAGAAAATTTGGCTGATTTGGTTAAGTTTTGCTAATCCTATCATTAGTTATGCTTAAACATGATTAAGGGGAAAACATGGGTTTTGGGTACATTTGATCCATATTGTTATGATTAAATTGTTATTTTGGTTTTTATGGTTTATTATACGTGTTGCTACTACTGTTTGGTATGAGCTATGATTGTTTAGAATAGTTAGAATGGTTGAAAATGCCGTCGAGAGGCGAAAATAGCTTGCTGGAATGGTGCAGGTTTTCTTTGGGTCGAGTTAGACCGACCAGGGGAGGGTTTTGACCGACCGACCCTGTATGAAGTGTTCGACCGACTAGGGAGATCGACCAAGTTGGGCAAGACTGATCACTATGCGATGTTCGACCGACCCCATACGATGATGAAATACCGACCGACCAGGGATGGTGAAGTACGACCGACCAGGGATGGTTAAGTTCGACCTACCAGGGGCCAATACTGACCGACCAGGGTAGAGATGATGAAAACCGACCAGAATGAAAGGTTCTTGACCGACCGACCCGATCCGAGATGCTTGGACTTGAAGTGAAGACTACGATCCGACCCGAGCGAGGGTGATGACCACGATCCGAAGCAAGGTGAAGTGAAGACCGACCCGGATGAAGATGATGACTAAAACCCGAGATGCAAAGGTAGTCCAAATGGAAGTTAGAGCTCAGTATCCAGATGGGAACCAACGAGTTCACTTCGTGGTTGGGCTTTGCTGCGGGACGTGTGTAAAGGGGTTGTCGGTATTCATAACTTTGGTTCACCACCGAGAGATGGATAGTGGGCTTGTAGTGATAGTTACACGGGATTGGATTCCGTCATGGCCCAAAGTATTAGGTGACCAAAGTAGTGGATATCGTATGCTTTACGCACTGAGTGAGGGATGTGAGGATGATTGCTATGCTTGATTGATTGACACCATTATGACATGCACACCCCACCCCCGTATCTCTTACACAGTATGTTAGTGGCACCTTAGAGTATTGTACGGTATGTAGTGCTAACTCTTTGGTTGCAGGTTCAGGTTCAGGTATGATTGGATTATACCTGTTATTGTTCTGTTTTGTTGCTTATTGCTCATACCAGGCTTTATGTCCGACCCAGAGTTTTATGTCTCCTCTTATTACTCTGGGTGCTCAAACGAGCAGACTAGAGACAGGTTATGGTTAGCTGGTGATGCGCGAATAGCTGATTCGGAGGCGAGCAGGAGGCTTCCACGTATGATATATAGATATTCTCCCTGTGTCGCTGGTGGTCGCTACTTGGGCATTAGTAGTGTACCTCCTTTATTTTGCTTTTGTTTTGTTGAGATAGTTTGAAAAGTTGTAATAATGTTGGCTTTGGGTCATAAGTTGTACTTGGATTTTCCGCTACTATGTTAGTTTATTTTCAGCTTATGCACTGTCTCACCTGTTTTATGTCAAGTATGTTGTTATTATATTTTATCCTATGCGCTGTGAGACATTCTACAGGTTCCTTGATTAGCTCATTCTCTGCTTTCTTTTCTTCTGACGACCGTCCCGTGCTAACTGGATATGTGTACAACGCACCATTGGAGTAAATGTCGGTTGGTGGGGGGCGGGCCGTCACACTTGGTATCAGAGCTCTAGGTTGCGTAGTTAACCTAGGGAAAGACACGAGGGAGAGATAGTACGTATATGAGAGCGCGTATTTGTGATTACTTTGGTTTTTAAAAGCTATATATATATACACTATTAGTAGTATAAGAATGAAGTCGTACTGCACTAGCACCACTATGGGGTCGTTAATCGTTTTCTCTTTACAGACAGAACGATGAGTCGAGACACGAGGGGTGCTGGTAGAGGGACCAATAACGAAAAATGCTCCTGACATGAGGAAGATGTTCACTAACTTCATGAGGGACATGCTTAGGGATGTTCAGGGAGCAGTTCCCAATGCCGGTAATGGTGGTGGTCCAGTAGTGCAGGCGCCTAGGGTCGATTTCGCCAAGTTGTGCAAGGATTACACTAACCTTGGTGGGAAGCCGTTCCATGGAACGGAGTCGGCCACAGATGTTCAGGATTGGTTGGATAGCTGTGATCGTATCTTCGACGACTTGGGTATTGAGGATGCAATGAAGAGAAGACTAGCATCTCGTCAGCTGCAAGGGCGAGCGATGAATTGGTGGAATGCCATTAAGACAGCTACTCCAAAGGATCAAGTTACTAGGAATCAGTTTAAGACTCGCTTTTGTGATAAGTTTATTCCAGCTGGTCATAAATCAGAATTGTTCAGGAAGTTCTTGGAGCTTAAGCAGAATGGTAGGGCAGTCTCGGAGTACATCGCAGAATTTGATACTTTATCGAAATATGGATGGTCCCTTATCAATACAGTCGAAAAGAAGAACGAGAAGTTCATAACCGGCTTGGATGGGTACTTGGGGGAAAGACTTATAAACCATATCGATGAGACGTTCGAGTCTATTGTAGGAAAGGCATTAAGGTCAGAGAGCCTTTTCCCTAAGTCGAAGACTGAGGTTGCTACGGCATCTGCAGAGGAGCCAAAGCCGCAAGCAGGCGGTGAAGGCAAGAAGAATTCCCAGAACAAGAGGAAGCAGAACCCGACCAAGGATGGTCAGAATAAGAAAAATAAGAAAGATGGCGAATGCTTTAGTTGTGGCAAGAAGGGCCACTATGCCAAAGATTGTCGAGAAAAGCCTGGGGAAAGGAAGTGCTTTAACTGCGGCCAGGCGGGACATCACAAGGATGATTGCCCACAACCCCCTAGGGAGAAGCAGATTGTGAAAGCATATGCTATCAATGTTGTTCCTTCTTCGTCGAATGCTCCAAGTGCGGCGCAGAAGGGAAAGGGTGTCGTTATAAAAGGTATGCTTTCTATTTAAGATGTTTCTGTTCGTGTATTGTTTGACAAACCCGAGATAGTCGATAGACCTCTAGTTGTGACGAACCAGATTGGTGGTTCGACTAACCTTAGCATGATTTGCCGTAACATGGTCTTATCGAGTCATGGATGTATGTTTGTTTGTGTTTGCTTTGTTTAGGCTTTACTGGGTTTAGCATTATTTTGGGGAGTCGATCTACTCCAAAGGAATTGGGTGGTATTAGGTACCTACCTAGTGATGGCGATAGTAACTGGAGTTAAGAAAGCTGAAAGGTTATCGTTGTAATAAGTTCTACTTGTCTCTGGGAGGCAAATGAGTACTCAATTGCTAGATTGTTTTTCTAGTATCACCTCACGTGGGTTGTCCGAACTCGGAGGAGATGTTCCTTGGGTGCTTGTCTGATATTGGTTTAGGCCTTTGGGGCTTGTGCTTGGGGAATGTCGATTTCGACTAGGATGGTTTGCGTGAGGGGTAAATAGTTGTTGTGATTTTTCATTGGATGATATCTTAGTTTACTCGAGGAGTGATGGGCAGACGGAACATGATGAGACTGTTCAATGGTATAGACTGCCCAGAGTTAGACTCGATAGGGTTATGAGATTGCTCGAGTGGGACTCGGGAAAGATGCAAAGTAATGGATTGTTTAGGACCCTATGTTGATGTTCTCTATTGGATAGTAAAATTTTGAAGGAATAGGTTGTGATCGTTGATCATGGAAGATACAACGAAGATTAGGGCGATTCAAGTTGGACTTGAACTCGTAAAAGAAAATGGGTGTTCGTTGATCTTGGAGATGCAACGAATAGGGAGACGACTCACGTTGGACTAGAGTTTGTCGGTAATGGATACTCAAGACTGGGTCTGAGTTATAGATTGACTCGAGTTGGACTCGAGAAGGCTACAAGGAATTGGATTCGGCTTGAGCTGGACTCAAGAGGGCAGCAAGATAATGGATAGACTTGGGTTGGACTCAAGTATTTTAGGCGGACTAAAAGCAGGGGTATCTGGGGACGCCCGTTACCCTGGATCCGTTGGACGTGATCTAGTTATCCTTGGAGGATAAACGTACGTTGGACGTACGGTAGTCCGTAGGGTGGCGGGGCTTCCATTGGCCTAGGATTGGTTGGACCAGTCAAGTAGGCATCGGTGTATGTATGGAGGCTGGGCTTCCATTAGTTATTGATGTTGGTTGGACCAGACATACTAGAATCGACATATTGGGATTGGTTAGACCAATCATGTAGGTGTCGATGTGTTTATGAATTTAGCAGGTGATAGGTAGGACTTGTTTGATGGATGTTATGGTTGCTATGTTGTTCCTATTTTTCTTCCCTTGAGTAGACTATCATCTGGACGGTTCCAGCGATGGGGAGCAAAGTGATTGTAGAAGGACTATGAGCCAGTGCAGTAGATTCGTCATGACTCGAGGGGCAAAGTGGACATAGTAAAGGAATAGTGAGGCTATGAGCCAGTGCAGTGGAGTTGTTATGACTTCATGGGGTAGAGTGGACATAGCAAAGGACTAGTGGCTATGGATCAGTGCAGTGGAGTCGCCATGACTCCATGGGGCAGAGTGATCACAGTAAAGGATTTGGGTGCAGTAATAGTTGCATTGAGTAGGAGACATGCCAGTTTATGGGTTTTGTTTCTAGGATGGAAGCAACTAAAGTATATCACAGGATATGATTTCGGGCCCAAGAGTGAATTGGATTCAGAAACACTAGTAAGCTTGACGATTAGATCGATTTTGATTGAGTGGATTGGTTCCAGTTAGAAGGACGATCCTAATCTATTGGAAACCATCTCTAGGGTAGAGATGGGTATCGATGGAAAGAGAATGATCAGGTAAGGATTTGATCGAGAAGGGTGGCTTCGAAAGAATAAGGGACTAGTTGTACCCAACGTAGATGGACTGAGAGGTGAAGTGCTTAGAGCATATCATCACCCGAAATTGGCTATACATCCCAGTGGTAACAAGATGTATTGAGACATGGAGCAGATCTACTACTGGGAAAGGATAAAGGAAGACGTTGGGAATTTGACGTATGAAGTAGAGCTACCTGACAAGATGGCGGGAGTTCACAACGTATTTCATGTTTCCCAGTTAAGGAAGTTTGTGCAAGACCCTAATGTGGCTATTTCATCAGATCAGTTGGACGATTGCGAGGTTGAACCCGAGGCGGTTGAGAACCGCAAGCCTATGCGTATTGTTGGGAATGATACGAAGCAGCTTCGAAGGAAGGCAGTGAAACTAGTCAAAGTCCAGTGGGGTGAGAATGAAAAAGACTGTACTTGGGAAACAAAGGAGGATATAAGGAAGAAGTATCCAGAACTCTTTGCCTGGTAAGGTTTTGATAGTGATAGTTTCTTCCCTTGTTAGTAAGCCGCATGCTAGGATAGACTTGTTTTGCATGTTGATTGTTGTTTTATGGTTGATAGGCATGCGGGACCGTTTGTGTGTTTTGGTTAGGGAATTTCGGGGGTGAAATTTCTTAAGGGGGGGGGGGGGAGAATGTAACAACCCGCATTCTATGCATCGAAGGATCGTAGAATATTTATTTCTTTCTTATACGAAGTCATATGGTCGTGTGGCTTGGGGAAACGACTATTGGGTTCATTTCCCATGTTCATGATTTTTCCCGATTTTTAAATGACCGTCTTGCCCCTAGTCGGTCTTGTTTCGTCCATAACTTTTGATTAGAAAGGAGTTTTGACCTGAAATACTTCCATTGGATTCGAATGATGGTTTCTCTTTCCGTAGAGTGGTTACAATAGCCAAACGGACTTACCGTTTGGGAGATATGGCTGAAACAAGGTTTAGAAAGTGAAAAACAACTTAATTGGGCTAAACCGGGTAGTTAACAGCTAGGCCCATAACCCATTTCGGGATTAGGGTTATGGGGAGGCTGATAGGGTTTGGGAAATCATTTCATTTAAGTTTTTGAGCCGCCACTTTCATTCTTGAAACCCTAGTAATGGCCTCCACTCTCTAAATCTCTTCAAAACATCTTTTTGGCTTTCCTAATCACATGTTAGCAAGATCTACACCAAATCAATGCGGATTAGCATCAAATCAAGATAGGAGCTGCTGCTAAGCATTGGAGTTTGACCCAAACAGAGAATCATTTCAGATCTATAGTTTACTTTGTGGCAAAGGTGAGTGATTTGCATTGTTTTCACTAATTAGGGCTAATTATGGTAATTAACGAAATTATGGATCAGAAAAATCTAGAAAAATTCCTGAAATTCTAAAACATCATTTTATGCCTCTGATATGAATTTGGGTTAATTTCGACTAATTTTGCAAATCCCAGAATTTGGGGGATTAAGGGGTGATTAGTGGAAATTAGCGAATTTATGCATGTTAAAAATCTGGAAAAATATTTATAAATTGCTAAATATTATTTTAGGCCTCTGTTAGAAAATTTGGCTGATTTGGTTAAGTTTTGCTAATCCTATCATTAGTTATGCTTAAACATGATTAAGGGGAAAACATGGGTTTTGGGTACATTTGATCCATATTATTATGATTAAATTGTTGTTTTGGTGTTTATGGTTGATTATACATGTTGCTAATACTGTTTGGTATGACCTATGATTGTTTAGAATAGTTAGAATGGTTGAAAAGGCCGTCGAGAGGCGAAAATAGCTTGCTGGAATGGTGGAGGTTTTCTTTGGGTCGAGTTAGACTGACTAGGGGAGGGTTTTGACCGACCGACCCGAGCTCACGACCGACCCTGTATGAAGTGTTCGACCGACTAGGGAGATCGACCAAGTTGGGCAAGACCGACCACTATGCGATGTTCGACCGACCCCATACGATGATGAAATACCGACCGACCAGGGATGGTGAAGTACGACCGACCAGGGATGGTGAAGTTCGACCGACCAGGGGGCAATACTGACCGACCAGGGTAGAGATGATGAAAACCGACCAGAATGAAAGGTTCTTGACCGACCGACCCGATCCGAGATGCTTGGACTTGAAGTGAAGACCACGATCCGACCCGAGCGAGGGTGATGACCACGATCCGAAGCAAGGTGATGTGAAGACCGACCCGGATGAAGATGATGACTAAAACCCGAGATGCAAAGGTAGTCCAAATGGAAGTTAGAGCTCAGGATGTATATGGGAACCAATGAGTTCACTTCATGGTTGGGCTTTGCTGCGGGACGTGTGCAAAGGGGTTGTCGGTATTCATAACTTTGGTTCACCACTGAGAAATGGATAGTGGGCTTGTAGTGATAGTTACACGGGATTGGATTCCGTCATGGCCCAAAGTATTAGGTGACCAAAGTAGTGGATATCGTATGCTTTACGCACTGAGTGAGGGATGTGAGGATGATTGCTATGCTTGATTGTTTGACACCACTATGACATGCACACCCCCACCCCCGTATCTCTTACACAGTATGTTAGTGGCACCTTAGAGTATTGTACGGTATGTAGTGCTAACTCTTTGGTTGCAGGTTCAGGTATGATTGGATTATACCTGTTATTGTTCTATTTTGTTGCTTATCGCTCATACCAGGCTTTATGTCTGACCCAGAGTTTTATGTCTCCTCTTATTACTCTGGGTGCTCACACGAGCAGACTAGAGACAGGTTATGGTTAGCTGGTGATGCGCGAATAGCTGATTCGGAGGCGAGCAGGAGGCTTCCACGTATGATATATAGATATTCTCCCTGTGTCGCTGGTGGTCGCTACTTGGGCATTAGTAGTGTACCTCCTTTATCTTTCTTTTGTTTTGTTGAGACAAGTTGAAAAGTTGTAATAATGTTGGCTTTGGATCATAAGCTGTACTTGGATTTTCCGCTGCTATTTTAGTTTATTTTCAGCTTATGCACTGTCTCACCTGTTTTATGTCAAGTATGTTGTTATTATATTTTATCCTATGCACTCTGAGACATTCTACAGGTTCCTTGATTAGCTCATTCTCTTCTTTCTTTTCTTCCGACGACCGTCCCGTGCTAACTGGATATGTGTACAGCGCACCATTGGAGTAAATGTCAGTTGGTGCGGGGCGGGCCGTCACAAGAAGTAGGATTTCCATCTATGAATCAAGGCAAGGGATCGTCCTTACCATTTCGAGACGCTCTAGCCTGTGTCTTAGGATCAGAGCTCGAGTAACCCTTGGATTGTCCGGGCCAGTCCACCTGAAGTGCAAAGGGAGAATTAAAATGCTTGAACATGCATTTCCCCGCCCTTTGGAGCATAAGTTTGGTTTGTATAAAGACCATATCATCCATCGACCACGTAGTGCCGATATATCCAAGGCGCCTCGCTATCCATTATCTGCATAAGTAAAACGTCAGGGCATGCAAAACCGTGACCCCACTCCTAGCAAGAAGGAAAAACATGCCCTCTCGGATGTCCTCTCCTGTTTCTGTTTCGCACCGGGGTGCGAGGCTCGCGGAGTAACGCTACACAAAGCTAAGCAATATTAAAGCCGTGCTTTGATCATCAACCATAAGACTTTGCTTTTTAACCGAAGCCTTGATCATTTGCATCTCAGCAAGCCACACAGGAAATTCACGCTATGCAGTCGATATCTATCAATCACACAGAATGAAATTCAATGTCAGACATACATCCATTTACAAGTTCGTTATGGGTCTTAATGAAACCAGAGGCACTTTATTCCTCGTCCTATATGTCCAATATAGGATAGAGGCCCTCACGTATCCGATTGATCTCCAAGTACGTCTGGAACGATCACCACTTATTACCTTGTCTTAGGTGTATAGCCCAATCAAGACATTAGTAATCATCCACACAATGTGAAGACCTCCAGTCTTCAACCACTGTTTTCATCGTCGACTCATCGCCGATTCAATTATTCATAATGGGATAAATCCGGTCTTTCTGAATAACTCGCGTATATGATAAAAAAGTGCTATAAAAACACAAAATACGCCTCATTCCAATTCTGAATATTCTTTTGTTTAAATATTCATATCCTTTGGGAAAGGTTCCCATTAATTTTATCAAAGATAAATTCTTTAAATTTATTCTTTAATCTTCCTTTGGAAATCAATCCATACCAAATTATGGTTTATCCAAACTAGTTGGGATCAGCGATCCTTACCGAAGTAATCATTTGTTTTAATTTCGCAATCCTAACCTATTCATCACATGAAGTAAAACTGGTAATACTTCTTATCTAATACCACGATGTTATCGGTAAAATTAATTACCATTTCATGTTCAAATCTAATTAAAGATTTAACTAACGTTTGGAGCAAAATTGGTGATACTCCATTCTCAATGATTTCTTTGATTTGATAATTTTAGTTATCAAATTCACCTTTCAATCTATTTAAAGATTCATTAAAACTCTAATTCAGTTTTAATTTCCAACAATCATTACTTAATGATTTTTCCAATTCAGGAAATAAATCATGTCTTTATCTGGGTTTAAGAACTAATGTAATTTAAAACGCAGTTTATGATAAACCCAAAATCTCATTCCATTAATTATGGAATTTTCACGGAAGAACAAACCAATATATAATCGATATCAATTTCCGTATCCGACTAAAATTATAAATGGAATAATGGCAAAGCCTTTTGAATTCGATCTATATTATCAGTATTCCTCCATAGAAGTTCATTTCGATTATTATCAAATTGAATCCCATTCCATTCCAATTTATTTATTAAACTGGAAAACTTTACTTTGGAAATTCCATTAAATCTTAGAATAAAGATTTATAAATCCCAAATCATATTTCACTACAAATCGGGTCAAGAACGAATGTCGTTAAAACACAGTTCACAAAAACCCGATTTACATTCCATTTCATTTCCAATTAAATGTTAATTTATTGGCAATTCTTCTTTAAATCTTAGTTAAAAGACTTATTCTTTTCACACGGGGTTTCAGAACAGTGTTAATAAAGACACCATTCCATCAGTCTCTAACCGTAAATTAGTAAGAGAACAATTCCCTAAGTATTAATCTCAAAGGCCGAAACCAACATCAGATCAATAACCAGGAAACCATTCAACTTAGCTAACCTCTAGTTAGTTTCTAATTTCCTTAACTACATTGGGCTTAAGAACAGTGTTATGAAGACACTGTTCGCGACAAACCCAAAATCCCATTTGATATTAAATACAAGGCTCTGAATAGAAAATATATCAGCTTATATTCAATATCAAATTCTGAACTCAACAAACATCGTATTGGAATGACGATGTATATATCTTCCAAATTCCTCCAAAATGCCCGTATAATCATGGATCGAAATATTCCAAAGATAATTTCGATTCAAATCCATTCCAATTCATATATTGGAAACTCTGGTTATTTTAAAAACCATTTCAAATCCAATTTATTTATTTAAAAATAATTGGATTATAATTCTAGTTCATAACTAGTTTATTTCGAAAAAAAACTATTTTTATTCTTTAAAATATGGAATTTTTCATCCCAATTCTTTTCGAATCATTTCTTATGATTTTACACTAGTTATTGATATTTTTAATAATTTTACCAAGTCCCATACACTCGATTTCCATAAACGGCCATGGAACTGCACTTACAACGACCTTTTCCAAATTTGATTTGGACATAATTCCAAATCCAACCGTTAGATTTCAAATCTATAATATTCCTTAGAAATCTCTTTTCGATACGAACCCAACGGTTCCCGTTTTAGGAGAATCCGACGGTCGGATCTTCCGTAATGTCCATTCGAAGTTAATGGTCAAAATTCGCGAACTGCCGCAGCGCGACGCGTTCTATTCAGGCCACTAATTATATATAATATATATATTATATATATTTCTTCGATTTCATTTTAAAATTCTATAAATCACTTTAAATTCGTTTTCAAAACGATTTCCACTTCATTTCAATTTCAAATCAAAATTGAATATTCTATTATAAATTCATTGATAAATTGATTTCAAATCGATTTCAAATCAATTTCAATTCATTTTAAATTCAATTCAAATCGATTTCAATTCAATTTCAATTCGTTTTAAATTCATTTCAATCGATTTTAATTCAATTTCAATTCGTTTTTAATTTATTTCAATCGATTTCAATTCAATTTCAATTCGTTTTAAATTCATTTCAAATCGACTACAATTCAACTTCAATTCGTTTTAAATTCATTTCAAATCGATTCCAATTTAAATCGATTTCAATTCCATTTCAATTCGTTTTAAATTCATTTTGAAGCGATGTCAATTTAAATTGATTTCAATTCCATTTCAATTCATTTTAAATCGATTTCAATTCAATTTCAATTCTTTTTAAATACATTTCAAATCGATTTCAATTCAACTTTCACATTCAAATCAAAATTGAATATTCTATATCATTTCAATATTAAAATGATAATATTTTCAAAACATCAGATTTTGAAATCACTTTTCGATATTCATTTTTTAAGGAATAAAATCAACAAAATTCCCGTTCGTGTTAAAATGGCGTTTTGACTACTTAACAAGGCTTCACATTTCAATAATTACTGAATATTATTTTAAAATATTCGTTAGTTCTGAACTGGAACCAAAATCAATCAATTACCATATAATTTTATTTATATGGATTTCAACATCATATATATATATACACACACACAGCAATAGTGATAAGTAATCATTGAAATTCAAACAACATCCAGAGTGTATTGTACAACTGTACAAGCGTTAAAAATAAATAAATAACGTTCATTACAGCCTGTTAACCATCGATTGACATACCACTAATTATTGGGATCAGTGTATGTCAAATATCATCCCAATACCCGTGTGGGGTTTCCAAACAACAAACACAGATTATTATTTGTGCAGTTGGGCGATGTGTAAAATTTATTGTCCCAATCAATATCGGTTAAATGGGTGTACATAAACAAATCGTCCGATTTGTAAATGAGTATCTATTTCAACTCATGACTATTTTATACAGTTTATATATAAAATAAAAATGATATTTTTATTGTTTAAATATTTTATTTCATACATGAATATTTTATATATACAATAAAAATGATTTTTTTAATTTACAAATATTTTGTTCAACACAATACAATCAACAATCTCAACACAGTCCACTTCCACAACACAATACAATCAAACAAGCCGCCCATGGTCTGTGGACGACGGTGTCAGGAGCTACTATAAACCTAGTATATATTTAACTGTAAAATAATTAGTGAGAAGGAGTTCTCACCTTTGGTTTCCACTCCGCCAGTTATATTTCTGAATTTCTGAATGGTTCGAATTCTGTTCGTTTCCAATCGATTCCATCGCAATCTTTTTTCAAACGGTTTATATTAAAAATCACATTTTTAATGCAGTTCTATTTGTTTAAAAATCACATTTTTATTCTGCTGCTTCATATATTTAAAAATCATATTTATAAAAATTTGATTTTTATTTCTAAAACCATATGCTAATTTCATTTTTAAAACTAATGTATATTTTTATATTTTTAAAACAAAGTATATTTTTACATTCTAAAACAAACTTATTTATTTTCTAAAAAAATTTATTTATTTTCTAAAACAAAGTTATTTATTTTCTATAACAAAGTTATTTATTTTCTAAAACAAATCTATTTATTTTTATTAACTAATTATATGGATAATTAAACTCAATTAAGGTTGTAATTAACCTTTCCGTAATCACTTCCTTCTGCCGTGTCTTCTCCAGGCTTCACGACGGAACCTCCTTCATCACCTAGGGTTAACAACAGCCGCCAACAGAGACTGTCGTACCTCGATCCATCACCACCCCTTGATGCGCCGCTACCTCGCCTACCAGCGCCCTCCCTGCCATCCATCTCGCACCTACCATGGCTCCGCAAAACGCGCCCAAAGTTCTTGAGTTCATGCTCATAAATCGAGCATAATACCTCTCGAGATTGGATAAAAAGGGGATGGATTTAAAGAGCATCAAAATCTCTATCGAGTTCGTGCTTGGAGCCCAAGAAATAAGTGCGTGAATCGAACGGAAATTAGGGTAAATTTGGGAGCAATATCGCCCCTTGAACGAACGAGGACGACGACTTCTGTTTAGGAAGTTAGGGTTTTGGAAAATATTAGAGTTATTTATATATTATTTAATTATTTTATTCTAGTTTTACTTGTTTATGCCACTAACTCCAAAAGAACCCCAATGAATGTCGCCCATAGACAAATACCCCGATTCCAGACACAATGGGATATGTTTCGTAACCCAATTCGGCTGTTACGATCAGTTTTTCTTTAAATTAAAATAAAATCAATATATATTTAATTTAAACATACATTTCAATGTATTGGGGCCATATACGAACTCCAAAAATTCCCATAAAATAAATCTAGCTATGTTTTGACGATATGGTTCTAACAAAACTAATTTCATCGAATTTGAAGACCATTTGAAATATGTTCGTTTTCCAGTCGATTAAATTCAAACTTAATTGACCAAACACATTTAAATTCACCATGCTCGCATATTAATTCCAAAAATTATGAATTTTGGAATCTAGCAATAATTTGACATTCCGGATCCAACAAAATTGGTTTCATCGAAAACGGAGGTCGTTTGCAAAATGGCCATTTTTAAGGGCTATATTTCCATAGCGACTATTCTGAATTTTCAGCTGGACATAACTATTTATTCCCAATATAAAATTTTGATTTTTCATATTCGTTGGAAAGATATTTTCAAACAGATTCAAATGTTTCTAGTTTCACTAAAATCCAGTTTATTTTGAATCCTATACATTCATTTGAAATTTGAAATCGAATTTTCAAACTACCGTGCCATTTTCAATTCCTTTTATAATTAAAACAAATATTTATATTCTAACTTCAATTTAAATAAATATATACATTCTAATTCTATTGAAAATAATTTTTTCATCATTGCTATTTAAAATAAATAATTTTAAATTTTCAAAATTAATTAAAATTGCCAAAATAAAAAATATTAATTGGTTCTGATTTTCCGGGTTGTTACAATCTCCCCTACTTAAAATCTTTTCGTCCTTGAAAAGGAAAGGAGCTGAAAGTTGTTTATCTAACCAACTCAACTTTCATTCTGGCTTTCATTCTTCAACTTTTCGGTTTCTAAGAATTTCTAAAAAATTTCAAAAATTTGGCTAACAACCTCCTTTGTACGAGAAGCACCGGGAAATCCCCAAACTGCCACACAGGCCCTCTCATCTCAAAAGGAAAAAGAAAAAGTAAAATCCAGGCGGCTTATAAAATCATCCAAATCCAATAAATTAGTAAACATGTACCTATTTGTCAAGCATACAATTTTATTCCTCTACTTAGCTTCCCTGCTATGACTTGTTTAATGTATATGCATGCAATCTTAAACAATTTGCAAGTTAGTTCAATATTTTGATTTGATTTGGCAAATGGTTCAAAATTTTAATTAATCAAACCAATAACCATACAACACAACCATCAATCAATTAGTTAATTAGCTTTTCAAATTCATAACTTTGATATATAGTCAAAAATCATATCTTTGATGCCAATTTAGAACAATAAACCCTACCTAGTTTTGGTTCTCACACCAACCAACTAGAACCATATAAACATCACACTTTCAAAACTTGAACATAAATACTGATGATGCACGTGCTATCATTAGTATCATCTCCGGGCGACTAGAGTGCGATTCTAGATCTATCCAGCATTTTTGAGACTTCAAATACACGTGGATCAGACGTATATTAAAATCTCTATATATACGATTGTCCAAATCAATTTAAAATAAAGTATTCAAATAGAATAACTGATATAAAATCTTAAAACTAAATTTGATTTTTAAAAACAACACTCTTCACACTCATTCTGGGATACTACTGATCCTATCTCTAACGAGCCATTCTTATTGGATATTACTATTCCAATCTTTGATGAATTCTTTCGTTTGGTTCTAGCGTGCCTTGTTCCCGAGCTCTGTAAACCAATCTCTGATACAAAATTGTAACAACCCGAACTTCCCCGTGAAGGAAAACCCGGACTGCTTTGAGAACACAAAAAATCAATACACAAACAGAAGAACATTTCATTGCTTATTACAACAATTTACATCAGAGTACAAGAATATACAGAATATGAACAAATAATATACATTCATTAAATATCAGAGATTTACAAATTATAATACAGTGGAAAATAATACAATACACAACTGAAAGAGATACACTGATACAAAGCTTTCCAGGTATCATTCCAGCTGTAAACCAGGATCCTATGAATATAAATTGTAACACCCCACACCCGCTAAGGTCACTCACTAAGGGAATGCCTTAACTTCGGTGGAGTATTTTAAGTGAATATAGAACAGAAAAATTACAACAAGACAGATATAAATAATACTTGTTAACTAAAACATCATTTCATTGCAGCAGAAGGTAAACATGTTTGGTTACAATAACAAAACCATAAAACAAGAGTCAAGTACTAAATATCCATCCTGATAAAACGTAAGTACATAATCCCACTACATAACTAATAGCCATAATAGAAAAGATAAGCTGAGCTTTACATCAACGGTCCAAGCTCCAAAAGATAGATAAAGCAATTTGATCAAAGCCCACTAGTGCTAGGCCCACTCTGAGAACCTGAGGGTTGGGAAAAAGATAAAAAAACAACGGGGTCAGACATAAGTCTGAGCGAGTCCTATAACTTTAACAATACAATCATTAAAGTAATTAGGGTATGATATAGACTTGGTACGGTAACGACTGGGGATAAATGACTACACTAAGCAGCCAACTAGGCATAGGAAGAACGAAGATAAGGGTAAAGACGTATCTACCCACCCAAGGATAATTACTACACTGCACCACACTAGTCATTCCTAACGTAAAGGTTGATCCCACCCAAGGACTTAGAAAATTTAACTAGTAGTTTTGTGTACCCCTAGCTGACCACATAGGTGCTGTCTGCCCCTATCTCCACTAGGTGTACCCACTACTCCCCAAGCGATCGGCTCCCTAACGTAGATATCCGTGCTGGTCCCACAGTGGGGTGTATCATTCCCCAAAGTGGCAACCTGATACCAACACTGATGCACGACTTATACCTACACGATGCAACAACGTCTTACCTACCAGCCCGGGTCCACACACGCATATGAAACCCATTGGACTTGCATTGCCACCGCTAACCCGTTTTGGCCTCTTATAGTCAAGCCCAGTACACGTGTACCGTCCTCGACATGGGTCGAGCCCACAAAGATACATATGGGTTACTGGTTGAAATGGGCCCCCACAAGCTACCCACCTAAGATTGCTCCCTCTAGTGTATCCCACTTAACCCTTTAATCATGTTTAATTACATGTTTCCACTTTGGTTAAGTATTCTAATCGTATTTTCTATTGCCACCCAAGGCAACCACTAGATTTCCACATGCCACCCAAGGCACCCACTTAACCCCTCATGCCCCACTACATGCTTATCTGGTTAAGTGTTTCTTAATTGATTAAGACCGTAACCTTTGTAAAGACCTCTCACATTAGACTGTCTTTTATGGAAGCTGGATTTGCCGGTCGGGTCCGGGCAGCCTTACGCCATAACAGAGTCTAACCTCGTGTCTTTACACTTGTCACATATTTAGTTTATGCCTAAGACCTCTCACGTTGGGCCAATCATTTGTAGCCGCTGAATTTGCCGGTCGGGTCCGGGCACTCTTATGCTACAAAATGGTCCAACCTCGTGTCTTAGTCGATTAATTACACCTAATTAATCACCCCCATATTTTGAATTAATTTTCCCTAATTAATTCCAATTTAATGATGTACATAATTTACTCAATTATGTCCATCCACTTATGGTATGCAACATCATACCAATTTCACCACAATTTCGTTAACATGAATATTAACCCAATCGTTCCCCACGTAATACGCTAACATGACATGCTTAAAAGGGAAGATTCATCACAAATACAATGGGTTCAACTTAGCATAACATTAGCACCAACATGGGTTTTAAAGGTGTCAACTTGCATATATGACCATAGCATCAAACCCAACTAGCATAAATAATCAACCCAAACTTGCATGAATCACATATGTCATAAAGAGGGTAACTTGCATAGATGTTCATGTCATAGACCTATCATAAAGGGATAAACTTGCATACATGTCATAGGTCTAAAAAGGTATGAACTTTCATATGTTACTCATATCATAAAAAGGGGTAAACATGCATATATATGCATGACATACAAAGGGGTAAACTTGCATATGTATGCATATCATACAAAGGTGTAAACTTGCACATGTTACTTGCATATAATCAAACACCAAACTTGCATAACATGTCATATATGAACTTGCATATAATCAAACACCAAACTTGCATAACATGTCATATATGAACTTGCATATAATCAAACACCAAACTTGTATAACATGGTGTCATAATGGATCAATGTTTATCATAGTGATTTGCATAACTAGCATCATGAACACATAGCATAAAACTTGCATAACTAGCATCATGGACATATAGCATAAAACTTGCATAACTAACATCATGAGCACATAGCATATGATAACATAACTTGCATTGATCCACATTCATAACCATAACCTCATTACATCCTATCATAATTAGTTTAACAATTGCTTGCTAAAGGCATAGAAACTCACAACTTGTTGATTAGCACTCCTATGAAGAAGATTTAGTTGCTAGAGTTGATTAGAAGTCGATTTGAGAAGCTATCTTCCTTTCTAATTTGTGGAGGCTCCTTCTAAGTTGCATTTTGACGGCATGATGACGTTGTATCTATTTTTAGTATGGATTAGGGTAGTCTTAGGGTGTATTTATAGATTTAGGATGTAGTTTAGGCCCTTAGATTAACCCTAGTTTAGATCTAAACCATCAAAAATCGTCATAGGTCAGCAGAACAGACCAGAGAACCAAAACAGGTGCACCAGGCCAGCCAGGGTCAAACCAGAAAGTTGGGCGGGTTTCTGGCTCGACACGGGCGCACTTCCCAAGTGCGCCAGTGTATTTTTGTGCTGGCGCACTTCACAAGTGCGCCAGTGCATTCTGGCTTGTTTTCGGTTTTTCTGCCTAACTTCGTTCGTCCATATCTTCTTCATACAGACTTCGATTTTCGAAAACTCGGACTCTATTTCGCGTATTTTTCCGAGACGAACGCAATGGCATAGGCCGTTTCCACAGATTCAGATCTTAAAATTTAATTCTGCCCTGATTTATATTATAACAAGTTATTCAACATACGGGGTGTTACATTCTCCCCTACTTAAAGATTTCGTCCCCGAAATCTCTAAGTCAAGAAGAACGTATCCTACCAACCAAACAACCATCTACTAAACCATCAAACACTGGCATCCATTGTCCTTAAAATTTCTAATGACGTATGAACATATGCAAAAAGTGTGTGTATATGTTCCCTGCCTAATGCAAAATCAGGCGGTCTACTGATTCAGTTGACCTCCTTAATACAAACCATGATAGTGCCATGCATCCAATATGTATGCGAAAGAACCCTATCGACACATACTATATCTACATGAGTGCACAATCATTCACAATAAAAATGCATCATCCATATGATAACGCAACCATTATACATCCATCAACTAGCTAGATACACACAATTTATATGCAATATGAAGTGACTGAGCCGATCTAGTGTCTAAAGTGTGTGTATATGCATCCACGAGCAACCACTAGCAAACACTTGCATCCACAGGCATCCATCAATCATAACATGTCTCAAACACATGTTTCAACCATAGGTTCACCTTATCTAAAGGTCAAAGGTACTAATGAGAGGACATACTAAAGATAAGATAAGAACTAGACAAACGATAAAGGAGAAATTAAAAGACATACCCTCAAAAGGAATGGGTACAGTGAACGCTTCTTCGCTTCTGTCTCCCAAGTAGCGTTGCTCTCATCATCTCCCCATTGCACTTTGACTAGTTGAACCTCTCTGTTTCTCAACTTCCTAATCTCTGACCCAAGGATGCGAGTAGGAGCTCGTCGAATTGTCGCATCACGCTCTACCTCCACTTCTCTAAGCAAGCTCGGCTCTACCACCTCTACGGTCTCATGTAGGCACTTCCTCAAATGTGACACATGGAATACGTCATGTACACCACTAAGTCTCTCGGGAAAATCCACTCTATATGCCATTTGTCCAATCCTTTCCTTAATAGGAAACGGTCCTACAAACCTTGGTGCTAACTTTCCAACGGACCCAAAGCGAACAACATTCCGTAATGGAGATACTTTGACAAAAACCATGTCCCCAACATCAAACTCAAGATCTGTTCTCCTCTTATCCGCATAAGATTTCTGTCTGTTTTGCGCCGCTTTCATCCTTCTTCGAATCAAATCAATCTTTTCCGAAGTCTCTCTAACCATATCAGGCCCAAGCAAGATCTTATCCGTAGATTCCCACCAATATGTAGGTGACCGACAAGGCCTTCCGTAAAGAGCTTCGAAAGGAGCCATGCCAATACTAGACTGAAAGCTGTTATTATACGCAAACTCCACCAATGGAAGATGCTCTTCCCATGTACCTCCAAAATCTAAGATACATAGCCTCAAATGGTCTTCTAGAACACGATTCACCCTCTCGGTCTGGCCGTCCGTCTGAGGATGATATGCGGTGCTCAAACACAACTGAGTCCCTACTGCCTCTTGCAAACTCTTCCAAAACTCGCTAGTGAAGATAGGATCTCGATCGCTCACTATGTTAGAAGGTACACCATGCAACTGAACTATCTCTCGAAGGTAAACTAAAGCTAGCCATGGAGCAGTCCTCTTACTCTTCACGGGTATAAAATGGGCGCTCTTAGTAAGTCTGTCTACCACAACCCAAATTCCCGTATTACCCTTCCTCGATCTCGGTAATCCATCGATAAAATCCATCGAGACGCTATCCCACTTCCATTGCGGAACCTCCAATGGGTGAAGCAAACCACCGGGTTTCTTTTGCTCCGCTTTCACTTGTTTACACACCAAACATCTAGCGACATACTCGGCCACATCCTTCTTCATACCGGCCCAAAAGAAAACTCGCTTCATGTCTTGGTACATCTTGTCCCCACCGAGATGAATGGTCATCTTTGAACGATGTGCATCATCAAGTACAGCCTTCCTCAAACCCTCGTCTTGCGGTACACAAAGTCTACCGTCTCTACGCAACCACCCCCTATCGTCTAGGGTGCACCTACTCAAATGGCTGGACGACTCCCCCCTTATGAGCTTCTCTACTAACTCAACCAACTGTGGGTCGTCCTGCTGTGCCTCATCAATCCGTCCCAAAAGAGTAGGTCTGACCTCTAAGGATGCTAGCAAACCCGTTATAAAGTCAACGGAAGGTCTGAAATCAAACATCGAGATAAATTCCAAGCCTCGTCGTTCCACGAACAACGGACTCAAGGGCAACCTTTTTCTGCTTAAGGCGTCTGACACCACGTTACCCTTGCCAGGGGTATATGCTATCTCAAAATCATAGGATGCTAAGAACTCCATCCGCCTTTGCTGTCTTAAGTTCAAATCCTTTTGAGAAAACAAGTACTTCAACGATTTGTGGTCAGTGAACAATTCGAACCTCTCGCCAAGAAGATAATGGCGCCAAGACTTAAGCGCAAAAACAATAGCGGCCAACTCTAGATCATGTGTCGGGTAATGTTTCTCATGCGCTCTCAACTGCCTTCCCCCATAGGCTATTACCCTTCCCTCTTGCATTAAGACTGCGCCTAGTCCTATCCCGCAAGCATCGGTATAAACAACAAATGGCTTACTCCCATCTGGCAACACTAAGACTGGAGCTGTGATTAAAGCTCTCTTTAACCGTTAGAACGCATCATCACAATCTACGTCCCATGTGAAGACTAGATTCTTCTTTGTCAAGCGAGTTAATGGGGCTGATATCTTCGCGAAGTCCTTGATAAACTTCCTATAGTAGCCAGCCAACCCCAAGAAACTCCTCACCTCGGTAGCATTCTTCGGAACCTTCCAATCTTGGATGGATACTACCTTAGCGGGATCCACAGCTATCCCTTCCTTAGAGACCACGTGCCATAAGAACCGCACTTCCTTCCCCCAAAAGTGACATTTAGAAAATTTAGCCTTAAGGCTATGCGCTCGAAGAGTCTCTAACACTTCCCTAAGATGTAGGGCATGCTCTTCTTCACTCTTAGAAAAGACTAAGATGTCATCCACAAAGACCACCACGAACTTATTAAGGTACTCCCTGAATACCCTACTCATCAAATCAACAAAGTATGCAGGGGCATTCGTCAAACCAAAGGGCATCACCAGCCACTCATAGAAACCATCCGGAGTCCTAAAGGAAGTCTTGTCTATGCTTTCCTCAGCCACTCTCAACTGATGAAACCCCGTGGCTAAGTCCAACTGCGAAAACACTGAGGCGCCAACCCACTGATCAAAGAGATCATCAATCCTCAGCAATGGGTGTCTATTCTTCTTTGTAAGCTTGTTGAGTTCTCTATAGTCTACACAAAGTCTGAGGGACCCATCCGCCTTCGTGGCAAAAACCACTGGAGCACCCCACTCCGATATACTTCGTCTTATGAACCCCTTCTCAAGCAACTCCCCTACTTGCTTATTGAGTTCCCTCCTCTCACGAGGAGCCATGTGGCGCACTGGCAAAGATATTGGTTTAGCATTGTCTACTAGCTATATTCGGAAGTCAATCTCCCGCTTCGGAGGTAAACCCTTCACCTCCTCAAACACATCCGAGTACTCCCGGACCACTCTAACAGATCGCAAATTCTCGACCGAAGCGTCAAGCGATTCAAGATAACTTAGCATAACATAATCCATGGGATTACAATAAATCTCGAGAGTGTTACCCAAGCGGGTCAAAAGCCTAACAACTCTCCTTTCGCAATCAAGAACGGCACCATTACTGGATAACCAGTCCATGCCCAAAATCAACCCATAGCCCGTGAAGCCCAAAACAAAAGCATCACATCTAAACTCAACGCTAAGTATGGAAATCTTCAAACCCAAACATATCATGGACAAATAAGTGGAGCCCCTAATTGGGTTTGAAACAAACAAGGGATCATCTACTAGACTGGTGTCTAAGTGCAGTGACTCAACTAATGATGATGAGATAAACGAATGCGATGCGCCGGAGTCAAATAAAGTACGGACAGGATGATCAAACAGAAAAACCAAACTTTCAACAGAAATAGTTCTACCTCTTTCCTGAATCGGTGGAACTGCGAGAGCCTGAACTTGCCCCCTTGCCTGACCCGGTGCCATAAGAGCTTGCACCTGTCCTCCTGAGGTAGATACCGTCATCTGCCCCTTCTTAGGGCAGTCCTTCACTAGATGCCCTGCTTCGCCACAGTGGAAGCAGCCAGTCTTCTTCTTCTTCCGACAATCTTTGCTTAGGTGGCCTGGTGTCCCGGAGTTGAAGCACTTCTTCTTCCCTTGCCACCGTTGCCTTTCCCACTCTTGTTTTGCTGTTGCTGTTGAGGTCTCTTCTGATCTCCTTTCTTCTCGGGTGCCTTATTAGCATTGGGACCCTTCTCTTCCTCATGCATAAGTGCCATGTCTACTAGCTTCTCAAAGGTGGCCCCCATAGGGATGTGAGTCATAGGCAATCCATGCATCGGTTCATTCAAGCCTTTAACGAACCTCAAAGCCTTCTTCTCCGGTGTATTCACCATGTCTATGCCAAACCTTGCCAACTGATTAAACTTGTTGACATATTCCTTCACCGATAAGTTTCCTTGCTTTAGAGTCAAGAACCTTTCCATATACAGATTTTCTTCCGCCCTTGAGAGAAACTTTGCCACAAACCTTTGTCTGAAATCCTCCCAAGAGTCAACAGGGCGCTCTCCATTAGTGACCTCCCACCAGAGCGAGGCCTCTCCTTTCATTAACCAAGCAGCTAACTTGACTTTTTTTCCTTCTTCCATCTCAAAGATGTCTATCAATTCTTCCACTTCCTTAAGCCAATCTCTAGCTTCCACAAAAGTTTCTGATCCTTGAAAAGGTTTCCCTCCTATAGCCTTAAATTCCTTGCAAGTCTTAGAAAAAGTATCCGCGCGAGGAGGAGGAGGAAGATCGGGTGCAACTGGTGGTGGAGGAACATTTGCTGGACCCGCCGCGGCGGCCCTAGCCTCCATCAACCTCCTATACCATACTGGTATCGCTACACCCTCCGGAAAGTTAAGATCTTCAGCCATGCTGAAACAAAAAAGGAAAGATTCGAAACGGAGAATTCGAAAGATAAAGATATGGCTATTGGGGATTATGCTTTTATTTCAAAAACATTTCTCTTAAAAGACATGTTTTTGAAGGTACTCCTTCAAAAAATTTATTAGAAAAATAGTTTTTCTAAAAATTTTATCTGTTCTGGTAACCTTCAGCTCTGATACCACGTGTAACACTCCAAACCCGCTAAGGTCACTCACTAAGGGAATGCCTTAACTTCGGTGGAGTATTTTAAGTGAATATAGAACAGAAAAATTACAACAAGACAGATATAAATAATACTTGTTAACTAAAACATCATTTCATTGTAGCAGAAGGTAAACATGTTTGGTTACAATAACAAAACCATAAAACAAGAGTCAAGTACTAAATATCCATCCTGATAAAACATAAGTACGTAATCCCACTACATAACTAATAGCCATAATAGAAAAGATAAGCTGAGCTTTACATCAACGGTCCAAGCTCCAAAAGATAGATAAAGCAATCTGATCAAAGCCCACTAGTGCTAGGCCCACTCCGAGAACCTAAGGGTTGGGAAAAAGATAAAAAACAACGGGGTGAGACTTAAGTCTGAGCGAGTCCTATAACTTTAACAATACAGTCATTAAAGTAATTAGGGTATGATATAGACTTGGTACGGTAACGACTGGGGATAAATGACTACACTAAGCAGCCAACTAGGCATAGGAAGAACGAACATAAGGGTAAAGACGTATCTACCCACCCAAGGATAATTACTACACTGCACCACACCAGTCATTCCTAACTTAAAGGTTGATCCCACCCAAGGACTTAGAAAATTTAACTAGTAGTTTTGTGTACCCCTAGCTGACCACATATGTGCCGTCTGCCCCTATCTCCACTAGGTGTACCCACTACTCCCCAAGCGATCGGCTCCCTAACGTAGATATCTGTGCTGGTCCCACAGTGGGGTGTATCATTCCCCAAAGTGGCAACCTGATACCAACACTGATGCACGGCTTATACCTACACGATGCAACAACGTCTTACCTACCAGCCCGGGTCCACACACGCATATGAAACCCGTTGGACTTGCGTTGCCACCGCTAACCCGTTTTGGCCTCTTATAGTCAAGCCCAGTACGCGTGTCCCGTCCTCGACATGGGTCGAGCCCACAAAGATACATATGGGTTACTGGTTGAAATGGGCCCCCATAAGCAACCCACCTAAGCTTGCTCCCTTTAGTGTATCCCACTTAACCCTTTAATCATGTTTAATTACATGTTTCCACTTTGGTTAAGTATTCTAATCGTATTTTCTATTGCCACCCAAGGCAACCACTAGATTTCCACATGCCACCCAAGGCACCCACTTAACCCCTCATGCCCCACTACATGCTTATCTGGTTAAGTGTTTCTTAATTGATTAAGATCGTAACCTTTGTAAAGACCTCTCACATTAGATTGTCTTTTATGGCAGCTGGATTTGCCGGTCGGGTCCGGGCAGCCTTACGCCATAACAGAGTCTAACCTCGTGTCTTTACACTTGTCACGTATTTAGTTTATGCCTAAGACCTCTCACATTGGGCCAATCATTTGTAGCCGCTGGATTTGCCGGTCGGGTCCGGGCAGTCTTATGCTACAAAATGGTCCAACCTCGTGTCTTAGTCGATTAATTACACCTAATTAATCACCCCCATATTTTGAATTAATTTTCCCTAATTAATTCCAATTTAATGATGTACATAATTGACTCAATTATGTCCATCCACTTATGGTATGCAACATCATACCAATTTCACCACAATTTTGTTAACATGAATATTAACCCCATCGTTCCCCACGTAATACGCTAACATGACATGCTTAAAAGGGAAGATTCATCACAAATACAATGGGTTCAACTTAGCATAACATTAGCATCAACATGGGTTTTAAAGGTGTCAACTTGCATATATGACCATAGCATCAAACCCAACTAGCATAAATAATCAACCCAAACTTGCATGAATCACATATGTCATAAAGAGGGTAACTTGCATAGATGTTCATGTCATAGACCTATCATAAAGGGATAAACTTGCATACATGTCATAGGTCTAAAAAGGGATGAACTTGCATATGTTACTCATATCATAAAAAGGGGTAAACATGCATATATATGCATGACATACAAAGGGGTAAACTTGCATATGTATGCATATCATACAAAGGTGTAAACTTGCACATGTTACTTGCATATAATCAAACACCAAACTTGCATAACATGTCATATATGAACTTGCATATAATCAAACACCAAACTTGCATAACATGTCATATATGAACTTGCATATAATCAAACACCAAACTTGTATAACATGGTGTCATAATGGATCAATGTTTATCATAGTGATTTGCATAACTAGCATCATGAACACATAGCATAAAACTTGCATAACTAGCATCATGGACATATAGCATAAAACTTGCATAACTAACATCATGAGCACATAGCATATGATAACATAACTTGCATTGATCCACATTCATAACCATAACCTCATTACATCCTATCATAATTAGTTTAACAATTGCTTGCTAAAGGCATAGAAACTCACAACTTGTTGATTAGCACTCCTATGAAGAAGATTTAGTTGCTAGAGTTGATTAGAAGTTGATTTGAGAAGCTATCTTCCTTTCTAATTTGTGGAGGCTCCTTCTAAGTTGCATTTTGACGGCATGATGACGTTGTATCTATTTTTAGTATGGATTAGGGTAGTCTTAGGGTGTATTTATAGATTTAGGATGTAGTTTAGGCCCTTAGATTAACCCTAGTTTAGATCTAAACCATCAAAAATCGTCATAGGTCAGCAGAACAGACCAGAGAACCAAAACAGCTGCACCAGGCCAGCCGGGGTCAAACCAGAAAGCTGTGTAGGTTTCTGGCTCGACACGGGCGCACTTCCCAAGTGCACCAGTGTATTTTTGTGCTGGCGCACTTCACAAGTGCGCCAGTGCATTCTGGCTTGTTTTCGGTTTTTCTGCCTAACTTCGTTCGTCCTTATCTTCTTTATACAGACTCCGATTTTCGAAAACTCGGACTCTATTTCGCGTATTTTTCCGAGACGAACGCAATGGCATAGCCCGTTTCCACAGATTCATATCTTAAAATTTAATTCTGCCCTGATTTATATTATAACGAGTTATTCAACATATGGGGTGTTACATAAATCTGCAAAACCAAAACTACTATTTGTCCGTGTGGAAAATAGAGGCACCCGGAGTATAGGTTAAAACAATAAACTCCAGGTCAGTCATGTGACAGGTGTAAGAACTAAAATAGTTATTTAAAACTTTACTTTAAAATCAGATATATCAAGAGACCACATCGTATAACATGAAACGGGTTTCCTCCCAAGAATACCAGTGCATATAACAAAACAGCGCTATGCTTTTTGATAAAAATGAAGCTATTATAAGACCCAGGTCCCATCACACAATGCAACGCAAGCCGGAGGATAGGGTTTTCCCTTATAATAGCCAAACATGTCTGGTATGTTTAAAACAAATCATTTGAAACTATTATAAGTGCATAATGTATAAAACAACTTCGAATATAAATGTATCAATCCTAGACGGCATAGGTACCATATATCATATCGCCAATACTAGGCTCTACAATCAAACCGCAAATGTCACGTATTGGAAATTGGATTTCCATCTGTGAACCAAGGCAAGGGATCATCCTTACCGCTTTGAGACGCTCTAGCCCGTGTCTCAGGATCAGAGCTCGAGTTACCCTTGGATCGTCAGGGTCGGTCCACCCGAAGTGCAAAGGGTGAATTAAAATACCTGAACATGCGTTTCCCCGCCCTATGGGGCGTAAGTCTGGTCTGTACAAAGACCATATCATCCATTGGCCCCGCAATGTCGATATATCCAAGGCGCCTCGCTACCCATCATCCACATAAGTAAAACGTCAGGGGGTGCAAAACCCTGACCCCACTCCCAGCTAGAAGGAAACGCATGCCCTCTCTGATGTCCTCTCCCGTTTCTGGTTCACACCGGGGTGCGAGGCTCGTGAATTAATGCTACACAAACTAAGCTATATTAAACCCGTGCTTTGATCACCAGCCACACGACTTTGCTTTTCAACAAAAGCCTTGATCATTTGCATCTCAGCATGCCACATAAGCAACTCATGCTATGCAACTGATGTCTATCAATCACACAGAATGAAATCCAATGTCAGACACACATCCATTTACAAGTTCGTTCTGGGTCTGAACGAAACCAGAGGCACCTTATTCCTCGTATCATATGTCCAATACAGGGGAGAAGCCTTCGCATATCCAATCGATATCCAAGTATATCTGGAACGATCACCACTTATTACCTTGTCTTGGGTGTATAGCCCAAATAGGACATCAGTAATCATCCAAACGATGAGAAGACCTCCGGTTTTCAACCATCGTCTTCATCGTAGACTCATCGTCGATTCAGTTATTCAGAATGTGATAAACCCGGTCTTTCTGAATAAATCGCGTATATGATAAACAAGTGCTATAAAAACACAACATACGCCTCATTCCAATTCTGAATATTCTTTTATTTAAATATTCATATCCTTTGGGAAAGGTTCCCATTAATTTTATCAAAGATAAATTGTTTAAATTTATTCTTTAATCTTCCTTTGGAAATCAATCCATACCAAATTATGGTTTATCCAAACTAGTCGGGATTAGCGAACCTTACTGAAGTAATCATTTGTTTTAATTTCCCAATCCCAACCTATTTATCCCATGAAGTAAAACTAGTAATACTTCATATCTAACACAACGGTGTTGTTGGTAAAATTAATTAACATTTCACGTTCAAATCTAATTAAAGATTTAACTAACGTTTGGAGCAAAACAGGTGATACTCCATTCTCGATCATTTCTTGGATTTGATAATTTTAGTTATCAAATTCACATTTCAATCTATTTAAAGATTCATTAAATCTCTAATTCAATTTTATTTTCCAACAATCATTACTTGATGATTTTTCCAATTCAGGAAATAAATCCTGTCTTTAGCTGGGTTAAAGAACTAATGTCATTTAAAACACATTTCACGATAAACCCAAAATCACATTCCATTAATAATGGAATTTTCACGGAAAAACAAACCAATATATAATCGATATTGTAATAACCTGAAAATCTGAGCCAATTTAAAATTTTGGCAATTTTTGTGAATTTTGAATATTTATAATGGATTATTTTATATAATAACAACGAGAAATTTATTTTGAATAGAATTAGAACGTATATATTTATGTAGATCGTCGTTAAAATATAATTATTTTATTTCAATTATAAATGGAATTGAATATGGCGCGGTAGTTCGATAATTAGATTTCAAAGTTCAAATGAATGTACAAGATTCAAAATAAACTAGATTTTAGCGAAACCAAAAATATTAGAATCTATTTTAGAATATCTTTCCAACTAATCCGAAAATTGAAATTTCATAGCGGGGATAAAAAGTTATGCCCAGTTGAAATTTCAGAATTGTCGCTATGGAATTCTGGCCCTTAAAAATATAAATTTTGCAAACGACCTCGATTTTTGACGAAACCACTTTTGTTGGATCCGTGATGTCAAATTATTGCTAGGTTTCAAAATTCATAATTTTCTGAATGTGAGTGTGGCAAAGGAAAACGCGTTTGACCAGTTTTAGTTGATTTTAATCGACTGGAAAATGGCCATTTTTCAAACAGTCTCAGAATTTGACGAAATTAGTTTTGTTAGGACCGTATCGTCAATACGAAGCTAGAAAATATTTTTCGGGATTTTTTAGAGTTCGTATGTGGCCCTGGTAAATTGAAATGCGCGTTCAAATTCAATGTATAGAGTTATACTTTGATTTTGACGAAAAATGATCGAAACGATTGAATTAGCTTACGATACATATCCCATTGTGTTCGGAATGGGGGTGATTAGCTAGGGGCAACAATCGTTGGGGTCGATTTGGTGTTCGGGTCAAAAAGTAACTTTATAGATATTATATAAACTATCTCCCTCTCTCTCTTCCCTTATATCGTTCAAAACAAAAAATCGAAAAAAAAGAAAGAAAAAAACCCCTAAATCATTGATCGTGCCCTCCCCTCTCTGAACCGCAGCCGTCGACGCTCCCAGGGCTCCACCGCCCTCCTCCTCCTTCACCTCAAGCGCCATCGCACCCCCCTTCTTCTTTCCCCCCTCCTTCTTCAGCGCTAGATCACGTCGCCCCTAACCCTAGCCCTACATCCGCCTAGAGCGCAGCCCTTCCACCGGGAAGCCAACCCCCGCCGCCACCTCCGCCTGCAGCGTCCAGCGAGCCTCTGACCCCCCCTCCCCCTTTCTTAAAAATCTGATTTTTATTAATTCACATTCATGTATTCTACCCCCGACCACTCACGACATTGCCACCTCCGCGAGCGCATCACCAGCAAGCTTCGACACACCCCCACCCCTCTGAAAACTGAAATCAAAGTGAGTTTTCACCTTATTTTTATTTATTTGTTTTAATTTTCAAGTAATTAGAGAATAGCGAATTAAAGTTATATTTTTATTTGAGCAAAGGTTATATTTTTATGTATAAAAAAAGGTTTAATTTTTATATATACGTTAAAGATATAATTTTGATTTGTTTAAAGTTTAGATTTTTCATCAAAGAAAGTTTAGATTTTTATTTTATAAAAGATCGGATTTTGAACTATGAAAAGATCGGATTTTTAACTATGAAAAGATCAGATTTTTATCTATGAAAAGATCGAATTTTTAAAAATAGAAAGACTAAATCTTTATATGAAGGAAGGCTAGATTTTTGATAATATAAACATAGGGTTTTTAAGAATAAAAATATAATTTTTATAATGTAGAAGTATTAAAAATATGATTTTTTATTCATGTAGAGTAATAAAAATAGAATTTTTTTTATATATAGTACCGGTATAAAAATAGAATTTTTATATAGATAGCAACAAAATAAAATTGTATTTTTATATATGTAGTGGCTACGGACAATGAAATTGACAAAAGGCGAGCATAACGAAAATTCCCACACAAGAAGAGTCATGGCGTTGGTTTAGCTAGTCGGTGAGAACTTCTCACTTTAAATCTTGTTTTCTAGTTAAAAACATATACTAGGATGCATACGGTGCTTAACAGCACCCGACACCCGTCGTGCACAGACCATGGACGACTTGTAGGCTTGTTTGATGTATTGTGAAGTTTGTTTTTGATGTTGGTGTGAAATAGATAATAAAACATTCATGTGTTGAAATGAATTAATTATCATTAAAAATATAATTTTTAACGTGAATGTGAATAAATAAATATTCATTTACAAACCGGACGGTTTGTTTTTGTACACCTATTTGAAGGATATTGATTGGGACGATAAATTTTACACGTCGCCCAACTGCACAAATAATATTCAGTGTTTGTGGATTAAAACCCCACACGGGTGTTAGGATGATATTTGGCATACACTAATCCCAATTATTTAGTTGTATGTCGATCGATTGGTCGACAGACTATGTAAGCGTTAATTATTTATATTTAATGCTTATGCAGTTGTGTGGTGCACTTTGGATGATGGTTGATTATTTATCGTTGCTATTATATACATGTTTTGTATGGAATCCATATAATTAACATTATATGGTAATTGATTGGGCCTCATTCCAATTGGGAAAATAAAGAATATTATAAAATAAAGATTCATGTGTTGACAGTACTCATGTGTTGAAAGAAATATAGATTCATGTGTTGAACGAAATATTTTAAAAATAAAATTTACATCTTTATCATATATAAAATTAGAAACTAAATGGAAAATAGATAAGATGAGTGGTTTCCTGGGTATTGATCTGATGTTGGTTTCGGCCTTCGGGGTTAATATTTAAGAAATTGCTCTCTTGCTAATTTACGGTTAGAGTTTGATATAAAATTAAACGATAGAAATCATAATTTTATAAAATATATTAAATAACAAAAATAGTCACGTGTTGACAGTACTCATGTGTTGAGATTAGTCATGTGTTGAAAGAAATATAGATTCATGTGTTGAATAGAATAAATATTCATTTGTTGAATAGAATAACGAAGTTATTGAAAATTATAAAGTCGTGTTGATTAGAGATGCGCTATTTTGACGCGAACGATATTTATGTCGATTATATTCATTTTTATAATGAATATTGAAAAGAGATTCAAAAATCGAATATTTAAAAATGAATTCGAATTAAATTGAATATAAAATGAATTCGAATTGAAATGAATTCAAATTGAATTTTAATCGAATTGAAATTGAATTAAGTAGAAATGCAGTTGGAAATCGAAGTGAAATCGATTTGAATTGAAATCAAATAGAAATGAATGTAAAAAGAATTTATAATGGAAAATTCAATTTTGATTTGAATTTGAAATGAAGGTTGAAATTGTTTTTGAAACAAATTTGAAACGATTTATAAATTTCGTTTTAAAAGGAAATCGACGAAATATATAATATATATATATATAATGGCCGGAATAGAACGCGTCGCGCTGTGGCAGTTCTTGAATTTCTAGCATTGACTTCGAACGGACATTACGGGAGATCCGGCCGTCGGATTCTCCTAAAACTTGAACCGTTGGGTTCGTATCGAAAAGAGATTTCTATAGAATACAAGAGATTTGAAATCTGACGGTTGGATTTGGAGATATGTCCAAATCAATTTCAGAAAAGGTCGTTGTAAATGCACTTCGATGGCCGTTATTGGAAATCGACTGTACGGGCCTTGATAAATTATCAAAAATATCAATAATTTGTGTAAAAGCATAAGAAATGATTTGTGAAGAACTAGGATGAAAAACTCCATATTTGAAAAGATAAAAATATATTTTTATCGAAATGAACTAGTTTTGAACTAGAATTAAAATCCAATTATTTTTAAATAAATAAATTGGATTTGAAATGGGTTTTAAATAACAAGAATTTCCCATATATGAATTGGAATGGATTTGAATTGAAATTGTCTTTGGAATATTTCGATATTAGATTCTGCGATTATACAGATATTTTGGAGGGAATTTGGAAGATATATTTTATATCGTTATTTCCAAAGCGATATTTATGGGTTTCAGAATTTGATATTGAATATAAGCCGATATATTTTCTACTCAGAGCCTTGTATTTAATATTAAATGGGATTTGGGTTTGTCGTGAATGGTGTCTTCATCAACACTGTTTTTAAACCCCGTTGAGAAAAGATTAAATCTTTTTATTTAGATTTAATGAAGTTTACCAATTAATTAATATATTTAATAGGAATTGAATTAGAATTGATTTGTGGGTTTATCGTGAATGGTGTTTTAAATAACACATGTTCTTTAACTCGATAATAAATAAAATGTGATTTGGGTTTTTCGTGAATTGTTTTTTAAATGACATTAGTTCTTTAACCCAGTAAAAGGAGTTTAAATGAATCTGTAATTAGATTGAAATGTGAAATGTTAATTTAAATTATCAAATTTGGAAAATGATCGAGAATGGAGTATCACCAGTTTTGCTCCAAAGCGATAGTTAAATCTTTAAGTAGATTTGAACATGAAATGGTAATTAATTTTACCGATAACACCGTGGTGTTAAATATGGAGTATTACCAGTTTTGCTTCATGGAATGAATAGGTTGGGATTGGGAAATAAAATAAATAATTACTTCGGTGTGGTTCGCTAATCCCGATAGTTTGGAAAACCTTAACATGGTTTGAAATGACATCCAAACGAAGATTAAAGAATAAATTTAAAAGGATTTATCTTTGATAAAATTAATGGGAACCTCTCCCTAAGAATGTGAAATTTAGAAACTAACTATAGGTTAGCTAAGAAGGATGGTTTCCTGGGTATTGATCTGATGTTAGTTTCGGCCTTCGGGGTTAATATTTGGGGAATTGTTCTCTTGCTAATTTACGGTTAGTGACTGATGAATTGGAATGAGGCGTATGTTGTGTTTGTTAACATTTGTTTATTATATACGTGGGTTATTCGGAAAGGCCGGGTTTATAACCATTCTGAATAACTGATTCGACGATATGTCGAAGATGAAGACGGTGGTTGAAGACCGGAAGTCTTCACATCGTTTAGATGATTACCTATGATCTTGATTGGGCTATACACCCAAGAGGAGGGAATCATTTGGTGATCGTCCAGGCGTACTTAGAGATCAATGGATATGCGAGGAAAGTGCCTCCGGTTTCGTTCAGACCCAGAACGAACTTGTAAATGGAGTCTGTGTCCGACATTGGATTTTATTCTGTGTTGATTGATCTCTATTAAATATACATCTGTTTGGTGGCGGAGAATTTATTCTCTTGCTTAACGCCCTTCTCTGAGACGTAGGAGCTTAGAGGTTGTATATCGATGGACATCAGTCGCTTGGATTGAATTGCATGTGTGGCATGCCTAAGTGGCAGATGATCAAGGCTTCTGTTGAAAAGCAAAGTCTTGTGGTTGATGATCAAAGTACGACCTGTGCGGCGCAGCTTTGTGTATAACAAGAATTCGCGAGCCTCACACCTCGGTATGAGTTAAAAACGGGATAAGGACCCAAGGAGTGCACGACGTTTCTTTCTATCTACGGTGGTGTCAGTGCTTAAATTGGCTGACATTTATATTACTTTCACCTTTGTGGTTGTTGGATATGAGGCGCCTCAAATATAGGTCCTATAGGGCCGGGAAACGTGTGTTCAGGAATAATTAATCCTCAAACGTAAGGGAGGACCGGTCTTGGAGGTTCCAGGGGTTATCCAGAGTGTGTAGTCCCGAGGCATTTGCTAAAGTGTCTCGAAGCGGAGAGGAGCTTGCCCCTTGCCTCGACTCATGACGGAAGTCCAATTTCCAACACGTAACTTGTGGTTTTATTTGTAGAGCCTAGTATGGTGACATAGTAGCATGGGATACTATGCCGTCTATGATTTATATTTATGATTTAAGTTGTTTTGACACTTTATACTATAATAGTATCAAAATGATTTGTTTTAAACGTACCAAGCATGTTTGGCTATTATAAGGGAAAACCCTATCCTCCGGCTTGCGTTGCATTGTGTAATGGGAACTGGGTCTTATAATAGCTTCATTTTTCGAAAAAGCATTGCACTTTTTATTCTATGCACTGGTATTCTTGGGAGGAGACCCGTTCCGTGTTATACGGCGTGGTCCCTTGAATTACTCTTTTTTTAAAGTAAAGTTGTAAATAACTGTTTTAGTTCTCACACCAGTCACATGACTGACCTGGAATTTATTGTTTTAACCTAAACTTTAGGTGCCCTTATTTTCCATACGGGCAGCTAGTAGTTTTGGTTTTGCAGAATTTATATTCACAGGATACTGATTTACAGCTGGAACGATGCTCGGAAAGCTCTGTATCCGTGTATTACTTTCAGTTGTGTTTTGTATTGCTTTTCCGCTGCTTTGTAATTTATTGTAATCTCTGATGTGTAATATTTATTCATACACTGTATATTCTTGTATTCTGATGGCATTGTTGTAATTACAATGAAATGTTCTTCTATTTGTATTCTGATTCGTCTTGCCCTCAATTCAATCCGGGCTTTCCTTACCGGGGATGTTTGGGTTGTCTCATTTTGGTATCAGAGCTTTGGTTTACAGAGCTCGAGAACAAGAGACATTAGAACCATATGAAAGAATTCATCTGATATTGGATTAGTAGTATCCAATTAGAATGACTCGTTAGAGATAGGATCAGTAGAGTCCTAGAACGAGTGTGAAGAGTATATTTTTCAATTGAAAACAAATTTGTTTTGAAATTTAAGTCATTTTATACGTATTTGAATATTTTATTTGTATTGGATTTGGACAATCGAGTATATAAAGATTTTGCATATACACGTCATGAACGCATATTCGAAGTTTTAATATACTGGATAGATATAGATTCGCACTCTTGTCGCCCGGAGATAATTCTAGTAATGCGGCCGCATTATCAGTATTTGTGTTCGTGTTTCGAAAGTGTGATTTCTATATATTTCCATTAGACTGGTGTGAGAACCAAACCTAGATAGGTTTATTGTTGTGATTTGGCATCAAAAACATGATTTTTAGTATATGTATCAAAATAATGAATTTGAAACGATAATCCACTAATTGGTTGATGGTTGTGTTATTTGTTTATTTGTTTGATAATTTTGAACCATTTAGCCTAATGGAACCGATTATTGAACTGTATTTAAAATTGTTTGAAAATGCATGCATATACATGTACTTACATTGAACAGGTCATAGCAAGGAGGCTATAGCAGAAAAATAAAATTGTTTGCCCAACAAATAGGTACATATTTATTATATTTCTTTGGGTTTGGATGATTTTATGAGCCGATTGGCTAGCCGCTTGGCTTTTTCTTTTTCTTTTGGATTGAAGAAAGCAATGGGAGGCTATATGAAATATCCCGAAGTCCTCGGTGCAGGGGAGGTTATGGCGAAATTTTTTCGGAAATTTAGGGTATTAGCCAAATTTTTGAAAAATTTGAAAAGTTCTTAGAAACTGAAAAGTTGAATAACTTAAGCCATAACGGGAATAATGGAGGTTGATTTGATCTGTAAAACAACTTTCGGCTTCGTTCCTTTTCAGGGACGAAAAGTTTTAAGTGGGGGAGATTGCAATAACCCAGAAATATGAGCCAATTTAAAATTTTAATTTTGGCAATTTTAGTGAATTTTTGATATTTAAAATGGATTACTTTAAATAATAACGACTAGAAATTTATTTTGAATAGAATTAGAACGTATATATTTATATAGATCGTCGTTAGAATATAATTATTCTATTTCAATTATAAAGGAAATTGAAAATGGCGTGGTAGTTCGATAAATCGATTTCAAAGTTCAAATGAATGTACATGATTCAAAATATACTGGATTTTAGCGAAACCAAAAATATTAGAATTTATTGAGAATATCTTTCCAACGAATCCGAAAAATTGAAATTTCATAGCAGGGATAAAGAGTTATGCCCATTTGAAATTTCAGAATAGTCGCTATGGAATTCTGACCCTTAAGGATAGAAATTTTGCAAACGACCTCGGTTTTTGACCAAACCACTTTTGTTGGATCCGCGATGTCAAGTTATTGCTAGGTTTCAAAATTCGTAATTTTCTGAATCAATATGTGAGCGTGGCAAAGGAAAACGCGTTTGACCAGTTTCAGTTGATTTTAATCAATTGGAAAAAGGCCAATTTTCAAACGTTCTCAGAATTTGACGAAATTAGTTTTTTTAGGACCATATCGTCAATACAATGCTAGAAAAATATTTTTTGGGAATTTTTAGAGTTCGTATGCGGCCCCGGTAAATTGAAATGCACGTTCAAATTCAATATATAGAGTTATACTTTGATTTTGATGAAAACTGATCGAACCGATCGAATCTGCTTACGATTCATATCCCATTGTATTCGGAATGGGGGTAATTAGCTAGAGGCGACAGTCATTGGGGCCGATTTGGTGTTCGGATAACTTTATAGCTATTAAATAAAATAATTAAATAAATTTATATAAACTATCTCCCTCTCTCTTCACTTATATCGTTCAACACAGAAAATCAAAAAAAAAAAAAGAAAAAAACCCCTAAATCATTGATCGCGCCCTCCCCTCTCTGAACCGCCGCCGTCGACGCTCCCAGGGCGCCACCGCCCTCCGCCTCCTTCACCTCAAGCGCCATCGCACCCCCTTCTTCTTTCCCCCCTCCTTCTTCAGCTCCAGATCACGTCGCCCCTAACCCTAGCCCCAAATCCGCCCAAAGCGCAGCCCTTCCACCGGGAAGCCAACCCCCGCCGCCACCTCCACCAGTAACGTCCAACGAGCCTCTGACCACCCTCTCCTAAAAATCTAATTTTTATTAATTCCCGTTCATGTATTCTACCCCCGACCACTCACGACATTGCCACCTCCGCGAACGCATCACCAGTGAGCTTCGACACACCCCCACTCCTCTGAAAACTGAAATCAAAGTGAGTTTTCACCTTATTTTTATTTATTTGTTTCAATTTTTAAGTAATTAGAGAATAGCAAATTAAAGTTATATTTTTATTTGAGCAAAGGTTATATTTTTATGTATAAAAAAAAGGTTTAATTTTTATATATACATTAAAGATCTAATTTTGATTTGTTTAAAGTTAAGATTTTTCATCAAAGAAAGTTTAGATTTTTGTTTTATAAAAGATCGGATTTTTAACTATGAAAAGATCGGATTTTTAACTACGAAAAGATCGGATTTTTAACTATGAAAAGATCGAATTTTTAAAAATAGAAAGACTAGATCTTTATATGAAGGAAGGCTAGATTTTTGAAAATATAAACATAGGGTTTTTAAGAATAAAAATATAATTTTTATAAAGTAGAAGTATTAAAAATATGATTTTTTATTCATGTAGAGCAATAAAAATAGAATTTTTATCTATATAGTAGCGGTATAAAAATAGAATTTTTATATACATAGCTACAATATAAAAATGTGATTTTCATATATGTAGTGGCTACGGAAAATGAAATTGACAAAAGGCGAGCACGACGAAAATTTCCACACAAGAAGAGTCGTGGCATTGCTTTAGATAGTCGGTTAGAACATCTCATTTTAAATCTTGTTTTCTAGTCAAAAACATATACTAGGATGCAGACGGTGCTTAGTAGCACCCGACACCAGTCGTCCACAGACCATGGACGACTTGTATGCTTGTTTGATGTGTTATGAAGTTTGTTTGTGATGTTGGTGTGAAATAGATAATAAAACGTTCATGTGTTGAAATGAATTAATTATCATTAAAAATATAATTTTTAACGTGAATGTGAATAAATAAATATTCATTTACAAACCGAACGGTTTGTTTATGTACACATATTTGAAGGATATTGATTGGGACAATAAATTTTACACGTCGCCCAACTGCACAAATAATATTCAGTGTTTGTGGATTGAAACCCCACACGAGTGTTGGGATGATATTTGGCGTAGACTAATCCCAATTATTTAGTTGTATGTCGATCGATTGGTCGACAGACTGTGTAAGCGTTAATTATTTATATTTAATGCTTATGCAGTTGTGTGGTGCACTTTGGATGATGGTTGATTATTTATCGTTGCTATTATATACATGTGTTGTATGGAATCCATATAATTAACATTATATGTTAATTGATTGGGCCTCATTCCAATTGGAAAAATAAAGAATATTATAAAATAAAGATTCATGTGTTGACAGTACTTATGTGTTGAGATTAATCATGTGTTGAAAGAAATATAGATTCATGTGTTGAACGAAATATTTTAAAAATAAAATTTACATCTTTATCATATGTAAAATTAGAAACTTACTGGAAAATAGATAAGATGAGTGGTTTCCTGAGTATTGATCTGATGTTGGTTTCGGCCTTCGAGGTTAATATTTAGGAAATTGCTCTCTTGCTAATTTACGGTTAGAGTTTGATATAAAATTAAACAATAGAAATCATACTTTTATAAAATATATTAAATAACAAAAATAGTCATGTGTTGACAGTACTCATGTGTTGAGATTAGTCATGTGTTGAAAGAAATATAGATTCATGTGTTGAATAAAATAAATATTCATTTGTTGAATAGAATAACGAAGTTATTGAAAAATATAAAGCCATGTTGATTAGAGATGCGCTATTTTGATGCAAATGATATTTATGTCGATTATATTCGTTTTTATAATGAATATTGAAAAGAGATTCAAAAATCAAATATTTCAAAATGAATTCGAATTGAATTGAATATAAAATGAATTCGAATTGAAATGAATTCAAATCGAAGTGTAATTGAATTGAAATTGAATTAAATAGAAATGCAATTGGAAATCGAAGTGAAATCGATTTGAATTGAAATCAAATAGAAATGAATGCAAAAAGAATTTATAATGGAAAATTCAATTTTGATTTGAATTTGAAATGAAGGTTGAAATTGTTTTTGAAACAAATTTGAAACGATTTATAAAATTCGTTTTAAAAGGAAATCGAAGAAATATATATAATATATATATATATATTATATATATAATGGCCGGAATAGAACGCGCCGCACCGCGGCAGTTCGTGAATTTCGACCATTGGCTTCGAACGGACAATACGAGAGATCCGACTGTCGGATTCTCCTAAAACCAGAACCGTTGGGTTTGTATCGAAAAGAGCTTTCTAAAGAATACAAGAGATTTGAAATCTGACGGTTGGATTTGGAGATACATCCAAATCAATTTCAGAAAAGGTCGCTGTAAGTGCAGTTCGATGGCCGTTATTGGAAATCGACTGTACGGGCCTTGATAAAATTTTCAAGAATATCAATAATTTGTGTAAAAGCATAAGAAATGATTTGTGAAGAATTGGGATGAAAAACTCCATATTTGAAAAGATAAAAATAGATTTTTATCGAAATGAACTAGTTTTGAACTGGAATTAAAATCCAATTATTTTTAAATAAATAAATTGGATTTGAAATGGGTTTTAAATAACAAGAATTTCCAATATATGAATTGGAATGGATTTGAATCGAAATTGTCTTTGGAATATTTCGATATTAGATTCTGCGATTATACAGATATTTTGGAGGGAATTTGGAAGATATATTTTATAGCGTTATTTCCAAAGCGATATTTGTGGGTTTCAGAATTTGATATTGAATATAAGCCGATATATTTTCTATTCAGAGCCTTGTATTTAATATCAAATAGGATTTGGGTTTGTCGTGAATGGTGTCTTCATCAACACTGTTTTTAAACCGCGTTGAGAAAAGATTAAATCTTTTTATTTAAATTTAATGAACTATACCTATTAATTAATATATTTAATTGGAATTGAATTAGAATTGATTTGTGGGTTTATCGTGAATGGTGTTTTAAATAACACTTATTCTTTAACCTGATAATAAATAGAATGTGATTTGGGTTTTTCGTGAACTATGTTTTAAATGACATTAGTTCTTTAACCCAGTAAAAGGAGTTTTAATGAATCTGTAATTAGATTGAAATGTGAATTGATAATTTAAATTATCAAATTTGGAAAATGATCAAGAATGGAGTATCACCAGTTTTGCTCCAAAGCGATAGTTAAATCCTTAATTAGATTTGAACATGAAATGGTAATTAATTTTGCTGATAACACCATGGTGTTAGATATGGAGTATTACCAGTTTTGCTTCATGGGATGAATAGGTTGGGATTGGGAAATAAAATAAATAATTACTTCGGTGTGGTTCGCTAATCCCGACTAGTTTGGAAAACCTTAACATGGTTTGAAATGGCATCCAAAGGAAGATTAAAGAATAAATTTAAAAGGATTTATCTTTGATAAAATTAATGGGAACCTCTCCTTTAGAATGTGAAATTTAGATACTAACTGTAGATTAGCTAAGAAGGATGGTTTCCTGGGTATTGATCTGATGTCGGTTTCAGCCTTCGGGGTTAATATTTGGGGAATTGTTCTCTTGCTAATTTACGGTTAGTGACTGATGAATTGGAATGAGGCGTATGTTGTGTTTGTGTAACATTTGTTTATTATATACGCGGGTTATTCGGAAAGGCCGGGTTTATAACCATTCTGAATAACTGATTCGACGATATGTCGAAGATGAAGACGGTGGTTGAAGACCGGAAGTCTTCACATCGTTTGGATGATTACTGATGATCTTGATTGGGCTATACACCCAAGAGGAGGGAATCATTTGGTGATCGTCCAGGCGTACTTAGAGATCAATAGATATGCGAAGAAAGTGCCTCCGGTTTCGTTCAGACCCAGAACGAACTTGTAAATGGAGTCTGTGTACGACATTGGATTTTATTCTGTGTTGATTGATCTCTATTAAATATAAATCTGTTTGGCGGCGGAGAATTTAACCCCTTGCTTAACACCCTTCTCTGAGACGTACGAGCTCAGAGGTTGTATATCGATGGACATCAGTCGCATGGAGTGAATTGCCTGTGTGGCATGCCTAAGTGGTAGATGATTAAGGCTTCTATTGAAAAGCAAAGTCTTGTGGTTGATGATCAAAGCACGGCCTGTGTGGCGCAACTTTGTGTATAACATGAATTCGCGAGCCTCACACCTCGGTATGAGTTAAAAACGGGATATGGACCCAAGGAGTGCATGATGTTTCTTTCTAGCTACGGTTGTGTCAGTGCTTAAACTGGCTGACATATATATTATTTTCACCTTTGTGGTTGTTCGATGGGAGGCGCCTCGGTTATAGGTCCTATAGGGCCGGGAAATGTGTGTTCAGGAATAATTAATCCTCAATCGTAAGGGAGGACCGGTCTTGGAGGCTCCAGGGGTTACCTAGAGTGTTTAGTCCCGAGGCATTTGCTAGAGTGTCTCGAAGCGGAGAGGAGCTTGCCCCTTGCCTCGACTCATGACGGAAATCCAATTTCCAATGCGTAAATTGCGGTTTTATTTGTAGAGCCTAGTATGGCGGCATAGTAGCATGGGATACCATGCCGTCTATGATTGATATTTATGATCGAAGTTGTTTTGACACTTTATACTATAATAGTATCAAAATGATTTGCTTTAAACGTACCAAGCATGTTTGGCTATTATAAGGAAAAACCCTATCCTCCGGCTTGCGTTGCTATGTGTGATGGGAACTGGGTCTTATAATAGCTTCATTTTTCGAAAAAGCATTGCGCTGTTTATTCTATGCACTGGTATTCTTGGGAGGAGACCTGTTCCATGTTATATGGCATGGTCCCTTGAATTACTCTTTTTTTTAAAGTAAAGTTGTAAATAACTGTTTTAGTTCTCACACCAGTCACATGACTGACCTGGAGTTTATTGTTTTAACCTAAACTCTGGGTGGCCTTACTTTCGACACGGGTAGCTAGTAGTTTTGGTTTTGCATATTTTATATTCACAGGATCTTGGTTTACAGCTGGAACGATGCTCGGAAAGCTCTGTATCCGTGTATTACTTTCAGTTGTGTTTTGTATTGTTTTTCCGCTGCTTTGTAATTTATTGTAATCTCTGATGTGTAATATTTATTCATACTATGTATAATCTTGTATTCTGATGGCATTGTTGTAATTACAATGAAATGTTCTTCTGTTTGTGTTCTGATTCTTCTTGTCCTCAATTCACTCCGGGCTTTCCTTCCTTGGAAGTTCAGGTCGTCTTAGATATCAATTTCCGTATCTGACTAAAATTATAAATGGAGTAACGGCAAAGCCTTTTAATTTCCATCTATATTATCAGTCTTCCTCCACAGAAGTTCATTTCGATTATTATCAAATTGAATCCCGTTCCATTCCAATTTACCTTATTGAACTGGATAACATTACTTTGGAAATTCCATTAAATCTTAGAATAAAGATTTATAAATTCCAAATCATATTTCACTGCAAATCTGGTTAAAGAACAAATGTCGTTAAAACACAGTTCACAATAAACCCTATTTACATTCCATTTCAATTCCAATTAAATGTTCATTAATTGGTAATTCTTCTTTAAAACTTAGTTAAAAGACTTATTCTTTTCACAAGGGGTTTCAGAACAATGTTAATGAAGACACCATTCCATCAGTCTCTAACCGTAAATTAGTAAGAGAACAATTCCCTAAGTATTAATCCCGAAGGCCGAGACCAACATAAGATTAATACCCAGAAAACCATTCAACTTAGCTAACCTCCAGTTTGTTTCTAATTTCCTTAATTCCATTGGGTTTAAGAACAGTGTTAGTGAAGACACCGTTCAAGACAAACCCAAAATCCCATTTGATATTAAATACAAGGCTCGGAATAGAAAATATATCGGGTTATATTCAATATCAAATTCTGAACTCAACAAACATCGTATTGGAATATTGATATATATATCTTCCAAATTCCTCCACAATGCCCGCATAATCACGGAATCCAATATCGAAATATTTCGAAGATAATTTCGATTCAAATCCATTCCAATTCATATATTGGAAATTCTGGTTATTTTTAAAACCATTTCAAATCCAATTTATTTTTCTAAAAATAATTGGATTATAATTCTAGTTCATAACTAATTCATTTCGATAAAAATCTATTTTTATCTTTTCAAATATGAATTTTTCATCCTAATTCTTTCCAAATCATTTATTATGATTTTACACTAATTATTGATATTTTTAATAATTTTATCAAGGCCCGTACAGTTGATTTCCATAAACGGCCATCGAACTTCACATACGGCGATCTTTACCAAAATTGATTTGGACATTATTCCAAATCCACCCGTTAGATTTCAAATCTCTAATATTCATTAGAAAGTACTTTTCGATACGAACCCAACAGTTCCAGTTTTAGGAGAATCCGATGGTCGGATCTCCCGTAATGTCCATTCGAAGACAATGGTCGAAATACGTGAACTGTGGCAACGCGGCGCGTTCTATTCAGGCCATTAAATATATATAATAAATATTATATATATTTCGTCGATTTCCTTTTAAAAACGTATTCTACAAATCATTTTAAATTCGTTTTCAAAACGATTTCAACTTCCATTTCAATTTCAAATCAAAATTGAATATTCCATTATAAATTCGTTTATAAATTCATTTCAAATCGATTTCAGTTTAATTTCAATTTGTTTATAAATTCATTTCAAATCGATTTCAATTCAATTTCAATTCATTTTAAATTAATTTCAAATCGATTTCAATTCAATTTTAGTTCGTTTTAAATTCATTTCAAATCGATTTCAATTCAACTTCAATTCGTTTTAAATTCATTTGAAACGGATTTCAATTTAAATCAATTTCAATTCCATTTCAATTCGTTTTAAATTCATTTCAAAACGATTTCAATTTAAATCGATTTCAATTACATTTCAATTCGTTTTAAATTCATTTCAAATCGATTTCAATTCAATTTCAATTCGTTTTAAATTCTTTTCAAATTGATTTCAATTCAACTTTCAAATTCAAATCAAAATTGAATATTCTATATCGTTTCAATATTAAAATGATTATATTTTCAAAACATAATATTTTGAAATCACTTTTCGATATTCATTTTTAAATGAATAAAATCGACAAAATTCCCATTCGTGTTGAAATGGCGTTTAACTACTTAATACGGCTTTACATTTCAATAATTACTGAATATTATTTCGAAATATTCTTTAATTCTGAACTGGAATCGGACTCAATACATTACCATGTAATTTTATTTATGTGGATTTCAACATCATATATATATATATATATATATATATATATATATATATATATATACAACAATGATGATAAGCAATCACTAAAATTCAAACAACATCCAGAGTGCATTCTACAACTGTACAAGTGTTAAAAATAAATAAACAAAATAAATAAATAACGCTCATCACAGCCTGTCAACCCATCGATTGACATACCACTAATTATTGGGATCAGTGTATGTCAAATATCATCCCAATACCCGTGTGGGGTTGCCGAACAACAAACACATATTATTATTTGTGCAGTTGGGCGATGTGTACAATTTATCGTCCCAATCAATATCGGTTAAATGGGTTTACATAAATAAATCATCCGATTTGTACATGAATATTTATTTCAACTCATGACTATTTTATAAAGTTCATATATACAATAAAAATAATATTTTTATTGTTCAAATATTTTATTTCATACATGAATATTTTATATATTTTATATATACAATAAAAATGATATTTTTATTTTCTAAATATTTTATTCAACACAATACAATCAACAATCTCAATACAGTCCATTTCCACAACACAATACAATCAAACAAGCCGTCCATGGTTTGTGTACGATGGTGTCAGGAGCTACTAAGCCCCGTCTACAACCTAGTATATATATAACTATAAAATAATTGTGAGAAGGAGTTCTCACCTTTGGTTTCCACTCTGCCAGTTTTATTTCTGAATTTCTGAACATTTTGAATTCTGTTCATTTCCAGTCGGTTCCATCGCAATCTGTTTTCAAGCGGTTTATATTAAAAATCACATTTTTAATAAAGTGCTATTTATTTAAAAATCACATTTTTATTCTGCTACTTCATATATTTAAAAATCATATTTATAAAATTTGATTTTTTTTTCTAAAACCATATGCTAATTTAATTTTTAAAACCAATTTATATTTTTATATTTTTAAAACAAGTACATTTTTACATTTTAAAACAAAGTTATTTATTTTCTAAAACAAATTTATTTATTTTCTAAAACAAAGTTATTTATTTTCTAAAACAATGTTATTTATTTTCTAAAACAAATTTATTTATTTTTTAAAACTAATTTATTTATTTTTATAAACTAATTATATGGATAATTAAACTTAATTAAGGTTGTAATTAACCTTTCCGTAATCACTTCCTTCTGTTGTGTCTTCTCCAGGCTTCACGACGGAACCTCCTTCATCACCTAGGGTTAACAACAGCCGCCACCAGAGACAGCCGTACCTCATTCCATCACCACCCCTTGATGCATGCCACCTTGCCTTCCAGCACCCTCCTTGCCGTCCATATCACACCCACCACGGCTCCGTAAAACGCGCCCAAAGTTCTCAAGTTCGTGCTCAGAAATCGAGCATAATACCTCGCGAGATTGGATAAAAAGGGGATGGGTTTAAAGAGCATCAAAATCTCTATCGAGTTTGTGCTTGAGCCCCAGAAATCAGTGCCTGAATCGATCGGAAATTGGGGATAAATTTTGGAGCAGTATCGCCCCTTGAACGAACTAGGACGGCGGCTTCTGTTTAGGAAGTTAGGGTTTTGGAAAATATAAGAGTTATTTATATATTATTTAATTATTATTTTATTCTAGTTTTACTTGTTTGTGCCACTAACTCCAAACGAACCCCAATGACTTTCGCCCCTAGCCAAATACCCCGATTATGGACAAAATGGGATATGTTTCGTAACCCAGTTTGTCTGTTATGATCAGTTTTTCTTTAAATTAAAATATAAATCAATATATATTTAATTTAAACGTACATTTCAATTTACTGGGGCCACATACGGACTCCAATAATTACCATAAAATAAATCTAGCTATATTTTGACGATGCGATCCTAACAAAACTAATTTCATCGAATTCGGAGACCGTTTGAAAAACAGTCATTTTCCAGTCGATTAAATTCAAATTGAATTGACCAAACACGTTTAAATTCACCATGCTCACATACTGATTCCAAAAATTATGAATTTCGAAATCTAGCAATAATTTGACATTCTGGATCCAACAAAAGTGGTTTCGTCGAAAACAGAGGTCGTTTGCAAAATGACCATTTTTAAGGGCTATATTTCCATAGCGACTATTCTGAGTTTTCAGCTAGACATAACTATTTATTCCCGCTATAAAATTATGATTTTTCAGATTCGTTGGAAAGATATTTTCAAATAGATTCAAATATTTCTAGTTTCACTAAAATCCGATTTATTTTGAATCCTGTACATTCATTTGAAATTTTAAATCGAATTTTCAAACTACCGCGCCATTTTCAATTCTTTTTATAATTAAAATAAATATTAATTTTCTAACTTCGATTTAAACAAATATATAAGTTCTAATTCTATTCAAAATAAATTTTTCGTCATTATTATTTAAAATAAATCATTTTAAATATTCAAAATCCATTAAAATTGCCAAAATAAAAAAATTTAAATTGGTTCTGATTTTCCGTGATGTTACATTTTCTAACATACATGACATATTTTGTTACATAAATTTCCCTATGTATTCTAATGACAAATAAAAGAATAATTTATTTTTTTGCATTTTTTCTATTTAACATAACATATAAAAATGATAATTTTATTTGTTTACAATTTCTATTTAACAAAAATGATATTATTGTTTTAACACAAATCTATTTAACAAAAATTTTATTTTTGTTTTAACATAAATCTTCTTAACAAAAATGTTATTTTGTGTTTTGACACAAATCTATTTGACAAAAATGTAATTTTTATTCTAACTCAATTCTAATTAACAAAAATGTAATTTTGTTCTAACTCAATTCTAATTAACAAAATGTAATTTTTGTTTCAACCATTATATTTTGAAAAAAATGCCAATTTTGGTTTCAACTATTATAATTTGACAAAAAAATTGATATATTTTGTTATAACAAAAATGATATATTTGTTTTCAACAATTTTATTATAAAAAACATGATATATTTGTTTTCCACTATTTTATTATAACAAACATGATATATTTGTTTTCACTATTTTATTATAACAAACATGATATATTTGTTTTCCACCGTTTTATTATAACAAACATGACATATTTGTTTCAATTAAACTACTTTGACAAAAATGAATTTTTTTTTGTTTTAATTAAACTACTTTGACAAAAATGTATTTTTTTTGTTTCAATTAAACTACTTTGACAAAAGTGACAAATCTGGTTTCAACTATTTTGTTTCGACAAAAATGTATATTTTGTTTTAACTAATGTGTTTTGACAAAAATGTATATTTTTGTTCAGCACTTCTAATTTGACAAAAATGTATATTTTTGTTCAACAATTCTAATTTGACAAAACATTTTTGTTTCAACAATACTAATTGACAAAAATGAATGTTTTTGTTCAACTAAACTATATTGACAAAAATGAATATTTTTATTCAACTAAACTATATTGACAAAAATGATTTTTTTTCAACAATTATATTTTTACAAAATTGCATATTTTCATTCAACTATAAAAATGAAATTTTGTTTCCCTATATTCTTACAAAAAATGTCTTTTTTCTATTTTCAACTATTTTGTTACAACAAAAATGTCCTTTTTATTTCAATTATTTTAATTTGACAAAATGACAAATTTAATGCAACAATTATATTTTGACAAGAATGTCAATTTTGATCCAATAATTATATTTTGACAAAAATAATAATTTTAATTCCATTATTTTAATTTGACAAAAATGATAATTTTTGATTCATCTATTCTAATTAACAAAATGATGTTTTTTGTTTAACTCCACTCTAATTAACAAAAATGTTAATTTTTGTTTAACCAAAATCTAATAAACAAAAATGATAATATTTGTTTAACCTAATTTTAATTAACAAAATGTTAATTTTTGTTTAACTAAATTCTAATTAACAAAAATGTTAATTTTTGTTTAGCTAAATTCTAATTAACAAAAATGTAAATTTTTCTTTAACTATTATATTTTGTCAAAAATGACAATCCTATTTCAATAATTCTAATTTGTTAAACATGACAATTATAATTTAACAAAATCATAATTTCTAACATCGCTAATATGACAAAGTTTTGATTTAACAAAATCATAATTTCTAACATCTCTAGCCTGACAATGTTTTGATTTAACAAAATCATAATTTCTAACATTGCTAATATGAAAATGTTTTGATTTAACAAAATCATAATTTCTAACATCGCTAACATGACAATGTTTTGATTTTAATCTTTAAATAAGAAATCTCACCTTGATCGGTTTCAGGAATTGTTTATATAACGATTGGTTTTAATAAAATTAAACTTGCATTTAATTCTATCAAAAATCCAACAGCCTCTGTTTCAGTTCTGGTTTGTTCTGGAATGTAGTGCTCTTTGTCACGGTTCCAACGCAATCAGTTTCATTGAATTCTATGATCGGATGCAAAAATTATAGTCGTTTAACCATCAAGAAATTAAAGATATAATTAACTAATTTAATTAGTTATTAGTTTTCAAACCTTTTTCCCTAACTAAGAATTTGACCGCGTTAATTATCTTCTTCTTCATGTAATCGTTCGAACAAGAACTCAGAAAAACATCGACCTCAAACCTTGATCAGTGCCGCCACATCGTCGTGCCGGACAATGATCCGACCACGCCCTGATGATCGCCGATCCATCCTCCGCCCCTGACAAGGACCAACTCTCACCTCTGTACACCCTCAGAAACGAACCCTAACGCCCCGGCTTTGAGCCTAAAATCCAAGAACGATACGCCATAAAAACCTATCTCGTCCGTTCATAAGGTAGAGCTCGAATTGCTCTTCAAGGTTGTGGTAGAAAATTCCTTAGATTAATCAATGTTTTGAAAGATTTATGGGGATTTAATTTGGATAATATCAGCCTTTAAACTGGAATGGTGGCGGCTATTGTATTAGAGTGGATTAGGGTTTAAATTAGTTTAGGGTATTTATAAATAATATTATTTAATGTTCCAATTTACAAAAAAAAAACCGTTAATTCCTAATAACTCCAAATCCAGCCCAACTGATGTTGCCCCTAGCCAAATACCCCTGTTATGGACACAATGAGATAGGCCCCGTCATCCCATTTGATCATCTTAGCCCTCTTTTCTTTAATTTAAAATATAAAACATTTAATTATTTAATTCGGTTGTGCATTTAAATTTAACGGGGCCACATACGGACTCCAAAAATTCCCGAAAAATAAATCCAGCTATGTTTCAACGATACGGTCCTAACATTTCATCAAATTTGGAGACCGTTTGAAAAATGGCCACTTTTTGGTCGATCTGATTTGACTGAAACTGACAAAACACATTTTCTTTTGCCACGCTCACAAGTTAATTCCAAAAATTATGAAAATTGGAATCTAGCAACAATTTGACATTCCAGATCCAACCAGGGTGGTTTCGTCGAAACAGAGGTCGTTTGCAAAATGGCTATATATACAGGATATATATTACATTAAATTATACAGCGACTATTTTGAATATTCAACTGACCATAACTTTTGATTCCCATTATGAAATTTCAATTTTTCAGATTCATTGGAAAGATTATCTTAAACAGATTTAAATATTTTTGGTTTCACTAAAATCCGATTTATTTTTCATCCTATACATTCAGTCAAAGTTTAAATTCAAATTTTCAAACTACCACTCTATTTCTAACTCCTTTTATAATTAAAATAAATATATTCATTCTAACTTCAATTTAAATAAATTTTTAATCGTTATTATTAAAAATAAATTATTTTAAATATATTCATTCTAACTTCTTTCTTACTTCTGTCTATGCCCTAAATAATGTGTCCTCGTGTCAAGCTTTCCTTGATAGTTTGCCATCCTTGAGCTCTAACAATCCTTGGATTGGAGGAGGTGACTTCAATTGTATGTACTCCACAAGTCAAAAATCTGGTGGTTGTCCTCTCACTATAAAAGAAATTGCTCCTCTCAATCAAGCATTAATTAATTCTTGTCTAATTCCTATTGTTAGCTCGGGTTTTGATTTTACTTGGTCCAATAAAAGTAAATCTCTGCCACAAACTCGCTATAAGCTTGATCATATCTTTGCCAATACTTTCTTCTTAAAGCTTTGGCAACAAACCTATTATCAAACTCTTCCATCGTCCTTATCTGACCATTGCCCACTTCTCTTACATTGGAGAAGTGTAAATGCCATTAGTGACCGCTACTCCTCTTTTTAATTTTTTAATTTTTGGACTAACAATGTGGACTTTCAAGCTATTTTATTACAGGTATGGTCTCAGCACTCATATGGGAATCCGCTTCAGTCTCTTCTGAAAAAATTCAAATCTCTCAAGCTGAATCTCAAGGTGTGGTCTTCTCACACTTTTGGCGTTGGTTCAAAGCAGTCCTCTATTATTAGGAAGGAGCTACATAGAGTGCAAATTGAACTTAACAAACATCCCAATGATATTGGACTTCTTAATGCTGAGCTTCAGATGCAATGTAACTTGAAGACTGCACTGGATTTCGAAATACAAAGCCTTAAACAGAATGCAATGTTTAGAAAGGAGCAAGAGGGGGATAGGAACACAAAGTATTTTCACAACTCCATCAAAATGAAGCAATATCGGGATTCAATCTTCTCAGTCAAGGATATGCATGGAGTCCTGCAAACCTCTGATGATGGAATTAGCACAACTTTTGTGGAATACTTTTCCTCTAGTCTAGCTTCACCGACTTTTACAATTAATGTACTGCCACTTTTTTCTATCAATATTCCTTCACTTTCAGAAGAACAATCGCAAGGCCTTATTAAGACAATAGACAATGGTGAAATCAAGAGTGCTGCTTTCAGTTTAGACGCTAATAGTTGTGGAGGCCCTGATGGCTTCAATGCTTTTTTCATCCAAAAATGCTGGGCTACAATTGGTGATGACATTATTGCTGCTCTTAAATACTACTTTATGACTAATGTTCTCCCCAAAAGTATGAATGCAACTGCTATTGCGCTTATACCTAAGAAAGAAAATCCCAACTCTGTAGCTGACTTTCGTCCGATCTCATGCTGTAATATACTTTATAAAATTATTTCCAAGATTTTGGCGAATAGGCTGCAGTCTGTGCTTCCCTCCATTATCTCACTAAATCAATCTGCATACATTAAAGGTAGATCGATTTGTGATAATATTCTGATCACCCAAGAGCTGTTGTATGGATACAATAGGAAAAGTATATCTCCGAGATGCATGATCAAATTGGATATTAGAAAGGCATTTGACTCTGTGTCATGGCATTCTATCTTAGCTGTTCTATCATGCATGAATTTCCCTAAGCCTTTCATAGCATGGATTTATACATGTATCTCATCCCCTTCATATTCCATCATTAGAAATGGCAGGCTTCATGGTTTCTTTGAAGGCACTAATGGAGTAAGGCAAGGAGATCCAATCTCAGCGTATTTATTTATCATCATTATGGAGTTGCTAAATTCTCTGATTATTGAGCAGATACAGCAAGGTAATCTTGAGCTTCATCCAAGATGTAAAAATCCCTTAATCTCTCATCTACTCTTTGCGGATGATTTAATCATTTTTACCAAGCCTGAAATCAGGAACATTAGATGCATATTTGAAATTCTTGATCGCTTTTATGATATAACTGGCCTCAAAATAAATATTCATAAATCTCATATCATGATTGCTGGTGTATCTAATGAAAAGAAATTGGAGATTGTGAATTTTTCAGGCCTTGCTGAACTACCACCTAATACCTTTTACTTGGGTATGCCATTAATCAGCTCAAGAATTACTACGCAGCAATGTATACCTTTATATGAGAAGATTATAAGCAAGCTTCTTCAGTGGCCATCTAGTAAGCTCTCTCAAGCTGGTAGGCTCACAATTGTTCAAACCATTGCCAATGCCATGACCACTTATTGGATCAGGCATTATTTGTTGCCTACAAAGATTATAGATATGATCACTAGTGCCTTAAATAAATTCTTATGGCATGGCAATCCTTTCTCTAAAAAGATGATCCCATTTGCGTTTCATATACTATTTGATGACAAAAAATTTGGTGGACTTAGTATTACAAACTTGATGATGTGGAATAAAGCAGCCATCTCTACTTACTTTGAAAAGCTTTTTGTTAAGGAGAAGGGTTTATGGGCTTTGTGGGCTCAGAGAAATTTAATAGGCAGGAAATTTTTTGGACTATGTCCATACCACAAAGTTGTAGCTGGAGTTGGTGCCGCATACTCAAGCTACGAGATACTTTCAAGCCATTTGTGCATTGTAATTTTAAGGAAATTCCTAATCTCTCTTTTTGGCATAGTCCATGGGCAAGACCAGGTTTAATACTTTGTGAGGTGGTAGATTACAATCTCATGATGAACTCTTGCATCCCTCAAACTGCAGTAGTTTATGACTATGTTTTTGATGGTTCACTGGTACTGCCATATTCTAGCTCGTCAGCCTTAAGGAATTTATGGAGGGAGATAAGCTCAAGTTTTAATGTGAATCATGAAAAGGAACTGTTGTGGATGGGAAAGGCCCACTCTATCAAAGTGGTGTATGAATTGTTACAATCTTGTAGGCAACATTTTCCTTGGCACACAAGGATATGGAATTGCGGTAGCCCAGCAAAGGAAAACCTCTTGCTTTGAAAAATCATGGCAAATGCAGTCAATACAAAAGATAAGTTATTTAACCATGGCATTATTGCAGATGATGTTTGTGTTTTGTGTCACTTTCACTCTGAAACAAATGTCCACTTATTTTTTGAGTGCCCCTTCGTACATAATATTTGGGCACGGCTGCTTGCAGTTGGTGGATTTCATCGACCCTCCCTTTCTAGTCAAATTGAATGGTACAATATTTTCAAAGCTACATGGTGGAAGGATAGGAAAACATGTGTTTTGCTAAAGCTGCTAAAGAAGTTTGTATACGAAATATGGCGTGAGAGGAACAATCGTATTTTTGGCTTGGAGAAGAGAAGTGCTGATCAACTAAGTATGCATATAATTCGTATGATGTCAAGATCCTCTTTGGCACCGTTATGATAATGTTGCAAGTTATTAGCACTCTATGTACCATTTGTAATTAAATAAGTGCTCTCTTTTTCTTTTATTGTATAGCTGTGCTTTGTTGTAACTGTTATTCATGTTTGTCAATTAATAAAATTTATATTTGCCTTTCAAAAAAAAAATTCAATAAAATAGCCAAAATAAAAATTTTAAATTGGTTCTGATTTTTCAGGTTGTTACATCTCTTATATTCATTGGAAAGATCTTTTCCATACGAACCCAACAATTCCGGTTTTAGGAGAATCCGACGGTCGGATTTCCTGATACATCAATTTGAAGTCCATGGTTGAAATTCGCGAACGGTCGCTGCACGGCGCGTTCTATTCAGGCCATTATATATAATATCATTGATTTCTATTTAAAACATATTTTAAAATATTTATAAATTTGTTTTAAAATGATTTCACCTTCATTTTCAATTTTAAATCAAAATTGAATATTCCATATCATTATAATATTGAAGTGATAATATTTTCAAAATACCTTATTTTGAAATCAATTCTTTTCATTATTCATTATAAAATGAATAATATCGATCGATAAACCCGTTCGGGTTAATATGGCGAATATCTACTTACTCGGCTTCATATATTCCAACATTTTTGTGTCCATCCAAAATCAAACATCAAAATCATATTTTAATTCTATAGTGAATATTATTTTAAAATATTTGTTATTTTAAAATATTCGTTATTTCTGAATCGGAAGGCGACTCAATCAATTACCATATAATTTCAGTTATATGTATTTCATACATCGCATGTATTCGACAGTAATGATAAATAATCATTCAACATTCAAACATCATTAAGAGTGCATTATATAACTGTATAAGCATTAAAATGAATAAATAACGCTCACCACAATTTGTCAACCCATCGATTGACATACAACTAAATATTGGAATTAGTGTATGTCAAATATCATCCTAATACCCGTGTGGGGTTTTCAAAGAACATCAGTCGATTTAAATAAATCATTGGTTAATAAATTTAACCAATTCAAATTCGGTTTGACTTATTTTTCTAATTAACCAATTTTACTGTTTAAATTATAAATATATATTTATAATTTAATTTCACTATCATATTAATAATAACATTATTTTTAATATGTTAAACATCACAATCACATCACAAATCACCAAATCATCCATATAAATAAATACTCAACTACCCAATGCCATTTATAGCGCCATAAGTGGCCATTCGCGGAGTATGAAATCCGAGTATCGGTAATATCCATACATTGCTTCCAATTTATGTGATTTGTGCGAATTCGAGTGTTGAACCCCATACAAAAGATAAAAATCAATACTGTCAATTTCTTTACATTTATAATTATAAAATAAATTAAATAACTATACAAAATTTTAGTGAGAGAATTCTCATATTGGGTTCCACTCCGCCATTCTTTAATTGACGATTGTTTTTTTTTAAAATAAACAGACATTTAATTTTGTCAAAAATACCAACTGTCTCTGTTTCCGTCCTGCTCAGTGTCATAGCAAAGCTATTGCTCGCACGATCACAACGCAACTTGAATCATCGAATTTCGATCTCGTATGAAGAAAATACGGGCTTTAATACATTTGATTATAAAAATTATAACTAATTAATTATTTACCACTAACCCACCCTTTTATTATACTTCTCCCCGATCAGCCAAACCCAACACTATTCCAGGAAACCCGCCGCCGCCCCTCCTCTGACCTCCATGACACATATCGGAGGAGCCCATGTCGAGCGCCGACACAAGCTCCACCCCAACCCTCGAGCGCAATGAACTCGGTGGACCAGGCGCCTCGCAATTCGAGCATGAACGACACGACTTTCTGCGTAGAGTTAGACAAGCATACTCCACAATGAACGATCAAACTAACAAGGATTTGAAGATCCCTCCTAGTGCAACAATTTTCGTTTAATAAGTGTTTGAAATTATTCATTGGATTTGGAGAACATGATGAGGGAAATCCGGAGCAAAACTGGCTGTCGGTTTTTAATTGGGGGCGGCTTCTGATTTTTGGCCTAGGGTTTTGGCCCTTTTATACAAAATAAATTATTAATTAATATTATTTAATTCACAATTTTTCTTTTTTAATCCCAACTCCAAATTGAACCGAACGACTATTGTCCCTAGCTAATTACCCCCATTTCGGACACAATAGAATATGTTTCGTAAGACAATTCAACTGTTTCGATCAGTTTTTTTAAAATTAAAATATAAATCAATATATATCGAATGTCAACGTACATTTTAATTTATCAGGGCCACATACTGACTTCGAAAATTATTAAAAAAATTAATCTAACTATATTTTGATGTTATAGTCCTAATAAAATTAATTTCGTCGAATTTGGAGACCGTTTGAAAAATGGTCATTTTCTAGCCGATTAAATTCAAACTGAAATTACCAAACGCATTTAAATTCACTGCGCTCACATATTAATTCCATAAATTATGAATTTTTAAACCTAGCTATAATTTTACATTCTGGATCCAACAAAAGTGGTTTTGTCGAAAACGGAGGTCGTTTGCAAAATGGCAATTTTTAAGGGCTATATATTGTATTAAAATATAGGGTGCGTTTTTAGAGGTCCCTATTAAGTTTCAAAATATAAAAAAAAAACCCGGTCATAAACTTATTGTAAATTAGGTCCCTATTTTCTGAAAATTCATCAAAAAAATATAAAAAATATATAAAAAAATCACGTAAATTCGTATTTAAATAAAACATGTAAACGCTAAAAAATTCAGAACAAAAAACCATCAAACAAGGCGTCAAAAATCAAAAAAACAGAAAAAAAAAAAAAAACGAAATTTGCAGTTAAATGCATAATAGTATGCAGATATATCATTTTCCTGCATACATCCGTGCTTATTTTTCACTACATTCATCTTCGTTGATTTTTATTTATGCAAATACATGCTTACATGTGTGCAAATATTTCAAATACTTGTACACATTTATGCAAGTTTATTTTCAGATTTCCAAACCGAACACTGCTTACAGAAAAGTTGCATACATATATGCAATTATCTGTAATAATTGCATAAATGTATGCAAATATTTTTTTTTGAATTCCGTGGAATCCTGAAATTATTTCCAGATTTTAGAATTTTTTTTATGAAGTACCGCACAATTTTTTTTTTAAAAAAAGGCGGAACTCAGAAAATAGGAGCGGGTTTTAATTTTAAATTTCTTTTTTTTTTATATATATAAATTAGGTCCCTACTTTTAGCTAACGTGTTATCCTATAAAAATGTTGCACACATGTGTGCATGTTTTCTAAGATATTTGCACATTTGCATGCAAATAAAAATGAACTGAAACATGCAGTTAAATCTAGGCGCTGTAAGAACTGTAATAATTGCACATATGCATGCAATAAACTCAAAAAGGTGCATAATATTATGCATTTAACTGCAGTTTTTTTCTGTTTTTTTGCTATTTTCTTCTTTCTGACATGATTTTTGTTGTTTTTTGAACTGAATTTTTTTGTATAATGCATAATTTATTTTATTCCTAATTTACGAATTTTTTTTATTTTTTTTAAATTATTATTTTATAAGTTTTGAAAACAGGGACCTAATTTATAATAAGTTTATGACCGGATGTGAGCCTAATTAAGTTTCAAAATAGGGATGTGAGGCTAATATTCACTAAAATATATATAAATTCCATAACGACTATTTTGAACTTTAAACTGGACATAACTTTCAATTCATATTATGAAATCTCAATTTTTCTCATTCGTTAGAAAGATATTATTAAATAGATTCAAATGTTTCTGGTTTTACTGAAATCTGATTTATATTGAATTCTATACATTCAATTGATATTTAAAATCGAATTTTCAAACTACCGCGCCATTTCAGGCTCGTTTTGTTACTAAAATAAATTCATACGTTCTAACTTCAATTTAAATATATTTTTAGTCGTTATTATTTAAAATAAATTATTTCAAATATTCAAAATCCATTAAAATAGCTAAAATAAAAATTTTAAATTGGTTCCGAAATTCCGGTTTGTTACACGATCGAGCAGGGAGATTAGGAGGAAGCTATTCCATATATTTTTTCTTACGTGAACAAAGGATGAACAGATTTTAAAGAAGAAGGAAATGAGAAAATCTGGAATTGGAGTTTTATTCCTAAACTGCTGTGAAGCTTTCTTTAATTTATTTTAGTTTTCAACCGAACGAAAGTGAGAAGGAAGCTGTGTTGAGTGGAAGTAATAAAGGAATGCGTGTTTTATAATGTACGAAGGGGAACTAATATCAACAAAAAAATCTCAATATATAATTATTTTACACAGAAGTAAGGACGGATGTTGCAACTAACAGAGAGATAAAGCCAGATAGCAACAAACTTCGGTGCAAAATTTCTAGGTGTTGGTGCCATTCTTGAGCAAAATTTAAATCATTTTTTGTTCAGTTTTAAACTTTGGGCTGAATGGGGTAAGAGGTTTGAATGGACATTATTAATGAACAGTTTGAAAGAACAATATTGTTCTAAAAGTTACCAATGAATGGAGCACAACTTAAATAAGCAAGTTGTTCTCGCGTTATGAATTTAAATTCAAGCTTGAAGATAATTAAATAAATTTCTTAAGTAAAATCATAACTTATTTTTTTTTCTGATCTGTAAATTAAATTGATATAAACAAAGAACACACTATTTTAGTTTCTTGTTTTAAACACGTTACTATTTCAACAATTAACGTAAGCACAATGTGCGCATATTTTTAACTCATTTCTTTGCTTTAGTTGATCAGATCCTAAACTTTGAACTTTCGAAATATATTTTATATTTAGTGACTAAATTTTCAACTAATCTTAAAAATAAATTAGCCTATAAATCCAGCTTATTTTGGAATAAATTTTCAAATATTAAATCTATAAATAAATTAGATTTCCCTTTCTCAACAAAGTTACAAGATTTATATTCCAACATTAGACTTCAATTATTTCAAAGTTAGATTTCAAACATTCAAATAACTTAAAGTTGGCTAATAATGTTAATAACGTTTCATTTTATGAAACATTCATATTAAAATTAAATTTACAAAAGGAATTCATTTAGAAGTAAACTCAAATTACTGAATAAAAGTCCAAATTCTATACCGAAATCCCAATATAAATATTCATTTTTAATGTTAAATCTTAATTTAGTTTATATTTAAAACGTCAAAATTACCGGTTCTTTACATTCTCCCCCACTTAGCATTTTTCATCCTCGAAAAGGAAACATCATAGGAATGTAAGTCGACGTATATAACATTACAAATACTTTACTTAGTTTGAAAACTTGTTAGGAAGAAAAATAAGTTATAGATTTTAAAACTCAAAATTTTTCTAACACCCGAAATTTACAGAAAATTTGTCAGCACCTCCTTTGTATGGCTTGCCTAGAAAAATTTACAAATACAATATATATCAATATACATCTCATCCACACGACGAGGCATCTCAGTTTAGGGGAATTAACATATAAACAACCCGAATATGATATGTAAACTGAGATACATGCCTTATTTAGCGTTTTAAAGTGTATTTGCTTATTTTTGTTTGCATTTGCATAAAAGCGCACAATTGCAACCTACTAAGACACTCAAACATGTAGTGAGAGCCAACAAATACATATTTGTATTAAAGCTTATAGTAACGTGCAATACATGTCACAACTAAAGTAACATTTTGACAAATATAAATGGAATTAAACACGTGTTTCATTTTTACTAGCAAACCATTCGTTTGATATACAAGTTCATGTTTGTGTTCAACTTAAATTTTATTACCTTGGATATTATTTACAATGACATTTGCTTATCTTCAAGCTATTGATTTTATTTGAAAAGTGAATGGAAACAAAGAAGAAATAATATGCAAACATATGTAACAAAATGTAAACGGTTTCAAATAATTCCCATTTCAACTTATGTTAATACACTTTATTTGCATGTTATTTCAATAATATTGTAATGGAAAAATTGCACAAAATCTAATATCCACCTATAAGTTCATGTTTCATTTCATTATTTGCACTTCATATGATGTTCAGGCTATAGTTAGATGGAAAAAATATTTTCCAGTTTATGTTACACATCATAGTTACATATTTCATTTTTTTGCATTAAACTTGTCATTCAAACCCCCTTCTCTCTCTCTCTCTCTCTCTCTCTCTCTCTCTCTTTTTGTGCATTTGCACTAGTTTCTCTTACTAAAAATTTATTAGTTCCAAGTTATTTCTTTCACATCGTCACCTTAATGTTTCATCAAAATTACTTCCGTTCATGCTCAATTTGTGACGGGTTTATTATAGCTTGGTTACAAAGTACTTAGCTTATATTTTTTCCATCGTCATCTAATTTCCTTTTAGCTTTTTTTATTGAAGCTTCCATTCAATAAGATTTTATTTTAAAATTTACTTCACCGTTAGCATAAGTGACGATTTTGTCAAGTTACAACGAATTCATATTCAATTAATTTTATAAAGTTTCAAATAGGGAAAATAGCCCTCTCGCTACTCGGAAATTTCTTATAATTTATTCACGAATTTTAAATACATAGTAACTAAATTCTGAAATATGAAATGTTATTCTCAAATATAAGTTTTTCGCTTGAGTTAGCATTTCGAATTCAAAACTCTGAAGTTAGCTTCCATTTTACTAATCATGCTTAGAGTATATAAAATTACACACTAACCTTAGTTTTGATTTTTCTTCATTTATACACATAAAAGAAAATTTTACAGTTACATAAATACTCTTATCAATATTTATCATCAATTTAAAACAAGTTTAAATATCACAGATCAAATTTTTTTTCTTACTCTTCCTTAAATTAAGATTCAAGTATTAATTCATCGTCTCAATTGGAATTATAGATCTTCCTCACTTTCAAAACTTAAAAATAAACATTGGTGATATTGCAACAACCACCATATTCATTTTCAAGTGACTACGGTGTGAATCTATATTTATCTAGTGCACATAGGATTTAATACATACGTTAGCTAGGCGTATGTCCAAAACCCTTCATGTACTCGATAGTCCAAATTTTCGATGGCAACAACTCGAACTTTTCTCTTTGAGACAAAGGTGTATTCACTTTCTACATACAAATTTTCTAAATATATGTCAAAATATTATATTTTAAAACATATCTCTTTGAAAATTTTCAAGTAGGAAATTATGTATCTCCCCCACTTATTATTTTGTCAATTTCCTATTACCATGGTTTACATACTATCTAGAATTTAAAATGGATAATCATATAAACTATTATTCTCAAAACATGTATTATATAGGATTTATCTTAGCATTTTTTTAAGTTTCTGACACATATTATTTCCTAAACCTTAAATTTAGTGTTTGTTTTCTTATACATATGAATTTCCATCATATGAATATTTGCATGGATCTCTACTATATGTTTCATAAAGAGATTTTAGTTACTTTAAGTACCAAGTTATGCTGTATTCGATTTATGTTTGTACGTCTTTATGTCATATTACACTTCTTATGAAATTTTTATTATCTCAAGTCATTATTTTCCTATTTCAAAATTTCCCCTAGTTCCACTTGTATACTATTTTCTATAATATATATATTTGCAAAAAAAAAATAAAAAAAAATCAATGAAGTTTTCCTTAATATAGGGTTATAAATTCATACTTAACTCAATATCCTTTGATTTTTTTTCTTTTCTTTTCTTCAATTTATTCAATACAATCAAGTGTTTAACACTTATTTATTCAAGTTCTGTTTAAACTCTCTTGTCTGATTCAACTCGATTTGAAAGTTGGAACATAAGCTAGGAGCTGGACTAACGGAAGAACCAAATTGAATGGATTTGTCAAGGATAGGTTAAAAGTATTAAGGAAGTTTCAAGTTCTAGGAACAGCCAGTTCCAAATTCCTAATATGGGACAAGCAAAACGAGGCTTGTATTTTGGAGATCCAACCTAAAAGGGGTTTTAACTAAAGGGACGAATTCCAAAGGAATGAAATTTAAACAAGGATACATTTTTAAATCAAAGCTAAAATTTCAAATTATAAAACCCATTCTAAAATCCCTTAAAACCCATTAAAAATATTTTTATTCCTTAGTACGCTCTCTCGAGTATGATTCTAAGATGATTTCACTAACTGTAAGGTATTGCTACCTATCTTTAATGAGCGTTTTAACCTCATAAGCTAAGTTTTGCCTAACCTCGCTCTGATACCAAATGTAATGACCTGGCTTTTTGACCGCCTCAAGTTGGTAATTAGACCAAATCAAACCGTTCAACATGACAGATTGTTATTGCTTATGGAGTTGAAATACAAATCATCACAGATACAGAATATCTCATAGTGGAAAAAAAATTCATGCAATATTACAAAATATTTTAAATTTAGATGATATCAGAGTAAAGAAGTAAGTACAGATATAGCGGAAGACTGAATACAGAATCATACTGATATATGAATATACTGACAGAAGTGCGGGTGACCACGTAATAATAGATGGATGAATGAATCTCCAACAAATCTCAAGCTTTAACAGATATATCTCCAAGATGAAATACTCGGTCTGACCCGAGCGTTTTGCAAGAATTAAAACAAACAAAATACCTAATTCGGGACTAACATTCTCATATAAGTGAATTAACTCAAGTGACATGTTTATATGGAATGCAACAGTAACTTAAAGGATGGTTGGGATTTCCATCCCCTAAGTATCCGTGAAACTAATACATATAGTATAATATGTTATTATAATAGTGTCTATTCAGTAAAATAAATATATCTAAATAGCATAAGCGGGATTACCATGATTACCCTTATACCATTTATAAGCCTTATATTCTACACAGTACCGTAAATTCACCATACTGGTGTTATCAGAGGGCACTCTATAGAAAACAATGCCAAATCAAAATCATAGGGAGATCGATCAGGATAATATGACGAGGTACACGAGGAATACCCACGGTAGGATTCTACTGGATTACGGCACCCGGGCTGGTTGTAACGCATAGCAGCAACTGCCGCCCACCTCGAACAACACTCTCATAATCAAATGGTCCACACCCGAATCAATAACAATAGTCATGGAGAAGGTATCAATGAAGCGTGTCCAATCAAAGGTGCGACCACAATTAACCCAGATATGGCTCCTGTTTTTGTTATTTTAATTATGACCCGAAGGTCAAGGACAATCCATCAGCTTTCTCATTCTTCAAATCCAGTAATTGTCTGCATACCATCCTACTTCATTCTGCAATCTCCACCATGTACAAAGTTGTTAAAGTGGTGTCAGCATTGGCAGAGTGTATGACATCTACCAACTCTGGTCTCTTTAACAAATAAACGTTTACATTTTTCACACCGTGGTTGTTACATTTTGAAATCATATTTCCGAGTATCGCAAATTGATTCATTTCAAGTATGGCCTTAAATCGATTACTCAAATAATTCGTTTATGATTCAGTTAAGATTTCAAGTCCAAAGTTCACAATAATCGCTTATCAAAACCATTCGAGTTCGGACTTCACTAATACTCAAAATATCATTATCACCGAAACCATCATTCTAATTCTTCATATTCAGTAGCTCTGCTTAAACATGGATTTATTTAATTTATAAAATATACTTAAAATAGTAAAATTTAAAATAGTGTAATGTGTTAATCTGAACATAATGTATATTATCGTAAAATAGAATAAAAATCCTTAATTTCCAAATAGGTATAAGTCTTAAATATATATAAAATTAGTTCAGAAAAGTTAAAATTGAAAATAGCTACAAAATGGTTATAGATAATTGTTTGAAGAGAAATAGTTTAAGATTATTTATTATAAGTATTTGTGAAACTAGTAATATGGAAAAATAGTTTTATAAAATATAGTATGATTCAAAACAATATAATCCAATCCGATCACATCGCCAAACCCATCTTCCAAAATCCGTCTTTCAACCATTCATTTTCTAATTCAAATCAATTTCCAATTTATTGGATTGAATTTAAATTCATCTCCTAACTTGAGATGTTTTCAAATCATTATTTCAAGTTAGATTTAAGTAAATTACGAGTTCACTCATTATAATGGATTTCAAATAGCTTTGTTGACCATTAATTTAGTCATTACTTAGATCGCTATTTAATAAATTACAAACTTGCAATTTTTTCATATTTGACAATCTCATGTCAAACTTCTTTACTATCTTCAGTATTATGATTTAACCAAGAAATCTTACATCCACATTTTGTTCTTTCTTTTAAATCACATTCGAAAATTCGCTACATCCAAACCTTCATATTTCAAAAAAAATTATTAACTCTTTAAAACAAATCCATATTTCAATATTCAGTTGATTTCCTAGTTTAGTGGTTTGAATTCGAATTTATCTCGAATGGGAAATATTCTCAAATCATTCCTCTTAACTAAAATTCATCAAAATCCAACCTTAATTTATCAAGTAAGGTTCGTAAAACCATTAAAGTGAATTCATTTCCGAGAAATCTTACACGTCTGGTTATTTGTTATAAAACCATGCAAAATTGATTTCATAAAGCCTTCTTTTACCAAACTTCAATGTTAATCCCATACTAAATATTTCAAATACTTTTATCAAAATAAATCTTACTTAACTTTTCCAAATTTAAGTTAATTCAAGGAAGAACCCTTTCTAAATAATATTTAAATTACATTTGGCTCCTTTCAATTTAAATTTATTAACTTTATCGAATTAAATCTTTACAAATCAAAATGTGATAATGCCTTTAAACCAAATTTTCAACTAAAATATTTACATTGAATCGATCATTTAACTAAGGAAACCATCAAAACAATATAAAATCGACATACAATAAAATCTTGTTTGACCCAAATATTAACTCAAAATCATAAATTTATAAAATTAAAATATAATGAAAGCCTTATTTAAACAACATAAATAATTAAATTTACAAATCAGATGTATTAAAGCAAGTTTAAGGTTTAGTTCAAGAAATCTCTCAACATATCCCATTATTTCAAAAATTCCATTTCCAAATCCATTTATCAAAAATCGACGAATACATATTGTTTGTTAAAAAAAATTTATTTACCATGGCGTCCGTATATAATTTTCTTTCTTATAGTCAAGTGATACGAATATATATCATTTCAATTTGTTTGAAGGAAAATCCAAACCCCGGGTATATATCTGTAACAGCCTGCATTTTACATATCGAAAGATCGTAAAATATTTTTATTTCATTCTTTGAGGGTTCGATCATTCTCATCTTTTAATATGTCGCTTATGGGGATGTGAAACATGTCTGTAATTTTTACCGATTTTGTTTGTGACCATTTTACCCCTATCATCCTTATGCAGGGCATAACTTTTGACTCAGGTCGAATCAGAGGGTGAGACCTATGCCATTGGGAAGGAATTGATAATTGCCTTTCCTTAGAATAGTTACATTAAAGATTTGGCTCAGCGGTTTGGGAGAAATCGCTGTTTTAAGTTTTTTCAGTTGGCTAATTAGGTTTTAGAGCCTCGGTGGAGTCCTATAAATAAGGGGGTGAGAGTGGAGGGAAAAGGGTTACTTTCCCATTCTCTCATTTGGAGACATTGATCTCCTTCTTCCTCTAACACATTTCCACCATTAAAAATCCAAATCTAAGGACGGAAATCATAGATCTACATCATTTCAAGTAAGGATTCATCAAATCGAAGGGCTAGGAGCTATCACTACGCTATCCGGAATTCTATTTCATCATTTTGCTTTGTTTTGGATAATTGGTGAGTGATTCACATCTCTCACATGAAAAAATGAAGTATATGAGTGTTTGTGTATGTTTCTCATCAAATTGGAATGTTTTATCGTAGATTTATACCATTACATGTCCATTTTCAAATGCATCACCTTATGATCTTATCTAGCAAATTTTACTCGATAATTTCATTTCATATTACGTGTTTATGTTAGTTAGAACTCTCATCTTGATAATAGGTTTATTTTAATGGTTTTTGGTGAGATTTACATCATTTATATGGTAATCGTCATGTTTATGTGGTTAGTAATATTATGATATGTTTATGATTGTGTTTGATGATTTTGGTTGAGTTGGTTTCGTCGAATTCGTCGTTTGGCGAAGTTTTGATCGAAATCGGAGTAGAATTGAAGATGCGTAGAAAGTGGCTCGAGTCGGACTAAAAGGGGTCGGGTTGGGCTCAAATTCTGTCATGTAGGACAAGTCAATGTTGGCTCGGGTTGGACTAAAGGGGGTTGGGTCAGACTAAAGGGGGTTGGGTCGGACCATTCTGGATTGGGTTAAAGTGAATCAGACTAAATGAGTGACAATGATGCTCTCAATCACCACTGCCTTCCTCTTTGCAGAAATAGCTCTTTCTGTGGCTTCCGACTTGGCATGCTTTCTCAACATATCCTTCCCTTCTTCCATTACCCAAAATTTGTCCTCAGTTATGTACTGATTCATCAGGTCCTCCTTATCCACTATATCGATAACTCAGATAGCAGCCTCATCCTCCAGGAGTCTCGCCTAAGTCATAACAAGACCCACGAGATCCTGCAGTGTCGAATAACTTGAGAATAGAATCCCATGATCGATGTGTCAAGTCTCCTATTTTCATTTGTAGCATCCTCTTATGCCTTAGTCTGAGCTCCTCCAACTAGGCTTTAAAGTTACTTTAACTTTGCCATCCTGTCCTTACACATCCCTCTTAGACGCCTCCGCTGCCTCCTTGTCCTTCCTTCTATGCTCAAGCTCAATTTGATTTGACTTCAGCTTCATTCTGAGCTCTTTGCATTCCTTTGAGGCTCTCAATCTTCTCATTCTCCTTCTACAGTCGTTGATTCTCCTGAGTAAGCTTCTTATTATCCTTTTCGAACATAGCGACTCAAGCTGATAGAGAGACTGCTACTACCTTATGCTCTTCTCGGACCTAGATAATTGTCGCACATGCATATTAAGTCCTTTTGTTTGTGGTATCTAATTCCATCTTAAGCTCCACAATCTTGACATCCAAGGACTTAATCTTGTCCTAATCAACATCCACCTCAAGCTTTAGTCCTTCAATTATGGCATTCTTCTGGTATACTAGCTCTGATAACTTCTTGCCACAGCTTATGGCGATTTGATACTCATTGTAGACATCCCTAATCCTATCGAATGACTCTTTTCCAACGTTTAGAGGAAAGGGATGCATATTGGTCAACCAGAAAATTTCCTCGAAATTGTAACCCGGTAAATTCTTGGAAAAATATGCCTTTTGCTACTCAGGAGCCCTCTTTATTGCCCTACTCAGCCTCCTATCTCCCTATCTCCCATCTCCTGGGCCTTCATTGTGTTTTTCCCTACCTGTGTCTTTTGTTCCAGGAGAAAGAAGCAAATGTTTTGGTTTTGGAAGAGGAGGAAGGAGTGGGGGAGTCGCCAACTGCCTCGTGCTCATCACTCCATCCCTTTCTCATGCTCTATCGGCTTTGTGCTTGGAGGTGGAGACATCGAGCATAGAGGATAGTCTCGGTGATGGTAGATGTTGCTATAATCATGTGAATAATTTGACCTCCCTCTCCGGCTTCTGTGTTCCTTTGAAAAAGGTTCCCACTGTCTGCAGCTTCGGTCTTTGAGAGTCTCTTTGAGACTGGTTACTATCTCTGTCGTCCTCACAAGTCATTGTACCTGGACAAAATAAACCCAAGCACTACAACAAAATGGGTCTTTCATAGCGTTTGGAAAACGCTATTATACCCTAACATAGCGTTTCAGAGAACGCCATGTAACGACATGCTATGTTAGACCTTCAACTTTAAATAGCAGAAACAAAAACGCTATGGAAAATGGATTTTGTATAGCGTTTGTATTTGCTATAAAACCAAAACGCTATAGAACATACTATTCAATGCTTACTTCCTATAGTGTTTATGTCTATGTTTCAATAGCGTTTTATTTGTACATTTCATAGCGTTTATTCTGGTTTTTCTATAGCATTTATGTGCTTATACTCTAACATTCCCAATGTTTGTTTTTATAGCGTTTTTCTATTCAATAGCGTTTATAAAACGCTATGGTTTACATTATTTATTTAATTTTTTTATTTATTTTCATTTCAGATTTTTTCATGTATATAAACATTCCTTATAAATATAATAAATCTTCACAAACAACAAATATATGAATTACTACATAATATTTCATTCACATCCTTCAAACAATTTAGTATTTCATACAATGTTTTGACAACTTTTCCATATCCACACAATGTCATATATTCTTACATCAACAAATTACTTACATAACACACAAACAATATATTTTATTGTGTTTTGCTTCTGATATTTTCTCCTTAACATCAAAAATAGCGGTCCTGTTAATGTCAAATAAACAGTCAAGGAGTTAGCAATTGTTATACCATATATTTACAAAGTAAAAGAAACTAAAAGGAAAAAGAAAAAAATGCAACTAGGAACAAAAAATAGAATGAACTTGTGTAAGAGATTACTTTTATTATGCATTCGAACATGCCACAAATTTCTAAATAAAAGCTTACATATTAGTTCTAACTTTATTCCATATCAAGTAGGTTTGCATACATCATACCAAATTAGAATGGAGGACTTCTTTATGCCAATCACCCAGCGTTCTTTTCGTAATAGTGTATGCCAGTGGTGCAAACCTGTGACAGTACAAGAAAACTTTTATAATTTTAATAGAAATTTGCTATAACAATTAACAGACAACTTTTTTAACTATAAATAAAGTAAAAATAAAAAACTACTTTCATGCCTTTCCCAATAGGCTCTATATTAGCTCACTTAACAGATTCCATAATGATTAATTTAAACTATTAGATTTGGACTTTTTTTTGGTCTCTTAAATTTTACTAGATCAACAGCAAGCAGTACACTTATCGTTTAAAACAACAATGCAGCATACTACAGTACATACCGAGAGGGTCCATCTTGCTTCTCAAAACACGCACCAAGCGTACAACATCAAAATTTAGACTTATCAAGCTGTTGAGGTTCTTTGAAGCTTCTTTTCTTTGGAGATATGGGCAGCCACTTAAAAATGCAGCACATCACAATGCACCCTGAGTTTTTCATTCTCCACACCTAGTCCTGGTACTTCCATTTCCAACTGAGTTATGTAAGCCTATTTTCTGGCTCTGGGTTTAGCAGCTAATTGCCTATTGTTCATCATGCATTTATATAAACGGTCACAGCCATGTACGCTGGTAGATCCATCAACAACAACTCTGCTGCCTGGAATATATGCATTAATGAAGGAAAATAATCCGACTTGGCCTGCATCGACATTGCCATTAGCATAGTTCAAGCACAAGGTGGTGGAGAAAATAACATAGTCAATAATGATAACAATTTATGCATACTATAAAGGTAAAACTTAATGCAACTTACAATAACTGAATATATGGATGCTTGGATGAAATCCAGTCTAATTTTTCCCATGCATCAAGTGAAGCTAGATCTGCCTGCAGCCTCATGCTTCTTCGGAATGAGTGAAGATAAATCGAAGCCAATAAAATTGAACCTCTTATTGACAATCTGAAAACCATTTTTATTGGAACAATGCATTTGTCTTCTAATAAATTTCCCTTTATGTCAATTGCATATCATTACAGAACATTATATATAGCTAAATTAATACTTTACATTCACTACAGAAAAATAGCCACATGCCATGGAATACACTTCATTTTAGCAGGAAGCTGTCAACAAGATAACGCTATAGTGCTTTGTTAAGAGCAACAATATATCTTACATGTTGTAAAGTAAAAGTTTGATCAATTTGCAATCGTCAAGTCCCCACATTCTGTTATCAAAGTGCAAAACAACAAATTAAGTTGCTTTTCACAAGTGGAAAATTGCAAATTAACAATCAGTCAGTTTGATAAATACCTTCCCAAATGTTAGAAATTCAATGCCTTGAAGCTGCAATCAGGAGCGAGAAATAAGTGGAAGTCTACAACAGAATTAAGGAGCATTTAATATGTATTAAATCAAATAAAATTTCTATATGTTCCCACAATTATCACACATAAAAATTGTTAGCTGCAAATTGTACTTTGTATGCGTGTATGTTCAGATTTTGGAAAAAGACATTACATTTTTGTAAGAGAGTCAGTATAAAGGTACATAAACGAATACACTTAGCCACTTCATTATTTATGAAGAATGAGTTCCATATTCAGAGAGAAATGACACTTACTTCTAAAGAAAGACTAAAGCCGAGGACAAAAAGCACTAATATAACAAGGATGCAACTACCTCGATAAAACTGCATTTCAATCTAAGTTTAATGCCCATAATCATTAAGTTAGACAACTACCAAGTTGCTACCTTGTATTTTGAAAATAACCTTCATAAAATATTTTATGATTGTTCCTACAAATTTTTAAACCATTATTTCTTTCCACATAGTCAAATAGCTCAGAATGATGATGGTGTCCAGACAATAAACTGTCAATCATTCTTGGAAAGTGGTCCATCTATTTGAAGTTTCCAAGGGACAAGATGGACCTTGTCATTGTAGACCATTTATGCATATAAAGTCAAACATTTTTACTACATAATAAAAATGCATTGAATGTAGAAAAATAAAACACAGAGAAATTCTAATATTGTGCTTGCTTACGCTAGGTAAATAAAGTTGAACATCAGTATGAGATGCTCACCATCTTGAAGGCGAACTTCTTGTTCTATTGTTTGTACCCGAACTTTAAGTTCGCTATTTTCAGCAGTCTAGCCAGTGTTGTTTGTCCACCAATATCTGATAGAAAATGTAAGAAGTAGAAATATTATAATCTTATATGGAAATATTTGCTAAATCACCAGGACCAATATGATTTGTTTTGCTGTAAGCATTAAAACTGTAATGAATAACAACAATGTCCAATGAAGTTATATATGAGGAGAAATAATTAATTAACATATATAAAATAAGAGGTGCACACCTGTAACATTGTAAGTTGTGCTGACATTGTAGCTGCTTCAGTTTGCAGTGTCTGAACTTTCCACTCAAGTTCACCAATGTAGCGCATTTTCCTTTCTTTAGATCTTGCAGCTGATTGTTTGTTTGCCCAAATTCTACCACATGCTAAAGAAGTAATATTCAATTGATCTGTTAGCGCCTACCCATAAAGTAAAATTATAGGACAACAAAAAATAGATGTGCAAATGGACGAGATGTAAGCAAAACTAGAAATCAAGTATGCAAACCATTTTTCTTTTCAAAATGAACAATATTACTTGCTCATAAATTCAATGAAATGAAGTTAACTTAACAAGAAATATTATACTCCATTGAGCTTTACAAATCAGCCGACAAAAGAAAGAAATAAGAACATAATTTACATGGTAGTTTATGAAATTATTTCTAAAGCTTCCTATGTCGAATATAATTTAATTTATCGAACTTGATAACCATATGATACATCATTTATGAATTCCTTAATATAAGCTAAACTGACAATAGTGGATTAGACTACAATAGAAGGAAGGGTGCATGGGTCATTAAGTCGGGTTTGCTAATTGCAGAATGTAATTATATGTTAGGAATATATGTTAACTGCCAAACTAATGTCTGACAGTATAAATGGCAAAATATGAAGAAAAAATAATTCTATTTGTGATTATTTACTTGTGTATCTTGGAAATGAAATATATGATTGAAAACAGAATTTTTGGAAAAATAATAATCCAAAAAATGAAATAAAAATGGAACCAGTTTGAAAATAAGTGAAAAAAAACATAAAAATATTGGTAATACAAGGATAAAGAGGTAGAAAAAAGGGAACAAAGGATTATATAGGAGAAAGAAACTAAATAAAATTTCATTATAATTTTTTTTTTTAAAGAAGATCTATATGCGGGACAAAAACTAAAACAGAAGGTAAGCACAGAATATTAGGGAAGGTGAAGGAAATAGAAAAAAGATATCTAAGGTAACATATCAGTAGTATAGGATTATGCTTTGATTAATTTACCATTTTGATTGAACACCACCAAAAACTTGAATTAGATATATTATTTGAGAAATTTTTTTTAGGCAAAATGATACAGATGCACAGTCCTATTAATAAATAGCACGTACAGTTATGCAAACTGAGAATCCCTTCCATTGTCATTAGTTTCTATAGATTTATATTTAGTTGATTTTTAATTTTACGTTCACTTTTTATTAGGATGATTCATAGATAGCGATATTCTGGAGATTAGTTATAGCTTGTTTCAGATTTCTGAATATCTTCATCTGGTATTTTTGTACTCAGTAATGAGTTAAAAATACATGCTACTGCATTTATATTGTTTGAGGTAACTAAGGTAATATGTGCCTACATTTCAAATAATATACATATGGTAATCTTGATATTTCCTTTATGGTTTTACTTGATTTTTTACCTAGCTCTATACAATTAATATAAAAATAGTACAGATGCTATAAAAAAAAATTATTTTTTTACGAAACCCTCTTCTACCTTCCATTCAATCTATAAAAGTTTCCATTACTCTACAACAAGCTTAACATTAAAATACACCCCTCCTTCTTTACTCGGGAAATTTAAGTAGCAAAATTACAATGCATCTTTTAACCAATGAATAAATGAACACTTCTAACATGTATACAACACTATAAATATTTCATTAGTTCATCTCCTTAGGTCTCCAGTTTGCCTTCATAACAGAAAGTATACATTCGTTTTTCTTAGATAATATCATTATTATTTCCCACTTTAAAGATTTTGCAATGCTTTCGACTTCGCTTATTGTATCAGCTTTGTCTCTCAGCTTGCCTTCTGGTCTAAGCATTCGTCCTATCTCTACCGTAAGTGGTAATATTGTGCACTATTTTTTATTCTCGGGAACAGATGGTCAACATGCAGGAGATCATATGTTCTTAAATATGTGCTGAATGATTTGCACCAATCGTGATACATTCCAAATAACCCACGCTCGTATATAATAGGAAGTGTATCAGGTGAATCAATGATGACTATGTTCATGACCACAACTTCATATCTTCAAAGCGGTGGCAAATCCTCCATACACAGCTCTCATATCCACAATATTTCTTATTTTAGACCAGTCAATTCCCATTCCGGTCATGTGTAGGACTTTCCAACAATAGTGTTCCAGTGTTCCTGATCTGTTTTGAGATCTTCTGGAGCAGGTTTACCATATACTCCGGTTTTAGAGTTGTCCAACCAGTAAGGTGGTTTTATCAATCTCACTGGCCACTTTTCTGGACACTGAGATCCATGCACAGCTGGATCAACTGATAACTTATGCATACATGTTTGCAATGATATGTTCCAAGTAGTATTAGGATCATCGAAATCTTGACAGGGATTCGTCTCCATTTTTTATCATAACAAGTATTATTTGACGGCATTCTAAATACTGCAAGACCCACCTTATCTATAGAATCCCTAGTCTTGACTACCATGTCCCGGCATATAGCCTTCATCAACTGGGTCATCTGTTTCCATATTTGTACATCTTTTGCAAGCTTTTGATAAACTAGAGTGGCTGACCACACAAAGTAACACCAGGTCGCAACATCTGATTCAACTCCAACAAAAGCTTCCTACCTTCAATATGCCATGGAACTCTACATCGTGCGAGATGAATAACATCGAAGACTATACCAGGGAATGGGAGCCTTTCTGTGCCCATTACAGCTTATACTGAAGGAATTCCTCTTTCAAGAGCAAATTGCACTTGAGCTTCATGTTCATCTCTTGGAGCAAATGACATGGTAAGCATATCTCTATCGAACAGGTAACCTCCAAAGCCAGCCACTCCACAACCAACACCTAATACAACACGACTTCTTTCTCACATGCAATATTACGCAAAGACTCAGAAGCTTGACCGTTTTTTGATGCCGCGGAAGATGCTTGAACTTCTTTTCTTCCATATCACTTTCAGCTTTCTTCTCGGCGTAATTTTCAATTTTAGCTTTCTTTTCTTCCATATCACTTTCAGGTTTCTTTTCTTTAAAATTTTCACTTTCAACTATCTTCTCTTCGGAAATTTCGCAATCAACTTTCTTTTATTCAGAAATTTCTCTATCAACTTTCTTCTCTTCAAAATTTTCACTATCAGATTTATTTTCCTCAGAGTTTTTTATTCCATTGTACTTTTGATTACCTACCTTTTCTTCATAAATTAGATCTATGTAGTCTGTCTACATTTTAAATGACGTGAATAAAGTAAATATCATTTTTTTTATTTTCTATGCAGTAATATATATAACCTTAATTTTATTTTAATATTACCATAATTATCTCACGACCCTAATCTATAAATACATTTTCTATAAATTTAGCTAAATTTTATGTATATACAAGAAAAATAATAAGAGTTTACAAATGTTAACCTTTGACAAATAAACAATAGTACAATTTGATTGATACTAAAACTAAGCAAATCATTAATCAAATCTTGAAATTAGTAAAAAGTGTCCAAAATTATCAAGTTTCCTCGGATTTTTTTCGAACCATTACCGTTAAATGATGCACAACTTATCTTAGTTGGATGTATAAATTTACAATCAACAATTAAGAACATTGTTTATTTACTGCCTTAGCATTATATGAAAAGAAATACTTTGATATCTCTAATGTTTCCTGAATTTTATTTCAACTTTATACCAGTTAAATGGTTAAATATTAAATTATGAGGAACAGTTAGGAACATTGTTTTTTGTCTGCTGCTGTAGAGAAAAAACAACTTATGCTCAATCATGTTGCAACCATATAATACATATAACAAATTGAAAAAAAGCTATTTAGTTTTACACATCAGTCACTAGTCTTAAATGAAGTAAGTTATAACAAAAATAGGTTCCATTACTATAATAATTTTAAACATCCTAGGTCACTTACAAAAAAAATTGCTTCTCTCATAAATTGACTAGTGTGTGGGACATTCAACATAAAATCTCTAAATTGAAATCGTAAGATGCACACCATTCTCAGTTATCAAGCATGTTGCATGTAAACTAAAGAAAAAAATAGAGTAATAAAATAAGTTGAAAATATTTCTTACCATCACTTCTGGATGGAAATGCGTGCTTCCAAACATGGATTATACCATCTGATGAGGTGGTTGAAATTATAGCAACATTTTTAGACAACATCATGCTTGCAAGAGATGTGACACCCTTATTATGGTTGGCTGGATAAGTCGTAAATGGATTGCTGTAGAAACATTTTTTAACCAAAAAGAAAAACATTAAGAAATGGAGAGAAAGTAATTTAGAAGGACCATATTTTTACCAACCTCTGTTGATCACTTAATTGATTTGCATTTGGATGGTCAGCACAACCATTACTTGCAATAACTTGCGCATGTCATAGATCATTTGTTCCAAGAAGGCAAAGAATAATAACAACAATAACACAATTTAATGAAAAATGAATTTCACTACAAGCAGCATTCAATGACGTACTGTTTAACTGCAGCTTTGTGCCAGTTTCACCTTCAGCCTCATACATTTATCTCCTCAGCAGCTAAGGATATTGATCATTTAGTTCAGTCCTGAACAATCGATCCATGGTCAAACTAGTAAACTGATCATTTATTCCAGGCATCAACAAATCACCGTGGCCGAAAAAAATTATGTTAATGTTTGAGCAATGATAACAGATCGTGACATTAGTAATAGCCTGTAAACATGGTAAAAATGTGGTATGACTTAAAATAAGTACAGCAAACTTTTCTATTTATGACTAATACGCAAAGTGATCTATATTGCACGTATTAAATGTCATTAACGATTGTGCAGATTCAAATCAGGCAGTACCATCACAGACCTTGGCAATAGTTCATTTAGGACTGTAAAGTTACGACTTACAAAGGCAAACCAGAGTTATAACAATTCATAAAACTATCTAATCATAATCAAAGCTATTTATGTTCTAGTATATCAAATAGCCCTTGTCGAGGTACATCCTATGTATTATACGCTGACTGATACATATACGTCATAAAACAACCTATAGTTGCCATGTTATTACTTTGTGGAGGCAAAATAAACTATGACAATACCACATTGTCCAAATTTGAGTTAAATTATTTATTTAGCATTCGCTTTTTTTTCGGGTATCTCTGAGTATCTATGCACATCCATTACAATACACAATGCCATGACTGATATAACCAAAAATTTACATAACATACCCTGCTTTTTATTCACATTTCAGTTTGCATACTGATCAAGATTAGGTGATTCATGAATATGGCTCATTTCGGAATATGACTGGGCATATTCTTCAGTCTTAATGTTATCTATCTTAAAGGCTACACAGTAAATTTAATCGCATGACCCTAAAATTTAGTAGAATAGGTTATAACTTCAATTTTTGCATAAATAGTTGTACACATAGTTCACCATAATGGGTACGACTCATGTACCCACAACTATATTAGCTAAAGCATAAATATACTCTAATAGAATTGCATAACTTGTTGTGAAGTATGGATAAACAATAATAGAACAATTAATGCCAAAAGCAAAGACAAACTTACAACAATAGGAAGAAAACAAGTTGTTCACACCATATGATAACTAAAATTATATGAAAAATATACAATAATACCTCTCAGGGGAGTTCAAATCAAAGATGCCTCTCTAGGTTTAGGTATTGGGATGAGCGCTTGAAAAAGATTACAACATCGATCCATTGTTGATGATGGGGGATAAGTTACGCAATCAGGATTTTGAAGGGGATGATAACAATAGTTACTCTTTTTTGGAGGTGATAAAATAATGGAACGAATATTTCTGGAGGAGGAAGGGACAAATCAATACACGCCTTTTCTAATTCCCGCACAAATTTGGTTTCCCTCCTGAATTTTCATTTCATTGAATAGCGTTGTATCATATCAAGTATCATATCAAATAGCATTCCAAACCCTAGCTTGCGTAGCGTTGGAGAGGTGATGTGCGGAAGATGCTGTAAAAGCCGTATTTTGTTGTAGTGAAGTCAGATATAGTCACCTAACACGTGCAAGATAAGTGTTGTGATATGCAATTCTCATGAGTATGTGTATCCTATTGTTCCCCTGACGTACCAGTTGTTAGGTTACTTCAAAGGTTTCTCCTCACCGTTCAGAAATAAGCTCTTAACAACATCGCTTAATCCAAATGAAGACATCTCAATGGGGATCTTGTAAAGCCTTTGAATTATCCTTTCACCTCCATTGATGTGGTGGTTTATGAGGTTGTCATTGGAGAAACTGGTATGTAAGCCTCTTCCAACCTTGTCTCCTCTATCGAAGACAAAGCGGGAATGGTAGGTTAGCCCTCTTCTTCAAAAAACTCATCCTCATCACTGCGTCATGGACTCCTTCCTCCTGAGCTACTACCACCTCCCCTTTAGTGGGGTAATGTTGAGAAGCACGACATGAGTCACACTAGAAAGTGGGCCGAGAGGTACTTCGCCTCCCTTAGCTCCCGCACTCTTTTCCTTATCGTCACATCTCCGACCAGTGGAGTGGCCTTCGAGAAGCAAACCCACCAATTGGAGGAGGTGATCCAAAAGGAGGGTCTAGACATGATACAGTTCATCTCTGACATCCCTTAATGCCAAGACTCTCTGAAGGCACATGTTATCTCTTGGAATGCAGGGAAAACATGCCACACCACACTTCATGTTAGTCTGGAGATTATGAATCGAGTAACTTGGATTACGAAAGAAGTAATAATACACTTATACATGCTTAGCCATCTCTTCGCAAATCCAAGAGGGCATCAAATGAAGAATTAATCATGCTTGAAATAACTAGCTTGTTCCATTCCCCTAGGATGAAGGGACTATTGTCCTGGGTCTCTAAGCAGATGAGGGAGGGGCAGATTATCCTTCTTCTAAGGCAGTAGAGGTATCAGATATCCTCGTCGCTTGGTTCTATGCCCAAATTTTCTATGTACAGGATATAGATTATGATTAGAAAAGTGTATATGTTTGGATGAAGCCGTGTCGGCTCCAAGCGAAAGTAACATGACACGTCTCATGCAAGTACCCACATATTTCACGATAATATATATAAATATAACATCGTTAATCGAGTTATGTCCGAAAAGTCACTTTTTGCATATGGATGAATTCGGATTCGAGACCACTTCCATTGAGTTCAAAACGTTGTTTACATGATTAGAAACTATAAACATTAATATCTTTGGAATTAGTGAAATTTGGGACTTCGTATGGGGCTAGGTTTTACTATGTTAGCCCACTAAGCCATAAGTAGGCGGCCCTCTCTCCTCCTCGCCTTATTCCAAACACTTCGCAAAAAAAATAAAGAAGGGAAATTCAATTCTCTAAGCCCTAGCTTGATCTAAGGAGACCAATTCTTTTTGAAATCAAGTTCAAATTCATAGAGAAGAGAGGTAAGCTCACTCTGTCTTCTTCAACTTGTTTCCTCTTCAATCCTTGTTATTTCCTAAACCTAATTCTTAGGAAATATTGTGTAATTGTGTATAAGTTGAAGATTTGTGAGTTATATTGGAGAAGACGACTACTTAGCTTGGTTTTGCATCTCCTAGTTGATTCCAACAATCAAAGGTGAATTCTTGGAGAACTCACATCTAAGACTTAACCATTCTAAGCTTAGCTAGTGTGCCGTTGGAACGTTTTTGTTGTGTACTCATTGATTACTTTGGTTTATTTGCGTTACTTACCAATTATTAGTTTTTTTTATTTCACTTCGATGAATTCTAATGTAAATCTTTAAGTATGTTTGATTCATGTGTTATCAGTTGATTCGACGAGTATTTGAAGCTATTCTACATTGATTGATGTTATAAGCCTTCATGAGTCATCTGAAATCGATAAGTGAACACTGCCTAGGCATACCAGTGCCCAGAAACTAATTCAGTCGATTGAATGAGGATAGGTCAGTCATCATTGGTTGCTCTGTGTCTTGTTTTGCACCAGTTTCTATCAACTAAAATACTCCATTCAGTAGACTGAATGGGAAGCCAGTCAATTGAAAAGGAGATTCATTCAATTAAAGTTTTTAACAAACACTTCTTGAATTATCTGCTACAGGTCAGTTGACTAACCCACACGGTTTAGTCGACAGAATCCTGCCGTTTAGGTCCATTCAGGCCTTTTCCGAAACAAATTTTGGCCCATTTGGTTTTTTATGTAACTAATTCACAGATTTCTAAAGCTCGATTTTATAAACTTTTGATTCATTCATGATAAATGAATTTATAATCAATATTCCATGGATTTGATATACTTTTTTAAAACGTGAATTTTGAGACGATTGCTACTACAATCAATATTTGATGAGATTTGCCACTTCAAAACTATAAAGGGTTTTATATTACTAGTAGATACCAAATCTTTTATTAAAATGGTTTCGAATCCAATTTCATTATACAAAGTTATTTTACAAATCATCTTCCGATCTACTAGTATATATTTATATAAACCTTTTCCCTTCTCGTATGAGAAATCTAGTTAAATGCCTTAGTAAAAACAAGGACTATGAACCCTTGCATTTGCTCTGACGATTAATTCTTGGACTCGTTCAATTGAAAACTGTGGCAATGATAATTTCGTATTTCTAGTGGAATATACAACTTGTTCGCAAATATTCGAATAGATCGAGTGGTTATGGGACATGTAGCTTGAATCTTATATTTACTAGCTTGGCGCAGTTTACACTATACTTGATCAATTATAATCGTTCCAAACTTCGGGTCACTCTGATGATCTTCGGCTCAACCTTCAGGTCATATTTCAAAGAAGTTGGGTTCAAGTGGATCTTCAGATCATTACGTATTAACGAGATATGCGATATCCTATCTTGGGAGTAGTTTTAAGATTTAGGATGAGATGTCCTTAAATAGCACTGAGATTTCTTTGACATATTGTATGGACATTTCAAGCCTTCACATTTTACATGTGAACATAGTCATTATTACTTACATATCATATTCTGTTTATATCTCTTATCCTATCTTAGTTTATTATGATAAGTACAACTAGAATGATCCGTTTATTGTTTATTTTCTTATAAATAATACTCGGGTCATACCAAGGTATTACATATGCTTCTCATGACTTCTAGTAGGGACCATCTCTTGAATATTGGCAACTACATTATCATTGTAGTGATTTTGAATTATATGTATATGCAAATTTCATGTGTACATATTCTTTTGGCTAGAAGATGCACCGTTCTTTTGTTGTATAGTGGATCGACTATGACCACAATCTTTGTATTTACACTTATTTGTTTTATTCATATCTATTTCCACCTTAGTGATGTGAATATACATGTTTTACTCTGATTATATTGTTAGGTATTTTATATTGATTCTGAAATATATACAGCCATTATGTAGTAAATTTGAACTTGAATTAGATATGTGGGATTTCCTCATGAGATTTATAAAGTAAGACCACATTATCCGACATGTTTAATACCCGTTCAAAGCTATTATATGGATGGTCACTCCTCATTAGCCTTATTCTTTGGATTAGTTGACATCATTGCTTGCGATGACCTTGGCTAGCGGGAGTATAGAGGTGGGGCATTACAGTTGGAATAAGGGCCATGTTCAGAACGATGTAAGATATTATGGTGAGGATCATTGTCTTAAGTCTCTCTTAGGAAATCATGTTTAGGATTTAACCCAAGTCTCAGGACTTGTAACACCCCACAATTTTAATATAATTAAAAATGTACAAATATGTATATATGCATAGATAGGTAAATAATGGTGATGTATAATGAAAAATTAATTCATACATTGAAGAGTAAAGAAATTAATGTGATAACAATGTGTGTAATCGAAGAGATGAGAAAATAAAAACATTATTTTAAATATCAGGAATTAAGTAAAATGGACATCACCATTGCGTCCGTCTCAGAATTCTGGTCAAGATAGACACCTGGTTTGCATAAAACAGACATCATATGAATAAGTTATTAAGCCTAGAAGTTTGTATACGCACAAGAGAAATATATATATATATATATATATATGTATATATATACAAACAAATTAAAATATAAAATAAAGAATAAAATAAGGATTTCATGTAATAAATACATGCACTGAAAAAAAATGTAATGCATGCACAAAAAGAAAGAAAGGATTGGTTGCATGCAATGTAAATATGTTGCATGCGCTGATTTGCAAACATAATGCATTAACATTAAAAGAAAAAGATTCATGCGGTGGTTTAATTTAAGTATTGTAACTAACATGAAAAAGAGAAGTAAGGAGAGAACAATAATTATCATTGTTCTAAGACTTCATAGCTCAGTTGGTTAAGACATTGGATCTGTAACATGGAGGTCAGGGGTTAGAACCCCGGCGTCGGCATAATTTTTAATCTTTGTTTTAGAAAGGGCCAACTGAACATGCAAATATATGTATGTACGTATACAAATTCAAAATTTGAAAGGATAAGAACGTACATATAAGGAAATAAAGAAAATATATGTATATATATGAGAATATATATATATATATAAATATATGCATAAATATATGTGTACAAAAGATAAAATTCAAGATAAGGCTACAGTCAATGAAATATGGCAAGAATCAAATAACGGTGTAACATCGTTTGAATTTTGAAAATAAAACGAAAATTGTTTGTATATATATACGCGTAAAATGGCCGGTAGAGTAATTGTATACATATAAGAATATTTCATGTGAATAAAATAGTTAAATAAATTCCAGAAATTCAAAAGTTCTAAAATCAAATTTCTACGCCAAAACAATTCAAACATTCGAAATTCGAATTTCTGTGCCAAAACAGCTTGCGGGATCCAATGCTGACTCAGCGCTGCGTGTATGATTAGATTTGGCTAGATTCATCTACGAACCTGGACTATTTTCTTAACTAGGTTCAATGCTGACTCAGCGCTGCATGTACGATAAGGTCTTGAGCACCTATATAAACACCCCTAAGGTTACTGGTTTCTCTACACATCTTCATTATGCCTATACTCTTCCCTAATTCATATCAAAATAAATCAAAGATGGGGTTATGCTGCTCAAGTTCTTGGTTAGAATTCAATTAGAGAATCAAAGGCTAATTCAACGACTTCAACAATTATTTTCTAAGAATCAAATCTAAATTAGAGGATCAATAATCTACGTTAAGGGATAGCTTTTCAGTTTCAGAAATAAGATCCCAGAATTCAAGATCCATTCTTAAATCAGTGAGTGGGATTACAATACACATCATGCATAATAGTATTATTATCGTTCGTGATTCCTTAGTTAAAATTCATGTTGCAATTTAAAATAATCTTTGTATGCTTAATCTATTCCTCTTCCATATTCTTCCTTTTTATTTTTGAAACTTTGGCTACCTTCGAGCCAAGGTGAACAACGCGTAAATTATAGTTATTTGGGAAGAGCTTGAGATTTAATCGATGAATTAGGCAATTTGGGTAAAAAGATTATTACACGAATGGTTGTGTAAGCAAAGTAGAAATGGGTTAAGTAGCACTTGACATATGAATAAGCTTAATCAACATATGAGGAATGATAGCAACCTATTAGGAACATACGTATTGGAAACTGGAAGAATAGGTATAGCCTATTAACGGGATTATAAGCATGAACATAAATTGGGGTTTTTGGGAAAAGCTTGAATTTGAGACTTGAAAATTGGATATGCCGTTAAGATCCTAGAAACATAATTAAAAATGGAATATGTTGGACAAACCATGTTTTTATGTAATTATGGAACTCGACACATAACATGAAATTGACAATATTGGCATAACTTGAACATGAACATGCTTGTGAATTGGTATATGACATTTGATATCTAGAATGAACATGAACATGCTTGTAAATTTATAATTGGCCGATGACATCTAGAATAGACATGAATTGTTAATTGGCTAAACATGAAACATGGCTAACTCGAGGTTAGAATGAGTTTTCGGTGTAATCCTACCCAGAACCGCCCGTCACATCCAGTGACCGCAAACAATAAGTTCTAATGTGAGAAGTTAGTCGTAACGTACTTGAAACCCGAGGTTAGATTGAGTTGTGGTGTAATCCTGCCCGGAACCAACCGGCACATCCAGTGACCGCAACAATCGGTCTAATGTGAGGTGTTGGGCATTAATAATTAATTAATGCTAATGACACATGCTAGTATGGTAAGGTTAAGTCAACATGAAACACTAGACAACACTTAACCAATTTGACATGATATATGGGCGGGTTAAGTCAAAATGAACTGATAGAGAACAAGTAACCAATTTAGCATGGTACGTGGGTTGAATTAAATACGTTATTGGGGGTTAAGCCAACTTGGATACATGGGCAAACTCAACGAATATAACAGTATCAATGCAAGGAAAAGTGGGGAATGATAAGATTAAATAATAGATAAACTTATCCTAGGGATAAGAAATGAATATGACTTAAGATGTAATACAAGACTCGAAGGGTGGGACGACTTATACCATGAAATAAGTTAATCTAAGATGGAAATGTGGGAAAACACCCGTAAGCTATCATTTGATAAAGAGAACTTAAGTCATGCTTGAATTCATTGGTAAACCTTAGTTAAAAGGAACTAAGTAACAAACCTTAATTATAGAGAACTAAGTAACAGAAACTAAGTATCAAACATTGGTTTAGAGAACCAAGTAATAAACTTTAGTTAAGAGGACTATGTTGTAAACCTTAGTTAAGAAAACGAACAATTAAGAGAACTAAGTAGTAAACCTTAGTTAAGAGGATGTAGTAAACCTTAGTTAAGAAAGCTAACGATTCAGGAAATTAAGTAGTGAACCTTAGTTAAGAAAGCCAACGATTCAGGAAACTAAGTAGTAAACCTTAGTTAAGAGAACTAAATAGTAAACCTTAGTCAAGGAAGCCAAGTAGAACACGAGGAGGAGCGAACATCCATCTGATCATGAAGAAGGCTCCAACGAACTGGGTTACGAAGCACGCGGCTTCGAGGGGACGTGAGGGTACTCTTGGTATCCCTCTATGAGGTTGCAGATGATCCTCCTGGGCTCACAGAGGTTAAGGTATGCGTTAGAAGAGCCAAGGGTATGCCTTGGTTGTAGTATAAGCAACCTAAAGACTAGGATAGGTCAGCGTGAGGCGACGATATCTTGTTTAGCTCTGTGATAGCACGTCGTCGTCTACCTACCATCTTGAGTCAATCATGATACGCAAACGGAAAGGCAGAGAACTCCAAAAGACCATATACTTTGCTATCTAGTTATGGGTTAGGGTGGCCAATAGGTTTGTGGGGGCATAGAGGGCCTGCATACAGTTCTCATTCTTGATTTTCTTGGGTGCCTTTCATTAGTTGAGGGAGGGGTCAAGTGGGACCATAGCCACATACAGATAAAACAGACCTTAGCATGTGCATCAGCAGATAACTTAAAGCTCCCGACCGAGTTCCATGTTTGTTGATTAGCCCTGCCACGGGACTTGGGCCGCACATATAGAGGACATGTGCAACTAGATATCTAGCATGTTTAACGACACGATTGGGAAGTAAAGTCTAGGAACATATATCGCTCTGGGTAGTGTGTCCTAGACTAGGGGTAATGTTTGATAGGTAGCATAAACCCTGGTCGGATCTAGAAAGCATTCAATAGGTAGCGTAAACACCAGTGGTTTTGGGTAGCATAAACCCTGGTTGAATCTAGGAAGCACTGGATAGAAAACCCTAGATTTGATCTAGGTAACAAACGGAATCTAGCAAGATCAAGAGTGGTAGTCCAAACGATTTCGAGAATGGTGGCACAACACTAACGTAGTATAGATTTACACGATGAAGCCCGTACGACATACGGTAAGGGACTGTATATATACATGGAAAGGATTATACGAGTTGGGGGTATCTACATATACGTTGTATTAGGTTAATCTACTAGTGGGACATGAGTATAGCCTAGAGAGATAATATCGCGAATAACCTAATAAGCAAGAAAATATAACTGAACGGTATATGTAGAATTATATAGAAGTTTATTCTAAGTCTACTTACACAGAACTTATGTTCTGACCCCCTCCTCATTACATACTTCCAGGTTAGGTTCATGACAAAGATGGTATAATCTTTGGATACTGGTTAGGCAGTATGTTTTATAAGGTAAAGCTATATTTAAAGTATATTATACTTTGAATTCCTTCTACTGGAAGATGCTTACGAATTCTGACATGTTTTCTTTATCTATGTCTTTTTCTGCAGGATACCAAAGCGCCCAACTCGGGTTTCGATAGACTGTGTAGCGACCCGTATTTGGTTAATTATTTGAATTATTTTAATTATTTAAAATATTGTTTGAATTTAAATTATTGGATTTTTCCAATTATTTTTGAATTTGTTTATTTAATTAAATAATATAATAATATTTTATTTTCAAATATGGGAAAATGTTGAATTGGCAGCATAAGGTGGGCGGGCAGTTTAAAGTAGTGAAGTATTGGTTATTTTGGAATTACACTAACGATTTCATTTATTCGACGGCGTTATAACGTTTAAATTCTAATTTAATTAGAAATAGAGCTGCAGCGGCGAGGCAGTTCGCGATATTGGATTTTGAATTTTAATTGGCCGTATAGGAATCAAAATAAGTCGGATTTTCTCGAAACAAGAAACGTTAGAACCATATTGATGATAATTTTCATATGAAAGGGAAAAATTCATATTTCGTATTATAGATTGTTAATTATGGCTAAATCAAATTTTAAAATAATCGCTGTGGAAATCGTTATTAAAATATAGGCCGTTAAAATAGCCGTTTTGCAAACGGACTCAGATTTCGACGAAACTGGTTTCGTTGGAACCGTATCGTTAAATTATTGTATGGTGTTGAATGGCGTGGCAAACCGATGTTGTATGTGACCACGATAGCTGTGAACACCCGTTCAAATTCTATAGCGCGTAATTAATTAAATAAAGGGTTATTTGAGTGTAACTTGAGCAGACGATCGAATTAGCCAATGAAACCAGTCCCTTTGAGTTCGTATCGTCGATTAGAGCCAGGATAGGTATATTGTTTGTTATTTTTAGAGAACGGTAAATTTGGTGTTCAGAATGGCATTGCGGTGCGCGTAAAAATAGCCTATCGGGGAACAGTCTAAGAATGCGATGAAACTGATGTCGTTGGGTTCGTATTGAAAAGTTATTTTAGGATTTCAAGGTTTCAAGTTTATTTGATTTATCTAGTGATCGTAGAAAAATAAAATGCGTGTTCATTTCTAGTTTTATAAAGGAAATTTTTTCATATGACCTCGGATTTCGACGAAACTTGTCCCATTGGATTCAGAACACCTTTTTACACCAAGAATAGCTTTTTTATCAGTAAACAAAAATCGTACGTGAATTTTATCGTGTTACTTTGCGGTGAAGTTATGTTTGAGAATATAATATGAAAATATAACAACCCTATAAAAATCAACGTGTATAAATATTTATATAAAAAGTGATCAGATCTATTTCTTCTGAGCAAAGGAACCGTATCCTACCCTATAATCTAAACGTGACATATCGGCCGAGCTACCCTACTTGTTTAGCTACCCTGTTTGTATTAGATTGAAAAGAACTTACGTAGAAAACCGCACATGCCTGATGCCTTCATCTCCTCATAGCTACAGGCCTCTGCACACCTACCTAAACAATGCCTTGGCCACCAAACCTTCTTGCGTGATGACCAAACCATCACTTCCGTGCTTGCCAAGGCATTATCAGTATAAATACTTGACCTCTCGAAGAAAACTACATACATTCACTTTCAAGAAAAAGAAAAAAAATATAAAAAAAAATATAGAGGAGGAGGACGTGAAAACAAGGTAGAAAGGTTGGCATGGGAAGGACTGGGAAAGCGAGGAGTAGCATGTGGAAGGCGGTGAGTGCGGTTGTGAAAAAGGGGCATAGTGGAGATCTAAATGGAGGTGGAGGAAACTGACAGTTGAAAGGGAGTTGGATTTAAAAGCAAGCATGTACTGGGTGTTCGAAAGGAGGAGTGAGGGGTGTTTGCGTGATGGGGTGGACACTGGTGTGGTGCGGTTTGTTTACTGGTGATGGTCGTGATGACCGGAAGTGCGGGACTGGTAAGGAGAGATGGGCACAAAGAATGGATGGCGGTGATGGACTGTGATGATGTATGCATGAGGAGGTGCGGGGCTCAAATATTAGCAAGGTATGATAGTATTTCGAACAATGAAAAGCTGCGTGAAGAAGCTAGTAGGGGAAGATGAGTGTTGGTGGACGTAGTGTTTAGGTGGCCAGTGAGTTTGTCAATAGTTTTGGGCGATCAGAAAATGGAAGAAGATGAGTGGGCAGTTCACAGCAGCTTCAGCGTTTGGAAGATGTACCGTATTGGCATGGTATGCTTGAAATATGCCCAATCTCATATTATATTAATACCGGATTAAGGTTTAACGAATATAAATAAGTATGCCTAGCTACTATTGTGCATACCTAGTGCTGACTTAAATGGGAAGCTGGGACTGTTGCATGGGTGGAACATATACAGCAGGAATCGAACAAGTGAGGATTTGCCAGCCTGTTAACATCCATGTAAATTATTTTGGGCCTAAACCATTAACTAGTTTTAGTCAATTCTTTTAAGTGTTAATTATATAATCTAGAAGATCATTGTTTCAAACAAAGCATGAAACAGGCCGACGGTTGTATTGGGTATTTTGAACTTTTCTAAAACAAAACAGGAACGAACAGATGGAAAAATAAGGTGGGCGGACAATTTGTGATGTGGCAGGAAAGTAGTGGGGGCCGTGTTTCCTAAATATAATGAGTCGGACCACATTTTGATCCAAAGTGAAGAACTGAAGCCGAACAAACTAGTCTTATAATTCAAAACCTAATAGATTTTTTTATTTGTTAATAATTATGGTTTAACTAGGAGTAAGTAATTATATATATTATTTATTTTATTTAAAAAGTTAATTAGTTTCAAATTAAAATCATAAACTAAAACGTTAACATTGCATTCATATGTTTACAGAATGGGATGAGACAAATTGCATTACGATCGTTTTGATAAGATCTCTACTATGGAGCTAATCTGAATAGAGTTAGATACAGTGGGGATTTACGGTTAAATTAAACGACTGTTTAATTTAACTGTAGTCAAATCGTTTCAACGACAAATCAAATCGAGGTGAGTTAAACTCACTCAACATTTTCCCCATTTATATTTTATATAAATTTGGTTTTTATTTTGTGTGCCCTGTTTCCTAATGTTTGACTGGTTGCTAGTATCATAATTATTTGCTGATTTAAATGATGGAATTAAACTGTCATTTAATTTCAGTGAAATACCAAATCGTTATTTTTAACAATTGGTTCCAATAAAGGTAACTTACCTTATTGGTCACGTTTATCAATAAAAGTGTTTAATGGTTTGAATTGTTTGATCTGTTGGAATTGTTTGAACTATGTGGAGATAACCGTTTGCGTACAGAGAACAACAGGTTAGAGGGATCCAACCGGATTTCTCAAATATATATATATTTATTTTCATATATGAACTGTTATGACTGGGTTGTTGATTTTAGTAGTGATCATTAACTGAAATCAACATGCGTTGTGTTTTAACCAATGAGTTATATTGGTTGAGTAATCGACAATAAATGGCCTTAAAGTAAATCATGTGGGTTATATTGATTACCGTCAGGTGAATTGATAAAATTGAAGTTATAAAATTTATTTTATAACTGGAGATAGATTCTGAAATATATTATTTTGAATGAAGGTTTATTAAAAGGAAATAAATACTTATATTTATAATTTATTATAAATTGATTTTATAAAGTGAATTATGATGTTAATCAGATTTGTAAATGTGAGAATAAGCAAATTTACCTAATGATTAAGTTGGATAATTTGTTTAAAAACATTAAATATAATTATTTAAATTTATTTAAAAGTGAGAACGAATTGAAATCGGCTAACGGGATAACCGTGTTTTTGAGTTGGATAAATCGACCCTGTTAATTGGGGTTGATTAATAAATTAGTGTGTTTTTGAATAAAATTGTTAAATTGAATTTGATTTGAGTTTGGAATAAAATATTGGTTTTTGATTATGACTTGTATCTATCTTAAGATATGAACGTTGTTGATCAAGGTCTGAGAGGTAATTAAAATACCCCAACTTGAACGACTTCAGAATTTTCTGACGATGTGATAAGTTGTAATGGTAAAAGAGATTAGTAAGGTTTATTATTTCATTAAAGAGATTGTAATGTAACATCTGTGATGAAGTTTTAGAGAATATATAATGAGGATTCCAAAAGAAATGGGAAATAAAAAGGGGTTGTCGGAAATATAACGATATTGTCGAATTAGAAAGTAACGTAAAGTTAAGTTTTATTCTATAAGAATAAGTACGGATTATGGTTTAAAGTAATGAAATAAATTTGTTTAAAGAGAAAATCTTATGATAACCAAGAAGTGTAAAGCTATATTTAAAATGTCGAGATGTTTTAGAAGTTTCAAATTTACATTTGTTTAATTAAAAGGCCAAGTGGTGCTGAATACTGAACCAGTGAACCCACTGGACTATCATGATTGAAACACTATTTATTTTGATAGTTAAATCACCGACTATCAAGTCTGTCCAATACGATTGTTGGTACGGAAAGTCAGGGATCGAAGTTATATTCCGAAACCATTCCGACCAACAAATACGTGGAGATATTTGAAGATGATCGAGAGGGATCACTGAAGACCGTAGATTTTTAAATATCGGAAGAACTGCTTCTAATCTACGGTTTAGCGGCTAGAGATAAACTGTGGTTCTATCGTGGTTGGAATCTACGGGTTTCAAGGACATCACGCTACTGATCCATGGGGTGATTCCTATATTGGAAGCAGTAGGAGAGTACCTTCGGTTTATCCTGTTCTTGGATGACTTTTATGGACGAGTGTCTGATAGAGTATTTCCAGATGGTCACGTACATTGATTTTTACAAATGTACTTCTGTCAGCTGCAGAGTATTTTTGTGAACGTCAATTAGTGATTGGACGGATCTGACGATGTGGTATTCAAAGAGAAAAATGATCAGATGTTTCAAAGTAAATTCTGGCCTCAAGCCTCACAACCGGTAAATGACAAAAATCGGGCAGGCAACATGGCTATGTGGGTCGCTCCCATTAGGGTGTATAATCACCTATCTAGAGAAAATCCATTTCATTCTTTAATCTGTTTCGATGTTGTCCCTTTTCGGGAAGACGGTGGGTAGCTCCCAACCGTTGGTGATATACATTCGATACACTCAAGCGAAATGAGTGGTCGGTCATGTGTGGGCCGGGTTGCAAGACGTTCTTGTTGAACCCAGTGTATTTGCCTCTAGAGATACATGATCGGCAGGTGGTCCCATACCTTGTCATAGTCGGAATCCAATTTCCAATAAGCACCTGCGGTTTTGATTGTATACTATATATGTTGAGCGTGAGATGCAAGCGTTCTACTAGATTCTATTTACTTGTATTTAGACATTATTATAATGTCAGAAAAGATATTGGTTTCAAAATTGTTTTGGGTTATCATAAGATAAAAACCTTCCGTGTTTATGTGTGGATTTGGTCTTACGATTATCTTTTTCTTTGAAAGATTTTAACTTTAAAATCATGTTGTGTGATACCCTTAATACTGTGCGAGTTTATCTCACTCTGGTTCACCAGACTGACCCAGTGTTTTGTAAATGCTCGGGTTAGCCCGAGGTGTACAGGTTCAGGTTATCAAATGCTGTGAAGAGACGAGCTGGAAGAGTCCAGACGTATGATATTATATAGCTACTATTCCGCTGTGTGTTGTATATAGGAGCAGGTTATTATAACTGTCCCATTATGTGATGTACTCTGATATCGTAAGTATTTTTAAAGCTCTAAATAAAGATTTATTTCTGTATTATATTTTGTTCCGCTGCGATGTGAGACTCTGTGTTGTGTTGTTTCTCTTCTTCTTCTACTCTAATATTTCTTTCATTCTTATCTCACCCTCTAATTTCTTTCTAATAACAATCCAGTGTTTTCGGTGCTTGGAAGGTTGGCATGAGTTACGGTAAGGGTATTTATGTCGATTTTCAGGGCCGAAAAATCTGGGTCGTTACAGACTGGGTTTTTGAAAAAAAATCGTTCTGTCGGAATCCGGGTTGTTACAGGACCCACCATATCCTATCTTATATTATGATCCTTTGTTTGACCAATCAATTTTATTTGAGTACGTCCTTGCAAAATCTTAGCCTAGATAAACTAGAGTCACGTCCCTTTCATGAGTAGTAATTCATAGTTCTTTCCTAGTTTGAGTTGAAATAACCTTTGGGACTTAGCTGTGAAGAATTTTTGAAAGAAAATAAATGCTTATCACAGTACCTTCATCTCTATTCTTAATGATGATGATGATGTTTGTGTTCAATTCATTTGAGTTTTTTTGAATTTTGATCATCCGCCTACTTTGCATCAAATGAACTTTGGGTACCATGTCCTTATGTACTTTAGGGTTCTTTATCTATGTCTAAGTATGTCAATTTTCCAAACCTATGTTTTGTGAAAAGTTTTACATGCTTTCCTTGAGTTTCCCTTACACATATGTTTTGCTATCGGGACGTCTTTAGCTTTCTTTGGGTAACGATTGAGTATTCTCTATTGCTTTAGAGTATTACTTGTTTCAAACAAGTAATTTCATCTTTTTGACTGAATATGTAATTTAATTAAATGTCTTGGTAAAAATGGTTGGGTCGACACACTTACATTTACTTCATTGGTTAATTTCTGGACTTAGTCGGTTAAGGATCGTTTTTGTCTTGGATTGTTATAGGTTAGCTACCTAGTGATCACGTTTGTTTTATATATTTATATACATCGATGTTGTTCATTCTCATTTGAGCCCATGTGGTATATATCTTTATATACAAGGACATGAACCTTATGTATTATATACCTTTATCTGCATCGATAAGGAGTTGTATCATGTGTTGTATAGTTTTATAACATCGATAAGAGATCACATGTTGAGGTGTGAAGCCACCTTTTCATGAGACGAAATGCTAAGTCAAGTATCTAAGTGGAATTGTGTATCCCAACCCAAAAGGAATTTTGTAATCCCAATGGAATTGTGGATTCCAACCCAAGTGGAATTGTATATTCCCAGTGGAATTATTTATTCCAATCTAAGTGGAATTATTTATTCCCAATGGAATTATGTATTCCAATCCAAGTTGAATTATGTACTACAAGTGGAAAGGTGTATTCCTTGTAGTGTGAGGCCTCCTTAACGGAGGACGAAAAGCTCCGTGTGATGATTTGCAATTTTGTAGTAAAGAAAATTTCTTATCTTCCCACCAAGTTTAAAACTAATCGATTTGGTGACTTTTGATTTTGAATCGGCTATTACTTTCTTTTGGCTACTTTTGTGTTCATGGATGTTCAAATCTTTCCTTGAGGAGTGACCATTCTTTATGTGCTTATTTGCATGCTTTGTTCATTCGAGCTTTGTGGTGATTTTTAGGAATGTATTAGCCTACCGCTTTATGTTTCATATTACATTTTCCGAAAGAATCTTTCATCTTCGACAATCGTTGACCGTGACACAGATTTCTATTATTTTAACGATTCTAATTCAGATTCGGTAGCTTCCTTATGTTTTTAAATTCTCATAGTAATGAGGATAACACTAAGGAAGTCATGTTTTATAATTTACATTACTTGTGAATTTTCTATAGTCTTTACACCCATTTTAGGTTAGCCAACTTGATGGGTAATTGAGTTCGGAATTGATTATCATTTCCATGGCTCGATCTATGTGCTTATCCTCCTTAGAGACCGACCACTAAGGATAAAAAAAGGAGCTACTTTTGTAGATCGATCTGATGGAATGTTATGGCATTACAACCACGACAAGCTTAATAAATTCCATGCCATGGATCGATGACCTATACAATAAGTCATTTGTGCTTAAGTCATTCTACTATTTGACTTAGCAATCGGTTTTCACCAATTCTGTATTTTCGTGATTTTTTTGTCACTGGGTTAACAAATATTTCATATTATTTTGTTAACCTTAATGAACCAAAGTTTTGAGGTATAATCCAATTGGATCGACCTTATCATTGTTGGTGATATCCTTGTGAATTTGAAAACAAAAGTTTTCAAGTTTTATGGAATTCTTTCAACTTCTACCATTTATCATGTTCCCATGAGTTAGAAATTGTTCATGTAATATTAAAGGACTTGCTAATATTTCCAATTTAGGGAGTATAACCAGATTTTATTTTGTGATCTTGTTTTCACAATGGGATCGCTTATCCTTTTGAATGGGATATATATATGACCATCATATACATCCTTTTCTTTTTAAGAAAATTTATGAATCAGAATATTTTTGAGAAAATTTCTAAAGGATAAATTTTCTAACAAAAAAGCGATCGGGAATGTTTATATATTTTGATTAGTCGATATTTTCAAGTTGAATTGGAAATGTTTAAATAGTTTATGTTGAAAACGTAAGAGAATAGGTTTATAATTTATAAATTTATTGAACGTTTAATGAATTAATTAAATTTAATTAAAGCGAGCTTAACGCTTAGCCGTAGTTCTTTTTTTTTGGGAAGTGAACTTCAATTGAGTGTATATGATCTAATCACTATTTTAAATCTCTCAAATATCGCCCGAGATCTCCTCCGATATCTCGTTTTAGGCTCCTTCCAAAATGAAACAACAAATATCACTCTAAATCTCCTTTCGAATATATCACCCAAGATATTGCAATATCGAACGATATATCGACTGAGACGAAATACTGGAATATCATCCGAGATCTTAGTTTTTTGGTTAAAATTTAAATTTGTTCCGGAACTAGAACTATAATTAAAAAATTCGAATATAGCCATATCAATTTTTTGTTATTTTACATTTTGCATGTTAAATGACTATATTGTATGTTCGTATATGTTTTACAATGCTTATGATCTTCGTATTCGTCTTTTTACATACATGTTACTTTTGAAATTATTTATTTTATGGTCTATTAATGCTGAATTTTTCTATGTTTTGGATCCTTTTAATGTTTCATGTCTAACAATATTCATGTTTTAAGAATATTACGATTTACAGTATGAATGATCTTTCGCAAAATAAAGAATAATAAAGTTATTTTGCATTTTAAGTTTAAGTTACTATGTTTTTGATAGCATTCATAAAAATCAATTTGTTAAAAGTATCATTTTTAATTTATCATGTACCCCGAGATTGTTCTGATATGAACTCTCAGACCCGAGATGAAAATCTGAGATGAACTCCCGAGTTAGACTCAACTCGTCCGAGATCTCCCCCGATACGAGACCGAGTCTATAAAATCCCCAAGACGAAACGCGACCGATATTCAAGATTTAAAACCTTGGATCTAATATAAGTTAGAATTGAAACAAGAATCAACCAGACCAATTGGATTATAGTTTTCCGATGAAAGAGAAAGATTAAGATTTCATCTTGTAAACTTTGAGATATGTCTAAACTAAATTTTCAAAAAAATCGTGGTGTGGTAGTTTGCAATTTAAAATTTAAATAATTAATGAAATTGAGGTTTAGAATATTTGGGATTTAAGTAAAGAAAAAAATTAATTTGTTAAAACTACTTATGAGAAGAGTAAATAAATTTCTTGTGTGTGCTCATGAGTTTTATTTTGAACATTATATGTGTATAAACTTAAGTTATATAGTGATTTATAACTCAAAGTTAAAATCTATAAAATTATTCATAAGTTAATTTAGTATAAGAACGAATACTAAATATAAAAACAAAAGTAAATTTATTGAGTTAATCAATTTCTATATAGATTCCTTTTGTTGATAATTGGTTGTTATTTATATTAGGGTTTTCCTTGAGTAATTACGAGGATGAAATTTCTTTAATGGCGAAATCTTTAACAACCCGCATATTTCACGATAATATATTTAAATATTTTATTTAAATATAACATCATTAATAAAGTCACTTTTTGCATATGGGTGAATTTGGACTCGAGACCACTTCCATTAAGTTCAAAACGTGTTTACGAAGTTCAAAACTGAAAACATCAATATATTTGGAGTTAGTTAAATTTGGGATTTCGTGTGGGGCTAGGTTTTGCGAAGCTAACCTACTAAGCCATAAGTAGGAAGCCCTTTCACCTCCTCACTTCGTTCCAAACACTTAGCAAAAACAAAAATAGTGAAGGGAAATTAAAATTCCCTAAGCCCTAGCTTGATCTTAGGAGACCGATTCTTGTTGAAATCAAGTGCAAATTCTTAATGAAGAGAGGTAAGCTTAATATCTAGCTTCTCTAACTTATTTCCTTTTCAATCCTTGTTATTTTCTAAACCTAGTTCTTAGGAAATATTGTGTAATTGTGTATAGGTTGAAGATTAGTGAGTTATATTGGAGAAGAGGCTACTCAGCTTGGTTTTGCATCTGCTAGTTGATTACAACAGTCAAAGTTGAGTTCTTGGAGAACTCACATCTATGAATCAAGCATTCCATGCTTGGCTGGTGTTCCATTGGCAGGTTTTTATTGTGTACTCATTGGTTGTGTTGGTTTGTTTTCTTGACTTGCCAATTTGTAGTATTTTTGATTCCATTTCTCTGAATTCTAATGTAAATCTTTAAGTATGTTTGACTCATGTGATATCAGTTGATTCGGCGAGTCTTTGAAGCCTCATTCTCCCTCGAATAATGTTATAAACCATCATGAGTCATCCAAAATCAATAAGTGTACAGTGCCTAAGAAAAATAGTGCTGAAGCACTAATTCACTCGACTTAATTGGGGTAGGTCAGTCGACTGAATCGATGGTTGCACTCTATCTCGTTTTACACCAGTTTTAGTCGACTGAAATACTCCGTTAAGTCAATTGAATGAGAAGACAGTTGACTAAATATGAGATTCAATCGACTAAAATTATGAGCAAGCATTGTTTGAATTATCTGCTACAGGTCGGTCAACCGACCTCTATGGTTCAATCGACCGAATCCTGCTGTTGACCAGCGGGGACCATGGTCAACAATTTAGGTCCATTCAGGCTCTTTCACAATCGAGTTTTAGTATGTTTGGCCTTTTTCTGTGATTTTTCAGTTTCTCTGATTCACAAATTTCTGCAGCTCAATTTTGTAAACTTTTAACTTATTCGTGATAAACAAATTTACAATCAACATTACAAGAATTTGATTTGCGTTATTAAAACGTGAATTTTGAGATCGATTGCTATTACAATCGATATTTGATGAAATTATCCACTTCAAAACTATAAAGTGTTTTATATTATTAGTATATACCCATCTTTTATTAAAATGGTTCTAATCCTACTTCGTTATACGAAGTTATTTTACAAATCGCCTTCCAATCTACTAGTATATATTTATATAAACCTTTTCCTTGCTCGTATGAGAAATCCAAATAAACATCTTCGTAAAACAAGAACCATGAACCCTTGAATTTTCTTCGATGGCTAATTCTTGGACTCATTTGATTGAAAACCATGATAATGATCAGTTCATATTTCTAGTTGAATATACAACTTGTTCAAAAATATTCGAGTAGAACAAGTGGTTACGGGACATATAGCTTGACTCTTATATTTACTAGCTTGACATAGTTTACACTATACTTGATCAGTTGTGATCATTTCGACCTTCAGGCCACTCTAATGATCTTCGACTCATCCTTTGAGGAACTTCGGTTCTGATGGATCTTTTGATTATTTTGACTATTTTTGGATGATCCTCGAGGAACTTCGGTTCTGGTGGATCTTTGATATAATGTATGGACATTTCGGGTTTTCACATTTTACATGTGAACATTGTTGCTATTGCTTACACATTGTATTTTGTTTATATCTCTTATCCTATCTAAGTTTTTAATGAGAAGCACAACTAGACCGTTTAGTTTATTTTTTAGTTTCTTATAAATAATACTCAGGTTGGACCAATGTATTACATGTGCTTCTCTTGAATTCTAGCGGGGACCAACTCTTGACTATTGGCAACGACTTTCATGTATACATAACCCTTTGGATAGAGCATGCACCTATTTTTTTTATTATTTAGTGGATCGACAATGATCACTATTGTAACAACCCGGAATTTCTAAACCAATTTAAAAAAATTATTTTAGCTATTTTAACGGATTTTGAATATTTAAAATGATTTATTCTAAATTATAACGATTTAAAAATTCATTTAAATCAAAGTTAGAACGTATAAAAATTTAATTTAATTAAAACGAGCCTAAAATGGCGCGGTAGTTTGAAAATTCAATATTAAATTTCAATTGAAAGTATAGAATTCAATATAAGTCAGAATTGGATGAAACAAGAAGCGTTAGAATCTAATTGACTATATCTTTCTAATGAATGTAAGAAACTAAGATTTCACTTTATAAATTATAAGTTATGGCTAAATTAAAATTTGAAATAGTCGGTATAGATTTATATATATATATATATATATTTTAAACAATATATTGCCCTTAAAAATAGCCATTTTTCAAATGACCTCCATTTTTAATGAAACCACTTTTGCTGGATCTGGAATGTCAAATTATTATTAGGTTTCAAATTTCATAATTTTTTGAATTAATATGTGAGTGTAGCGAATTTAAACGTGTTTGGTAATTTTAGTTTGAATTTAATCAGCTGGAAAACGGCCATTTTTCAAAAAGGTCTCCAAATTCGACGAAATTAGTTTTGTTCATCAAAACATAGCTAGATTTATTTTTCTGTAATTATTGAAGTGAATATGTGGTCCTGGTAAATTAAAATGTAGGTTTAAATTCAATATATATTGGTTTATATTTTAATTTTGATGAAAACTGGTTGAAACAGTCGAATTGGCTTACAAAACATATTCCATTATGTCTGGAATGGGTGTATTTGGCTAGGGGCGACAGTAATGGGGTTCGATTTGGAGATCGAAACGTTAAACTTTGAGAATTGAAAAAAAAAGAATTAAATAATATATATATATATATATATATATATATATACACACACACACCTCCAAATTGTATGAAACCCTAGCCCTCTCGTCTTCATTACTGCGCCGTCGCATGTACAAAGAAAAATGAATGGCGGTCTTCTTCCAATCTTCCTCCTTCTCATTCCTCAAATCCGTTTGATGATTTTCAAAACTTATAAAACAAA